>CM031599.1:91961509-92056509 GCA_018398815.1 Conus ventricosus | reverse complement strand
CAAAAATCAGAGGAAAATTTCTGAAGTGGCGAAGCCACGAATGCGTGCCTGCGAAGCAGGCACGCCCTGCTAGGGGGGTCTGGGGCATGCCCCCCCAGAAAATTTTGAAAATCTAGAACAAAATCTGTGCACTCTGGCTCATTCTGAGCCCTATTTTTGGGGAAAAAATTGCACAGAAAAAGTGCAAGATTTAATGCAGAAAAGGTAGGCTTACATCCATACAGATATTCAATCCACTGTCAAAGACAAGACAAAGGTCTTAAACATCTAAATCTAAAATGATATATATATCAACACATTTCATGTGAAAAGAGCATAAAAAAGACCAACAGGTTATCAAGACAAAACAAAATGGTTATTGGTGGAGACAGTTATCAAAATTCAAAACTCACGTTTGGAATGTGGAACTAAGCAATCTGAGAGGGGCTGGTTCTGTCGCCTCTTACGACAAGCACAGCCAAGCTGCAGAAATATTCTTTCCCTTCCCCTTGTCTGCAGGGGAAAGCTGCCCATTTAATCTTTAGGATGGGGTCGGAAGAAGCATGACAGGGTGCTCTGCTTCTTCTTCTTGGGTGATGAAGGCATTTCAATTTCAATTACTTCTGTAGTACGGATGCTGACTGCAGAGGCACATCGGGATCTGACCTCACTTTCACAGACTTTAAAGTCCACTCCCACCTCCATTAGTTTTTGATCCCGCTTTCGTCAAACTTCTCTCCACGTTCGATGATTCTCACAGTCGCCATCTTGATAGATTAGGCGCCTAAAGCTACCGGTGCGAAATGGCTGTTTGCGACTTTGAACCGAATACGAATCAGAACCATATGCGAATGCGGACGCGTTTGGGGCGTTTTAGATCGGGTTTCTTTCCCCCGAGGAAATCGATTTTTTTTCCCGAGGAATTTTTTGGCTTCCCGAGGAATTTCTCGGATCCGAGGAGGATTTTAAGCCCTGAGAATATTACAAATCGAATGCAAACCTACTGCACATAATGTTGACAACAAAACAAAAATGGAAAACGACAAAGGGATGCTGATGTCTTGAGATGAAAAATGATGCAACGGTTTTAACAAAACTGCCAATATGAGCACTAGACACATCGACAGTGGCAGATACACCAACAACAGGAAGTGGGAGGATGAAGCAAAGAGTACAGGTGAGGGGGGGGGGGGGGGGGGGGGAGGAGAAAAAGACACTGGCAGCTTATCATCGTCTATGCAAATGTGAGATATATGCAGGATTAACTACCTACTCTGCATCCATTGTTTCCTCTTAAAATCTTTCTTTGCAATGGACAAACTGGACAAATGCCGGACATTTCAAACACATATTTTCTTTGATCCTATTGAGAACCTAACCCTTCCAGCCACATCAAGTGTTTGCAAAAAGTGTATGTATGTCTGCATGAGCATGTGTGTGTAGTAGTACTTTAATTTTACGTCTGTTCACAAACTATGTGATATTAGACAAGAAAGGAGAGATAGACAGGCAAATAGAGGGAGATAGATAGTTTGTTCATGTTGCATAAAAGTGTGTGTGTGTGTGTGTGTGTGTGTGTGTGTGTGTGTGTGTGTGTGTGTGTGTGTTATGTGTGTGTGTTGTGTGTTGTAGGGAGGGGGTGGGGTGGGAGTGAGCGGAGGGTGGTGTACATAACACAGAAAGCAATCAGACACACAAACAAAAATAAACAAAACAATACAAACCCCTAATAAACAATACAGATAAAGAAATACCTGAGGGACTACAAATCAAGCAGAAAGTAACTTTCAAAGCAAAAACAATATCAGAAAAAATATCTGTCACAGACATGCCTGATAAACATGGCAAAAATGCCTTGAGAGGCACACACTCGAACAAAACATGATCTCTTGTCAATTTTGTTTCCCGGCATATGCATTTTGTTGCACAGCTATATTTAGTTCTAAAGCATCCAGTTTCAATCAATGGAATATTGAAACAAAGTTTTCTGTATTGATGCATATCATACAGTGCAGATTTTGGATGCTTTTGAAAATGATCAATACTAAAAAGAGGATTATTTTGTGTCTGAACATGAATAACAGCGTTGGGTTCTGCCCATTTCTGAAATATTCCCAAGCTGTTTGTTTTAAAATTTGTTGACTCTCTTTCAAAGTGAACGGTATGGAAATAGTTTGTACCCTCGTTCCATTTTCAGCGCCTTTTTTCGCACATCTGTCAGCAAGTTCACTGACCGAAATTCCACAGTGTGAAGGAACCCAGAAGAAAGTTATATCTGTTCCTTTACCTATCAAGACGTGGATTAAATGTTGAATTTCCTTCAAAAATAAGTTATCTAAATTTTGAATTAAAAAACTTGATCGATTGTAACACTGAAAGCGAATCTACACAAAACAATACTTGAAAAATTGACTGCGGTAAATCAATTAGAAATGTCAACGCCATAAGTATCGCTATCATTTCAGCTACGAATATGGAGCGATATTTTCCAATGAAATATGCTTTTTGTACTTCAGCGATGGAATAACAAATGCTGACCCGGGCCCTCTTTGTTACTCGTCAACGATCCATCTGTGTACACCTTAAGATGGTTGGAATATCTGTCTTGCATTTGCATCTTCGTTAAATATGACAAGATGTAAGGCTGATTTGCTTTCTTTGTATCAGTGTAATCAAGATCAAACTTCGCCCTCTTTCTTTCCCACGTTGGAATGGGATTATAAGGGACGTTTTTGACAAAGACTTAACATCTATATTATTTTTCTTAAACAAATCAGCAGTGTATGAACTGAGAGTGCACAGAGAGGCAATATTTTTTGCTCTTTTTGGATAATCACTCTCTGGGTTTATAGATATTTCCGTTTCATTTACACCTTCCATGGTTGAACATTTCATGAAATATTTTGCAAGTGATAGATTCCTATATTCATTTAAAGTGTGTGTGTGTGTGTGTGTGTGTGTGTGTGGTGTGTGTGTGTGTGTGTGTGTAGTGTGTGTGTGTGTGTGTGTGTGTGTTGTGTGTGTGTGTGTATGTGTGTGTGTGTGTGTGTGTGTGTGTGTGTGTGTTTTCATTCTTTATCTCTTTGTCTCTGTTCCTTTGCGTTTCTACTTGACTTATCAGAACGGTTATTTTCGCTGACAGTGGAAAAAAATCAAAATGTTCTTATTTCTATAAGAACACATAATTACTCAGAACAAAATGGTGGATGTGCTGAGCAATTTATCACCTTTTTAGAATTCATACTGTTAATTTTCTACATCTAAGATGCTTGTTTAAAATGTGGTTCAATAAAGTGAAACCGACCAGAGCAGTGGGATGATGTTTCCTGTTAAATCTTACATTCAATGATTCAGTGATTTCTATACTTGGGCAATGATGAAAACATTTCATTAAAACAAGACGCGTGCACACTCATGCATGCACACTGTTGGGATGTGATCTTAGGAAGTTACACTGATAAGTCATTATGTTATTACGGAAGTTAACAGGGACGTTACTCCAGTAAAATAAAACAACTGGTCAGTCGTGAGTGTTGGTGTCACATCATTTTTCGTTTTCTGATCTCCATTATGGAAAGGCCCTTTTACTCAAAACACACACACACACACAAACTTACAGTTTTTCTTTACGGCCAAGTACATCACCTTGAATAAAACTAATATCTGCTGCGTTGCCAATTCTTATAACACAATTAAGGTATTTGAAATGGAAGATCTTCCTTTTTAAAAAAATCCTGAATATACCACTTCCCTGAAATAAGACTTCTTTCTACAATATCATTTTCCTACATCTGAATAAATGATAGGCTTGTATGCCTAAATGATCTAATAATGTTTGAATATGTCAGTCATGGATGTTCATAAGATGTGGGCAGACATTCATAATAGTTTCGTGCAGTGAAGACACAGACTCTATTCTCTCAAAAAGACTTTTGCACATTTTTTCATTATGAACAGCAACATTTTTTCGTTTGTGTTCTGTTGCCTCATCCGAAATGCACAAAATTCATCAAAAAGCATACATTTCCTCAGCAATTAAAAAAACATTGAAGCATACAAACAAAATAATGATGGATATTCTGAAGTTAAATGAATACCTGCATACTCTCAATGTGCTATTGGCATGATTCTTCCTTTGGTCATAAAAGGAAACATGAGAGAGAGAGAGAGAGAGGGGGGGGGGGGGGGGAGAAAAAAAAAGAAAGGAAAGAGTAAATTTCATTTATTCCTTTGCTTTTGATTCACTGAAAAGTTTCATTTTAACCTCAAAGCTGAAAACTTCTTATCTGACTTATGCTGTGCGTGGATAGGTATGTGCTTCACCATGGACATTTTCAAACCAACAGCCATTAGTGTGAGAGTTAAAACTAAGAAACAAAAAGAAATATTAACTAAGAATACATATCTTTATTTAGTGTCTTTGGAGGGCAACGGTGAGCATCAAATGTAGAAAAGAATTTTCAATTAAGTGTATAAAAAAACACCCAAAGTTTACAAGTGCATCATACTACCAAAATCATGAGTAAGACAGTGATGCACATCACATAAATATGGAGGAAAATGAAATACAGTATGCCCAGTAAAACACTGATGCACATCACATAAACATGGAGGAAAATGAAATAAAGTACGCCCAGTAAAACAGTGATGCACATCACATAAACATGGAGGAAAATGAAATAGAGTATGCCCAGTCAAACACTGATGCACATCACATAAATATGGAGGAAAATGAAATAGAGTACGCCCAGTAAAACAGTGATGCACATCACATCAATATGGATGAAAATGAAACAGAGTCCAACATAACTGAAAACAAAGCAAAATACAAACGAACATTACCAAGGGGTAAAGGTTGGGTTTTTTTTTATGTACAATATGAAACAGACAAATGAACTTTCAACAAACATGTCTTCATACAAATAAAACACATAAAAAATGTACAAAACAGTGTCTCCTGGAAAGCAGACAGCATGGGAAAGATTATACACCTGCAGGCACGGTATCTCTTACTACTGACAATCAGGTTGCGAAATTTCAGCATGGACCATAAACACATTCCATATCTTATTCTCCAGGTATGATGAAGGCATACAGCAGTTATGTTCAGAGGGCATGAGAACAAGTTTTCCTTTGCCCACTGATTATCATGCATCTCCTAATTTACACCTATAAAAAAACAAAAGGATCTCAAAGCACATTTGCCCTATTCATACGCTCCACATCATAAGGGATACAATTATTCATACACTCGGACTCATCTTTTTTTTTTTTTAACTCGTTTCCACTTAAAAGACTTAAAGACACACTTCATTATATATGATGCTCTTCATTATATATGATGCTCAAGGTCCAACATTTTTCTTGTGTTGTTTCATTCCCGTTGATCACAATATTGTATATTTTCTATTCCAGTATGATCCCCTGCTGTGAACAAGGCCAGTGGAAATCACATTTTACAGATGTTTTTATGCAATTTCATCATTCAAAGAAATGCTCTAACGACAATACTACACAGTGTCATTTTTCATACTTGCCTGTCCACACAACTGTCTTATCCCCCACTCCCCACCCTTCCAATTTATTTTTTTGTGGATCCTGATGATACTGCAATGTTCCATGCCAACAGGGAACAAGGCATTTGTTGGGAACTGTAAAATCATTGCATAAAACTACTGTAAGAAATAAAAAATTCATTTTCATCTTAAACATGCTGACATTTTTCACCATCATTAAAATTGCTCTCCTGAGAACACTACCATGTGCCATCTTCATCCTGAACACACTGACAAAAATAAAGTAACATAGATCACAATATCATGAAGCATAGAATCTATTTTCATAGACTTATCAATCGATAATGCAGCTGGACAACAAATAAATGGTCCCATTCAGGATCTCCTATTGTAAATTCATACACTTCTCCATGCATGCAGCCAGCTAATAGTAAAATGGCCGCAAGACTACGCAACCTTTCTCAGTCACTCTGATGGCCTAAACCAGTGATGGCATACTTACAGTGGCCAAAACCAGTGATGACATACTTACAGTGACCTAAACCAGTGATGGCATACTTACAGTGACCTAAACCAGTGATGGCATACTTACAGTGACCTAAACCAGTGATGACATACTTACAGTGACCTAAACCAGTGATGACATACTTACAGTGACCTACACCAGTGATGACATACTTACAGTGGCCTACACCAGTGATGACACACTTACAGAGGCCTAAACCAGTGATGACATACTTACAGTGACCTAAACCAGTGATGACATACTTTCAGTGGCCTAAACCAGTGATGACACACTTACAGTGGCCTAAACCAGTGATGACATACTTACAGTGGCCTAAACCAGTGATGACATACAGAGGCCTAAACCAGTGATGACATACCTACAGTGACCTAAACCAGTGATGACATACTTACAGTGACCTAAACCAGTGATGACATACTTACAGAGGCCTAAACCAGTGATGACATACTTACAGAGGCCTAAACCAGTGATGACATACTTACAGTGACCTAAACCAGTGATGACATACTTACAGTGACCTAAACCAGTGATGACATACTTACAGTGGCCTAAACCAATGATGACATACTTACAGTGACCTAAACCAGTGGCGACATACTTACAGTGGCCTAAACCAGTGATGACATATTTACAGTGGCCTAAACCAGCGATGACATACTTACAGAGTCCTAAACCAGTGATGACATACTTACAGTGGCCTAAACCAGTGATGACATACTTACAGAGTCCTAAACCAGTGATGACATACTTACAGAGTCCTAAACCAGTGATGACATATAGTGGCCTAAACCAGTGATGACATACTTACAGTGGCCTAAACCAGTGATGACATACAGTGGCCTAAACCAGTGATGACATACTTACAGTGGCCTAAAACCAGTGATGACATACTTACAGTGGCCTAAACCAGTGATGACATACAGTGGCCTAAACCAGTGATGACATACTTACAGTGGCCTAAACCAGTGATGACATACTTACAGTGGCCTAAACCAGTGATGACATACAGTGGCCTAAACCAATGATGACATACTTACAGAGGCCTAAACCAGTGATGACATACTTACAGTGACCTAAACCAGTGATGACATTCTTACAGTGGCCTAAACCAGTGATGACATACAGTGGCCTAAACAGTGATGACATACTTACAGAGGCCTAAACCAGTGATGACATACTTACAGTGGCATCGCCCTGATGAGCTATCTTGACCTCTTTGATGCCTCCCCCCTTGATCAGGACAATCTCAATGTGAAACATATCTGCCTGCAAGGTAATGCTAGGGGGGTCACTCCCGCTGACGTCAAAGGTCAAGCCCTGGTGACGGGCAACTCCCTCCAGTCTTTCCAACAGAGACTGTTGAGAAATAACTGTAAAACAACAGCAAAACACCGCTATAATATCAACTGAATTCTGGTTTACATCAGATTTTTATGTTAGTTTCCACCCTTTGAGGGCTGTCAAACTTGCACAAGAAAAAAAGGGACACATAAGATAAGATAATGTTGCTTATAGCCCAGCCGACCGCAAAGGGCCACATCAGGGCTAAAAGGGACACATACCAAAACATGTTAAATCATTAACAACAACAACAAATGCTGAGGAAACAAACAAAAAAACAACAACTGCAGTTCTGACAAGGAAGCTAAACAACTGACATCTTCAGGCACTTAACATTAGGCTGCACTGAGAAAACACAACAACAGATTAAAAAGAAATGGTTGAGTGAAAAAAAAGTGACATGAAAGAGGAAATTAATAGCAGAGAAAACTTCAGGAAGGCAGGAGAGCTATTTCTCTTGAAAAAGCCCAAGCATCCCCATGTTTAATGTCCGGTAATGCATAATAAAACAAAAAAACAAGAATGAGAAAAATGGACAGAGAAAGATCTATGCAAAACGAAGAAATGGAGAAGAGGAGAATTGTGTATACGAGGAAGCGCAGAGACAGACAGAAAGAAAAATTGCATAATATGCTGCTAACGACATAGTGCATGCTACAGAAATAAACACCAAACTCTAATAAAACATACTGATTTTTAACTTATTTAGACGCTAATGTCTAAGATAACACGAAAACACACTGGCTACAAGTACAATAAGCAAAATCATACATAAATGACTACTTCAGCACATTTTGATTTCAGAATTCACTGTATTTTTACAAAAAAAGAAACTTAACTCTTGTGAAGTCTTGTTCATCTTCCAACTACCACAAACACAACAAATTATCGCACACATCAACTGAAACATTTGATCAGTTTCTTTGTAATTATTGACACACTCACAGTCACACAATGTAATTTTTGTTGAGAATGCCTACCAAACCAATCTCTTATAATAGGTTACATGTTTGCAAAGGGGAAAGCTGTGAAAAGTTTACTTTTTAAAAACTTTTTTTCAAACTCAGGATTCAGACTTTCAAATATGAATTCCCGATTAAAACACTCCACCATCAGAAGAATGGTTGCTATACAACATGAGTGTGGATAAGCATGATCATTCCCAGCTAGAATATGATGAGACAGACAATACCTCTCTTACATTTGAAACCACACTGAAATGATGCAGATGATAAAAAGTGAGTTAACTGAAGAGACATGGCAATATCCCCTTTTGCCCCCGTCAGAGGATACAATCCAATGACTGAATGAAGCTTAACCAATGGTCTGAAAGCTTTTTTTTGTCAACAGATTATCTTTCCTTTAGAGAGTAATTGACAAGCAGAACAAAACATGGAACATAGCCAGAAACAAAACATTGAACATAGCCAGAAACACACTTTCCATTGGCGCAACCATTCAACAGATGACTGAAAGAAGTCAATAGCAATAAAAAATTATAAAAAAAAACATACTGCTTGTGCTAACAGTACAGCATTTCTAGTCTTTACTCACTTTAAAGTCAAACTTTGTGTTTGATGGGGAAAAAAAGGTGACCATGGAAAAATATGAAAGCACAAGCTGACCCAGATTCATGAGCCTGCATTAATGAGTAAACTGATAAAACAAATCATATTCTTTCTTTCAACGACTGATCACTAAAAGTACTAAATACTAAAAGCAGGTATCATTAAAAAAAACAACAACAGACACATCACGAAAAAAAAATCTTATAGATACAATATATACTGCACTTACAATGAAAAATCCATTTCTCATTTCGTAATTTTGTTTCCACTTTTACAATATACTACTTGAAACAAAACAATATTTTTTATTATGTATTCGTCCACATATTTTGCTCAAAGCAGTTAACAGAACTAAACCTGCCTGTCCAAGAGTCTCTCTATCAGACGTGACAAAACAAACACGCGTCTCTTGCTTACCTTTCATAGCCCGTTGTAGAGTGTACAGGCATTTTTGTACCTGATTACGGTCTGAACTGTCAGCCTGCAGCTTTCGATCCTGGAATTACAAAAAGAAAATATCTGTTATACTAATTTCATTACTAGCTAACCAATGAACAACTATTACAAAATACTTCTAACTTAACTAAAAGCATGATTCTTCATCTGTCCGTCGGGTGGTTGGGTCTGTGGGTGTGCTCGGCAGCTGGAAGGTGGTTTATTTCGTGTGGCTCTTGCAGTCATGAAATACGGTGACACACCCATGGGGATCTATTTATGGCTCTTAAAGAGCTATCTGTAGTCTAATTTACTCTGATTCAGAGCGTATGCCTTGAATCTTAATGAGTGTCCCGTGCGTGCCTGTACCCATCGTCAACAGCGCAGGCTCAAGGGTGTTACAGAGACGCTCTACAAGGCAGTGAAGACAAGTGCTTCTCTGGGTCCTCCCATGCACATTCGGTTTCATTTCTTATAACAGTAATATTGATTCCTGATTATCTCTTGTGGGGTTGTGCATGGGTGGGGTGCACGGGGTGTGTGAATAGAAATTCCTAGTAATTTCAGTTGTTCTGGGGACATGAAGATAACTAAGTTTTGTTCTCTAGTTTATATGCCCTAAAGAGACATGATACAGAAGGTAACAAACTGGCGAGTAATAAAAAATCAGCGGATTACATGCACTGCATGCTTTTCACATATGTGGAAGCGTTTACAAGCGAAGAAGCCATACTCATAATGCTAGAGAAATTTTTCCTTTCCCACTATACAAATAGAGTATTAACAGAAAAAAGTGTGTGTGTGCGTGTGTGTGTGTGTGTGTGTGTGTGTGTGTGTGTGTGTGTGTGTTTGTGTATGTGTGTGTACATGCACGCCTCTGTATGTATGTACATGTGTGTGTGTGTGTGTGTGTGTGTGTGTGTGTGTGTGTGTGTGTGTGTGTGTGTGTGTAAAACAGCATAAATGAGAGGACTGCTCCCTACAAAATGTGCACAAACCAGGCGATTTCTAAAATGAGCGGATTTTTTTTCGCCTCATTTTTTTTTAAAGCCCACACGGCAGTGCAGAACGTCGAAAGTGATGTGCCAGTGCCTTCCTAGGCAATCGCCTCAGTTTTAACTTGCATTGTTCACACACTTTTTCATACACTTCCTCCTGAACCGCCTCATTTCCGCGTTTTGCATTACGCCTCATTTGCATAATCTTACAGGCATGTGTGTGTATACAAAACAAAACAACCTGATTGTGCAGCACAACCTGTAACAATCCCCTGAAATTGAAAGAAGTTTGATTCCAGTCTTCGTATTTATGTAAATCAATTTTTTCTGTCTGCCTCATTTCATGGCGTTTTGCATTACGCCTCATTTGTATCCTTTTACAGGCATGTGTGCGGTGCGTGCATGCGTTGTGTGTGTGTGTGTGTGTGTGTGTGTGTGTGTGTGCCTGTGTGTGTGTGTGCGCGCGCAAATATGCTTGTATGCTCATGCATGTGATGTGGAGGATCAGATTGGAAAATAACCAACATGGCAAAGATGTACGAAGTTATCGAGAAAAAAAAACAAAAAACAGAAAACAAAATAACAAAAGTGAGGGGGTTAAGGTGGGGGGAGGGAACTTGTCGTATCTGTGTTTAGCTAGATATACTGTACCACATCAAACTGGCTAGCAATACACAAAAGAACTGGCTAGCAATACACAAAAGAACTGGCTAGCAATACACAAAAAACTGGCTAGCAATAAATCAATGATAGAAGCCATAACTGGGACTCCAGGAAATAAGCTTGAAGCAGCTGTGTCAACATTTCTCAAAACCGAGTACAACGATACTGACACAGAGACAGGCAGGTGCGCAGTGTAGCACACAATTTCATCTCCCTGGACACACTGAATGTCTTTGACAAGTTTGAGCAACAACTATACTAGTATAGTTTACAACAATAAAAATGACAATAGATACTATAAACTCACATCGCCAAAGCTTAACATAATCTATGTACAAATCATTTTACCCTGCTCTCAAAATGACCTCAGATTCGTTTTAATCTCCCCTTCAAATCTATGTGTATGGTCACTTGGTGTCAAGGTATTCAAACGCCACTGTAGACAACTGTAGGATTAAGAACAGATCTCAAGAGGTTACTGGACACTGAAGTCACTTTCAACACTACAAAGCCTCCACTGCAGGGTTGCCACCGGAAGTTGTGCACTGCTAGTGCTCATACATCTACAGATTATCTTTGGAGTTGGAACTATCACCCAGTCCACCAAGTGATCATCCTCCACGTTCTATACTTTGTCCACATACCTGTGGGCAATACTTTAGTCATACGAACGATGCGCATAAAAAAAATCACAACAGAGACAAGGATGCGTCCTGTGGAGAAAATAAATATTTGTCGCCATAAGAACTGGGTACTGTAGGCTCAATATTCTTAAGCAATTTTCTTCATCTGATGAGCGATAAGAGTAAGGAAGACAATCAATGCATGATTAGAAATCCACATCAGTCCAAAGCAACATCACATGATAAGACTGAACTCTACTCTTTACAACATGTCTCTGCATCAAGTGATCAACGAAACAGAACAAAAAGATACCTGCACCATGGTCAGAAATTTTTATTTAACCAACACTGTCAGACACTGAAAAAAATTATCTGTGAAATGGATCAAAACTCAACTTGATCCATAGGTCTAATAACACATTTTCAAATCTAAACCCCTAATACATGCACACACATACTTTTTTTGTTTGTTTTTTTGAGTACCAGTAGCAACCATACTTATGAATATGACTTTCAGGAACTGGTCAAAGCTGTAAAAATACGCAAGAGACCATGATGCTTCAAACATAGTTTACCCCTACCTTTCCTTGAGAGTGACACAAACCACCCACTGTGCCACAACTGCTTTCTGTCCATATCATTCCTTAAATTTCTAATCTACAATTCAGCACTTTATTTTTCTTTTCACTTTATTTGGGGGGGGGGGGGGGGGGGGGGGGGGGGGGGGGGGGGAGGGAAGAGGGTGAAAAGTGGGGAGACTGGGGATCAGCTTCATATCTAACGCAGTAACTGTCTAGTAAAATCATTTGAAAGTGGGTTTAGGAATCGACATCCCCGCACATCCAGTTGTCCACTGAAACTAAATCCTTTGGCGGACAAGTGGAAATGCTCTCTGCACTGGTGTGCTGGGCAGCCAATTTCTGACAAAATCAGTACAACTACAAGGGTGACCAAGCAGTCAGCTTCAGTGCAGGCTCATGGCATTCCCCTCCTCCATTTCCTCCCCTTCCCTTTCAAGAATGGAACTCTAGCAGAGCAATGTTTCACAGGGCCAAGGTTCACAAAGACAAGGTGTGTTCTACAAAACATGCAACCTGTTTCTGGCTTACCAAGAAACAACAGACCTTCCTTATTTATTTGTTTTTCTCTCTCAACGACCAGCCCAGTGTGCAGAGCGCCTTCAGTGCGTCATGTATGTTGACACTGTATGAGTGGTAATTAAGTTATTAAACATCTCTGACTAACCAAGAGGGGAAGGAGGAGCGAGGGATGGTGGTGGGTGGAGGAACATCTAAATTTCTTTTATCTACTTGTTCCAGTGCATTATCTAACAAAGTTTAGCTCTGGGTTCCAGCTTGATCAACCATGTGACATAAGACTGACACTACTGAATACGACATCTGTTACATACGGACATTTTAACAAATCAATTCAGTTCCTGCTATCACATGTGTTATAAAAGCAGTCACACACCACTACTTACCACGACAGAAGAACGAAAAGACTTCATGAGACTGTCAGTCCATGACCTGTGTTGAGGACTGCGCTTACTGCGCAGCTTCTCCATCAGTGCTACTTGTTCTTCTTCACCTCCCCGTCATCTGCTGCAATATAAATAGTGTGAAACTTTTCATTGGAATTTCATGAAACTAAAGAGGGCGGGGGGAATTCAGAGACAGGCAGACAGAGTAAGACAGAAACAAAAAGAGATTGAGGAGGAGGCTGAGGCAAAACCAGGCTAAGACTAAAGGATGTGATACACATGAAATTCAAAGTGAAAAAAGCATATGTGAGTTTGGAAATTTTCAACTCACTTTTAACAAATGTCAGTCTGCTGTCTAATTATATAGTTAAACACTGCTGATGGAACAAATCAATTATTTCAGTTAAGCAAAATTTTGACTCTTCCTTTTTGGATCAGTGTACTTAACTGGATTTTAAATCCAACGTCTTGTTCATGTCCTACATGAATACATTTGATCATATGATTTAAGAACCTTTCTATACTATGGTCTTTCATTTGTTCTGGAACTACTACTCATTCAGTTGATAGCTGCTATCTTCCTGCTTTCAATTTTTCTATGAAGATGCAATTCTAAAGTGTTCATTGTTTCACATGATGTGGTTTGCGTTTCAAATACTTTACACTGAACATGAAGGTTTTATTAACTTTTATTTTCATTGTACTTTATAAATCATGTTAGATTGATAATACCATAACTACAAACTGGATCAGTAAATTGAAACCAATTGCACACGCACGCATGTATGCGTGTTTTAATTACAATAATTTTCTCCTTAAACGAATGATTATGTTTGGGATACTAACTGATCATTGCCGTACATAAAAAATATGATAAAAAAACTATCAGTAGATGGAATAACATTAAATCTTTGCATCTTTTTCAACAAGTGACACTTTGATTACAATTCAACGAAAATGACACATCCACTACAACTGTAATATCAATTAATCAATACAAGAACAGATATAATCTATTATTAGACACAACGTTTCATACATGTGTTCGGTTGAGAAATTAGTCATGAAACGACTTTGTACAAGACAAATGATTCATACCACATGATAAAGACAGAAAAGTAAACTTTCTTTGTGAACAAACAATGACTGTAATCTTTCTCTCGCTCTCCATATATCATGCTATCAGTATCTCTCTCTCTTACACACACACAACACACACACACACAGAGATGTGCGTGTGTGGTCTCTTTATGCTTCAGCATAAATGCATGGGACATGTCTTAACCACACTTACACTTCTTTATTTGGCTTTCACTTCTGTTACACATCAAAATTTTAACACTTTTTTTTCTTATAATTCACCAGATTTATGGTACAGTACGCACAAAATTATTTCTGCTTCAAAACCATGATCTGGAAACGGTAATAAGTCATTGTATTCACAAGCATTTGTTCCACTGATCTTTTTTTTTCTGCTTCAAAATCATGATCAGAAAATGGTAATAACAAATTTGTTTAATTGGTAATTTGGGGAATTCATAAATTGTTAGACCCCATGGAATTAAACATCAAGGAAGGAAAATCTCAGATTAATGCAAATTACAAACCACCAGTTAAAGAGAACTTTAACAACACTGGTGTTTGAAAATGCTTTTTAGTTTTACTTAGCATAGATCTGTAAGAATCAGAAGATCTAAAACATCATCACAATCATATTTAAAATAATGCAAATCATGGAAGTCTTGAAACTAGTGACACAGCAATGTTCCATGCTCCTAACCTTGTCAAATTGTGAGATGTGCTGCAATTGCTGCCAAATTTATTCCTCACAGCACTACAAGTAGAAAGAACACAATGAGCATGACCTAACAACAGATTGGAACGTGTGTTTCACCTGACTCGACACACGCATACTTTCCTGTCACCGACTGACTGTGGAATACACCAGTAACACGTTCTCGGGCCTAAATGGGGTCATGGTGTACTATTACAGGATCTGTCTAAAAACGTGGCATCTGCAACTATCTCTTCAGAGATATATGCAAGCATATTGTTTTAACAATCAAAGTGTCTGTTTGTTTGCCCCTGATGTTAATTAACACTTTTAATTCCAATTTTAGAATTTTAGCATAATGATAATGTAGGAGTAGACCATGAATTATATGTTTACAGCTGTTCATTTGAATTCATCAACCCAACGTCTCGGAGGTTTCATGCAAGCGAAGGTGAAACATTAGTACGATTAGGTGTTCATTGTAAAAATCCTAAATACTTACTGTTGGCTCGTTCTTCCTCAAAACAAACAGGGAATGCCCACATGACAGTGGCTGCCATCTTTGATTGTGCACAACAAACAGTCTCAGCGGGCTCTTGACGCTTGCCTCATTAGCAGTTGCAGATATGCATGGCCGAATTTCGGCTACATTTCCAACGTAGTAGTTAGGAAAATCACTACGCTTTCAAGTTATGTCATATTTAAACAAAAAAAGCCAAACCATTTTCCGAAATAAACAAATGAATGCTGAAAATTTTCGCTCTATCTCGCTGAAGAACGCACTTCCCCAGCCGGGGGTCACTGCCTGGGTCATCGTGACGTCATCAATCCAGCACACCTCACCGGTTCTCGCCATTTCCAGTTTGGGAAAGTTGCTTCCTCAAATGACTCTTACCCTACTATAGATTCAGAAGTTGTTTTCAGTTCTGAGGTATGTATGTGGCGCTAAAACTTTGGTAAATTGTTCTTCATTGTTTCTTTTGCATTTAGGACGGCATGTCTTATCCCAACATGAGTGATAGTGCCAAAAGTTTTTTTTGGCTGAAAAGTTGAAAGAACGGAAACTCTTGTTCCATTTCCTGGGGCAGGGCGAGCTTTGGTTATTATCATACTTCATGGCAAAAATATTTGTGGTCGTGTTTGACTTAATCGTTGGGGGTTCGATTGGGACGTCGCATATAGATTTATTAGATTGATCATCAATCGATTGGTGTCACTGATGCAGGTACAGGAGTTCATCTTCTTTTTGTTTTTTATCCTGCGTCTTGCTGCAGTGCAGTTGAACTTGATCGTTTCGAGTACAAATTGCTGAATGTTGAGTCGTCCTCAGTCATAATCTACCATAGAGACTTGACACCACACGAGCCTCTTAGTGCATCAGCATAAATATTGAAAACAGTTTTTTTTTCTGTCTCTGCAGGCATTTTTTGTGCTGTTACTGCATGGTATGATGACAGTGGGTAACTGTATGTCGACAGAGAAAGATGTTATGAGTGGTATTCCCCAAGGGAGTATTTTAGGACCTGTATGTTTACTATTTTTATAAATGACCTTCCAGATGAGGTAAATAGTTTTTTGTAAAATTTTTGCTGATGACACAAAAATATATGACAAATCAGATAACTATAATAGTCTGCAAGAAAATTTAAATTGCCTCCAAAACTGGTCAGACAAGTGGAATCTATATTTTAATGTTGAAAAATGTAAAGTTTTGCATGTTGGCAAAAACAATCCAGAACATGAATACAGCATGAAAATAGATGGTGGAAATAGGCTGGTACAGAAATGTAAGGAAGAAAAGGATCTGGGTGTAATCTTTGATAAAGATTTACTTTTTGATACTCACATTCATAAGTGTATAAATAAAGCAAACCAAATGATTGGATTAATCAAAAGAACTTTTATTTACCTAAATAAAGAAACGTTTTTAAAGTTATATAAAGCTATGGTTAGACCGCATCTTGAATATGGAAATAATAATCTGGTACCCACACTTGAAAAGACAGTCAATAGCAATCGAAAGAGTACAGAGAAGAGCTACTAAAATATTGCAAGAATGTACAAAGTGTCTTATATAGATAGATTAAATTACTTAAATTTGTACTCTTTAAAAGGTAGACGTATTAGAGGGGATTTGATTGAAGTGTACAAAATATTTCACAAGCAAACGGACATACAGTGGACTATTTTTTTGAGGCTGTTAAAACAGATAGAACAAGAAATTCGGAAGGCAAAATATTTGTTAAGCAGTTTCATACTAATATGGGGAGATTCAAGTTCAGTAACAGAGTTATTACTAACTGGAACAGTTTGCCAACTGCACTTAAATTTGCTAAAAATACTAATGTTTTTAAGAATTTGCTGGATGAAGACTTGAAATTTAAAGTACAGTTTAGAAGCTTTGATGAATAAGAAGGAAAATTTATATTGCATGCATTTTCAACCCTGTCATAAAAGTATAATAACACGAGGGGACATTGAAAGGCTTAACGGCCTATGTAATTGATTACGTCCCTACATTACTACTACTACTACTACTACATGACATAATAATATTCACAAATTGATTCATCAAAGCGCATGGTAAACCGAAAAGATGAGTCACCAGATAACCCATCAGAACCCTTGATAAGGACGTGTGCACAGTCTGCTAGCAACAGAAAGTGGTGGCAGGGAGTCTGTGTACTTGTTTAGCCAAGAAAAAAAAGGTCAAAATGACCATATGTAACTCGCAGGGGTTTGACATGGTACAGTACTGATGTCAAACAGGGAGTATGTGAAAAAGTCCACGGATTGGGTTCTTCCCATCTAATGGAATGCTGAATGCTGACAGAATGTGAATCTGTACGCTTAGCCTATGAGTTTATTATTTTATTTGATTTTTTCCCCAGATTTTTGTGTGTTAAAATCTGATGCTCAATCCAAGAATTGTTTGGGGTTTTTTTTAAATCTACAAATACTTGTTAGTAAGTTTTCTTTTTTTGGCATCTGACTGATATTGATAATGAATAATCTTCTAATTTGATAAATAATAATGGAACTCAAAGTGAACTTCTAATATGCAGAGCTTCAGATTTTATTTGGTCAACATGGGATACATGTCCTCCCTCTAGCAGCTGAAAATAAGAGGACAGAAAGCAAAACCATGGGGCAGTTTGAAGTCGGAGCCCTCACCTCACGTTGAAGTCAGAGCCCTCACGTTGTTTAACGAACCATTGACAGCAAATATTATGACTTTGCTCAGATTGTATTTTTTCACCTTTTGGATATTGTACAGTATAAAGATTAAAATACTGTATACATGTATGTGTGGAGTGATAATTATATCCAAGAAATCGGAGGGTCAGACACATCACGTTAAACATATTTGTGGGGGTTTCTGAAATATTTAGGGAGTCACACTTTATAACTGCAAAGAAATGTACTGTATACAACACACACATTACACACACACTTACACACACACTCACACACACGTATATGAGCACGCTCTGATTGGCAGGGCACAGCACACAGAAAAAAGAGATAGAAATGGATAAGTAAAGAGGAGCAAATGACAAAGTGCACAAAACACTCTGAATTATGCTAAACATTGAGGTGGATGAATATTGATGACAGTGTATGTTTGTGTGTATTTATCACTGTATGTGTGTGTGTGTGTGTGTGTGTGTTTATGATGATGTGGTGCACGAACTTCATGTGCCTGTGTGTGTGTGTTTGATATTCTGCTTTTGTTGAGGGTTGTGTGCGTGTGTTTGGTCACTAAAATGCATCAGTGTGGGGTGTGTGCGCGTTTGTGTGTGTGTATGAGAGAGAGAGAGAGAGAGAGAGAAAGAATGGTGTATGAATATCTAAGATTTATATTGACTTTTTTTCTAATGTAAAAGTGTAATGTTTGAATTGCTTTATAAAGAAAAGTCTTGTTCAACCCCTTTTGACTGATTCAGTGATTGTATTTCCACATCGCCTTCCTGACATTTCTCTTACTGACGGTTGCATGGTACAGCAAATGCAGAAAGTTTGGAGTTTACTTTTGCAGTAAAGCAAAGGGACTGTACACTGTGCTTCCTTAGTTCTGGAGACAAGTCTTATCATTTGTTTCAATTCTAAATCGATGGAAAGCTGATCATTCACATAGATCTGTGAATGTTGGTGGTGTGGACTGGCAGAAGTTGTTGACTTTTAGCTGTTCCACATGCTTAACTGAGAGGGAAGGACTGATTCCCACCCACCTCGGCACTGCAGCAACAAGCATGCAACAGCCCTGGTGCACGCATATAATGTGTGACGCGCCATTTAAAGATTTGCACGAAAATATTCTGGGGGTGCAGACAACCTGAAGCCTGCATATGTTACTTTCTTTTTTTTTAACTCACTGTGGAAAACGTTTTATACTACAGTAAATAAAGATATAAATAAATGTTATAAAATCATTTGCCTTGATGATGCTTTCAATAATGTGATCACACCAAAGATCTTACCTGTGTTTTGAATCTCAGTAGTTAACAGTTCAGAAAATCCAAAGAAAATCCTTTACCATAATTCTGTATAATCCCCTGGTTCTGATACATTAGCTGTCTTCTGTGTTCAAACCATTGTTTTAATTCGTTTTTAATTTTTCAAAGTTATTTTCAATCCAATTTGGAAAAGTTAAAGGGTGAAAAACACATACCTTTTCCATACAGAGCGATTTTTTTTAAAATTTTTTTTAGCAAATAGGATATTTTCTTTGTCAGATTTTCTTTACAAACTCCCAAGATTCGCATACAGTACCTAACATTGTAACTTTTATGCTCTTGTATTTTGAAATCTGTCCATGTTTGACTTTAAAAGTTCATCTTTAACGACAACAGCTATATTTATTTTCCTTCATATTACTCCTAGAACGACAGCAGCAGTATATTACTCTCAAACAAGAAACTTCTTGTGGACCATCCAGCTATGGGTTTTTTTTTTGGGGGGGAGATTCCATTTCTTTGTGATGATATGAGTGGTAATTGTGAAATGTGTCTTGTGGGGGAATAATTTTGAAATTACCTTTTCTAAAAGTGTACTCTGTGTGTGTGTTTGACATGCATACTTTACATGTGTTACTGTTAGCCATTTTCAGTGAAACTAACATGTGATCAAACGAACTTACGAAGTGAACATACATGACTTTTTTTTTTCTCATGGTTACTAGCAAGGAATGCCTATCTGAAGAAAATAAACACAAAAGCTTACTTTGCATATTAATCACTGCAAGTTCTGTGCAATGGCAAGGTATCAGGTCTTTCTTTAATGTTGCTTTCTTTTATGTCTACTATAGCTCTCAACAAACGACTTAAGATATCCTTCAGTCTTTTTTCAACATTTAGTTAAGTCTTCTCTGAAAAGAATGCTGATGACATTTATTTCAAATGCATGAATTCAGAAAATGGATGAAGCATACAGATCAGATAGGTGAAAGTTTTGTTGCCGGCACCTTCATTTTATATCAGAATGGATTAGATGCTGATGTCAAGATCTTAGAGAGTCATGTGTTGAGCACCCTGTCATAAGTTTGACATTGCTGGCTGGGTCACACTCTTGTACCTTGCAGCATCAGTATTACCAAAGCTTTTGACTTGCCTGTTCAACAGAAGGATGCTCTCTCTCTCTCTGTCACCCCCCCCCCCCCCCCCCCCCCCCCCCCCCCCCTCCCCACTCCGTGTGTCTCTGCCTTTCTCTTCCCATATTGTCTTATAAAAACGTAAAACAGTAAGTACACCTGCAAACTTTTGTAATTTACTGTCATTGGAAACACAGGTTCACCGTTCAGTCACACAGACAGATGCAGGCGAAATGTCTGTTTGTCTGTCTTTAGAATATGATTTCTTGCTCCAACAATCATGGCTTAACAACATATAAATAACTTTCTTATCATACATATTTAGTACACTTTCTTGTCATACATATTTTAATACAATCTATTATTAAGTTCCCTCCGGGGGTTGCGACCTTGTCGTGGTCGGAGGGTTTGCGTGGTCCAGTGATCCCTTAGGCTTTGCTGGGGGGGGCATCAATACTTGGAGATAGGCTGTTTTTTCACACTGCTTCTAGGCCTGAGAGGTGCAGATGCTGTTTGGCCTAAGCGTAACGTGGTAAGGAGTTGATGCCCCGGTAGGGCTTCCCATGTCAGATAGGCTAAGGGTGAGGATCCTGACTAAGAGTAACCCGCCTTTCTCCTTTTCTTGTTTTCTGCCTCCCTTATTTGGCCCTTTTCTATCTTCGTCTCCCCTTCAAGTCTTCTTTTCCACACCCCCTTTTCTCTCTGTGGTCTCCTTAAGATCCGCCGCGTTTGCCGTGCGGTGCGACCTGTGTCGGAGGGGAATGAGATCCTGGTGATTGAGAGGGCCAGCGCTCTCAACACATCACTTTGGCTCGGACCTCTCCTAGACAGGGAGTACACTTTGGCCCGGTGTACTAATCGGCTCCCCTTCTTGGGGTTGGGTCAAGACGGGCAGTTCCCCAGCTGGCCAAGTAAACCCCTGCAGTGCTCAGCTCTCTGTTCCCGGAGTTGAGCATGATCAGGGGGGATAGGGTTGGTTGCTTCTGCTTGTCGTATGTCTCTCCCGAAGCCTGGAAGGGGTCAAGACATTGGTTTCTTGGCCCTGGCCCCTTAGTTGGACTCCAAGGTGGGTGGGTAAGGGAGAGATGAATCACAATAAACTAAATGACTTCATTAAAAAAACTACCCCCCCAAAAGGAAGAGGAAGGCAGTATCCCCTATTTCAGGGAATTTGAAACAGACAGTGATTCTGACAGTGAGGTAAGACAGAAGACAGGTTTCTGGGCTTCCTGGCTCGTGGTGGAAGGGACAGAGCAGGAAAGACCTCTTTCAGCTCTGAGCCCTTTTGCTGTACAAAAGGGCTTTCATGGTATAGCAGGTGAACCTAGGTCCATAAAACGATTGAGGAATGGTTCGTTTCTTCTTCAATGTCGATCACAGAAGCAATCCGAACAGTTGCAGAAGGCAAAAAAGCTTGTGGATAGGGAGATCAGGGTGACTCCCCATAAGCAATTAAATTCATCCAAAGGTGTGATTCGATGCAGAGATCTGGCGGGTGTTTCAGAGGCGAATAAAAACGGAGCTGGCGTCCCAGGGTGTGACGGAGGTGCGCAGGGTGACGATAAAGAAGGGTTCAGAGAGAGTGGCCACCAACACCCTCTTTCTGACCTTCGCAAACCCTGTGCTGCCTCCGGTCATCAAGGTTGGTTACCTAAATGTTCATGTTCAGCTATATGTGCCGTCCCCATTGAGGTGCTTCAGGTGCCAGAAGTTTGGCCATGTCAGGGACCGCTGTTCAGGGCAAGAGGTATGCGGTGTTTGCTGCAAGCAACCCATGATGGCCGTGTCAAGATCCGGCACATTGTGCTAACTGCGGTGGCGACCATCCCTCCTCTTCAAGAAACTGTCCTCTTTGGATTCAGGAATCCGCAATTCAAAGACTAAAGACTGAAAAGAAAATTTCCTTTTTGAAGCCCGCAAGCAGGTTGTGGGCAGTCAGACGCCGACAGCCTCTTCCTATGCTTCGGCTGTACGGAAAGTTCCCACAGTTTCCACTCGATCAGTCTGCTGTCAGACTGATGACTTTACGTTCTCGAAGACACTGCAAGTCCGAACTGTCAACTCTGGTGGAAGCAGGTCCCCCACCTCTCAACCCAAAATGATTTGCCCCTGGTGGAGCAAAAAATCCGCCACCCCCTCAGACTGCCCAGCAGTCTGCAACATCTGCTGCTGGGCAGATTAAAAAACCAGCAGTTCCCCCTCGAACTCCTCTGTCCAGTGCCCGTCGGGCAAGGGAGTTCCACCCAGTGTGGAGATGGTGGAGATAAGGAAAAACCCTCCACCATCTCCCAAATCCAGACCTCCACCTTCTCCAAACTCCAGGCCTTTGTCACCTGCGGGCAAGTCTGCCAGCAGGTCCAAAGACCAACACAGTCCAGTGAAACTACAAAATTAATTCACTCCATTGGCGGCAGATGTCGATGAGGAGATGACCTGATCTCTCTCCTTTTCGCCCTCTGCACCATGGATAGTACAATATTACATTGGAATATCCGTGGATTAAATTCCAACTTTGAGGAGCTGCAGCTTCTGTGTCAGTCTATAAAACCCTCCGTCGTGGCTCTTCAGGAAACTCAAATTCAAAGCCAGAAGACCTTTACTCTTTCTGGCTTTAATATTCTTTCAATACCTGCCAACCATCCATGTTGGGACTGTCGGGCGGTGGTTGCCCTTCTCCTACACAAAACTTTGCTGTATAGTCCTGTCGCTCTGTCTACCTCGCTTCAGGCTGTAGCTGCGAGAGCCCACTCTCCACAAGACTGTGACCATCTGTTCTCTTTATCTACCTCCTTCTGTCCCGGTTTGTCGTCAGGACCTTGTCAGTCTGATAGGAGAACTTCCTCGACCTTTTTTGCTGTTGGGTGACTTTAACGGTCGCAATCCTCTTTGGGGTAGTGCCGGTACGTCACCCAGAGGTCTGCTGATTGAGGATGTCCTTTCAGACTTGGATTTGTGTTGTCTGAACGACGGATCTGCAACTTACCTCCACTCTTCCACAGGTTCACTTTCGTGTTTAGATTTGTCGGTTTGTGAACCCCTCGCTGGTCCTGGACTATGAGTGGTCTGTCCATGACGATCTGCACGGAAGTGACCATTTCCCTGTCCTTCTACAACCTGTATTAACTGAACACATCTCTGTCTCTCAACATCTCAATTATAAAAAAGCAAACTGGATCTATTTGCAGCCACTATTTCAAAAGAATTCCAGGACACTGATTTTTTTCAGAGTCCAGACCCAGCAGAATCTCTGACTAACACTATGATCAAATGTGCTAAAGCCTGTATTCCAGTGTCTTCCGATAAACTTCAAATGCCCAAAACACCCTGGTTCGATTCAGAATGCCAACAAATTTCCAAAGTTAGAAAACGGGCTCAGCGTCAGGTATACCAACGACCTCGGGTCCCAACGCTCGAGCCCATCAGAAACTCCGTGCTAAATCAAGACACACTTTTAAAATCAGTAAACGTCGGTCCTGGAGAAGCTTCTGCTCCAGGCTGACATCAAAAACTTCTAAGAAAAAAGTGTGGAACATCATTAAGAAAATCAAAGGGAAGAACACCTGTCCCACTGTGAACCATCTCAAGTTTCGGATTCTTTAATAACAGAAAGAAAGCAGTTGCTAATCTGCTTGCTTCAACCATTGAAAAGAATTCCTCCTCTTCTAATAAATCAGTCACTTTTGTCAAACACAAAGCCCTAAAAGAAAAATCTCCCTGCAACTTTTCATCCGACAACATGGAAGACTACAATCTTCCTTTTACATTAAACGAGCTGAAATCTGCCTTACTCTCTTGCAGCGATTCCTCTCCAGGTATAGATGACATACATTATCAACTATTGAAACATCTTCCGCAAGAAGGTCTGAACATCCTGTTACAGGTATACAACCACGTGTGGACTACAGGTTGCTTTCCACCCTCTTGGCGGACAGCCCTCATTATTCCCATCCCCAAACCTGGAAAGATCTTTCTAATCCATCTAACTACCGTCCCATAGCTTTGACCACTGTGTCTGTAAATTGATTTGGAAAAATGGTCAATGCTAGGCTCATGTGGAAACTCGAAACCGATGGCCTTTTGGCGAAAGAACAGTGTGGTTTCCCCAAACATCGTAGTACAGTTGACCATTTGATTCGTCTGGAATCTACACTTAGGAACGCTTTTTTAAAAAGACAGCATGCAGTGGCAATTTTCTTTGACTTGGAGAAGGCCTACGATCCACCTGGAAGTCGGGGATGAACTTCATGATCTCCACGATCTGGGTTTTCGAGGTCATCTTCCGCTTTTTATTCAAAATTTTTTGGCAGAACGACCAGTTTCAGGTCCGGGTTGGCACCACTCTCTCTGATGTCCACGAGCAGGAGTTGGGTGTTCCACAGGGGAGCATACTATCTCCTGCCCTCTTTAGTATTAAGATCAACAACATTGTTCAATCAGTTCAGCAGGGTTCAGACTGCTCATTGTTTGTGGATGATTTTGCTGTCTACGCAACTGGAAGCCTGTACCCGAGTGTCCAGCGCAGGCTCCAGCTTTGCGTAGATAAAATCCATCGGTGGGCGGATGAAAACGGTTTCACCTTTTCTGCTACAAAAACCCAGTGTATTCACTTCCATAATTTTCCGTCAGTTTTTTCCAGATCCGGAACTTCAAGTAGGGAAATCTCCCATTCCAGCTGTTAAAGAGCCAAATTTCTGGGAGTCATATTTTGACCAAAAACTTAACTTTCTCAGCCATAATTAAAAACCTCAAAACTGCTTGCCAAAAGGCACTGAATATTCTGCGGGTCGTAGCACACACCGACTGGGGCGCTGATAAGAAAACTTTGTTGCACCTCTACAGAGCCCTGGTCCATTCCAAACTGGACTACGGTTGTGCTGTGTACGGCTCCGCAAGATCATCTTACCTCAAACTCTTGGACCCTATCCACCATCAAGGGCTTCGTCTCTGTCTTGGAGCGTTCCGCACCACCCCTGTGTACAGCCTGTACGCAGAGGCAGGTGAACCTTCACTGTCCAACCGCAGGGTGAAACTGTCTTTGAATTATTACATCCGACTGTTCTCAGAACCGCAGAATCCTGCCTATGACTGTGTTTTTGACCCTCCGTTCCAAAGTAAGTTTGAAACAAACCCGAAATGTATTCCGCCCTTTGGGCTTCGTATGCAGCCTCACGTGCGGAATGCAGGTATAGACCTGGGAGTAGTTTCCGATTTTTCCAAGTTTCCGGATCAACCTCCATGGACCTTTTTCACACCAGAGATTCGTTTTGATCTCGCAGCTTTCCGTAAGGAGTCTACCAGCTCTCTGGCGTACAAGGCTTTGTATGCCGAGCTCTGTTCCAAATTCCCATCCTAAACAAAAAGTTTTCACTGACGGTTCCAAGTCTGAGGATGGAGTGGCATGTGCAGCCTACTGCCCTGGGGCTCCTTCTCAGATATTGTTGGAACATATACATTCAGATGCCTTGTCTATTCTGCTGAACTTACTGCTCTAGTACTGGCTTTGAAAATAATCTCCCATTCTTTGAGGAGGGACTTTCTGGTTTTTGTCGGATTCCCTGTCAGCTTTGGAGCCATAGCTGGCCGCAACCTTTACAGCGGAGTCCATGAAGATCCTGTTCAGGGATGTCCCGCCTGACGTGATCCTTGGGTTTTTTGAGAGAAATTAACATTTTTCATCTGATTTGAGATTTTACGGAAGAAGGATTTTTAACAAAGTTTCTGGTTCGTTTGTAGACGATGTCATTTAACGAGATGTGTGAAAGTTGGTTGGTTTTTTTTTTTTTTTTTTTTTTTTAAATGACTGGTGAGTTGATTTTAACGTGGTGACAGCCTGATGTGGCCCTCTGCGGTCGGCTGGGCTATAAGCAACATTATCTTATCTTATCTTATTATTAAGTTCATCAAACATGTGCATACTAAATGAAACACTCACATACACACACACAGGCACACACACAGGCACACACACGCACACACCAGGCACACACACGCACACACACACACACACACACACACACACACACACACACACACACACACACACACACACACAGTTACCCGCAAACAACAGTTGCCATTCAAAATATTTTGTCTTATATTTTAATTTGCAATTAATAATAGCTGTCCTTAACGAATAACCATCCCTAATACAATTGTACAATTTTTATACATTTTTTGACTTGACAAATTATCTGAAAGTTGAATACAGATTACTGACAGAAAAACACAGTAACACACACACACACACACACACACACACACACACACACACAACACACACACACACACACACATGAAATCAACAATGCAATAACAGTTTCTCTGTTTGGGGAGTGGAAGAAAGGGTGTGAGCAGATACGGGGAAAATTTGGGGGAGGGGGAAGGTTGAAAAAAAAATCAGACATGAAACACAGTTTCACTACTGAACATTATCTTCTCAAATGCTTTCAAAGATTTTCCCCCCCTGTACTTTATCACCAGATGCAACATGTGTACGTAATTAAAATGCTAGCAGTCTTCTATCGTGACAAGCCCATAAAAGAACTGATTAAAAGAAATTACCCCGATTTACTTTTTTCACAAGGCAATTTGAAAATGAAAGCCATGACATAAAATAATCTGAGTGCCCCCTTTAAAATTGTACAGAACTACAGCAATAGCCCTTAATTCACACGTAAAGTGCATCTGTCTGTGTTGACTGAACCTGTGTTTTCCAATGATTGTAAATTACAAAAGTTTGCAGGTGTATTGTTTTACGTTTCTATAACAATAAGACAATATGGCTGCCCCTTTTCTCAGTCTTTCCCGGGTGGGTCTGTGGGGACTGCTGTCCCAGTCTCCTCCTGTCTATGTCTCCTCCATGTCTCTCTGTGTCTCTCTCCATTCCCCTCGGGTCTCTTCCCCTCGCTCTCTCTCTGTCACTGTCGTCTGTCTCTCACTGTCTCTCTCTCTTTATCTCCCCTCGTTCTCTCTCTCCTTCTCTCTTTCTCTGTGTAAAATTGTCCACTTGATATTCTAAATTTAGAAGTGATAGGCTAGATTCGGGTCATATTGTGCTAACAATGTAAGGATTTGTCTAAAATTTCCAGGTTCAAGTAGTTACTATAGAAATGAACGAGTCTTTAAAATGTTTTGTCCTTTAGAGAATTTTTTCCCCCGCGGGATTTGTCCCCACTGTTTTTGAGTGATCTGTGTCCTAAAATTGAATGAATGGGATGACAAATTCAGGTCCTGTGCTCTTAAGGGAGGGATCACTGCTTTCATACATGTTGATTTCACTTTTAAAACATCCATGTTGTGGTGGCTCCGTATCAATGCATTCAGTAGCAGGCCAGCAGATCCATAAGACTCGCTGTTGGATGGTCTCATGACAGAGGATTGCTCAGCCCTGGCTTGTACCAAATTTAGTTATTGATGACAGTAGGTTGCTTTGTGGGGGGAGATATTGTTATTACTGGACTCATTCAAAGTTACTCACTTCTGGCAAATCTTTTTTTGAGGATGGCCTGATGTTACAATGCCCTGATGATGAATAAGAGTTCTCTGTGAATTGCTGTATTCGTAGAGTTTTACTAGAGTATGTAAAGGTACAAAAACATGTTCAGCTGATGTGCAATAGAAAGTCAAACGAAGTTGGGAGTATTGCCCTCTGTCACAATGAGAGCAGTGTTTGGGGACAGAAAGGGAAAAGAAATGATTAAAAAAAGATTGTGTAGTGTACATGCAAGTCATCAAATGTTCATGCTGTGGTACAGTGAAAGTATGAAATTCTAACAAAATTTTCTCCTCCCCCCCCCCCCTTCCCCCCTCCTTCCCCCTTCCCTGGCTGTTAGTGTTGGACATTAGGACAGCAGACAAGCACAATGTCCAAAACCAAGACTCAGCAGCCGGCAGTAAATTCACAAAGTGATAATGGTGGGCAGTGGTGGTGTGGGAAAGTCGGCACTCACTCTTCAGTTCATGTCATGAGGTAAGTCTTTTTTTCTCTCTCCGAAATGATTTGAAATAAAAGTAAACTTGATCCCAAAACGAACAAAACAAATGTTATATAAAAATTGATTTGGAAAAATCAAAATGTTATCATAGCTGTCTATCCTGAATTTTCCATCACTTTTTTCACAAAATTATTAATTTAAAAAAAAAATAATTCTCTGTAATCCAGACTTTCAAGCGAATCTTTAGAAAGGGAATTTAAAGGTTGTTTTTGGAAAACCTTTGTTAACATTTTGCTAAATATTGCCAAAGTAATTTAAGCCAAACACCTGCAAATGTAGTGGAAGATCTGTACAATTTTTTGTAAGCCTTCCATGGATCAGTATGTTGAAAGGAGTTAAAATGTTTCAGTAAAATTCCATAATTAGGAAAAGAGTTTGTTTAGAACTTACCGCCAATTTACATTGACAAACAAAGCACATGACAAGACACGATGCATTTCAACCCACTTGGGTCTTCTTCAGGCGAAAAAATAAATCACATTTAACATGTGGGACAGTACAACAAAGAACGAAAAAAGAAGAAAGAAAATGACTTATCCGTTTCTTCCATGTGGGCGGTGGGCGGAAATGACATGGGGCCAGGGGATTATGGGAGAGGAACGGAGGGGGGGGGGGGGGGGGGGGTTTGCGGCGGGGGAGGTGTGTGTGTTTTGGGTATGATGGGTTGTGTGGGCTAGTTATTGGGATGGTGTGGTATCTTTGTGATGGTAGTGGTAGTGGTGGATTGATAGTAATGGTAAGGGGAAAGAAGGGGGGGGGGGGGGGGGGGGGGGGGGGAGAAACTGAGGGAGGGGGAAAAAAAAAAAAGGAAATTTTAAAGGGGGAAAGGGTAAAACAATTAAGATTAAATAGATGGAGGGTTGCTGTAAATAAAATGTAGAAGTGAGTGAAGGGGAGGTGGTGGGGTGTATGTATGTTTTGTGTGTATGTGTGTGGTGGTAAGGGGATATTGCCAAATGATGTGGAAGTGGGGGGGTATGTGTGTTTGGTTATTGTTGGATGTTGATGCCTTGGGGGTGTAGTGTTTCCCAGTTTGGCAATGAGATGGGATTCTTGAGTTGTGCGTCAAAACGTCACTCTGTGACTGCCAGAGGGCCCATGATTTGACATGGTCGAAGTTGGTTGGTGGGTTGAAGTGTAGGCGACGGTTTTTTGGGTCGGTGGTGGCGGATATCAGCCAGGTGTTCAGAGATGCGTGTTTCAAGTGTGCGTGACGTTTCCCCTATGTAGATTTTTCCACACAGCTGGCAGTGATGGCATATATACCACTACCATCACAAAGATACCACACAATCCCAATAAACTAACACACAACCCATCATATCACCACACAACAAACCCCCCCCGACGCAACCCCCCCCCCCCCCCCCCCCCCCCCCCCCGTTTCCTCTCCCATAATCCCCCTGGCCCCATGTCATTTCCGCCCACCGACCACATGGAAGAAAAAAGGATAAGTCATTTTTCTTTCTTCTTTTTTCGTTCTTTGTTCGACTGTCCCACATGTTAAATGTGATTATTTTTCGCCTGAAGAAGACCCAAGTGGTTGAAAATCATCGTGTCTTGTCATGTGCTTGTTTGTCAATGTCATTGGCGGTAAGTTCTAAAAAACTCTATTCCTAATTTTGCTTCGTTCGCCGCCACCAGTCACTCCATTTTAAAATTCCATAGTTCTTTGTCATGGGCTGCATCTCATGGCTTCTGATTTTTTCATTGAAGAAGGTTATCAGCTAGTTATTTAATATAGTACATCAAAATATGGGCTGTTTTCCCCTATGTGTTGATCCCTTTTCATTTTAGATGTTAAATGTAAGCATCTTCCAGCCTTATGAATGCAGGTTTTACATAGTTCCTTTGTGGGGGCAGTAATGAAGAGCACATTGTTTGCTTTATTCTTTTTTTCTGACCATGTTCAGTACCGATTACATGCTCAAACTGATTCATATGCCGTCATAGTTTTCCCCCCTCACACTGAAAATAACTTTATGTAAAACCCACATGCACAATGTCCTAAACTGCCAGCCCTTCCTATTTTTTTCTTTTTTTTCTGGAATTTTTCCATTTAGGGAAAACATTCTTTAAGTCCCTGAATTTAGTGAAAAATTACAGAATTCAAATTTTGTTTAGAAGTGATGGATTTGGAGGTTTTTTTTTTGTTGTCCCTTTTTTAAAATAGGGCTGATAAGGTTTCAGAACAAAGTCCAAATGATACTAAAGTGAATATTAGCAATTAGACACAGTCTGAGTGAAAATACCTTTGTTTAGCCCCTACAAACCCTTGGTTTCGTCAGCTGAAATTGTAGGGGAGGGGGTTACATATAGTGCTTTAATCAAGACTAAACTGGCCCCTCTTCACCCCACACCACTCCTGCGTCCCATGGTTTAGGAATTTTGACTCTATAGGGTTGGCAGCTGTGACATGTGTTAAGAACATAATGGATTATGAAGAAAGCAGTGCACACCTTCTGTAAATAATAGAAGATGCCAGAAACATAAAAAAAAAACAACCAAGTCTCAAATTTTGTGGCCCTTCATGCCCGCTGCCCTATTTTATAAATTCATGGGTCAACCTCAGTTTTTATGGGTGAGGTTTCTAATCCCCCCGCCTTTTCAAGGGTTGTAGGGGCCCTTGGTTTGAATATCCCCCCGATGGGTTGCCTCTTGACAACTTGACATTGACTGCTCCCTGTGGATTGCTGATGCCGGGGCTGCGGCTGTGGACGGGTGTTGAAATGAGCAGCATGGGTGCACTGCCACTGAGGTGGCACAGAAGATGGGACTAAAAAAAACAACAACAAAATTTGAACAAGGGAATGAGATTAAACATATGTCGTATATATTTGTTTTCAGTTTGTGGAAGACTATGAGCCAACCAAAGCAGACTCTTATAGAAAAAAGGTTGTACTTGATGGTGAGGAAGTTCAGATTGATATTCTGGACACTGCCGTCAGGAAGATTATGCTGCCATTCGTGACAACTATTTCCGTACTGGAGAAGGTTTTCTCTGTGTCTTTTCAATCAAAGAGCAAGAATCTTTTCAAGCAACTCAAGAATTCAGTAAGTTTTTTTCTTTTCTTTTTTTCTTCTTCCTTTTTTTTTTTAATGTGAGGGGACAAAGTGACACTAAAAAGTTGCCTTTTTTCTTTTCAAAAATTTTTTAAAGGTAATTTTACAATGGCATGCACTGTCGGACACACACACACACACACACACACAGCATGCATGCATGCACGCACACACGCTCTTCTCTCTCTCTCTCTCTCTCAGTCTCTCTCTGTCCTCTCACTTCCTCACTCTCACTCAACAGTCTCCCTGCACCACCCACCCACCACACACACCCCCACACACACACACACACACACACACACACACACACACACACACACACACACACACATAGCCATCTTGATGACTTGAAGAATACAGAAAAATGTGGTGAATTGGAGGACACAGAAAAATCTGTTTATCAACTAAAGAATTGAACAGAATGCGGTAGTAAGCATTGTTCTCAAAACGTTACCAACAATTGCTTTTAAAGTAGTTAGCATGTATAAGCACACGTGCATGTTCTCTTCCTTAATGAAACGCGAACATACACTCACATGCACACATGCACAAACACAGACAGAGGCGCGCGCGCACACACACACACACACACACACACACACATCACCACACACACACACATCACACACACACACTTTTGTTTGTTAATATGTAAAGGGTGTTTAGTTGGGCGTCTTTCTTCAGTTACAAGCTCAGCAAAAAAGAAACCCTCAGCACTTGGAAGTACACACACACCCCACACACACACACACACACACACACACACACACCACACACACACACACACACAATACAAACATCAGCAACATGCACCAACTTGGGTATTAGTTTGAAAGTTTACTAAAATGATGGAGTTTAAAGAAGTATTTTGTAAATTCTGATTATTTTTCTGTTTGTATAATTGCCTGCAGTTGTTGTACTTCCAAATTTACTTCCCCATTGAAACCGTTCAGTGTTGCCATTTATTGTGTTATCCATTGTTTCATGTAAGCCAGCTAGAAGTGGTTTGCATCCGTTTGTGGGCCTTTTGTGGAATTGGTTGGATTGTGATTCTCTCACCCAGTTACTATGAGTTAGCCATGCCCAGGAAATCGTTTGTTCAGCATACACTGGATGGGCCTATCAAATAGTATTGTCCTAAAATTTAGAGGGTTGAACTGAACACATGCCAGGCTTTCTCTGTGAGACAAAGGGTACCCTCAGTGCCAACATACAGGCAGTCACAAGCCATCACACATCAGTATTGGCACACACATGCTTGCACATGCAAGCGTATGCATGCGTGCACGTGCACACATGCACATACACACACACATGCACGCACACGCACGCACCCACACACACACACACACACACACAGACCAGACACACACAAAACAACACACACCACACACACACACACACACAACACACACCAAACTCATTCACTCACAGAGGTGCACTCACACATACGCTTTTCTTTCATTCTTAAAGCTTATTTTGTTCATATTCTATTAGGGGAAACTTATTTTTGTAGTTTTACTCACAAAATGGGTGTCATAATGTACTACAGAACTTTGAGGGGCTCTCAGTAAGTTCCTGAATACAGCTCTCTAGAAATAGTCGCGTTCTCCTTCTGCTTCACAGTTTTATTGGCTGTGTCAAATCTTCAGTCCTGTGGCAGCAATGATCAGTTTCTCAAAAGCGTCCATCTATCTCCATGCAACTGATCATCCTGTCAAAGTCAAACTATCTGGTCATGACACACAATCAGGCTGATTAGAGTGTGTCTGCAGTGACACCCTCAAGAAAGCTTGTGCATTTTCAGCACTCTGGAGCAGCTTCTCCATTTCCAAAAATAAATAAAAGTCACAAGGGCCTTGTATAGTGCTGTATGACTTTTCCACTATCTTGAACTTGATTTGCTTGTGATTTTAATGCTTGGTCATTAAAGGGGGAAAGGCGGGGAAAAACAGACAAGAAACAAATAAAAGCAAACTAACAAACAATTATCAGGTAATACATTTGAAATTCTGGGCTTGTGGGGATTTTTGAGGGCTAGTGGAATGTTTAATGCACTAGCCAAACTGGCTGGTGAAAAAGTGCTTCGTGGACTTGGCAGCGGTTTAAACGTGACTGAAACAATGTGGATCAGAACAGATGCCATAACTATTGTCAGTCGGGTGTCATGCAACAAAAGTAAAGGTAACTTAAAAAAAATCCAAATTAAGGTTCCATTTCCAATATTCCCAGTGAAATGTTGCCCTGTGCTACATGTTAATTTATACTCATAACATAGTCCCTTCCATAAAACACAATCATCAGCTTGTGGAGATTCACTGTCAAATTTTATGTCAGAGTAACCGTTGTCAGCAGGAAATACAGGTGTGCGAAAGGGGATCCGATGTGCCTTTCACAGCTTGTTTCTGCCAAGCATACCAGTTGTTTTCATCAGCAGTGTTTTGAAAACAGCAACAACGAAAAGTCAATGTGAGGAAAAAAGCAGAAGAAAGTATGAGTGGCCCAGTGGCAGTGAGTGTAATTGTCAGTTTGGTCAGCAGCAGAATGGGGCTCACATCTGCAGGCCATTGTGCTAGTTGCAATGGTTTTACAGACTGACAAGCAGCACACCAGATTGAATCCTTTCCTCCATTTTTTTTTTCTTGATTTTTTTTACATTGATGTTTGACTCGCTGAATTCTTCTTGTTCACATTTTTCTTTGTTGTTGTTGTTACTGATCCAACCCTTTTTATTTGTTGTCTGTCATTTTGACGAACTCGGCAGTAGTCACTAAAGCAGCCATAGTGAAATTTAGTCAAGTGCAGTAACAAGATGCTGTGTTCATGTACTTTCCCTTTTCCATGAATGGAACAGTCATCAGACTCCGAAAATGATCCTGTCATGGGGTATTTAGAAAATGTTCCGTCATTAATTTCCAACTGCTGGAGAGGTAGCACATGGTCAGCCTGTTCTGTGATTGTCATGATAATGTACATATGATGAGTGTACAAATGTAACCTCAATAAACGATATCAAACATGGAAGCAGTCTGGACACAGACGCTCTAGGACTGTGAGATTGAGAATCATGACTTCTAAACAGTTTTCCCAAAGTTAAAAAAAAGAAATGTCCATATTGTCTGACTGAAATCATGAAGTAAAGGAGGACGTTGAGATCAGTATTAGATTTCTGTGCAAGATATACCACTTTGTGACACAGAAAGGCACCCAATATTGCCAGATCTACAGTACGTACTTTTTGTAACCACATCTTACTTCATTAGATTTTGTTGAATTTTTTTAAAAATTAGTGTAGGATTGATCGATACTCGGTGAGATCCTGCACCCAGTATCTAGGTTAGTTGTATACCACAGTGTTCAGGCTACTGAATGATCCATTAAAAGCCCCTTCTCTGCTCTGCCCTTCACACGTCCCCTCACCCTTTCCTCAGTGTCTCCCCACTACATCCAGAATATCCTTTTTTATGTGAGATAAAAAATTTTAAATGCCTTCACCACACTGTTTCAGGGTGGTATCTCTATCAGTCATCACCAAAAGTACCTGTTTATCTTAAGCCTGTTCATGAATTAAAACTAATAAGAGCTGAAAAGAACTGTACTCAGGGGCCTAATCGGAACATTGTCATCACTGATGTCACACTGCCATGCATGATTTCACGTATGCCACATTTTGTCTTCTTTGTTGTCATGCTGCCCCTTTCTCTTCTTCTTCAACTGTTTTTAGGACACCAATAAAGACGAACGTCTTGTTTTAGCACTGCATGAACAACGGCAACCCTCCTCTCCTCCACCCTACCCCAAACACCCAGATTCTTGTCCCCCCCCCCCCCCCCCCCCCCCCCCTCCCCCCCCCCTCTCTGTTATTATCGTCTACATCTTCCCCTCTTTCTCATGTGCTCTCATGACCACCGACCATTCCAGCAATGCTGCCATATAATGGGGTCTTCTAGTACCCATGTACCCATTTAGGACTGCTGCTGAAGACACAGTTGGGTGATAGAAATAGCTGAAGGGAAGGCTTGCAGTCATCAGTCAGCACCATTAGGACCGGCTCCCCAGTCAGTGATATTGGAGTTGTGTAAACAGAGGTGAGGGGTCAAAGAGGAGCAGTATTATTGCCTCCTGCTCTGGCTGCCCAGCTCATGATCGTGAAATGGATTGGGGGTGGCTGTTGGGTCTGGGTGTTGGCTGAGTGCCATTGAAGAAGGGAGGGGCTGGACGGTATAGTGTCTGGAGCAGCTTGCGACCTGTTTTCCACAACATACCCAGCCCTACTCTTAATAGTAATTTGGTGTGTGGTCTATACTTTTATAAGTCATTCACTGCTGCTGTAAGTGTAATGATTGTAATACTTATAGTGACTTGAAACCCAAATTAAAGATGCATTTTCATCTCTGTATCCTTGCATATTTTTTTTTAACATTATACAAAAAGTAACGGAGAAGGAAAGGGAGAAGTCAACAGTAAAATTCTGTTTGCCACTGTTGCAGTTCAAAGCTCTTCTTCATTTTGTCACTGTCTGAATGGATGAATCATAAGGAACAAGCTTTAGTAGATCTCTTGACAGTCGTGGCTCATCTCCAAAACCAGGTTGTCAGGAGGAGGGAAACTCTCTGCAAGATAATTGTTAGCTTTTGGCAGGCAGCTTCCGGTTTTAGACAGTCATGTGCTTGACAGACACAGTCACATTCATCAGCCTCCTTCCCCCCCCCCCCCCCCCCCCCCCCCAAAGCAACAGCCCCGAAATTGGCTGAGAACTGACTAAGGGTTTCCAAAATCTGTATGCCTTGTATGCTGAAGCCTGCCCTTGAGGTAAATATGCAAATGGGCACTGGGACAAAGGTTTTAGAATTTATCCTTTAGAAGCAAAATCAAAAAAGGCAGTTCGTGTCACATGGTTGATGAACATCATGCAAAATGATGTTCTGTTGTTGTTGTAAGCATAGCGTTACTGATGATTTGTTTGAGCGACAGGGAGGAATTGATTTTGTTTGTAGGTTGTTGTTTGTTTGAATTTCTGTTGCCTTCTCTTAAAGTAAAAAAAATAATGGTAGATCGTACACAGGTTAATAAAACAAGGCAGACAAACATGATTCAGCTGGAGTCTTTTTTCTGCATAGAGTTTATTATGACGTTTGAGCAGAGGGAGAAATGAACGATACCGGGGACAGGTTGTAATAAGTTTACCAGTCTATCTTTTCCTTGTCCTTTGCTTTAACAGAGGTGTAAGAAAAGACAATGAAAGTCAGAAACATGTTTCACCATTAAATACATATCGCTGAAATGAATAAAAACAGATATAGAAATTCGGGTTTATTGTCTTCTCTTTTCTCTTGTCCTCTTGTTAACCGTGGTAAAAAGACAACGACTACTCTTCTTTCTCCACCATCTCACCATTCCTCATGAACGATTACAAATCTCTGTCTTGTGCTCTCTCTCTCTCCCCTCTTCTCTCTCTCTCTCTCTCTCTCTCTCTCTCTCTCTCCTCCCTCTCTCTCTCCCCTCCCCCCTCTCTCTCTCTCTCTCTCCACCATTCAGGAGTGGTGGCAATGAAGAAGAGAAAGTGAAACAGGAAAGGAAAGCGCTGATCTGAAGCTGACTTCTCAGCCACACTTTCACTGACACAATTAAAAATCGGTTGCCCAACGGACAAGTGGAGAGCGAATTTCCGCTTGCCTGCTAGAAGATTTAGTTGTCACAGACAGTCGAACCAGTGGGTATTTTTAGCCCCGAGTAGTGTCAACAGGAATATTGGGTCTCTCTCAGAAGAATGTAGTTTTGTGGTTTTTCCATGGCTGAGTGTTTGTTATGGAATTTCAGTAGTTGTTGAAACTGCTGTGACTTTGACCTTGACGTTGATTCGAATTCAAAGTGACAAGCTTGAGTGAGAGGTTGGAACATTTGTGGTTGTGTCAGTAGTACTGCTTGATTGGCATGGTTGAAACTTGATCATGCAACACTCCCTAGAATTGTCAAAACACAAAGCTTTCATGACATTGACCAACAGTAATCCTAGGGTTGGCCTCCTGAAAATTCCTGGCATATTTTCAGGGTGGCTTGGGTGCATAGATTGAGGCAGTCAGAATTTATCAAAAACTTATTTTGGTGCTGACTTGGTAACTGGAATGGCAGTCAGAGCATCTGATCAGTATTGTTTCTGAGAGACACCATTTGCTCCTAGGAGACACTGCATCTCCACTTTTCATCAGATGCAGCTTATGGATAGTATAGTGATAGCCCCAGTTCTTATGAAATACGAATTTATGTAAGTCAGATGTTCTCCTGATCCTATTAACCTTTCCATTAGCCCTTGCCTCTCCCTTTTTTAAAACTTTTTTTTCCCATGTAATTTATATGACATTCTATGAAAGTTAAGGTCATTACAGTAGACATTGCATTTTTGTTTATAGTGAATGATTTTTTTTTAATGGCTTTACAGCCTTGCTACTGCTCTTTGGTTCTTTCTTTCTTTCTCTCTTTTTTTAAAAAAGAAATATGTCAGGATTGGGAGGCAGCCTGGTGTTTAAAAATGTAATTAAACGAATCTACTGAAAATAGACTTCAGCAAAAGACTTGCCAAAACTTGACAACTGATGTGCATTCTGGCACTTGCGTACAGTAGAGCGTCCACATTATACTGACTGAAACCCGTTTGTCAGATTTATGTTCACAAAACACACACACCACACACACACACACACACACACACACACACACACACACACACACACACACAACACACACACACACTCACTCAGATAATAGAGATGTGGGTGGGCTAACATTTGAAAGTTTGTCGCTACTTTGGAGAGGATATGGAACGTCCCATTATTTTAAATTTTTTATTTTATATGCCTGTAGATCTGTATGAGTAAAGTTCTCACAAAGAGTCAGTTAAAAAGAATTAAATGTGTTTATAGCACAGTTACTGTTTCCAAATATGCCTCTTTTTTCCATTGAAAGAAAATGCTTCATTACTCATGCTAGACTCGTGCTTCTTCTTCTTTTTTTAATTGGTAATGGTTTGTTGTTGTTTTTTAATGTTGTCTAGTCCTTCATCATTCCTACCACAGCAAAATCAAAATTGTTGCTGCGGAATGTTGAAACACTCATTTTTGTTGTTGCTGAAGTAGGCTGAATTCATTCAGTGATGTAGACATTTTCAGGAATTAGTCTTTATGGTCATGAAAATAGGAAAGCTTATTTTCTCTGTACAGCATGTGTTAGCCTAGTCTGGCTGTTTCTAAGTGTTAGCAATGAGAATTTTATATGACGTTACAAACACAAACAAAACAAAACAAAAATAGTATAGACAGGTGACTAATGTTACACATGTCTTTCGAGCTTGGTTGATGCCAGGATTATATTAAAGGAAGTATATGACAATCCTGTCATTTAGTCTCAGAATAAGGAAGTCAGTAGCATGTTAATCATTTCTCATCCTTGCCTGAGAATAAGGAAGTCGGTAGCATCATGTTAATCATTTCTCATCCTTTTGACCATCTACAAACAATGAACCTAAGTGTCAAATACTGTAGCCCTTGTGGTGAGTTTGTGTTCAAGTAGTCAGTATTGGCAAGTTGATGGAAACTTATCCAGTGGGCGTGATGGTGACCTTTCAAGGATTGTGCTCGCTTGTTCTTGTGTCACGATTTGAAAGTTGTGATAAGGAGCTTGTTGGTGTCCTGCATGTCTTAGATTAGCAGGCACCACTGACCATCATCAAAATGACTGGCAGCAGTGCATTCACTCCTCCAGTGGGTTCCCTTAGTTAATATGGCATCTGGACAGAAAAAGAGAATGAAAAGGAAAAAAATATGTGCATATCGGAGAAGAGGGTCATATCAGGGCCTAATACCCTCTTCTCCGATACATTTGGAGGTTGGCTGGGCTATAAGCAACTTACATTATCTTACGAAGAGGGTATTAATAAGAAGAGCACAAATGAAGAGTGATGCATAAGATATTGACTTAAGTGAGCCTCAACCTGCCCAGAATGTCAGTAAGTAAACAGGCGCTGCAAGGGGGGTTAGGTTGCAAGCCTAAGGTGTTTGTATTATGAGATAAGGATGGGAGCTGCTCCACCTGTTGAGTGTGTTGGGGAAGTGTAGTTCTTGTAGAGCCTTTCACCCAACATGTGCTGATTTTGGCACCCTTTGCAAGTTCTAGCTGTACCTGTGGTTTATCGAGAGAATCACATTGCTCTCTTTCTCGCTGCTGTCACGGGGGCCGCTTCTACAAATTCATGCTTTCTCCTTTCATTTGTCTCTATTTCTCCATCTTTTACGTCCCAACCACTTCCCGCTTCCTTTTCAACCCTCCTTACTCTCCATCCTTTTTCCACTCTTCATGTCCATCTCTTTCTCTCTATGTCTCTGTCCCCTCCACCTTACCTGTTTTTCCTCTTTTTTCCCCATTTGATTTCGTTCGTCATTTTTCTTTCTCTCCTTTCATTTACTCCTGTGATTCAGCATGATGAATTTTCTTGGTACTTGGAACAGAGAGGACGCTGTTAATTGATTACTGCATACTGTACAATCTCCGCATATACAATGCAGATGTTATTTGATTGATAGCATCTGCATACTGTACAGTCTCCACATACACAATGCAGAATGATCAGACTTATGCATACACACAACAAGATACTCTGGAGGTCTTGCCTTTGTCAGTCATTGTGGTAACTGCCTTTGCCAAGGATATTTTGTTCTTTGTTTTTAATTCTTTTGAATTATAGGCATGTTTCTACTTGTTCTAATTAATTCTACTTAATAATGAAACACTAGATCTGTATTTGTAACACTGTGCCTGTACTTTTGTTAGTTTTTGTGTCTGTGTTTTTAATTGTTGTATTGTCTGAAGTATTGGAGAGAGACAAAGAGTGGAGGGAAGACGGCATATAGGAGGGGAGGTGGAGGAGGTGGGAGATAGAAGGGCAGTCAAGCCATGCTCAGCTGTTCTCAGAGACCATGTCGGGTTTTTGACTCTGGCTTGGTGGTACGGGACCTGAAACTTCAACACTTATTTGCTGCACAATAATGAGTAAAGACTTGAATGGCTTTGAACATGATTTTCACATACAATAAAGTAAGTAAGATACAAAGAAATCACATTGTGTCCAGCTAAAATGCAAAAGGATAGATGCATTCATGTAAAAATCAGTGACAGCAACAGCCCTTACTTTAAACAGTCATGCAAAGAGAACCAGAATTGAGTGTAGTAGTAAGACTTTTTTTTTCTTCAAGCATTGCACAAACGCATCATGTGCCTTTTTTTTTTCTACTACATGTATATATCTATCCTTTTAGTTGGACACAGTGTGATATCTTTGTATCTTACTTAGTTTGTTGTATCAATGATGATGAACCAGATCAACTGATTACCTGCTATGTTAAGGTTAAAACTGATGAATTACTGATTGGACCATTTTATGTTTTTAAAGCAGAGGAGTGAAAATCCTGTGTGCAAATAAGAACCTGATAAATGTGTGTGTGTGTTGTATGTTGTATGTTTTAAAGTCCTAATGAAGTTTTGTACCCAGATGTAATTGAAGCATTCAATTCAATTCAGTTCAGTTCAATTCAATCAACTTTATTGTCCATCGGGAATTTTTCTTCATTGTGAAATTTCTGTGTTTGCACTTGTCTGATGAGTGAAGTGACATCTTTCCCCCTTTCTTACTTAAAAAGACCTCTATCCTTGTCAGTTTGACCCTGGTGTAGCTCTCCTGGCTGGCTGAGCTGTGAACCACAGGACTTTACTATTTACATGCTAGTTTGGGACACACACAATGCGTCAAACAAACAACATTCTTAGTGGGCAGTGCCATGTTAACCTTTCTTCTCTGAGCTCATTTCCTTGAAGATGCTAAAGGGTGTAAGGTGCATGCTGTTTCCATAAGAACCTTGCAGTTTAGTACAGTGAGAATTTTGCAGTCCTTTGTAGAAATTCTGATAGCACATGGTTTGCATCTTCAGACGTTAAAATCCTCTTGAATCCCAGTATACATAGCAAAAATGCAGAAAAATGCGAGACTGAAACTAGTGAAAGGTTTGGCAAAATCCCAGCGCAAGATTGAAGAACATCTTTTAGATAAACACTCGGCTTTTAAAATTATCTCTGAAAACTAACCAACTTCAAATACAGTTAGCTTCCCAGGTTTGCCAAGTAGGCTTACAACAGGTAAGACACATGTCAAACACAACAGAGTACACAGGTGTCTGGCATGTGCACAAATGCATACTCTAAACGAAGACAAAAAGTAAAGGAAGAAAAACGTGAATTTTATCAAATCTTACCTTTGTTCCTACAGACCTTGATATTTTATGTTTGGTAGGGATTGGTTTAAACATTAGTGCGACTTTAAGCAAACTGCTTATATGTAAAATTCTCTCTCTCTCGCTCTCTCTCACACTCTCTCTCCGTTTACATGCGCATACGCACGCCGCTCACACACACACTTATATATATATAGATATGTAATATATATATATACATATTTATTTTTTATGTGCATATGTATATATATTATAAGTGTTGAATTTGAGGGATATGCTGATTTCTCAGAGATGGGTCTCCGAAGTGGTTGTGATCTACCATAGTTCCAGTATTCCCATTTAAACACATAGTGTGGTCAACTCTGCTGAAAAGGATCCTGCAGGCACAAAACACACTTGCACGCACACACACATGGGCAAGCACATACAGTGATACACACACACTGACACACACACTCACACACACACACACACACACTCACACAAAACACACACACACACACACACACACACACCACCACCACCACCATCACCACCAACAACAACAGACAAGGGTGATGCTACTTCTGTTGCCTTCTGTCTTCCCTCCTTTCACTCTTTTCTTTTCCAGGTATAGTCTGTTTTTCTGTTACACAGTCATGAAGAAATTTCAGAAGAGTTTTTCATAAGAAAATCCCTGTGATTCTCATTGTGAAAATGTTGGTTAGAAAAATTGCTTTCCAGACTCTCGTTAGGTGACAGTAAAGCTGAAATAGAAAACCAAACCTGTTTTTAATCATTGTTGATCTGATATAAATAATGACATAAAGATAAACTTGCTTACCTTTGGAACAACTGAACTTAGGTTATCTACAAAGCAGGAAAATAGACAAAACAAATGATAACCTGGATCAACTTGCCGTCAAACAGTGACCTGGATCAAACTGCAGTCCACACATTTTATCACTTCCAGTATCCCTCCACTCTTTGTCTTATACATGTATGTACATGCACATGATTAGACAAATTCCTCACACTTCTTTCAGATGTTTGGGATTTGATTGGAGAGCACTCAAGGCAGTGAAGGCCTATGAATTAGGTTGAAAGCCCTCACGATTTAAAACTTGGTCCTTGCATTGCTTTGCAAGCGCCTGTAGATTGAAAGAAACAATGGAGTTGTGTTACCCAGTTGTGGAGAAATCAGATGATGGTAGCTGTATTCTTAAGGACACAACATGAGTTTCATTTGAAAGTGAAAACTGCATACATGTGCTGTGATTTAAAATGGTGCACTGGTTATGAGCACGTGTGAGGCCTAGTTTTATTACAAGGTTGCAACTTGTATGTTGCCCTATCAAATACATGGAAACTTCTTATGAGATCCATGGAAGATCCTGAGGCCATCATGGGGATGTTAGGGACTTTGTTTTTAGTGTATAGTATCCCTGTCCTCTGGATGTTCTGTGCTAGTTATTTCCTTGAACAAACTCTGTAGTGTCTGCTAGAGATGTAAGGCAGTGGGCAGAGGAGTGTCTGCTGCAAGCAGAGGTAGCAGACTGGCTTTTTCAGCCATTCTTTTTTAGCCTCTCTTTTTGTTTGTTTTGTCTCCCCCCCCCCCCCCCCCCACCCCCCCCCCACCCATCTGTCCACTTTTTTAATTCTCATTTGCCTTTCTATTTTTTTTGGATTGTGGTTCATTCGCCTGTCTGTTTTTGACAGTACTCACATGTTTCCTCTTATTACAACTGATCATATGCCACTTGCCAGCTTTTTTTTGTTCATTGTGATTGGTGACTAACTGTGATACTGTAACCATTGTTCAGCTTGAACTCCCTGTCTGTTTGCTGTGTTTGTTATTTTTAACTCTTTTACTTGTTTTTAAACTTGGAGTAAAGAGTGTAGACCAGCTGATACCCTACTCCACTCTAGTTTTAGCAGGCTGAAACATATCAGTAGTTCAGCTACCGTGTTATAAACTGGTGTACATATATTATAGATAGCTATGTTGTGTTTGTGGCTTTTTTCCAGGACAAGGGGGGTTTTTTGTTTTGTTTTGTTTTGTTTGTTTGGTTTTTGTTTCCCTCTTTGTGTATGGCGGCAAGCCCTGAAAGGATCCTGTGCATTTGGTAGGCTGTTAAAAGAATGAAACAGATGTCTTTAGTTTTCCCTACAACTAGAAGTGTGTGGGAACCCTGATGATGCTCCATCACATCGACACAGGCCACAATTTTGGCATGATACTAGTCTAAAGCAGTGACCAGTTGATTAGAATGCGGGGCATGATGAAGAGAGTAAGGAGGTTTGTTGAAAACGATAAGCCCAGTGAAAGGAGTTGGATGTGAAATCTCAGAAGTGGCGTTGGTCTGATGTTTGACAGGGAACAGATTCTGCGTGTGAAGAACGATGATAGCATTCCATTCCTGCTGGTTGGCAACATGATTGATCTGAAGGAGCAGAGGCAGGTCAGTGAGGAGGAGGCCTTGAAAAGGGCCCAGGAGTGGCGGGTTCCATATGTGGAAACTTCGGCCAAGACCTGCGTGAATGTCGACAAGGTAGGGAACTGGTGGTGTTGGAGAGAGAGAGAGTGTGTGTGTGTGTTGCTAGGATGGTGAGGGGGGAGGACAGAGTGCGGGAGAAGAAGGGGTTGGTATGTGGTTATTTGTTGTCTGATGTGGGAGTTTGTTACAGTTGTTTCTTCTTCTTCTCTCTGTCTCTGTCTTTCTCTGTCTTTGTCTGTCTGATTGTCTCTCTGTCTTCCCATATTTTTACCATATCTCACTTTTTTCCTCACTTGAGTCATTCTCTCTCTGTTTTTTTTTCCCCTTCAAGGAATCCAGTGTATATGAGTAGTGATGAAAAGATGGTGGTGTTTCTTGGCGATTGTTGGTGTTGCAATTCTTGTTCTTTTGTGTGTTTTGTGTGGTTGATGTTGTTGTTCATGGTTTTGGGTAAGATCAGTGTGAGTGGGGTAAATGATTGTGGTTAAGTGAATGCATGGATTGCTGTTGGAGTGAAAGACTGAACTTGGGGGATGTGCCTGTGACGTGAGTGATAAAGCATTGAAAACTTATGGGATCCATTTCTTCATCCACTGTCAACAGAATAGCAGGGAAGCACCTGAGAAAACTGTCAGGGGTTGCCAGTGTGTGAAAAATTGGATGTACATGAGCAGATGCATGTTCTGTTTCTCCCAGTCACATACAGTTTGCTACCTGTTGCTTAACTCAACACTTCACTCCAACCATGAAACGCAGGCTGTAAAGTATCATCCAGAATAAAAGAATTGGTAAGCCATAAAATATCATTTTCTGCTTGTTTTTCAGACACATATACAAAGAACAGCATGCTCTTAGTTACAAAGTTACCACACATTGTTGAAAGTGATACACAGAGTGACTCACAATTTCAGTCTGAGTGGAGAAAACGCAGAACGATGTCCTTGAGAAAGATCCATGAAACTCTCTCACAGTTTCCTGTAAAGTACAGTCTGTACGGAGGTTGAAGCTTCTTGGAATAATATTTGTAGGCGTGACGTTGCCCTCAACAGGCTGTGAGGGTTTTCCTACCTTGATTTTTAACATCTGGAGTGACACCTTTGCCTGGGCTCCTCTCTGTGTCATCCACCATCTCTCAGGACTCAAAATTGTTTGCATAGAGGGGAATTTTATATAATAGTAATAATACTGATTATTTATGGCGCTTTATCTTACATCGTAAGCCCTGAGCACTTACAAATACATGAAAGGTTAAAGAAAACAAATGAAACCAATAAAAGATGAATATTGCAATAAGTACCATGCATCTACAAACAAGGGTGCATATTGACACCCACACCACGCACACACAGAAAACTCACGCACACACACACACACACACACACACACACACACACACACACACACACACACACACGCTCAACACACAGACACACAGACAGACACACACACACACACACACACACACACACACACACACACACACACACACACACACACAACACACACACACACACACACACAGAGAGGTGGAATGAAGGTTGGGAAAAGGGGAGGGGGGGGAAGCAAGGCCAACTGTTTGTGTACTGTTGCCAATAAAGCAGTTGGTAGCTTAGTTTACACATCGAGTTGTGCTTACTGGGGAAAAAAAAAAGAAGAAAGAAAACATGCAAGTTATACATTTTTCCCAGATTCACAGACAGAATCAAACAGTTCATTATAATTAAAGATGTGGCTGAAAAGTCACCATGGAGTAGGAATATGCATCGCAGCTGTGACCTTTGACGTTATGTGTTCTTGTCTTATTTGAGGCATGTATTTGTTGGATTTTTATCTCCGGCCTGCTTCTACTCAGATTTTTTTAAGTGTTCATTGGTCTCATTTGAAGACTCAAACTACAGATCTTTTGCATCTAAAAGCATCGAGCAAATTTCCTGACCAACAATGTAGGCCTTTTCAGATGCCAGATGTAGTTTGATCTGAAATGTAGAAAAGAGGTGGTTGATATAGTCGCATACCAAACTTAATATTCATATCATCATCATCATCAGATTCATCATCACCATCCTCATTGGTCCCCAGGAAAGAAAAGTTGTGCGCATGTCTGTGACTTTTCATGTGCTGCAGTCATGGTGACCCCAGTTTCAGGTTCCTTTCCGCATGAATATCTGTGATGAATTCCATATCAGGGAGCTTGATGTCAGTGTGTTTATGGGGATTGTCATTAAGAGGGATGTGATAGTGGCAGTACGTGTCTTTCCTATAGAGTGCTCTTTCACACTGCTTCCACAGATAAGCAAAGAGTATCGGCCCTGAAAGTGTTCGTTACTAGGTGGCGTCCTGTATTTGGTGGATCAGAACAGTTGACCCTGAATGCAGTCAAAGTGACTCAGCAACAGAGCAGTAAATCCTTAGTGGGCTGCCCCCTGACAGCCTGACATTGATTTCTCTCTGTGGACTGTAGGCTGCAGCAGGATGTAGCTGGGAGACAGCTGTAACAAATAAATGAATAGCATGACAAATTCAAAACAAACACACACAAAAAAAGAAGAAGAAAAAAAGAAACACTAAGATGATTCTCAAATTCTTTCATACCCTCAGTCCAGTAGAACGACAAGCAAGTTATTTGTGCATCATCAAATGATTGTTTACACCCCACCCATCCCCACCCAACCCCTTCGCCTCACTCACCCCATACCCCACTCCAGAAAAAGAGAGTGTTTACAAACTGCTCAGATTATTTCCTTTCGGAATTAAATATTGATGTCAGCACATAAAGTTGAACTGAACTCTCTCTCTCTCTCTCTCTCTCTCTCTCTCTCTCTTCTCTCTCTCTCTCTCTCTCTCTCTCTCTCTCTCTCTCTCTCCTCTCTCTCTCTCTCTCTCTCTGTCTTGTTCGCTCTCTTGCTTACTCACTCTGTGCACACAACGCGCTCTCTCTCTCTCTCACACACACACACACACACACACACACACACACACACACACACACACACACACACACACGTACACATAACCACACCTTCTTAGAAATATGTAAAGATGAACAAGATAGGATTTTAATCAGTGACTTGTGAAGTGGAAGAAAAAGACGAGCTGGCTGTGAGCTAATGCAGAACTTCCTAGTTCTGGACTGGGAAAACAAGGACAAAACCCAAAATGAGCTCTCTCTCTATATATATATAACACATCACCTGAAAGGAAATGACATGGGAATGATAAGATAAAAAGTAAATCTGAAACCAATCATAAACATGTTCTAGAAGTTTGAAATTAAACAACTCTTCTATGTTTAGACGCACTCCAGTGCAGTGGGAGTATCGCTAAAAGGAAGATGGGTTTCTTTTTCTTTTTTTAAAACTTTTCTGAATGTAATTGATGGAAAGTGGGGATGATGGTGGGGGCAGGGGAGTGGGGTGGGGACTATGCTTGCTGTGAGGGAAGAAACACAAACAAACAAAAAGAGGTAAACCTGAAAGGGTTATTTTATTTTATTTTATTTTTTTCCAAGTAGTAATGAAGACAGATCTTCGAGAAATGAGCATGAGATGTTTGTAAGTGGTCTTGCTCTCTGATGTTCAGCTGGTTATTTATCTTGTGCCTGCCTGGAAGTGCACACCTTCAAGTGATGAGTGCGTAGTGCTTTCCACTGGTGCAGTTGGTCACAATTCACAATTCTTACACTTGCACACTTTAAATGAACACACGCTTTTGTACATATCCGCACGCACACGCGCGCGCCACACACACACACACACCACACACACACACACACACACACACACACACACACACACACAACTTGAACAGCAATTGTTGACACACGCACACCTGTGCATGGCACATGCATGCACTCACATGCAGTTGCACACATGCACAAGTGTGCTCTCACAAACACACATATATATGCGTGCATGCACACACACAAGCATGCACGCATGTACATGCATGCATACTGCACTCACACACACACACACACACACACACACACACACACACACACACACACACACACAGAGGAGTAAACACATGTATGCAAGTGTGCGTGCGCGCACGCACGCATGCACACACACTCACTCACTCACTCACTCACATCTGATTATGCCATTTACTTGTGAAGACGGATAAAATAGCATAAAATTCTGTCTCTGTCTCTGTCTCTCTCTCTGTCTCTCTCTCTCTCTCTCTCTCTCTCTCTCTCACACACACACACACACACACACACACACACACACACACACACACACACAACCCATATTGTGCCATTTATTTGTGAAGGCCGATAAAAGAGCTAGAAATAACAGAGAAAAGCGATTTAAACCGAGTGCCGGTCTGCCAGATGAGGCTGCTCTGTACCTGGGGGGACATGCCAGTTTGCCGCGTGCCAGATTGCCGAACACCCGCGCGCCGCCGGAGGAGGTCCATACTGCAAGGCTCCCCCCTGGCGTAACCAGTGTCCCAGTCTACTCCAAAGCAGAATCGATGGTCTTTAGATTAGAGTAGGGCGAAGCCCGAGAGAGGACGAAGGACAAATGAACGAAGGCCGTTAGGCCAAGTCGTGCTCACACATTTAAGCCCGAAGGGCTGAGAGAGTGCTCAAAAGTCGGCAATCTGGCATGCGGCAAACTGGCACGTACCCGTACCTGGCAGTGCACTTCTGTATAGAATTGAAAAATAGGTGGACAGGGGATTGTTGTTTTCTTGAGGTATGTTTTGGAATGGTGGCTCTTTTTTCCTTCCTGACAATTCTTGTATCGAGTCAAAATCCTTCCTGCTCTATAAACAGAACAAATGGTGATAACTGTAGTGAGCTAAATTTTTCCATTGATTTTATTTGTGTGTGTGTGTGTGTGTTTTTAAATCAGCAGTGTCAGCATTCTCATATGATGGAAAGTAGCAAATGAAAATTTAAGGCGTGGGTAATCTAACTGAATTTTTTCCCTTCTTCTTTTGTTGTTGTAATGACCGTTTCAAATTCTGAAAGGGGCTTATTATTTTGAGGGGTCAGACACAGTTGAGTTGTATTATAGTTGGGGGCTTGGCTATGAAAAGATCAGTCCTGGGTTGTTTAGCAGATGAGATATGATTGCAGTGTATTTTTTTACAAGAAGTGAATTTCAGTGGTGTAAGATGAAAATCGTCAGTGCAATGTTGTATACTGTGTGTCAAAACTTTGTATTTTTTATCTAGGGACATCACTATACGTTCTTACAAACGTTAGTGTAAAGTTGTTTGACGTCCATCAAAGGTTCATGATTTTCATTTCTTGGAATTCAGTGAGAATGAGTTTCAGCATGATTTGACAAAATCATTGAATTATATGAAATCCTAATGACCCTATTAGTGAATCTTTGCAAGCTAGACGGGGTGATTCACACTGATAACAACCCCAGCAACATTTAGTCATCACATTTAAAGGAACACTTTTCCGTGTCTGTATCCCACCCCCTACCAATCGCCCCTTTCAGATAAGAGGATGCATTTTGCCTTTGGCCCACGCACTACTGTGGGGCGGATAGTGCGCCCAAGAGATGCGTCTGCATTACACCATGCCCAACTGTGAAGCCACCAACTGCCCCACTTCTGTTCTGCCACTCCAGTGACATTTTCCATTTCCTCAGACACCCAGCTCTTAACTCCCCGGCCCACTGACGCCCTGTCTAACATCTGTGCCATGATGGTGTCATGTGCTAATGGAGGGAAGGCCAGGACAGACCCCTGAAACGATCAGCTTGTTAGCTGTCTGATTAGCGCCCAGACCTGAGAAGTCTTGTGCAGTCAGATGCTGGCACTCTGGCTTTGGTAGCAAAAGATGTCAACGAAAATTTGCTCGTCTTCTTTATTTCTGTCAGTATTCACCAACTGATATCAGTTGTTGCATTGTTTTGGGAAAATTGTACTATAAACTTGAAAGTGAAGGTAGTGTATTTAAAACAAAAGTTCAGAACATGTTGAAAGTCTGATCTGCAGTTAGCAACGCAGCAGTTTATTTGTAAATGAGAACCCAAGCCCAACCAGCTAAACAGTCAAATAAACAAAATTCAGAATGAGTTTGTCGGTCATGTGTTGTCATTTTTAAAACTTATTTGTAATTTTTTTTTTTAATATACAAAGGAAAACATGGGGAAGTATATAATGCAGAGGGTTGTGTTACAGTGAACACCACCTACTCTGACTTCCATGTTGGACCTAATTGCTTTGCTTTGCTTATTTCTCTACATCATAGGCATGTCAGTAGATGCTGACGGAATCATCATCATTATTCTGATAACGTCTGCGATTTCGCATTTCAAGTGCATCTGGTCTTTTTATAGAAAAGTGTCATGATTGATTTTTTCTAGTTGTCAGGTTTCATGAAACTGTTGTACACAGTTCCCACCTGTAAAACAGTACATTCAGGAATGCAGACAAACTAGGTTGGTCACCCAGTGAGTTAGTGTGAAGAAAATGGGTGGAGACTACTAGGCCAGGAAGGTGAAGCAGGGGGTTAGAGATTACTGCCAACTGCACCTTTCTTCTTCTTCTTTTTTTTTCTTCTTTCTTATTCTGGAAGGTATCTGCTGAGCATTTTGGATGGGCAGGGAAACTACAGCCAGAAAAACAAGATAGCTTATCACAGGCAAACTGGTCCTCCAGCCACTGGATACATCTTCCCCCTACCTTTTTTCTTCTACCCCTGGCTCTTGTGCAGCTTTATCATGTGCTTCTTCGGAGTGCGCTTGCTGCATTCAAGCTTTCATGGTTGCAATGCAAGTTTGTCTAAATGGTTGGGAGTCAAGTGATTTGTGTGTGTGTGTGTGTGTGTGTGTGTGTGTGTGTGTGTGTGTGTGTGTGTGTTGTGCACATGCATGTGTGTGTGCATGCGCGAGCACATGCTCACATGTGTGTGTGTGTGTGTGTGTGTGTGTGTACAGATTTCCACTGCCTCTGTATTACATTAATCGTAAGTAATAGGAAAGGATGGTATTCTTTTTACAGAAAGTTGTGTGTATACATCTTTAAGTCAGTTGTTTTTTGAGGTTGTAAAATGTACCGGTTATTTATTATCAGCAGGGTTTTATTAATTATAAGTAATAAGTAAGGATGGTGTTGTTTTTTTCCCAGAAAGTTGTGTTTATGCATCTTTTAGTCTGCTGTTTTTTGAGGTTGTAAAATATAACAATTATTTATTATCAGCAGAGTTTTCTACCAATATCAGGAAGGGTTTTTTTCAAACACATGTGAAATTCTTAGGGGTCCTGACACTCCATATCAAAAAGTTTGTGGGAGAGGGAGGTTGTTTTAGATACTTCCTTTTCTTTCATTTAAAAAAAAAAATGTACATGCTTTTGTTGTGGTAGATATGTTCAGCTGACTAGAAATTACCTGAAAAAGTTTGCTATGGACCATTCCCTGGTTAATGTAGATTCTAATTCATGCTCAGAATCCATGCTGTACACCTAACCTTGGTTTATTGTTTCATGTGAAAAAAAACCCTGTATCATATAGATGTTAATGATGGGAAACATCTGTTGCGGCAATTGATTCCATGGCTTATTGGATTTGATGTTGTTTGTTGTTGTTTTACTCGTTATTATATGTTAGTGTTCACCTTCTGCTCTCTGCATTGTCTGTGTCTCGCTTGAGATGTTTTCCTTACTTATCTTTTTCTTTTCTTTTTTTTCTGTGACATTCTCCATGCCTGCCACAACAACAAGGCATGCATGAAGGGCTGCAGAATTTTAGGCTTTTTTTTTTTTCATCTTCTTTCCAGTAAGCCAAGGACTTGCTGTGAGCATGGACATGGAGAGAAAATCTAAACTGTCATCATAGGAGCCGGCCATGAAGGGCCATAGATTTGGAGGGTCCCCCTCCCCTTTTTTTCCTTTTCTTTCTTTTTTTTTTTTTTTTAAAGTATTGATCAGTTAAGATGATGAAAATGATGGTTAAGAGTGTCACTCGAGTCAGAGATTCAGTGACTGGGCTGTTCTGTACACTTTCCTTTCGTAACACATCCCATCATCAGCCAGTCTTGTGAGAGACAATTGGACATCTGCAAGTGTTGTTTGGAAGAGTTGAGCAGCGGTGTCATGAGACACACATCCGTTAAATGAATGAACTTCACTGTTTTGTTCCGGTCTTCCCACTTAAGCCCATAGCACACTTGACTGTCGGTAGGAACTGGCCAAGTTTCGAAACATTCCACAGACTATTGCCTCTGATAAGAATCGAACCAGTGACCTCTCACCAGTCCCAGCCTGCAGGTCGGCATTGCTTATCCACTGCACCACAGTGGCTAGAGGATTTCTTGTCATTGTTCCTATGTGCCACCTTTTCCTATCTCTTTGTTCAGAGTTAATTTTCAGTGGAGGCAGAATGATGATGTTTGTGGTGCATTGGTGGTGTTTGCGTCACCCTCTCAGCCTAAAGCGTGTGGTGTTACTATTTGTGTGTGATGCATGTGAGAAAGAAACCTGTGGGTGAAGAAGACGATTAGGTTTGGCTTTACTTTGTAGGCTTGTTTCATGGTGGGTTCCTGATTGCCTTTATTGTGTTTTAAACTGAGTTGAGCTTGTGCCAGAATGCTGTACTGGGGTTAGTGTTTTCCTTGTTGGGAGACGAGGAACCTTTCAAAGATACAAATTTTCCCTTCTGGTTTTTTTTTTTCTTTCTTTTTTCATGGCTTAAAAATGTGAAGTTTCCCTCTATCTGATTAGATTTCTCATTTCTTTTCTCTCTCCATCTCTTGAAATATTTCCTGTGTTCTCTCCCTCTCTCTCTCTCTCTTTATCTCTCTCTCTCTCTCTCTCTCTTTATCTCTCTCTCTCTCTCTCTCTCTCTCTCTCTCTCTCTCTCTCTCTCTCTCTCTCTCTCTCTCTCTCTCTCCCCACGCACGCACGCACGCGCACACACACACACACACACACACACACACACACACACACACACACACACACACACACACACACACACACATGTGTGTGTCTGCATATTTAGTTTTAATCAGATTTCTGGTTTAATTGGAATATCTAAGATTGGAAATTGATGCAACTAAAAAGTAAATCCTTTATAATACACCCCAAATGAGATTTTATTAGCAGTGTGTGAGTGTGTGTGCATGTGCATGCGCATGCATGTGTGTGCACAGTGTGCGCGTGCATATGTGTGTGTGTGTGTGTGTGTGTGAACTAATTATTCATTTGATTTCTTCATATCCAGTGATACATGTTTATTTATATTCCAGGTTATGTTTAGACCGCCTGTTTGTTATGTTTTTGCACTCGGAAAAGTGATCAGTGCACCCACAATGCTTACCACATTTCAGGTGTTCTATGACCTCATGGTTCAGATGGGGAAGTATAAATCCTCCCACGCTCATCACCGCTCACACAGTCATGGTCGCTCTGCCACGGGCTCCAGGCCCACAAAATCTCAGGGCCCATCAGGCTCTCAGGGTTGCTGCATTCTGGCTTAGAAACGCCACAGAAGTTTGCACTGCTCCTGGGCTCCACAAGAGAGATGTAAAAGTTTCCCTGTCATATCGAAACCCCTGGCATAAGACAAACGTATCTGGCATTGATGAGCACTGCTCTTGTATATCCACTTCTTTCCCCTCCCCACCCCCACCACCTCTCCTTTCCTGCCCCCTCCCACCCCCCACCCCCCCCCCCCCTTTTTTTTTTTTTTTTAAATGATATCACTTTTCAAAGGCTTGCTCCTTACAGCTGTGCTTGTTTTTGCAGAAGGTGCAGGTGACTGATTGTGCCAAGTGTTCAGTAGTCTGTTTGAAGGAGGAATAATTCTGTCTTTGCAGGTGTTCTTTGCTGGTTGAGAATGAGGGAAGCCTTGTGATTTCACTAATTTGACACAACCCAAGCTGTACTGATTGCTGTCTGTTGTGTGTGAATTCTGGAAATGCTGTCTAGATAGCCTTCTCCATATTACATGCCTTTGTCTGTCTGTCTCTGTCCTCTCTCTCTCTCTCTCTCTCTCTCTCTCTCTCTCTCTCTCTCTCTCTCTCTCTCTCCTCCCTCCCTCCTCTCTCTCTCTCTCTCTCTCTCTCTCTCTCTCTCTCTCTCTCTCTCTCCTGCTCTCTCGCTCTCTCTCTCTCATGTGTGTGTGGAAAACTAAAATTATGTACAGTCAAAAGTTTAAAAAGTTAAGCATTATAATTGTAATCTTGAAAAACAAAGTGTAGAGGTTCTGTCTCTATTATTTTCTGTTATGTGTGTTCCTTTCCCCATCACTTTTCTGTGTTGGAAGTTTTCTTTTGTTGAATGACTGTGCTTTTACATACATTTTACATGAACATACACAGATGGTGGCTCATATTCTTCTTTATCACTTTCTGAAATCAAGATAATTTCTTCACAGAACTGATACTAATGTTGTTTTAATTTTTTTTTTAAAAAGAAAAAGCTGTGTGCAGTCTGTACCTGTCAAGATGTGATTTCAGAAAAGGTTTTATCCACTAGAAGTTAATAGATCATCGGTGTCGGTGCTGAAACACTAATCTAGTCCAAGACGAGTCTTCAGCCATGTGAATCATGCTCATTTTGCAGAGTAACCAGACTCCATCCCTGTAGTTTTCCAGATTCAGTTCCTGTATACATCGATGGGAGTTTCATTGCATGCTTACTTATTTTTTTCAAACAGTGCTATGCACCCTCATGTCATCCCTTCTCCCTTTCTCCCTTCCCTCATTTCCTCACCTCCAGCACCAGCTCTCCCAGCATTTTTCTCCCTTTTTTTATATTTTGCCCTCTTTAAATAGCTTTTTGTGCACCTTGACCTTGCACACCTGCTGTTGCAGCAAGTACTGCAATTCTCCCCTACCCCCCTTCCCCCAACCTCCCCTCTCTCTCTCTCTCTCTCTCTCTCTCTCTCTCTCTCTCTCTCTCTCTCTCTTCTCTCCTCTCTTCTCCTCTCTCTCTTCTCCTTCTCTCCTCTCTCTCTCTCTCTCTCCTCTCCTGGGTCTAGGTCTATGACGAGTTTGTGAGTCTTCTTTGAAACAGTTCATAGGTCAAAAAAACACGTAGCTATGAACCATTTTATAAATTAAATGAGTAATTTAGGTTTCACAGAACACCTACGAATGTTTAATTAACTTCCTACATGTGGCATGAGCATATGTTTCCCTTTTTCTCTCGGAAATTGCTGAACCCATGTGATGTAAATGGCAGTGAGTGGCAGCAATGAATTACAGAACACAAGCATTAACTGTGTGCAGTTAGCAGTAATAGTCTATAATTAGTCTGTGTATGCGTTCGATTAACTTGTGTAAACACATGCACACATACATACATATGCACACAACACACACACCCCACCCCCAAACACACACACACACACACACACACACACACACACACACACACACACACACACACACACACACACACACACACCTGAGCATTTCTATGTAATTTCTTTCCCATGCTGTCTTAGTGACTGTTCCCACGATCACCAGTTTTCATGCTTCAGTTTATTTATTTGTTTTGTTATATGTGGGCAGCTTTGTGGTTTATCCTCTCTGGAAGCATGTTATATAAACAGCTGTAAAGAAGGATGCAGTTTTCATCACTGCTAGGAATAGCAGATGGGTCACTTTGATCCCCCATTCCCATTGGAAGGGAGATAAGGCAAGGGGAGAGGGAGAGTTGTAGGAGAACTGGGGGAGAGAGAGTTGGAAAATGAAGAGAAGGGAAAAGAAAGAGTAAGAGGATGGAGAAGGGATAGTTCAGAATAAGGACAGGCAAACAGATCTTGGATAGGAGGGGGAAGGAGGGGGGAGACGCTGTGTATGTGTGTGTGCACGTGCATGCATATGAGCGTACTGGTGTGGGTTTAGTTATTTCCTTCTTATTTTCATTTTTTATGTTCCTATGTTATAATTTGGAAAGGTTGTTTCCCCCCCCCCTAATGTCACTATAACTTCCAGGTAATATGACAATAAATGGGTCATATTAAGTTAGAGCAGTTTGGACAAAAGTAAAAAAAAAATGGCCTCGGAAACAATCACACACATGGTCACACACATGGACATGTACTTACAAGCACACACACACACACACACACACACACACACACACACACACACACACACACACACACACACACATTCTCACTAACATACATGCACAATGCACATACACTCGCGCCTGCATGCTTGCACACACATGCACACGTGCAAGCATGCCAAAATTGTTCGCAACGTACTTCATGAAATGTACTAATTGCATAAAATTGCATGTCAGTCATTATCTGAATGATGGCTGGAAGGCAGCCTTGTCGAGGTACTGGATGATCATTGTCTTTGCCTATAAGTTCACATGAATAATGTCTCCACAAGAAAAATGGAAATGTGTGAACAGCTCAAATGTTGCCATAGAGACCAAATGGATTGGTGCAATCACAGGAATTTCAGCATGCTCTCAAAAAATCTCATTTCATGAAATAAGGGCACAGTATGAGGTTAGCCATCTCTTGTTTTTCTTTGAAGTTGATAGCTCACACATACATCTTAAGTACACACACATCCATCAGCCACCATAACATACTGGGCAGCTGATAAAGCTTGTGCAGCTGTGTTGTCAGCATAGCTATGAACACAGATAGGATTGCGAACATACATGTATGAATTCCTCTATGTAGTCATCGAGAAACAGTTTATTTTGCCACAAACTGTCAGCATAGAGTCTAGCTATGAACAGAGATAGGATTGCGAACATACATGTATGAATGCCTCTATGTAGTCATCGAGAAACAGTTTATTTTGCCACGAACTTTTTTTTTTCTTTTTTGTTACAAACTTGTCATAGACCTACCCCCTGGTCTTTCTTCTTTTTTTTTTTGTTTGCTCCCACCACACTGTGCTACATGACTGTATTGCAGGGAAGATTACATGACATGGGCTGTGACAGGGTCCTGCTGGCTGACAGCTGTGCCAGACTAAATAAATATGTCCAGTGTGCTTCACCTTTTTTTTTTTCATGGAAGGGGAGGGGTATGGAGGATGAAGTGAATATGTGCCTTTTCTTGTTGCCTTTATCTATGAAATACCAGCTGGAGTTGAGTGTTATTGTTGCAAAGTTTATCTGGAGAAATGCAGTTGTTAATTTTTGTTGTTGTTTGTGTGTGTGTGTGACTAAGTTTTTTTTGTGTGTGGAGAAAAAATAAATTTGAGGTATCTTCAGTTCTGGAACTGATAATGATGCTGTGTGTGTGTGTGTGTGTGTGTGTGTGTGTGTGTGTGTGTGTGTGTGTGTGTGTGTGTGTTTGCCTGTTTGTCTGTATTCAAAGTTGTAAGACCAGTATTATTTGTCTGTATCTGTCTGTGTCTGTATTCAAAGTTGTAAGATCAATATTATTGGAAAATTATCTTGAAGCATTCATTCATCGAAAGTGGAATTGATAGTTGTGCTCTGTGTGTGTGTGTGTGTGTGTGTGTGTGTGTGTGTGTGTGTGTGTGTGTGTGTGTGGTATTCAGAGTTGTAAGACCAGTATTATTTGTCTGTATTCAAAATTGTTTGACCAATGTTTTTGGAAAATCATTTTCAAACAAGGAATGAAGCGAGTGTATTTTTTATATAACTTCATGGTGCATGCACAGCAAGCATTGATTATACGTATGCCACTGTAATTTTTACTGTAGTTTTACTGTAAGCCTGTTCAGGAATGATAATTACTTTGGATTGTTGATGTACTGGGTTGAAGCAAAAGTTAAGTCAGATTTAGTAATAGAAAAAGGAGCAGAAACAATAAAAGATGTGCTGTTTTAACAATTAACATGTTTTTGACAAACAGATTCAAGTCATACTTAAGGAGAGAAAGGTGACAGCCAGACAAAGGGCCTGATATGTTAAAGTTTAACAGAATGTCAGTATTCTTTTCTTTTTCTTTTTTTTTTCATAGTGGGTTTGAACTTCTATTTTTGGGGGTAGAATCATTAGTGGTCGTCTGATTTCGGAAAACAAAAGTCGAAGATTTGTTGTTGTTGTTATTATATATGATTGATTGTCTTAAGCACAGACGATCAACAGTTTAAATGGGAAACCAGCTTAATATGTTGTTCCACATCTGTGAAGGCTTAATTCCGCTTGGGCAACAAAGATGCTGTGATTTTGAAAGCACTCACTAATGTGAATGCCCTGCGTCCACAACCCCTCACACCCACCCTGATTGCTCATGTTTTAACCTCTCCAATATCCCCCTTTCTACAGTTCTCTGTCCCAAGGAATACACATGCATGCATAAACGCATGCGCACACTCACACACACAACACACACACACACACCACACACACACACACAAAGCAAACACACACACACACACACACACACACACACACACACACACACACACACACACACACACACACACAAAAGTAAACATACACAGAGCACACACACACACACACACACACACACACACACACACACACACACCACACACACACACACACACACACACAAAAGCAAACATACACAGAGCACACACACACACACACACACACACACAACACACACACACACACACACACACACACACACACACACCACATACACTACACACACACACACACACACACACCTCTCTCTCTCTCTCTCTCTCTCTCTCTCTCTCTCTCTCTCTCTCTCTCTCTCTCTCTCTCTCTCTCTCCTCTCTCTCTCTCTCAAATGCAGAGACAGACAGGGAGAGAGGAGTGAGGAAGAGAGGGGTGGAGAAGGTGATACTGGCATTATCTTTTTACAGCACTTGTGCCAGTGGGATACTGATAACAGGGATGAATAGAAATACAGAAGCATTTCATGTCATGTTGTAATGAAGAACTTGGAACTCAGAGAGAGAGACAAACAAATAAATGAACAGGCACACAAGTAAAGAGGAGCGAAAGGGAAGATAGACTGAAGAGAGAGACCCCCCCCCCCCCCCCCCTTTATATCTGCCGTAATATTTTGTCTTACATGGTTTGGAAAATTATTGAGAAAAAGAAGAGTGACAGAGAGAGTCTCTGTGTGCATTTATTTGCATTGTGTTTGTCCAGTTATTCATATTTTGTTTGATTGAAACCTGTATTAATTGAAACCTATATTACGTTTTTGAATTGTTTCGGGAGGAGATGTTTCTCATGCATTCGTGGTTTTTCTTTAAGAGTTCTCCAGTTTACAAGGCTCAGGTAACTTAAAATGCAAACTAATCGTGTCACTACATGAAATAAGGAATGGCACATCTGGAATGGACGTATATTTTGTAATGGAAATGCTTCTGATTGGTTCACACGTACACAAACTTGAACATACGTGCATGCATATACATGCAAGAGCGCATGCGTGCACTCATACACTCACAACCACACACACAACCACACACACACAACACACACACACACACACACACACACACACACACACACACACACACACACACACACACACACACACACTGTGCGATAGTAACAAGTTAGTACTCATGTGCAAAATTATGCACGCTCATGTCTCCATAGAGACTGGTTTGCAACAGAGATGACTTTTTTACATAAAAGCGTGCTGTTGGTAACAAAAATTCTTGACAGTTGAAGCATGATGTTTGTGAAAGATAGATGAGAAGTGTCATCAGCAGCCAATTGTCAGTTTTACCATAACTGTAGGTCTTAATTAATTAATGTGCAGGAAAATATCTAATGGAATACTACAACTCTTGCCTGCATTGGTTGAATGCAGCCAGACAGAACTATTTTGTGTATTTGTTTGTTTTTGTTAGGGTCTAGATCGTGGTTGTTAATGCTTACAAATCTGGCAGCATCACACATGATTTTATCACCCTCTTTAATTAATTGAAGATAAAGTGTATTGGGTATCTGTGATAAACAGAAGTAAAACCGTAGTATCAACATTGAACCCAACCCCAGGAATCAGTAAGTGGAATATATCATGTAGGTCATTTTTGGTTGCGTTTGTTTCAAGCAAACATAAGCAACTTCAGGGCCAACTTGAAGGTTATTCTAGGCTGCACTGACAGTAGTGTGTGTGTATGGCAAATGGAATGACAAGAACGCAGCTTAAAAGTTTGTGTTATTATGAATCGGTTTCATATTGCATCGTTCGTTTTCATATCAGTATTTCTTTTTGTTCATAAAGCTGGATAGACACTGTTGACCTTCACTTTGTTTATAAGGCTGGATAGACACTGTTGACCTTCACTTTCTTTATAAGGCTGGATAGACACTGTTGACCTTCACTTTCTTTATAAGGCTGGATAGACACTGTTGACCTTCACTTTCTTTATAAGGCTGGATAGACACTGTTGACCTTCACTTTCTTTATAAGGCTGGATAGACACTGTTGACCTTCACTTTCTTTATAAGACTGGATAGACACTGTTGACCTTCACTTTAATTATAACGCTGGATAGACACTGTTGACCTTCACTTTTGGATAGACACTGTTGACCTGCACTTTCTTCATAAGACTGGATAGACACTGTTGACCTTCACTTTTGGATAGACACTGTTGACCTTCACTTTCTTTATAAGACTGGATAGACACTGTTGACCTTCACTTTTGGATAGACACTGTTGACCTTCACTTTCTTTATAAGACTGGATAGACACTGTTGACCTTCACTTTAATTATAAGGCTGGATAGACACTGTTGACCTTCACTTTTAATTATAACGCTGGATAGACACTGTTGACCTTCACTTTCTTTATAAGACTGGATAGACACTGTTGACCTTCACTTTAATTATAAGGCTGGATAGACACTGTTGACCTTCACTTTTAATTATAACGCTGGATAGATACTGTTGACCTTCACTTTGTTCATAAGACTGGATAGACACTGTTGACCATGTAGTTGATTTTTTTGCTCCTTTTTTTTCTTTTATATGTACATACGTGTATACATAGGGCGATAGATATAGACACAGATCGATATATAGATATAGATAGAATGACATAACTATCACTTGAAAACTTAAGTGTTTTGATGCATGTTCCAAGTCAAACAACAGGCTTTTTTTCAGATAAGGTTTTGAAAACTCAAACATAATTTTTTTGTGTATTTGTAGTACCAGTCCACTTTGTATGCATGTCGAAAGCCCTCTCCCCATCATATTTTCTGTCCTTGACTCATGTTATAAATATAGATATTTGTTCTGTATATGATCAGTGACTCCTGATTAAGCACATACGGTGTACCTAAAATGGAGAACTCTTCAGAGGTTGATGCAGCCCTCATGAATTGAAAATGTGTGTGTGTATGTATGGGAACAGACATATCTAAGCACTCATGTTAGGCTTGATCGATGTCAGAGCTGTAGAACATGCAACAAGGAATTGTTTTGTGATCATTTCATTTTGTTATGTGATGTATTGGGGGTCTGTTGTGAATCTGCTACAAGCAGTGAAAATGTCTGATATGATGTTGCCAGCCTGTCATATAATGTGGGTGTTTGAATTGATGGACTTCTGTTTGGTGCATTGTACGTTGTTCATAGATGTCCTGACTTATGTGGGCACAGAGTGACATTTAATATCCTAAAATCTACTGTCTGCATATATGGATGACTTACGTGGGCACAGAGTGACATTTAATATCCTAAAATCTACTGTCTGCATATATGGATGACTTATGTGGGCACAGAGTGACATTTAATATCCTAAAATCTACTGTCTGCATATATGGTATTCTGTACACGTGACAGAGGTACCAGAAGGTAGAGAGGTGGTGTGGGAGTGTTTGACATCCATCTTCCTCCGTGAACGTGATATGATGCCTTTGTTGTAGGTGTTTTACGACTTGATGCGAGAGATCCGTTCACGGAAGATGGAAGCCATCCGGCAAAACAATGGCAAGCAAAAGAAACGGGAAAAGAAACGAAAATGTACCATATTGTAACGTGACTTTGCGGGTGTGTTAGCTGTGAGGGAAGCAAGCGATGATCACGTGAGTATGGGGACGAGCTCAGACTGTGAACACCTGTCATTGTTTACCGTCACTACCAAAGTATCTCACCATCATGTCCACCCTCCCCACCAAGCACGACAGAGGCTTGCATTGTCATCGTCTTCGGGTTTCTTCAGCTTTGACCACCTTCCCTTGGCAGTCGGCTTGGACGGCAACATCTGCAGATAGGTACTTCAGTGATAGCGCTAGTGTAAACCTCAGTTGTAGACAAGTTTGTGAAAAGAACTGTGAATTTTTAGGCAGAAATCAAGAGAAATCAGGCTAGGGTTATTCTCCTGTACCTCTACTTAAAGGACTGTCCTTTGGTTGATCAGTTTTCGCTAAAGATTTTGAAAAGTGAACAGTCTTTTACGATTGTAAGATTTGAAAAAACTATCCCAAGAGTTTTGTGCATAACTTGTTTTTCCCCGTTTCCCTACCATTTCATTGAACCATTAATAAACCTGATGTATGCGAGTGTTGGGGTATTGGACTCCAGGCGGGTCTCGTCTGTACGTGACAAATTAATAAGATTGACAGTTACATTTCGTACTCAAGTCTGTTACAAATGGTATGCATTACTCATCTGTATCCCGGAAAAAACATTGTTTTACGTTGTTTTTGTCTTGAAAGTTGGCATACTGAAAAACAGTAATGATGTGATTGAAGTTTTGGGCTGCAGCTTGGTTTAGGTTTATTTTACTGTTGAAAATTTATATTATTTAGATAGCAATATGGTTACATGTATGGTATTGAATGTCAGTGTTCCCAAATAACTTTGAACAAAAAGAGATTGACAGTATTTGCCTGATTTCTGCCCCAGTTGCCAGTACAAAGGTTTAAATCAGCAGACAAAACTGGGTAAGAAAATTTGGGCGTAATTTATCTTGAAGTATGAGCTGTTGAAAAAAAAAAAGAGAGGGAGAAAGGTGTTTGGTCTGCTTTTTCTTTTCTTTTTTTCTTTTCAAACGTATCTTTATTAGATACATTTCATTAATTAGCCAGTATAAGATTTGAATGAGCATACAGTAATATCGACACAGAAGGGAATCTGTCTAGAATTCATCGTCCTGTGTGGGAATGTCTGATCAGCTTTAGTGCATTTGCATGGACTCGATCCAAGGAATGGCTTTAAATCGTCAGGAGCATCTGATAGACCAGTCCTGAGGGAGTGAGAGGGGGGGAGCTCTGTATCGCTTAGATTGGTTTGCAGATTTTTGTTTGTTTAATCGCGCTTCTCTTTGCATAGCCAGTCGTAAATGGACATTGACAGACTGTTAATTTGCTGAGAAAGTGCAGACTGTACTAATATGGTCAAGGATTGTGGTGTGAAATTCTTAATTCAGCAGTTGATTATGTCCCTGTTTTCCTGTGCATGTTTTATACCTTTGTTTTTTTTTGTGTGTTTGAAGGGTAAGGAAGGGGAGGGGCATGGTAGACATGGAGTTTTGAGACGAGAATTCTTTTTTCACTGTTGTCGCTCCTCTTTTCTCTTCTCACTCTGTCTGTCACTGTCTCTCTGTCCCTCTCTGTTTTTGTCTGTCTGTTTCTCTCTCTTTTTCTTGCTCTTTTGTGTATCGGTGTAATATCTGTTATTGAATAGCTCTTTGTTTTGCATTTAGGTGTTGTTTTTTCTGCCTGTACACAATGGTGTTTTTCTCATGATTTCTCCACTCATCTCCATAGGTTCCATATTCCACCATCATTCACCCTTTCCTTGGTAATAACCACATGACATTCATTACAGGTTTTGTTTGTTGATGCTGATGTGATGGGTGGAACATACATATTTTCTGAAATGGGAGCACAGATGAGTGCTACATCCTCTGTGGGGGGGGGGGGGGGGGGGGGGGGGGGGGGGGGGGGGGGGGGGGGGAATTTTATTTCTTGTTGGTCAACATCATGTGCACAGGCATACATCCAGGAACTCATCATTTTAGTTGTAACAGAACTACACAATCTTCAATTGTAAAAGAAGGTTTGGGGGGGGGGGGGGGGGGGGGGGGACAAAACATTAACCCCTTGACTGCTTACCTGTAACTCTTAACAGACTTGTTTTGTTATCTTCAGGTGCCCGAATACTTAACCCTTATTAAGCATTTTCATCACAAAATTGCTGAACAAACCAAAGGTGGGAGTGTTCCAGGGCACTCTGATCAGAGAAGCTGATGGTATTTACCTCAGTTATACAGACGACCAGGGAGACCCACATGCAGCATGATTGGACCCTGTTGGTGATTGAACACCTCCCCACATGTCAGCCTTGGTTAATTAAGCGCTGGCTGCAGGCCAAGGGCTGTCTGATTGCAGTCCTTTGAAAGCTTGCAAACGCACAGTGGGTGGTTCTAACAGTCTGGGACATCTGAGACAAGTCTGTTATGAGTCCGTTGCTTGGTGTGGTCAGTAGGTGTTACATTGAATTTGAGTGAGAGGAGGTTTGATAGGTAGGCAGTCATGGTGTTAAATGTTTTTGTTTTACATTGAAAACTGGATGAAACGTTGTGGCACTCATATACTGGAAAGCAGTGTTGTGGGTTGTAAAAAGCTGGGCCTCTGAATCCAAAGCTTGAGAACACACAGAGGTTTGAGTTGAGATGTGATAACAGTGATTCGAAGCTGATACAGTGCTAGTAAAAATCAGTTGAAGTGGCTGGTTCCGTCATAACAGCCTATGTTGGGATACTTGGACAAGCAAACCGTACATACAACTGATTCATTCGCACAAAAAGCAAACTTTTTCTCATTGAAACAAAAGAAGGAAACACAAACAACAGAAAACTTGTGGGGACCACGACTTTTTTTTCTTTTCCATTCTTAGCAATAAAGGGATAAGACTCAGGACTCAAAACTGGGTTTATTGTCTGCATGTAGATGTTTGAATTTATGTGCAGCATGTGCAGCGGTAGGTTGAGGCAAAGTTAAATAAACAAAGACTATGTGTACTGAAGTACAACAGAAACACATGCATATACATTGTCCACTTCCTCTTTCAACTCTCGTCCACAGCTCCACAATGTATTTCCCCTCTGTCCTCATCCTCTCTTTCTCTGCCTCTACTGCTGCCTTCCTGCTCTACTCCTGTTCTGCTTTGTTCCATGACTATTTCTATAGAATCAAAAACTTTGGTTTAAGGTAATATGTTTCGGTGATGAATAGAAGTACAGTTACATCATCCTTCTGGCAGATACCTAAACTGCTCTTAATTAGAAATTCACATGGTTAAAGACAGTGTGCAAAATCGCGAAAATCAGAGGAGCTGATCCAGAAACGCATTTTAAGAAGTTTTTGTAAGGTTTTTTTTTTCTAAGCTCTGTTCATAAAGATAAGCAGGTCATTAATTACATACATACATAAAGAAGTATGTGTATGATGCAAGGTCAACCAAAATGACCTGAGGCTTTCTTAGTTCATGTCTGTGTGCGACTGAGAGTGATTGTTGGTTTGTACGCTGAAGGGGTCTCTTCAGAATAGGAACCATTTTAAAATCTTGCAATCTGCTGAATTTTTTTTTCTTTTTTTTTTAATTTAAAATAAGTTTTTGTGTTGTGTATATGGCGGTGGTTTATTGAATACAGTAGGGTTAATGGAGTTGCTGTGTTGAATTGTATGCATGTGTGAAGATGGTTTGTTGAATTCTGTTGTCTGTTTAAAGTCGGTTTGCTGAATGGTATTGTCTGTATTGTTTTTTTTTGTTTTTTTGTTTGTTTTTTCTTCTAAATTATCAAAACAAAAAAGGGTATGTTGAATGATATCATCAGTGTGAAGTCAATTTGCAGAATTTTGTTTTTTTCAGTATGACAGTGCGTCACTGAATTGTATTGTTTGTGTGCAGTTGCTTTGTCGAATTTTTATCATTTATGAGATATTGGTTTGTTGAATGATGTGTGTGAAGTTGGTTTTTTGAATCATAGTTGCTTTATTGTTGGATTGTTGAACTGTGTTTTCTGTATGAAGATGGTTTGTTTGGGCTTTTTCAAAGTGTGTGTGGTGGTGTGTGTGTGTGTGTGTGTGTGTGTGTGTGTGTGTGTGTGACCGTGTGACCTGATGATCAAATATTTGTAACATGTTTGTTGAGGCTGAATTTTTTTTTTTTTTTTTTTTTTAAATAAATGAATGAAATATTGAATACTTCTACTTTTTGAGGTAACCTAAACATTTTAAAATCCTTTTTGTTTATATGTTAAAAATTATTTTGTTTGTGTAAGTAGTAATACAATTTGCTTTTCAAGTGGTTCTTGTTTTTTTCTTTTTCACCCTCTCTCTCTTCTCTCTCTCTCTCTCTCTCTCTCTCTCTCTCTCTCTCTCTCTCTCTCTCTCTCCCCTCACCACCACTCTACCCCTTGTAAGTACTTTTACTGTCTGGTGTATTCTTAATTTTTGTTCGTTTGATTGTTATCCATGCAGTATTGTTTGAGCTTAATGAAGAGTATCTTCCTTCTGTGTGTGCTAATATACAAGTTGTACATTATAGAGGTAAAACAAATATTATGACATTATAATCACAGTGCTGTTTTATTGATTTCTTATTCATACAGTCCCTTCTTTGTGCAATGTACAAAATGACAGTGCTGTTTTATTTTCTTCTTGTGAATCTTGATTTGTTTGCATCTTGCCAAGTTCTTTTCGTATATGTTTGATGATACTGTGTTTTCCTTATAGTTACATCCATGTGGTTCCTATCGTTCTCTTCAACTAACTGGAAGACAAACCTCATGGAAAGCCCATGTCCTTGGCTGTGGGACTCCATACAGATTTCCGTTGGGAAACAACTCGTCTTGAAGAGCCTCTGGCTAATAGGACAGAAATTTAATTCATGTCGTAGGCCGGTAAAACAAGTGAAAGAAAGATAATTGTGGATAGGTCTTGTGACAGGCGTGGTGGATTTTAGAAGCATAGACTACATGAATGTTCATCCTCAAAATTTTTTTTGTTGCTCAGTTTTGGGAAGCTTGTTGTGTCCCATCTTCATCAGTTACTGGTTGAAGACATGGTTCAGGATTAGATTCTGGCTCAGTTGACGAAGGTCTGAATGGGAATGTGTAGAAATATAAGCAAACTGTCCAGACAGTGTGTTTAGATATTCAGTTTAGTTCTGAGTTAATGGGTGGGTTTTTTTTTTTGTTGTTTTTTTTTTCCTCCATATAAATGGGTACCACATGTACATGAGAAAACCCATGCAAAAATTTGAAAGTTGTTTGTATGAAAGACCGTTTTCATGACGGTGAACCTGAAGAAACAGTCTACTGTTTGACATTCAAGCAGAAAGAGTTTTAAGTACTTCCCCTCTCGTGTAACCATCTCTTCTCCTTATCCACATAGTTGTATTATTATTTTATATAATGATGTTTGCTCTAGGAAACAGCAGCTTAATTAGCACACCTTGTTGGGTTAACTGTGCACATGTAGCGGTGGCTGATGAAATGTTGTGATCTCAGCCCTGTTTGCTGTGATCATAGGCTTGTCTTATTTTTCTGTATAGCCGATATATGCTGTCTGTCAATGGGGAGAAATAGTGGGCATCATCAACGTTTATTGAAGTTTTCAAGTGTGCAGACAATAAATTTTGCACTCATGGAAAGACCTGACCAGCAGTTAGTTGTTGGTGTGTGTGTGTGTGTGTGTGTGTGTTGTTTTTGTTGTTGTTTTTAGTGTGTGTGTGTGTGTGTGTTTGATTAGGATTCTCAGTGAATTAACCATTTTTAAAGCTCTGTCCTTTATTTCAGTTCTGATTTTCGTCTGCACGAAGGGAAGGAAAACTACTCCCTTTTCATTGGAGATGAATGAAGAAAGAGGTTAGGATGAACTGGTTTTGTTTCACAAGCTTTACAGGTCGCTTTCGCAATTTTTTTTTTTTATTTCACTGGCTGTTGGCTGCCGAAAAGGGTTGACAACAGTTTTTTTTTTTTTAATCTGGATAGAGCCTAAGACTTGAAGTTCATACATTTCCTCATCCCAGATTCTTGTCTTTCTGTCTGTACGCTGCTAGTTGAGGAATCCTCTTGGTTGTGGTCGGTGGACTGCTTTGGCTCCTGAGCAGTTTTGTTGACGTTTTCACAAGTGACATGTTGGTAATTGAGATGTTGAAGGGTTTACTTTCCAAGTTGTTGTGTGAAGTTGTGTGACTAGTGTTCTGACCAGTGACGTGTACAGGCTACGGAAGAAACCGCCTTAAAAGTGATGCCTCACTTTTGTTGTATGCGCTGTGTAGACATGATGACTGCACAAAGCCTAATTGTGTATACTTCAGTCTTTTTTTTTTTTTTCTCTGGTGCAGTACACCTAGTTTGGCCCTTGCCCCTGCACCCTTTCCCACCCCACCCACCTACTTGCTCACCCTTTTTTTTTCCAGCTCCCTGTATATAGTTTGCATTGTTTATCAACAAAGTTGTACATAACCTGTGTACAGATGTAAGTACGCATGTGCATGCAGGTGTGATATTAGACTTGTTCTTTTAGTGTGCTGTGAGGACCAAGTTGAGGCAAGAGGTGAATCAGGGATTCCCATTTGAACCTGGACAGGTGGCCATTAAAATGTGTACTGTTAGCTGGCTCGTGTTTTCATTATCCACAATGCAATCCCCCCCATCATTTTCATTACTGTTGTTATGATCGTATCAGTCGCATGTTCCTTTTGTGTCTGAGTTGCTGAGAACAACAGCAGCATGAGTTTGGACAGTTCACCAGATAGTTTAAAGAAGGGAAGGAATGTGTCGTCGTAGGATCTGTGACTATAGCACTTGACTGACTGCCTGTGAAAGTGAGTTCAGTGTTTGGTTTAAATGTTGATGCTTGAACATTGGAAGTGTTGTTCTTGAATCCTGGCTTGACGTCATTGTTAGTTCTGCCTTACTTGGTGCTTTGTACAAACTTCTTGATCTCTTTGCTGTCACACTATCAGGCAGCGATTATCTCTCTTGCTAGCTGATAGTCTTACTCTTGCTTTAGAGTGCATGCGCTTTCTTTCTTTGGTTGTCGCTCACTCTCAGCCTGCGTATCAGTCCAAGTAACTTGCACTTTTGATGTTGACCCGTGGGCCTTTCTTTCTTTTTTTTTCCTGTAAATGTATGCATCATTGTCATTTTCCTTTCGGTTTGCCAGGCATGCTGTAAACATTCGGATACTCGCAGCCATACTCACTCGGTTGCAGTCTTTATGGTTTCTAAAAAGGCTTTGTTTTTCCTTGGTGATGTGAAGTGCTTGTGCAGATGAAATCACAAATCGTTTCTCTCTTTTCCTTTAGTTTACTTTGGTAACAGCTAATACAGCCCTGTTGCTTGGTAAGATGTCTTATGATTTTCTACAATGGTCCAGTTTTCTTCTAGCTCTGCAGATGTTTCGTTTGACTTTTGTTTCATTCCCCCACCCTGTCCCACGCCCCTACCCTGGTTTCATTTTGCCTTCTGTAAATGCCAGACTGATTTAGGTCGATGCATGTCTTGTCTACATGTGTACATGGGGATAACTGTTTGAAATAATTAGTGGCCAGATTCTCCTTTTTGTGAATGAAAATATGTCCAGCATATTGATGAATGGATTAAATCAGGAGTTGGTTGTTTTTTTCCTGCCTTGGAGGAAGAATTGATGCATGAGATTTCATGGACATGCTGTGAACTCGCACCTGCATGACCAAAAGTCTCCAAAGAGGCAGGACAAGGTTACCAAATATGGTACATATTTCTTAGGTTTGTCAAGTGGTTCAGAGAAAAACGGAGTGGCAGTGCCTATTTGTCATTCTGTGTGACTGGCTAGTAATGATGGTGGTGTCCTGGTTTGGGTTGAAACAAGTCCCACAAGTGAAGGGGAGGGGATGGGGGGCAGAAGAGTTGGGTTGATCAGGAAGGGATTGTTAATTAACACCAGTTATTGAAAAAAAAAACCTGCCACAAAATAGTTGTTTTATTTGTTGAAATGCAATCAACCATTTAAAAAAAAAGTTGTGTAGTTTGGATTATCTGTTTTGCATGCATGTTTTTCAACTTTTACAGGAATTGTCATGGTTGTTTGGCTGTTAATATTTTTGTAATTATGTATTGATCAGACACAACCGATGTACGGATTATTCATATTTTGCACTCGAGTATCTAACAGTCTTTAATGTATGCATGTGACTCAGCTTTACATCTTAAGTTAGGTTTCTTTCTTGAGCGATATGAAATGCTAGATCAAATGTTGCCAGTAACAACAGGTTACTGGTCATATGCATTTATGTATACTTTGTGTTGTCTTGTGTTGACTATGTACCTATATCATCAACACAGTATCTTGTTTATTTAGTGTATAATGTATGCAAGGTTAACATGAATTTGCTGTTCATGACAGTTGTACCACTTGTACTTATTCTCATCTTTAATTGCATGTTCCACCATTATCATTAAGTTACAGATCATTGCTGCCAGAAGGGATGGCAGTCAGTTGGGTTTTCCAAGTTCCTTGCCATCCATTTTGATAAAACACACTTTTGTGCTTACTAAAAGTCCTCAACAGTAGTAGCGTTGACAGAAAGTGGCTGGAGGCAGGTGTGTGGGCTTATCATAATGGCAGCTCAGTCTCACTGACATGGAGCAGGATTGTGTAGATTATGAGTCTGATGTGTACCAGCTGAACAAACTCTCGCGTGCAAATTTGACCACTTCCATGCAGTGGTGAAAACGACATGGTGAAAGAAGCTCCAGGAAGCTGATAGCAGAAGGGATTCCTCAAATCAAAATAACTGATCAAAACAAAAATAAATACATAAATGAATTAAAAACATCTTGGAGAACGCCCACATGCAGGGACAGGGAGTCCTGGAGCCCAGTGGAAGAATTCCCCATGTAAAGTCTTGGAATTACCTACCAGAAAGTATTTTATTGAACTGTAACTCTTTAATGTTTAGCTGAATTTGCTTAGTATCCTCCCTTCCTTTTCCCCAACCCCACCCCACTTTTTGTTTCCTCTCTGCCTAACAGTATGGGAAAAGCCAGGTGGTTGTCATCTCTTTAGACCGTATCAATGTTTTATTATGTATGCATTGCGTACTTGGTGGTATGTTACTATCTCAGGTTGGCTACGATTCTTTTCAACAGCTCTTGATGTGATTGAGTTACTGTACTGAAAGCAAGTAACTCGGGTGTTTGTCCAATGGAACACTTGTGTGAGAATTGCCCGTCATTTGCTACTGTTCAAGGAAATTCAAGCGAGTTCTTATGTCACGGCTTAAAGCATGTGTCTGTCTGTATCGTCAGTGTTGTTTTATACTTATTTTTAAGTGTTAATTTATGCTGCATTGTAGCACACACTGTCCTTTGTTTTGTCTCGGAATGTGTCTGCACTGTTGTTGGTAGGAAAGAGTGCACTTGAGAGCAGAAAACATTTCATTGTGGTCAACCACCAGCATCGGAAATAAAAACCAACTCTTTGTGGACAGTATGGCATTTTGATTTTGACTTTCCTTTGGAGCGTATATATGTGTATGTATGTGTATGCATGGATATGTGTGTGTGTGACATCTTCAAAACTTGAGCTATGTAAATATTGTAGAAATTTTTAAAAAGAATCTTTCATACCATTTTGCATTAATCTCAGAAAAACATATTGTGCCCGAGTTCCACACATATTGCAAAAAAAATTTTTTTTTTTTTTTTTTTCATTTTGCTAAATTTTCACTGAATGCAGATTGAACTAAACAGAATCAAAAGGAGAAAACGGTGTGGACATTAAAGATGCAATTCTTCATCTGACCCAACTTTCTGTCACATCTGAAAGAGGACTAGGCAGAAACTGTTGCCTGATCACCTGATCTGTCGGGCCCATTCTATCACAAGTCTCTCACTGACAAGTACACACTTCACTGGCAGTCACAGGGTTCAAAAGTCTCTCTAGCCCCAGTTTCCAATTTCCAAATGGCAAGACTGGGTCCACTCCACACAGTTTTCAAGGATGCAATCTCTCGGCCCATTGTACTGAACGGGAGATGATTGGTAGGGCGGGGTGCATTGTATCTCCAATACCCTGATGGTTCAAGATCATCTTGACACATGGCAATGAAATTCATTTCACTTCATTCTCACTTTTTTTCCTCTCTTTTTCTCTTCCAGTCAAAACCCTGATTTTGGGCTGTAACGACCGCCTGCTGTGAAAAGTTCAAATTTTATGTTAATTTTGAGATGGCAGTTTCAAATGCGTCGGAACAAATTTCATTGCTTGAGCCTTCTTTCTCTCACTGTTGTTTCCCCCCCTCCCCCATTCCCTCAATTACACATATCTTGGAACCCTGTATTGCATGGTTCTTTATTCGGGTCTTCAAAGTACCTTAGTCAAGAGAGAGCTTTGTTAAACTCTTTGTCCCAGCAGAAACTCGGTGGCACCCAGAGAGCTTACCAGAGAATCGCCCATCTTCATCATTTCCAAGCAAAATGCTTCACTGTATGCAGGGTTCATACGCTCCTTGAAACTCCTTGAATTCTTAGAGCGAATTTCAAGGCCTTGAAAACCCTTGAAAATCAAGAAAATGTGGTTCTGTTGACCAAACCACCTTGAAAATCAAGCCATCTGCTAAAAACAAAAATTTATGTGGCAAAAAGAATTGACAATTTGATTTTTCTGCGTTCAGGTTGATGAAAATTATTGAAAACCAAAATAATGTTTATAATACAGAGGTTCCGTTAGACCGGCATATGCCGGTTTTTACCGGTAAATATTTGCCTTGTACCGAAAAAAATAAAAGCCGCCGGTACCGTGTACCGGCAGAACATCTGAGCGCTTTGACTCTCCTCTATCCCTGCACTGTCTGTCTCTCCGCCTGTCAGCGGGTGAGCGGGGATGGCAGGCAGGAAATAAGCCATGCCATGCCGACAACAATACATCTGACATCACTCCTCTTCCCCTTCCTTTCAGTCCCAGGACCCTTTGCCCCCTTTTTTTTTCAATGGACAGCGCTGATTACTACAGCACTCGCGTCAAAATGGACGGTTCCATTTTTCTTTGAGAACCCCAGGTTCCCTAGCGTGTAGCCAAAGTTTCGTGCCTTTTACACGTCATCGGACGATGCTTACTTAGTCACGTAGACCAAAGTTTCATTGTCTGCTCTCTGCAAAAATGTCGCACCAGCGTTCATTACACTCGTTTTTTTCAACGAACCGTCCATCAAGCGACAGTCGTTCGACTCCTTCTGAATCTGTGACGTCTTCAACGTCAGAAGCCGAAATGCTGGTACCCACGAAACGACAGAGGACGAAAGAATACAACAATGCATGGGTGTCTGAGTTTCCATGGCACCGCAGAGAAGAAAACGAAGAAACCGGGAAAGTTGCCCTTTTCTGCACAGTGTGTGAAGAAGCAAAGAAGGTGAATGGCTTCACAAAAGGATCGTGCAACTAAGCGCGGTACCGGCTGATTTAAGACTTGTACCGGAAATTTTTGTTGTTGTCGGTACAAGTACCGGCAAAGTCTATAGTCTAGCGGAACCTCTGATAATAACGTCGCGATCTCGGTGCTATTTAACCAAGGGAGATAATTTATAACTTTGTCAATTTTTAGCCATGTATTGTAGCCTTGAATTCTAAAAAAAATCCTTTTATTGGGAGTCTGTAAGAACCCTGTTTATGTGCTTAACCTAAACGAGTCTTGAAGACATATCAACACAACTACTGAACCAGCCATGAATGTGACGGGTCCTTCTCACACCACATGCAGACCAACACACGACACACAGGTGTTGGAGGATAATGATAACATTTATTTTTGTTTCCTTTGTTCTAAAACATTGATATAAATAGTGGTAAAAGACAACAATTCTGAGTATGTGAACAGGGAAGCTTCACAGATACGACTGTGAGGGACGTCGGGTCAGCTAACATTGTAACAGGTTTACGGTTGATGCCAATGCAGGACTTGCTGCTTAGTATAAGAATAAATGCTTTACACAGTTCAGTATAAATGAATACATGCATACCCATACAGTTCAGTTGTACAAAACATCTATGAAAAACAGGAACTATCTGATGGCTCATAAAGTAAGAGACCTTTGAACGGCTGTCTGAAACAAAATAGCTATTTTTTCAATGCCTGTCACAAATATTTCCATTCAAAGGACGAAAAATATTGCAAGTGGGCAGCCTTAAGATGCTTTCCTCCCTTGTACATGGCAGTAAAAAAAAGTAAGTACATGAACCACAAAATACTAGTTAACAAATAAACGCAGTATCTGTGGCAGGTTTGCTCAAGGACTTGAATCCCTTATCCTTCCAAATTCTAGTGGATCATGCCCTAATTCACGGATGAGGGGTATAATCCGTTTCAGGGTGGCTTGATTTACAAATACTATGACAAATCGGTCTGTAAAGGGAAGTCTCATTGTAATGCTCGCATGTACAAGTCCCAATGCACAGTATGACCATCAAGTTCAGTGCAATCTCTACATGCTTGTAATAAAACTGGCAAACTTTTGGATTCTATTTAACCAAAAAAAGCCTCAACAGTTCTTACGTCAACATCTGTACACATTCAGTTTGAATACTGAAATGCCAAATGGGTTTATTCCTCTCTTTGTCCTCTCCTAAACTCCTCTTTCGTCCAAATTTTTGTCAAGTAAATTACCACTATGTACTCAATCACCCTTGCTCTCGCTCTCTCTGTGTTGTTTTTTTTCTGTTAAATGCATCTCTTCATCTGGTCACCAATTATGCCAATATATTAGCCATTTCTATTGAAGTCACACCAACAATAGCTCGATTCAGATATTAACGAGCAAACACTTTTTGGCTAAGTACACTAAGATTATTTCATTGGTTGAACAGCTATTGTATACTGAATCAAGATCATGTGCAAACAAAATGTGTGTCAGTGCCCATTTTGGGTGCACAATGCTAGATTGCTTTCTCTAAGACCGAGAATACTGATCAAAAGTTTACCAAAAAATCTCCAATCCAATTATCATTACTGAACAGTGCCTCAAAAAATGACAAAGTGGCTTATGAAGATGCATAAAGTCTTCTGAAATGTTCTCCAGATCGTGGCTATGAATTCATTTCTGGCTAATATTTCACTGTCTGCAGTGAAGTGGAATGCATAATATATATATCTTTGGTACTGTCTCAGTCAACTGAACCAAACTGCTGTAGTTATTAACAATCGTTGTGCCCTGCCACGATCAGATCACTGCACAAATAGGATCCAGTGTAAAGAATGGATATTTTACCTAAGATCAAACTAACATTTACTGAAATGGTAACCTGTATGATAACTTATTGGCAAGGTCAATAAAACATTGGTGTCTTATGAAGCCCTGTGAAATCTTTTTTCTTCTCTCTGCTCGAAAAGTTTTAAATCCTCTCTACCAACGTCAGTGCTCTGAAAAAAATTCAATCGGTACTAAATGCCTCAAGTAACCTGAAAAGCAAAAAGAAAGGCAAGGACAACAGGCCTTGTATTACAGTGATTACTACTAATCCAAAATATATTGGGCATAAATTTATCAGAAAACATTTTTGCTACCTCAATAACCTAATTGACCATCACAAAACAGTAAGCCGAAAAGAGCGATTAATGCTCCTCCAAAAATGTACATGATTAAGTTATAACACTGAACACAGAATCTCTGACTTCTAAACCCCTAGTAAGGAAAAACAACAAACATACTGGGTTCACATATCGTACACTTTGGCTAATCAAGAAGACATTAATGGTTCGAGAATAACTTGAGCAATGTTACTAAAGATATTGTTTATATCTTCAAAAAATGCCAGCACATTACACAAAACATTGCAGGCTCAAACGTGAACATGCAAAGAAGCCAAGTATGCCACTTCTGTGGTGTCAATATTTCCTGCCAGTTAAACATTTTGCATACCTCTGACAGGAAAAAATATCCCAGTCTTATTTTGTTTCTGATGGACCAGATCTCTCTTAGCTTCTGTGGCCAGCTGATAATGCATTGTAGAGTGTGATTGCCTGCCTGGAGCCAGGTCTTGTTCTTGGCACATAAACATCACATAATTCTGAAATAATAGCCTGAAAACCAGCGCTAGGCCTGTTTTGGCTTCTTCCTTTTAAACAAACTTTTAAAATATGATTTCACGCTCTGCATGCTCTTTCTGTTGAGCAGCAGTGTGGCGCACCTTCTTAGGGGACAAATAAGGGGTACAAAATGGTAAGTGTTCCTTCTTTGTTCTGTCCCACTGACTGTGCCACCTCTGTGGCATTGCACCCACGCTCATTCTGACCCCTCATCCACAGCCACAGCCTGGCCTGTCCCGCCACATCCCTGGCACTGACAATCTACAGGGAGCAGTCAGTGTCAACATAGTTATGAGATAACCCACCAGAGGTGACACTGCACTGCCGCAAAGTCACTTAGGTGGTGTTCAGTGGGGCAGATGCCACCTAACCCCCCCCCCCCCCACCCCCACCCCCCTACTGATGACAAAAATTGCTTTGTTGTGGAGCTGGCATGAGTGAGGTTTCCTTCTGAAGGGCGCCATCACGTCGGTCCAACGACAGTCTATGAATTTGCTGATACTAGTGACCCTGAAAGAATCGAACCAAGACCATAGGTACAGAGGGGCAATTGACACTGATGTCACCATGACAGCAGGGCATGAAGGGCCACAGAATATGAGACAATTTTTTTTTTCTTTTTAATGCTGATTGATGAGAATAAGGATGATGAAAAACATGCTACGGATTTCCATTCTGATTTGAGATTGCATGACAGGGGTGTAATCTACACCTGATTTCATAATATATCCCAATGTCAACCAGGCCCAAGAGATACAGACACCTGCAGTGTTGGTCATGAGATTTGAGCGACACTCAGAGATGCATCCATTAAGAGGATGAAGCTCGGCTGTGTTGTCCCAGTCTTCCCAGTTGAGCCCATGGCAAACTCAACTCTTGGCAGGAGCTGATCGGGGCAGAAAAATCCAACAAATGGCTCTGATAGGGAATTGAACCCACAACCTCCCACTAGGCATCGGTGATGCTAAGCACTTTGCTATGGCAGCTGGTGCGTTAAATGTTCCTTACATTTTGTTCCAAATAATTTGACAAAATGATGGGTTTGTTCCAAATAATTTGACGAAATGATGGGTTCCTCTGATGCTATGTATAGGAACCCTTCAACTATTTAAAAGTAACTGATGTGGAACACTGCACAAAACCTGAAGAACATAAGAAAAATACTTTGGAGAACTAAATTACATATTAACAAACCATCCAGACAACATTTGGAGAAAAATCACATGCTCTGTAGAACTGTTGCACCAAGTGGTTTTCCACATCCGTATTCACACTCAAAAGACAGAATCAAACTCTTAACATATCCTGGAATAACAGTTAAAGGTTTCACCATGATTATCAACTGCTTACATTCATGCTTTGCATATCTACACAACACTGAATAAATAGGACTGCATATTTACAATAACAAGAATTGTCTGGCGAACAGAGCTTGAGAGGTGTACATCAAGTCAATGTGGTAAGATAAGATGATTCAAAAGCAAAGAAAAGAAAAAAAGAAAAAAAAATGCATATTTTTTGTTATCCTTTGGCAGAGTGAGCATCTATTGTAGCAAAAGAAAACCACTATGCTGCACATGAAATATGATCTAAAACATATGATTGCAAATCACAGGGTTATGGTAAATACATCAACATGCGTTTAAAGTGAACCTATTTCAACAAAAAATATTGACTGCAGAAGCTACAAATAAAACTAAGACCACAAGAATCATACATGAACTGCCACATTCACAGGCTGGAGGTCCCACACGCATTCTTTTACACAAGTGGGGTTGTGGGATTTAACATGCATATCTGGGTTCCCGCAGTTCAGGGTGAATGAAATTACATGCTTCAGAAAGATTTCCAAGACCCCCACTAACGTCTTTTCCAGAACCGTTATAGCCAGACATGGTTGAAACAACATACAGTGCATATCACAAGGAAAATGTGTACACAGCTTTGAAGGAGCACATATCTAACAAAATTATCATTTAACTATAGGACAGGAGATTCTAACGTAATTCATGGCGTTATCAAGATTTGCTTCACACGTTTTCTTTCCATGTCAAAATCACAGTGTCTATAGATCTTTTCGAAGTCAAAATGAGCACAGTGTAGGAAAATCACTGGAACGTTCCCAGATAAATAAGACGAATACTGTTTTTCCAGCTTTATTCCAGCCCCGAAAAGGTATCTTCAATTTTTCCAGGATTTCAAGACTGAAGATGTGGTATTTGACTGTTTTTGTTGTTTTCGTTTGTTTTTGTTTAGTTTTGTATTGTTCTTCTTGACAATGCTTTATAATGTAAGCTACTGAACGATGACGGATGACCAGAACAACAAAAATTCAACTAGACAGGCAGTCGGGAAAGTGCAGATGTCCATTACAGTCAAATGGATGGATACCTAATCTGTCCTTTCCTTTTGATCCACATTACGGATCCACTCCAAAATTGACTGGAATCATCCTCAAGCTACATTCCGTCTTAAAATCGGTTCTGTAGTTTGAGCATAACCTTTCAGACAGACAAACAAGCCAGTACATGATCCTGACACACAATTTTGTTAATGGAGGCAGTCAGTGCTTCAAATTCATGCAAATGTACACCCAAACCAACATGTGTACAGCAATGTGCAGCAAAACACACAAAATGACCAGATGAAAAGTATCTACCAACAGCTTAAATTTCTCTGTACACTCGCCTTGAATACAATCATGTGAAACTGATTTCTTGATGGTAGTGAGAGCCATAACAACACAACTGTTCACTCTTCTCTTTAAGCGTCAATTTTATCCACACAGCTGAAACATACAACATTCGCAGACAATGCAAAGGAGGTTGTGTTGACATCCCAGTCTGTAGTTTGTCCACACAGCTGAAACATACAACATTCGCAAACAGTGCAAAGGAGGTTGTGCTGACATCCCTGTCTGTAGTTTGTCTGATTGTCAACAAGATTATGCAAAAACTGTAAATGTTTGGAAAAATGGGATGTGACCCAAGGACACACCTCCTGATTTGGGTGCTCATCCGCTTAAAAAAATAGATCTTAGAATTTTGTTTCAGTTGTTGTACCACTGCAACATACGGTATCTTTCAAGATTAAATTTTACTAAACTTCTATAAAACAACAACAAAAAACAAAAACAAAAAACCCCGATGGACCTAAATGAAAAAATAAAATTAGGCTTACAATGTGTATTGATACCTACAGTCTGGTTCATATCCTGGATTTAGAGAGCAAAATCACATGCAAAAAACAAAAAAAAAAGGTGTGGAGAAGGGAGAGGGGGTCAGAGATGGGGGAGGGGGTGACAGGGGAAAAGAGGGAACTATTTGTTCAGTCCCTGCACAGTGACACACTGAGCTGGAAACCAGAAGCCACCTCTGAAGTGTAGCGGAGAAAATGAGGATTCAGTTAGCTGAAGCAGCTTCAGTGTATGCGTGATAGTTTCACAGATACACATAAGACAATGAAGATTCAGTGAGCTAAAACAGTTTTGATATATTTGTGATAGTTTTGGAGATACAGAGCAGACAATGACGTTTCAATTAGCTGAAATAGTTTCCATATATCTGATGGTTTTGGAGATACAGCTGAAAAAAATGAGGATTCATTCTGCTAAAACAGCTTCATCTGTACACCCTGATAGTTTGGGAGATCGATACAGATGAGGTCATTAAAATTTAGTTAGCTGAAACAGTTTGGGAGATACAGCTGAGAAAATAGCGATTCTGATAGCTAAAAGTTTCCGTTTACTTGTGATAGTTTGGGAGACAAGCTGAGACAATGAGGAATCGGTTTAATGAAACAATTTAGATGTACCTGTGATAGTTTGGGAGATACAGCTGAAACAATAAGGATTCAAACAGATGAAACAGTTTCCATGTACCTGTGACAGTTTAGAAGATACAGCTGAGACAATGAGAAATCAAGTAAAACAGTTTTGATGTACCTGTGACAGCTTTGGAGATACAGCTCAGAAAATGAGGATTCAGTCAGCTAAAAATGTCAATGTCTCTGTGATATTTTAAGAGATACAGCTGTGACAATGAAGGTTCAATAAGCTAAAGCAGTTTTTGAAATACAGCTGAAAAAAAGAGGATTCTGTTCACTAAAAGTTTCAATGTATCTGCTATAGTTTCAGAGACACAGCTGCAACAATGAAGACTCAATTCGCTGAAACAGTTTTTTGAAATACAGCTGAGAAAAAGAGGATTCTGTTCACTAAAAGTTTCAATGTATCTGTTACAGTTTGGGAGATACAGCTGCAACAATGACGACTCAAGTAGCTAAAACAATTTTTGAAATACAGCTGAGAAAACAAGGATTCTGTTTGCTAATAGTTTCAATGTGTCTGTTACAGTTTGGGAGATACAGCGGAGACAATGAAGATTCGGTGAGCTAAAAGACTTTCGATGTATTTGTGATAGATCTGGGGATATATCATGAGATATATGATGGATTCAAATGGGGTTTGATTGGAGCTGGAAGGACTGTTCTATAGCGACGGAAATCTGCACTCACTTGAATGCCCTGCTAGCTATGCTACAGGTATGTAAATTTGAAGTTGTCTATAACTGCCTTACTTTTTTAAAAAAAAGCAGCAGGAAAATAATGGCAGCTGTAGCATTGCAGTATCAAACACCCCCAAAAATAAATCCAAACACACACGGTGAAACATACATATGCAAAAAAAAACACCCAAATGTGTGCACACACAGAAGTAACACTGCGTGGTTGAGGAACCAAAGTTTAAGTTTTTTAAGTTGCAACTTCCGGCATAAAGACCATCACAACGACACAAGTCACACAACTTTCTGTACTAAAACCAGAAAATACATGACAAACTTGACACATCCATACCATCACAGAGTACTCAAATGAAAAATGCAGGCCACAATATTCATGTCTATTCATGATTATTGAAAATAAATTAGATTTGCAAACACACACACACACACACACACACACACACACACAGAGTAACAAAAATGCAAATGTATAGTCGTAATCTTCAGACAACAAAGCCATACTTTTATCTCAAGCTGTGACTAGGAAGATATTTTAAAAGCACCCTATACATTTGACACCCAGCCTTGTTGGCCATCTTTTCCAGGTTTGTGCCAAATCATTGTCAAACTCATCATAGTGACACACACTGAATTCTCAGCTACTTTATGTACTTTGGTCACTGTTGTCAATGTCTTGTTGATACAGGTGGTACAAGCACTGGAAAAGGGAAGTAGATGCAATAAATGTGGGAGAGAAGGGGGTGGGGGAAGGGAGAAAAACTTATGCCAGCACCCAGAGCGAGTTTGAATGACTTTCTTTTCGTGTTTGTGACCATGGGAAAGCGAGTAAGAGTACTTCATGTATTTAAAGGTTCCATTTAAAAAGTTCAGACACCCTTCCTCTACACTGGATCGGTGGAAAACCAGCTTCAGAACTGAGGCTGCTGTCCTTGCTGAATCAGGTCGAACATAAGCGACCATGCTACTCACTCTCTGACTCCAGCTTTCTTGTTGGCAATCGCAGACATCAAAATGGTGAATTTAACATTGTGGTTAGTTGACATTGCTCTTGGAAGACTGTGCAACGGAAACTTCATCTGATGGATTTCAAATGAAGAACTGATTAAAAAAAACAAAACAAAAAAAAAGATTATACTTAGGGAAGTGAGCAGAAAGCTCAGGAGAAACTGGTATAAAGTGCACCGAACTTTAGATGATCACTGGCAGACCATCTCAGTCACAATGAAGATTGATCTGATGAACACTAGCTGAGGAACAGTGTGGTAACAGTCCCCTGAAAAGTGGTGACCAGAACGCCTGAGTATAGTGTGTGATCCACCAGCACGTAATCTGAAACTAGTCGCGTGGGACTGTGTTTGATACTTCAGTGTGGGTATTCTGGTCTTTAAGCTATCTCCATCAATCACTTGTTTCTATGAGTCGGTACCTCCTCCATGAAGACAAATGCTTTGAAGTCCTGTGAAACAGGACAAGGGAGGCAACACTGGTCCATTCTGGTCCTGCCATGGCCAGCACGGCCATTTCAGTTCAGCCCGACTGAAAATGCCTGGCAGTTTTAAAAAACAAGGTAAAACGTCAGATATATCACATAGCCACTCTAGAGGACTTTTCATAGTGGCATGGAACTAGGTGTCCAGTGGGTATCTTCAAAACCTTTTCACTTTCTACCATGACATGAACTAGGTGTCCAGTGGGTATCTTCAAAACCTTTTCACTTTCTACCATGACATGAACTAGGTGTCCAGTGGGTATCTTCAAAACCTTTTCACTTTCTACCATGACATGAACTAGGTGTCCAGTGGGTATCTTCAAAACCTTTTCACTTTCTACCATGACATGAACTAGGTGTCCAGTGGGTATCTTCAAAACCTTTTCACTTTCTACCATGACATGAACTAGGTGTCCAGTGGGTATCTTCAAAACCTTTTCACTTTCTACCATGACATGAACTAGGTGTCCAGTGGGTATCTTCAAAACCTTTTCACTTTCTATCATGACATGAACTAGGTGTCCAGTGGGTATCTTCAAAACCTTTTCACTTTCTACCATGACATGAACTAGGTGTCCAGTGGGTATCTTCAAAACCTTTTCACTTTCTACCATGACATGAACTAGGTGTCCAGTGGGTATCTTCAAAACCTTTTCACTTTCTACCATGACATGAACTAGGTGTCCAGTGGGTATCTTCAAAACCTTTTCACTTTCTACCATGACATGAACTAGGTGTCCAGTAGGTATCTTCAAAACCTTTTCACTTTCTACCATGACATGAACTAGGTGTCCAGTAGGTATCTTCAAAACCTTTTCATTTTCTACCATGACATGAACTAGGTGTCCAGTAGGTATCTTCAAAACCTTTTCATTTTCTATCATGACATGAACTAGGTGTCCAGTAGGTATCTTCAAAACCTTTTCATTTTCTATCATGACATGAACTAGGTGTCCAGTAGGTATCTTCAAAACCTTTTCATTTTCTATCATGACATGTACGGCACGCTCTAAGTCAGAAGGGTCACCCAACTCAATATCAAAGTGTCAGGCCTTCGAACTTGAAAAGGGAAAAACAGATAACTTCACACGCAGTAAATTTCAGTGATACTGCCATTTTCAAAGTTTGACGGTGATTTGGCACGATGCTGTACACATGACCTGTGATCAGAGTCAGGGTCTGTGTCTACCCAGCTCAAAGCCTTGATCATTCATCAGTTGAGCAAACATATCACGGTATGTTCCATCTTCACACACTCACGCACCACCACTATTGACCTTTCTATCAGAGTATATTGGGCAAACAATGGCAAACTGAAGATCTGTGTGCACTGAGATGAACATGTCTGGTATTCTTACGCGCCTCAATACCTCCACTTCAGGGGTGGCTGTTCTTCTCACTCATGTCTGTTGGTTTGTTTGGCAACACGGTTACATAAAAGCAAAGGAACCAATTTTAATACAATTTGCTGGGAAGATGAAACATGGCCCGAGGACAAATCCATTCAATTCTGGTAAACACATCCAGACCAAAGGGCGTATGCAGGATCTGTTTGGCCTTGACAGTGCTCTGTGTTCTCCCAAGTGCCCTTCTAGTTCGTGTGGGAAACACATGTTGACTTAAAAATGGAAGGGTGCGTTCTATATTCCAAAGTGTTGTGTAGTCCTAACCATTGTGGTAGGTATAAAACATGTTGATGTATCAGACCATCACACAGTTCGGGGAAACGAACAATTGATGAAAAACAATGCGCCTGACATTCACTCACTTTTTCTGTCTTTCCCTTTTTCTTTCCTTCTCTCTCTCTCCATTTGTCTGCTTGTCTCCCCCATTCGCCCTCTCTGTCTTTTTCATCCTTGTCCAACCAATTGTACCTGAACAACAATCATTTCCGTTCTCTCTTCTCCCCTGCCCCCCCTCTCTCTCTCACTATTCTTCTATCTGTCTGCTTCCCCCCACCCCTCTCTCTCTCACTATTCTTCTATCTGTCTGCTTCCCCCCACCCCTCTCTCTCTCTCTCCAACAATCATGATTTTCTTCTTTGTCCAAACAATTGTAAAACAACAACGATCACTTCTATCTCCCCCCCCCCCCCCCCCCCTCCCTGCCCCTCCTCTCTCTTTCTCTCTTTGTCTGGCTCTAATCGTCTGCATCCCTCCCTCCCCATAATCTGTCTTTCTCACAAACAAATTCCTCATATTTGTCCAAACTGCCATAACTGAGCAAAAACTGTTCACATTTGTCAGGTGTACTCACTTGTCTTTTCACACAAACACATCAACACTCAACTCCCTCTGTCTCTCTCTCTCTCTCCCCCTCTCTTTCTCCACTCTTACATCCACACATACCTTGACCCACATGGACAAACCCTTCAAACAAACAAAAAAATCCACATGATTTGTGAAAAAAACAAACCAAAAAAACCCCATCATCTCCCTTTCTCAAATACATTCATGTACAAAGATCACTGCGCTATACTTGCAGCGCTCATCACAATAGCTGCATAAAACCAACAATAGTTTTGATTATCCCATTTTCTTTCAATTTTTTTCATAGTGAATTCAGGTTGAACAATATTGCAACTCAAGATATCAACCACCTGTGTGACTTGGGTTCATTACACAACTTGTAACAGACATAATACTGAAATCATCTTCACATGGCTCATCAAAACACACATCTAAAACAATTATTGCCATTACTGTTTTGATATTATTACGATAGGAGTTGACAAGCACAAATCACATGACAAATCCTCTGTGGTCTATATCCTAAGATCACAGGCTCATGAACACCCTCATACATATTCAGCCCATTGTGTCATATTATCAGTCCATAAAGAATTAGACTGTAATGTCATTACATGTTGCCATCATTTGAATCTGCTTTATGAACACTGTAGTCGCCATCCTTGCACTAAAATCTCATAAAACCACAAAAAATATGCAAATACATTTCTCTCTTTCGTTGACATTATAATCTACTTTTATAGCTTATTGCATAATCCTATTTATTGGCATCCGAACTCTTAATATTCTATCCATAGGTGATGATTCTGTTGTGACAACATACATATACAAAAAATCTTTGATCAGTCAATCAATATACCTGTTACAAAATACCTACTGCCAAATATTTTACACCACCTAGTCAGGTTAAAGATAAGCTCATTGGTGACACATTAACAATAGATTGTTGACATCTTATGTTACAATACTTTGGCCTTATCTACAATGGACTTGCTCAAAATGACCAAAACAACACAATCTAAATATAATATAAAAGATTTTTCATTAAAAGCTCCTTGTATATTTCTGCAATTGTTTTCGAAGTGTGTCACAAAATTGTTAAAAAGACAAGTGTGGAAGATACATTCATCCAATATCATATGTATAACGACTACCGGATTTACACAGGTCACTCAGCAATATCATATGATTTCGTGAAAAGATGTGAAGTACTACTACAACTGGAAGATACATACACTCAGCTGACTATGGTCCTGCTGTCAGTCAGCAAATGCACTTGGAAGAATCGGACAACTTTTCCATCAGAGTAATGTTCCCTTTGTCAAATAAACATGATCATTGTCAGAGCTTCAACTTATCTCAAGTTCCATCACCTCTCAAAATGTAAAATTACTTTTGTTCCACCATCTTGTTTGGTGGAAGAATGATCTCTGACCTCTCTCAAAACAGCACCGTCAGAGAGAACAAACTGCGCTGTATTCAGTCCCCTAGAAAGAACTGACTGAACAAGCTGGCTGCCTTAATGGCGGGATAGAAAAGGGTCATACACACAAAACTCCACTGCCTGGCTATACAGGGAGTGTCCGCAGGAGTATCAGCCTGCGTACGCAGAAAGAAAGAAAGAAAACACTCAAGCTATCATCCAGTGTAGTTTCCTCCGTGCTGAAGCTTGCACGTGCATAGGAAAAAAAATCTGTTTCCAGCCAAAGTTACAACTTTTGCACATCACAGTCTGGTGTGGGGCACCCAAGTTATCAGCTGAACACACTGCCATGGAGTTAAAGGTTCCAAGTCCCATAACCTAATGACTAGACACAGGCAGTGAACTGTTCGCATGTTCACCATGTCTAAGGCTTGACACAGTGGAAGGCCGAGCTCAACCCTCTCCTTCTGCCACCCTAAACTTCCCTGCACAGAATCAGGTACTAACTTCCTGCTGGATGAGGGGGGGGGGGGGGGGGGGGGGGGGCAATTTCAAGACCCTAAGATTCTGTTGCCACAAGAGGTTTGAACTCATAACTGTCAGCTCCCCAGCCAAACGCTCTGACCGTTTGACTGCATGGACCTCCAACAAGTCAGACGAATTGTCAGATGACATTCATGTCAAGGTACACCAAACCTATCTTTGAAATCCTAAAACCATTCTCTCTCTCTCTGTATGAATGTCTATCATGTTTCTCTCTCACACATACATTTTGCTATGATTGAGACTTGCGATATTGACCCTTCTCATTTTGTTTTCTTTGGATTTAAAATACACCTCTGTCAGGTATGGATATTAGTCTATTAATATATGCATATAAAAAACAGTTCCCTAAATCTATCCCCCTCTCTCCTATGCCCTCTGTCACCTCACTCCAAACCAACAATAACAACAACAACAAACAAAAACAAACAAGGAAGAAGAAAAAAAAAAGAAAAAGAAAAAAAAGCTGCCACAGAAATTGGCCTGATTGTTTGGGAAATTAACAACAAAAGCATTTCTGAATTCTAAGCACTTTCAACACATTTGCTCGTAATCAGAGCACTACGCTACACTCCCATAATCCACTTGTTCCGACTCAGCGTATCGCTGTGCTAACCTTTGTTCCCTTACTGTGCTGCATGTGAGAACATCTGCCATTCCATCTACAGCAACCAATCTGGTGTTCCTTTAAAATCAGGCATAGGAAAACATCACATGAAGCAAAAACATATGAAGACCTGAATATTGCAACATAGCACACTATTCTTGCATACTGTTCAACAAGGCTGGTAAGTGGTAAAAGTGTCGCAGTAAATTGGCTAAACAAATCAGTTGAAAATAAAACATCTACAGGTTTCTCATTTTAGAAGGTATTTGAAATAACTCCACCAGTAAACATGGGCAAACGAAATCCAAGACAAAACACGACACGTTTCGACCTCTTAGGTCTTCTTCCTCAGGCAAGATAAACCACACTCAGGACAACGAAAATGAAGAACAAGCCATCAGTTACCTTCTCATATTCGGTGCAAGACGAGTCATTCAACGCCCATCTTGCACTGAATGTGAGAAGAGAAGTGATCGCTCGTTCTTCGCTTTCGTTGCCTTAGAGTGCTGCTTCTCTTGCCTGAAGAAGACCTTAGAGGTCGAAACGCGTCGTGTTTTGTCTTGTGATCCGTTTGTCCATGTTACCTGGCGGAGTTATTTCCCTTTTAAAATTGGTTTCACTTTCCGCCTGCAGTCACCTCCCTTTCCAGCTAACTGCAGGTTTCTAAGACAACTGAATTCCAACAAATGAATTTGCACCCAGCATTCCAGGCTTACCCTGCCAATGACTGAACGATTCTGTCCAACACTTCCGGACTGCTATAAGCAATGATGCCATCAATGCTCTTTCCGCTACTCGCACAAGAAGAGAACGAGTACTTCACCTCCAAATTGTTCCCTGCTTCTCCACTACCTTCACCCTTGCCCTGCTTTACCGCATCGTGGAATCGAACCACGCCTCCCCCCGTGGCGCGCAGGATAGCATGGGGAGCGCAGCAGTCCCACAGATAGATGCTGCTTTTGCTCAGCACGTAGGCCTCCACGTGGCGCTGAGCGGTGCACAGCAGCTTGTACCCTGCTCCCGACGCGAAGCGCAGGTGGAAGTTTTGCGAGAGCATCTGCTTGACGGAGTCTGATTCACTGGTGCTCATGATGATGACGGGGGACTGGGACGAGCCCTTGTCGTTCTGCAGGACGGACACCTGGTGAAGATCTCCGTAACACACGCCCCAAGTTGTGTGGTCATTCCACCTGACACACACACACACACTGTGATTTTATATGGATGGTCATGATGTGTGTGTCTTTATGTGTGTACAGAGGAACTGGGGCAGAAAACTGAAGAAATCTGGTTCTAAAAATTTTCCAACACCTGAAAACACTGATACCCTACAATTTCCAACACCTGAAAAATGATACCCTACATTTTCCAACACCTGAAAACTGATACCCTACATTTTCCAACACCTGAAAACTGATACCCTACATTTTCCAACACCTGAAAACTGATACCCTACATTTTCCAACACCTCCAACACCTGAAAACTGATACCCTACATTTTCCAACACCTGAAAACACTGATACCCTACATTTTCCAACACCTGAAAACACTGATACCCTACAATTTCCAACACCTGAAAATTGATACCCTACATTTTCCAACACCTGAAAACTGATACCCTACATTTTCCAACACCTGAAAACTGATACCCTACATTTTCCTGGCTGGATGTACTTAAGCAGGAGGGGCTGGGGGTAGAGACGCTGACAATTCGATCTCTGAATGTTTGTAAAAACAGGCAACGGGAGGGTCTTCAGCCAGGTGACAAAATGCCTGATCTTCTTTGTCCAGATTGGTTCTTCATTCTTGATCAATTCACTTATCAAACCAAGACCATTTCCCCTGGTTTTTCATGCTCGACTCAACACCTTATCTTCAGTCTCACTCAATAAATTTCTCAACACTGTCAATACTATAGAGCACAAAGCAGAAATCGTGAAAGGAAAAATGGTTCAGATGATAACAAAATCGTGCTTTTACGAATCCAGCTGGGAATAATTTTTTGCCATCCCAAAGGCTTATGTCAATCAGTTTTTGTTCTCTGTTGTTCCAAACGCCAACAAAAACTAGACCCTTGAAAGGGTTACGTTTAAACCTGTTTTTTTGTCTGTCAGCGACTCAACTTAAAGGCAAAAAACGATTTTTCACTTTTTGTCGGCTGAATTTGTGGTGTCCACAGAGCCAGAAAAGCCTGTGTGAACTTTTTCCCCAGCTTGAAGTGAACAACACAAAAAGTTGTTGAGCCTGAAAGGAAATTTCACTTTTTTGTGTGGGCCAGACTTCCAGCTCAGCCTGAAAAGTGGCACCCTCTGTGCGTACGTGCGTGCGTTCGTGCATGCGTGTGTGTGCATGTGCGTGTGTGTGCATGTGTGTGTGTCTGTGTGTGTGTATGCGTGTGCTTGATTGTACATGTATGCTTGATCATGTGTGTGTGTGTGTGTGTGTGTTGATGGTGTCTTTCATCAGTCTGATTTTAATCTTAATTGATTCCATTTAATTTCATACACTGCTATTTAGTTCCAATTTAAACCAAAATGTTCCAACGCAATTTGTTTCTTTGTTTGTCAGTACAGCCTAGGATTAATCAGAGGTTTTCGCTCATTAACCTGATGCCTCAAATCTACTTGGCCTGGTTACACCCTTGTTAACTACAAGACAAATAAAAATCTAAGGGAGCTAAATCATCTTCCGTCCAAAAGCTCCTTAACTGGCTGGCTTGCTCAAGTGAAATGTTTTGTCCGTTTGCAAAATTAGCTTAAATCAACTTTCTTTGGCATGGAATCATGCATTCCAGTTTGCTCTCAAATGTATATACCTTCTACTAAGTTGTTTGAAGTCTCAACAAGACTGCTGAAGCATCCTCATTTAATTCTCTCTCTCTCTCTCTCTCTCTCTCTATATATATATATATATATACATATCATGTCAACTTTCTGCATATCAATTTGCTTTGGGTTTTGAGAATACAGCCAAGAATTGTTCTGACAACCAGTAATTTGTGCTGGCAAGTTCAAATTTTCCATATTGCACTCTGAAACAATGAAGGGGGTGGCACCTCTGTAAACACATTATAGGGAGACCTGTGCACACGCACGTACACACCCACACACACACACACATCAACACACACTGGCATACACCATACAAATTTGTGTAGAAAAGAAAAGAACTGAAGGAGGACATTAATGCAGAACTATACACACGTACACCTCTAACACATGCTGTATGAATTTGTGTTGAAAAGAAAGGATCAGAAGGACATCAACGCAAAACTAAGCACACACACACAGACACACATACAAACATACATGCACAAAAATTCTAATAGCGCAGACACACATACAAACATACATGCACAAAAATTCTAATACAAGCCACACAAATCTGTGTAGAAGAGAAAGGAACTGAAGGAGGACATCAAAGCAGAACCCCCCCCACACACACACACACACACACACACTAACACACACACAAACACTAACACACACACACCACACTAACACCAACACACACACACACACAATAACACTAACACACACACAATAACACTAACACACACACACACACACACACACAATAACACTAACACACACACAACACACACACACACACACACACACACACACACACCACACACACACACTAACACACACACACACACACACACACACACACACACACACAACACACACACTAACACACACACACACACACACACACACACACACACACACACACACACACACATCTGTAGGGAAAACAAAGGAACAGAGGGAGGAGGACATCCAAGCCGAACTGACTGTTGCGAGGCCTGGTCCAGCTGCCAGAAGGGTTGGTTGGCCACGCCCACGATGGGCAGACCGGAAGACTTCTGGAAGGCGCCGATCAGCACTGCCACACACTGCAGGCCTCCATTGGTCACTCCGTCCGCGTCCAGCTGTCCCACCTGCCCCCTGATGTACTGGGCAGTGGAGTCTGCACACCGTTCATCACCACTAGGGCTGTAATAATGATGATAGTGGACATTTGCTGAGGTTTTTCCTCCCTAACAGGGAGCTCACAGCACTTTGCAATTAAAACATAATATGTGTAACTCCAGATATCTATCGAAAAAAAGAAAAGTAAAGAAAAAAGTAAAATGCAAACATAGTACCAAAAGGAAGAAAAATAATGGAAAGTGTAAAATGGAAATGTACACCCATAAATTTTACACTGCTTATTCTCTCTCTGTCTCTGTCTCTCTCTCACACACACACACACACACACACACACGCAGACATTGACACACACATCCAAGTTTATATGCTTCATAATTCAATGTCATAAGACGGCGTATGACGTCTACAGCCATTTCATTAACCTCTTCACTGCGCTGTTGACGTACAGTGTCCGTCATGAAAAGTGCCGCCTGCAATGCGCTGTTGACGAACATTGTCCGTCATGATTCAACACTCTTTCTGTTTCATCCAGCATTGCCGAAAATCCCTCTATTTATGATTTGATAAGCTCCCTTGACCACTCTTTGCTTTTGGTGTACCATTTGTTCAAGATAATTGGTTCATTTACATAATTTATGACGATCGATCAGCAAGGTACTGTGAAGTCCTACTTTCAGTATTCGAAGCCATGGCTGCCCCACGACGAAGGTATACAGTTGCAGAGGTTATTGACGAAATTTACCGAGATGAAGATAGTGGAGATGAAGATTTTGATCCAGCTGGCATCGAACTTCGTGAAGTTGATGCTAACGACCCAGAGTTTGATCTGGAAGTGGAAGAAGCTTTGTTGAATGACTCGTCATCTGAGTCAGACTCAGAGTATGGAGATCCAATCATTCAAGACGCAGGTGAGTGCATTTGAGAGATTCGTTCAATTTTATAACATAATGTTGTTGCTTTTCTTTTCAGTATAATTGTGAACAGAACAACCAAGTATGTGTATTGTATGTCTGTACCGCTGATCGGGGCCGCGTCAGCGAGCAAGCCAGTCATCAATGACCAGTGTGCTTGACCGACTTTCTAGGCGTTGGGCTCGTGTGCCAGTGTCAGTTGCTCGCTCGCTCTCAGTCACACTGAGTGTGTTTGGTTTGCTTGTGGTTTACAGTGTTTCTTACAACTCTTCCACTATGCCTGTGTGTGTTCGTTGTGAGGGGCAGGGTGGGAGTAGGGGGAAATGTGTGTGTGTATGTGTGTGAGTGCCCAGCCGCCGTGGCGAAGTGGTTAACGTCGCGGACTCCCGGCTGGGAGGTCGTGGGTTCGAATCCCATCGAAGTCATGGGGGTTTTTTCTGCCCCGACCGGCTCCTACCCCGAGTTGAGTTGCTGCGGACTCAGTTGGGAAGACTGGGACCACACAGTTGAGTTTCATCCACTTAATGGATGCGTTTCTGAGAGTGTTGCTCAAATTTCTGACCAACACTGCAGGTGCCTGTATCTCTTGGGGCCCTGGTTGACGCCAGGATATATTATGAAAGGAAGCGTGGAGTACAGCCCTGTCATGTAGTCTCAGACCGAAATGGAAATCCGTAGCATCATCTTAATCATCCTCATTGTCATCGATCAGCATAAAAAAAATGTCTCAGATTCTGTGGCCCTTCATGCCCTGCTCTCATGGTGACCTCAATTTCAATGTCCTCTCCACGTCTGTGGCTTGGTTTGGTTCCGTCGGGGTCACCGGTATCGGCGAGTCCATGGGGGCTGTCGTTGGACGGACGTGGTGGCACCCTCCGGAGGGAGAGCTCACTCACGCCGGCTCCGCGACTAAGCAATTATTGTTGTCAGTAGGGGCTTAGTAGGTGGTGTCCTGCGTATGTTAGATCAGAATCAGGCGCCACTGAACACCACCGAAGTGACTCGGCAGCAGTGCAGTGTCTCCTCGGTGGGTTGCCTCTTGACGACTTGACATTGACTGCTCCCTGTGGATTGCCGGTGCCGGGGCTGCGGCGGGCCGACCGGGCTGTGGCTGTGGACGGGGTGTCGGAATGAGCGGCGTGGGTTGCACTGCCTCTGAAGGTGGCGCAGAGGTTGGGACAGCAAAAAAACCCCAACAAAACAACAAACAAATTTAAAAAAACAAAAAAAATGTGTGTGTGTGTAGTGTTGTGTGTGTGTGTGATGTGTGTGGGTGTGTGTTGTGTGTGTGTGTGTGTTGATGATACTTTTTCTAGAAAACAAAAAGCACACAGTGATAAATAAACATGATCTTTAACTGTTGCAGTGAAGTTACTTGTTCAGAAGCATAACTCTTGGATTGTTTGCAGTGTTTGCTTGATGAAAATGAAAGGGGGCGTGGCATGCTAATGACCCAATTTCAGTTTGTGTATGTTTGTTCGCTTATAGTGTGTATGTGTTGTGAATATTTTCATAAACTGAAAGCAAGAGTAGATACAAAAAAATGTTATCATTTTGAAGTGATTTTGTGTGCTGTTTATTTGAGTTTTATTGGACTAACAGAAGGGGGTGTGGCTTGTTTACACTGTGTGTGTGTGGTGTGTGTGTGTGTGTGTGTGTGGTGTGTGTGTGTGTGTGTGTGTGTGTGGTACATTTTCTTTTTATTTCATGAAATATTTCTGTTGGAAAATTGGACTCTTGCTTTCAATGCGTTACAGCTAGGCTGATGCAGCACGGAGATGATGTTCAGCCTGGACCTGCTGGTGCTGGGCCTGTTGCTGGAGCTGCTGGTGATGGATGCTGAATACACACATTGTGTTCAGGAAGGATGGTCACAGCAGCTCCTTCCTTGACTTCCAGAAAGAAGTCATGAATGAGATGATTTTGGGCGACAAAGTCCAGCAAATGCTGAGGACGACCATGCTGTCAGGTTGTGTGCTTAACAATTCATCGGTGTGCTGCCCCCTACCCAACATAAAGCACGGCCATCAAAGAGGTGCTGTGTCTGCTGGAAGAAAGGGCAGAGGAAAGACACCAGGTATTACTGCCCAGACTGCCCCAGCAAACCAGGATTGTGTTTGGAAGACTGCTTCCGGAACTATCACACTCAGTGTTTTTTACTGGTGATAGAAACTGGGAGATCTACACACCTTTCGTTCTTTGTGTGGGCTAGGCTGTGGTGTGGTGTGGTGGACACTGCTTCATGGGTCTTTGTACACTGTATAACTCCAACACAAAGTGTGCTATAAACTGCTATGAGGTCAGCATCATCTGATTAGATCATGATTGACGTCTTCATTTCTTTATATTACGTTTCAAGGAGTTCATGTGACATTCTGGCATACCATTTCATTATATTTTTGTTACAGACAGATTTTTAATTTATTTTCCTTTCATATGATATAACTTTTATGTAGCTATCTTCAATATCTTCTGAACTATAAGCAAATGAAGTCATAGGCGTGATTTTTGTGTTTTTCGGAATTCTACAGGCGACAGAAACTGGGAGATAAACGCCTTTCATTCTTTGTGTGGCTAGACTGTGCTATGTTGTGACTGGACACTGCTTCCCGGATCATTGTACACTGTAAATCTTCAATACAAAATGTGCTATGAACTGCTGTGAGCTCCAGCATCACCTAATAACATCATGATGATTTTTTTCATTTTTTTGTATTGCATTTCAAGGAGTTCATGTGTCATTCTAGCATATCATTCCATTTTGTTATTATTACAAACAGATTCTTCATTCAATTTCCTTTCATTTGATATATACTTTTATGTAGCTATCTTCAATATTTTTCTGAATTTTTAAGCAAATGAAAAGCATAGGGGTGATTTTTGTGTTTTTCTAAAAAATTTCTTAGCATGGGACTTGGCAAAATATGATAGCAGCGAAGGGGTTAAGATTCATTTTCAGGTCAGTTTCGAAAGATCTAAGTGAAGAAGAGACGTGAAGATCTTGAGTAAACTGTTCATAGAGACTGAGCCGAACATGAAACTACATTCCCAGACAAAAGAGTTTTTACCGTCATCTTTATCAATTTTAA
>CM031599.1:91832736-91961409 GCA_018398815.1 Conus ventricosus | reverse complement strand
CACCCGATTTGGGTGCTCATCCGTTTTAAAAAAATAGATCTTAGAATTTTGTTTCAGTTGTTGTACCACTGCAACATACGGTATCTTTCAAGATTAATTTTACTAAACTTCTATAAAACAACAACAAAAACAAAACAAAAACCCCGTGGACCTAAATGAAAAAATAAAATTAGGCTTACAATGTGTATTGATACTACAGTCTGGTTCATATCCTGGATTTAGAGAGCAAAATCACATGCAAAAAACAAAAAAAAAGGTGTGGAGAAGGGAGAGGGGGTCAGGATGGGAGGGGGTGACAGGGGAAAAGAGGGAACTATTTGTTCAGTCCTGCACAGTGACACCTGACTGGAAACCGAACACCTCTGAAGTGTAGCGGAGAAAATGAGGATTCAGTTAGCTGAAGCAGCTTCAGTGTATGCGTGATAGTTTCACAGATACACATAAGACAATGAAGATTCAGTGAGCTAAAACAGTTTTGATATATTTGTGATAGTTTGGAGATACAGAGCAGACAATGACGTTTCAATTAGCTGAAATAGTTTCCATATATCTGATGGTTTTGGAGATACAGCTGAAAAAATGAGGATTCATTCTGCCTAAAACAGCTTCATCTGTAACACCCTGATAGTTTGGGAGATCGATACAGATGAGGTCATTAAAATTTAGTTAGCTGAAACAGTTTGGGAGTACAGCTGAGAAAATAGCGATTTGATAGCTAAAGTTTCCGTTTACTTGTGATAGTTTGGGGAAAAGCTGAGACAATGAGGAATCGGTTTAATGAAACAATTTAGATGTACCTGTGATAGTTTGGGAGATACAGCTGAAACAATAAGGATTCAAACAGATGAAACAGTTTCCATGTACCTGTGACAGTTTAGAAGATACAGCTGAGACAATGAGAAATCAAGTAAAACAGTTTTGATGTACCTGTGACAGCTTTGGAGATACAGCTCAAAAAATGAGGATTCAGTCAGCTAAAAATGTCAATGTCTCTGTGATATTTTAAGAGATACAGCTGTGACAATGAAGGTTCAATAAGCTAAAGCAGTTTTTGAAATACAGCTGAAAAAAAGAGGATTCTGTTCACTAAAAGTTTCAATGTATCTGCTATAGTTTCAGAGACACAGCTGCAACAATGAAGACTCAATTCGCTGAAACAGTTTTTTGAAATACAGCTGAGAAAAAGAGGATTCTGTTCACTAAAAGTTTCAATGTATCTGTTACAGTTTGGGAGATACAGCGCAACAATGACGACTCAAGTAGCTAAAACAATTTTTGAAATACAGCTGAGAAAACAAGGATTCTGTTTGCTATAGTTTCAATGTGTCTGTTACAGTTTGGGAGATACAGCGGAGACAATGAAGATTCGGTGAGCTAAAAGACTTTCGATGTATTTGTGATAGATCTGGGGTTTATATCATGAGATATATGAGGATTCAAATGGGGTTTGATTGGAGCTGGAAGGACTGTTCTATAGCGAGGGAAATCTGCACTCACTTGAATGCCCTGCTAGCTATGCTACAGGTATGTAAATTTGAAGTTGTCTATAACTGCCTTACTTTTTTAAAAAAAGCAGCAGGAAAATAATGGCAGCTGTAGCATTGCAGTATAAAAACACCCCAAAAATAAATCCAAACACACACGGTGAAACATACATATGCAAAAAAAAACACCCAAATGTGTGCACACACAGAAGTAACACTGCGTGGTTGGGGAAAACCAAAGTTTAAGTTTTTTAAGTTGCAATTTCCCGGCATAAAGCCATCACAACGACACAAGTCACACAACTTTCTGTACAAAAACCAGAAAATACATGACAAACTTGACACATCCATACCATCACAGAGTACTCAAATGAAAAATGCAGGCCACAATATTCAGTCTATTCATGATTATTGAAAATAAATTAGATTTGCAAAACACACACACACACACAACACACACACACACACAGAGTAACAAAATGCAAATGTATAGTCGTAATCTTCAGACAACAAAGCCATACTTTTATTCAAGCTGTGACTAGGAAGATATTTTAAAAGCACCTATACATTTGACCCCCAGCCTTGTTGGCCATCTTTTCCAGGTTTGTGCCAAATCATTGTCAAACTCATCATAGTGACACACACTGAATTCTCAGTTTACTTATGTACTTTGGTCACTGTTGTCAATGTCTTGTTGATACAGGTGGTACAAGCACTGGAAAAGGGAAGTAGATGCAATAAATGTGGGAGAGAAGGGGGTGGGGGAAGGGAGAAAACTTATGCCAGCACCCAGAGCGAGTTTGAATGACTTTCTTTTCGTGTTTGTGACCATGGGAAAGCGAGAGTAAAGAGTACTTCATGTATTTAAAGGTTCCATTTAAAAGTTCAGACACCCTTCCTCTACACTGGATCGGTGGAAAACCAGCTTCAGAACTGAGGCTGCTGTCCTTGCTGAATCAGGTCGAACATAAGCGACCATGCTACTCACTCTCTGACTCCAGCTTTCTTGTTGGCAATCGCAGACATCAAAATGGTGAATTTAACATTGTGGTTAGTTGACATTGCTCTTGGAAGACTGTGCAACGGAAACTTCATCTGATGGATTTCAAATGAAGAACTGATTAAAAAAAACAAAACAAAAAAAGATTATACTTAGGGAAGTGAGCAGAAAGCTCAGGAGAAACTGGTATAAAGTGCACCGAACTTTAGATGATCACGGGCAGACCATCTCAGTCACAATGAAGATTGATCTGATGAACACTAGCTGAGGAACAGTGTGGTAACAGTCCCTGAAAAGTGGTGACCAGAACGCCTGAGTATAGTGTGGGGATCCTCCAGCACGTAATCTGAAACTAGTCGCGTGGGACTGTGTTTGATACTTCAGTGTGGGTATTCTGGTCTTTAAGCTATCTCCATCAATCACTTGTTTCTATGAGTCGGTACCTCCTCCATGAAGACAAATGCTTTGAAGTCCTGTGAAACAGGACAAGGGAGGCAACACTGGTCCATTCTGGTCCTGCCATGGCCCGCACGGCCATTTCAGTTCAGCCCGACTGAAAATGCCTGGCAGTTTTAAAAAACAAGGTAAAACGTCAGATATATCACATAGCCACTTAGAGGACTTTTCATAGTGGCATGGAACTAGGTGTCCAGTGGGTATCTTCAAAACCTTTTCACTTTCTACCATGACATGAACTAGGTGTCCAGTGGGTATCTTCAAAACCTTTTCACTTTCTACCATGACATGAACTAGGTGTCCAGTGGGTATCTTCAAAACCTTTTCACTTTTACCATGACATGAACTAGGTGTCCAGTGGGTATCTTCAAAACCTTTTCACTTTCTACCATGACATGAACTAGGTGTCCAGTGGGTATCTTCAAAACCTTTCACTTTCTACCATGACATGAACTAGGTGTCCAGTGGGTATCTTCAAAACCTTTTCACTTTCTACCATGACATGAACTAGGTGTCCAGTGGGTATCTTCAAAACCTTTTCACTTTCTATCATGACATGAACTAGGTGTCCAGTGGGTATCTTCAAAACCTTTTCACTTTCTACCATGACATGAACTAGGTTTTCCAGTGGGTATCTTCAAAACCTTTTCACTTTCTACCATGACATGAACTAGGTGTCCAGTGGGTATCTTCAAAACCTTTTCACTTTCTACCATGACATGAACTAGGTGTCCAGTGGGTATCTTCAAAACCTTTTCACTTTCTACCATGACATGAACTAGGTGTCCAGTAGGTATCTTCAAAACCTTTTCACTTTCTACCATGACATGAACTAGGTGTCCAGTAGGTATCTTCAAAACCTTTTCATTTTCTACCATGACATGAACTAGGTGTCCCGTAGGTATCTTCAAAACCTTTTCATTTTCTATCATGACATGAACTAGGTGTCCAGTAGGTATCTTCAAAACCTTTTCTTTTCTATCATGACATGAACTAGGTGTCCAGTAGGTATCTTCAAAACCTTTTCATTTTTATCATGACATGTACGGCACGCTCTAAGTCAGAAGGGTACCCAACTCAATATCAAAGTGTCAGGCCTTCGAACTTGAAAAGGGAAAAACAGATAACTTCCACGCAGTAAATTTCAGTGATACTGCCATTTTTAAAGTTTGACGGTGATTTGGCACGATGCTGTACACATGACCTGTGATCAGAGTCAGGGTCTGTGTCTACCCAGCTCAAAGCCTTGATCATTCATCAGTTGAGCAAACATATCACGGTATGTTCCATCTTCACACACTCACGCACCACCACTATTGACCTTTCTATCAGAGTATATTGGGCAAACAATGGCAAACTGAAGATCTGTGTGCACTGAGATGAACATGTCTGGTATTCTTACGCGCCTCAATACCTCCACTTCAGGGGTGGCTGTTCTTCCACTCATGTCTGTTGGTTTGTTTGGCAACACGGTTACATAAAAGCAAAGGAACCAATTTTAATACAATTTGCTGGGAAGATGAAACATGGCCCGAGGACAAATCCATTCAATTCTGGTAAACACATCCAGACCAAAGGGCGTATGCAGGATCTGTTTGGCCTTGACAGTGCTCTGTGTTCTCCAAGTGCCCTTCTAGTTCGTGTGGGAAACACATGTTGACTTAAAAATGGAAGGGTGCGTTCTATATTCCAAAGTGTTGTGTAGTCCTAACCATTGTGGTAGGTATAAAACTGTTGATGTATCAGACCATCACACAGTTCGGGGAAACGAACAATTGATGAAAAACAATGCGCCTGACATTCACTCACTTTTTCTGTCTTTCCCTTTTTCTTTCCTTCTCTCTCTCTCCATTTGTCTGCTTGTCTCCCCCATTCGCCCTCTCTGTCTTTTTTCATCCTTGTCCAACCAATTGTACCTGAACAACAATCATTTCCGTTCTCTCTTCTCCCCTGCCCCCCTCTCTCTCTCACTATTCTTCTATCGTCTGCTTCCCCCCACCCCTCTCTCTCTCACTATTCTTCTATCTGTCTGCTTCCCCCCACCCTCTCTCTCTCTCTCCAACAATCATGATTTTCTTCTTTGTCCAAACAATTGTAAAACAACAACGATCACTTCTATCTCCCCCCCCCCCCCCCCCCCCCTCCCTGCCCTCCTCTCTCTTTCTCTCTTTGTCTGGCTCTAATCGTCTGCATCCCTCCCTCCCCATAATCTGTCTTTCTCACAAACAAATTCCTCATATTTGTCCAAACTGCCATAACTGAGCAAAAACTGTTCACATTTGTCAGGTGTACTCACTTGTCTTTTCACACAAACACATCAACACTCAACTCCCTCTGTCTCTCTCTCTCTCTCCCCCTCTCTTTCTCCACTCTTACATCCACACATACCTTGACCCACATGGACAAACCCTTCAAACAAACAAAAAAATCCACATGATTTGTGAAAAAAACAAACCAAAAAAACCCCATCATCTCCCTTTCTCAAATACATTATGTACAAAGATCACTGCGCTATACTTGCAGCGCTCATCACAATAGCTGCATAAAACCAACAATAGTTTTGATTATCCCATTTTCTTCAATTTTTTTCATAGTGAATTCAGGTTGAACAATATTGCAACTCAAGATATCAACCACCTGTGTGACTTGGGTTCATTACACAACTTGTAACAGACATAATACTGAAATCATCTTCACATGGCTCATCAAAACACACATCTAAAACAATTATTGCCATTACTGTTTTGATATTATTACGATAGGAGTTGACAAGCACAAATCACATGACAAATCCTCTGTGGTCTATATCCTAAGATCACAGGCTCATGAACACCCTCATACATATTCAGCCCATTGTGTCATATTATCAGTCCATAAAGAATTAGACTGTAATGTCATTACATGTTGCCATCATTTGAATCTGCTTTATGAACACTGTAGTCGCCATCCTTGCACTAAAATCTCATAAAACCACAAAAAATATGCAAATACATTTCTCTCTTTCGTTGACATTATAATCTACTTTTATAGCTTATTGCATAATCCTATTTATTGGCATCCGAACTCTTAATATTCTATCCATAGGTGATGATTCTGTTGTGACAACATACATATACAAAAAATCTTTGATCAGTCAATCAATATACCTGTTACAAAATACCTACTGCCAAATATTTTACACCACCTAGTCAGGTTAAAGATAAGCTCATTGGTGACACATTAACAATAGATTGTTGACATCTTATGTTACAATACTTTGGCCTTATCTACAATGGACTTGCTCAAAATGACCAAAACAACACAATCTAAATATAATATAAAAGATTTTTCATTAAAAGCTCCTTGTATATTTCTGCAATTGTTTTCGAAGTGTGTCACAAAATTGTTAAAAAGACAAGTGTGGAAGATACATTCATCCAATATCATATGTATAACGACTACCGGATTTACACAGGTCACTCAGCAATATCATATGATTTCGTGAAAAGATGTGAAGTACTACTACAACTGGAAGATACATACACTCAGCTGACTATGGTCCTGCTGTCAGTCAGCAAATGCACTTGGAAGAATCGGACAACTTTTCCATCAGAGTAATGTTCCCTTTGTCAAATAAACATGATCATTGTCAGAGCTTCAACTTATCTCAAGTTCCATCACCTCTCAAAATGTAAAATTACTTTTGTTCCACCATCTTGTTTGGTGGAAGAATGATCTCTGACCTCTCTCAAAACAGCACCGTCAGAGAGAACAAACTGCGCTGTATTCAGTCCCTAGAAAGAACTGACTGAACAAGCTGGCTGCCTTAATGGCGGGATAGAAAAGGGTCATACACACAAAACTCCACTGCCTGGCTATACAGGGAGTGTCCGCAGGAGTATCAGCCTGCGTACGCAGAAAGAAAGAAAGAAAACACTCAAGCTATCATCCAGTGTAGTTTCCTCCGTGCTGAAGCTTGCACGTGCATAGGAAAAAAAATCTGTTTCCAGCCAAGTTACAACTTTGCACATCACAGTCTGGTGTGGGGCACCCAAGTTATCAGCTGAACACACTGCCATGGAGTTAAAGGTTCCAAGTCCCATAACCTAATGACTAGACACAGGCAGTGAACTGTTCGCATGTTCACCATGTCTAAGGCTTGACACAGTGGAAGGCCGAGCTCAACCCTCTCCTTCTGCCACCCTAAACTTCCTGCACAGAATCAGGTACTAACTTCCTGCTGGATGAGGGGGGGGGGGGGGGGGGGGGGGCAATTTCAAGACCCTAAGATTCTGTTGCCACAAGAGGTTTGAACTCATAACTGTCAGCTCCCCAGCCAAACGCTCTGACCGTTGACTGCATGGACCTCCAACAAGTCAGACGAATTGTCAGATGACATTCATGTCAAGGTACACCAAACCTATCTTTGAAATCCTAAAACCATTCTCTCTCTCTCTGTATGAATGTCTATCATGTTTCTCTCTCACACATACATTTTGCTATGATTGAGACTTGCGATATTGACCCTTCTCATTTTGTTTTCTTTGGATTTAAAATACACCTCTGTCAGGTATGGATATTAGTCTATTAATATATGCATATAAAAAACAGTTCCCTAAATCTATCCCCCTCTCTCCTATGCCCTCCTGTCACCTCACTCCAAACCAACAATAACAACAACAACAAACAAAAACAAACAAGGAAGAAAAAAAAAAAGAAAAAGAAAAAAAAGCTGCCACAGAAATTGGCCTGATTGTTTGGGAAATTAACAACAAAAGCATTTCTGAATTCTAAGCACTTTCAACACATTTGCTCGTAATCAGAGCACTACGCTACACTCCCATAATCCACTTGTTCCGACTCAGCGTATCGCTGTGCTAACCTTTGTTCCCTTACTGTGCTGCATGTGAGAACATCTGCCATTCCATCTACAGCAACCAATCTGGTGTTCCTTTAAAATCAGGCATAGGAAAACATCACATGAAGCAAAAACATATGAAGACCTGAATATTGCAACATAGCACACTATTCTTGCATACTGTTCAACAAGGCTGGTAAGTGGTAAAAGTGTCGCAGTAAATTGGCTAAACAAATCAGTTGAAAATATAAACATCTACAGGTTTCTCATTTTAGAAGGTATTTGAAATAACTCCACCAGTAAACATGGGCAAACGAAATCCAAGACAAAACACGACACGTTTCGACCTCTTAGGTCTTCTTCCTCAGGCAAGATAAACCACACTCAGGACAACGAAAATGAAGAACAAGCCATCAGTTACCTTCTCATATTCGGTGCAAGACGAGTCATTCAACGCCCATCTTGCACTGAATGTGAGAAGAGAAGTGATCGCTCGTTCTTCGCTTTCGTTGCCTTAGAGTGCTGCTTCTCTTGCCTGAAGAAGACCTTAGAGGTCGAAACGCGTCGTGTTTTGTCTTGTGATCCGTTTGTCCATGTTACCTGGCGGAGTTATTTCCCTTTTAAAATTGGTTTCACTTTCCGCCTGCAGTCACCTCCCTTTCCAGCTAACTGCAGGTTTCTAAGACAACTGAATTCCAACAAATGAATTTGCACCCAGCATTCCAGGCTTACCCTGCCAATGACTGAACGATTCTGTCCAACACTTCCGGACTGCTATAAGCAATGATGCCATCAATGCTCTTTCCGCTACTCGCACAAGAAGAGAACGAGTACTTCACCTCCAAATTGTTCCCTGCTTCTCCACTACCTTCACCCTTGCCCTGCTTTACCGCATCGTGGAATCGAACCACGCCTCCCCCGTGGCGCGCAGGATAGCATGGGGAGCGCAGCAGTCCCACAGATAGATGCTGCTTTTGCTCAGCACGTAGGCCTCCACGTGGCGCTGAGCGGTGCACAGCAGCTTGTACCCTGCTCCCGACGCGAAGCGCAGGTGGAAGTTTTGCGAGAGCATCTGCTTGACGGAGTCTGATTCACTGGTGCTCATGATGATGACGGGGGACTGGGACGAGCCCTTGTCGTTCTGCAGGACGGACACCTGGTGAAGATCTCCGTAACACACGCCCCAAGTTGTGTGGTCATTTCCACCTGACACACACACACACACTGTGATTTTATATGGATGGTCATGATGTGTGTGTCTTTATGTGTGTACAGAGGAACTGGGGCAGAAAACTGAAGAAATCTGGTTCTAAAAATTTTCCAACACCTGAAAACACTGATACCCTACAATTTCCAACACCTGAAAAATGATACCCTACATTTTCCAACACCTGAAAACTGATACCCTACATTTTCCAACACCTGAAAACTGATACCCTACATTTTCCAACACCTGAAAACTGATACCCTACATTTTCCAACACCTCCAACACCTGAAAACTGATACCCTACATTTTCCAACACCTGAAAACACTGATACCCTACATTTTCCAACACCTGAAAACACTGATACCCTACAATTTCCAACACCTGAAAATTGATACCCTACATTTTCCAACACCTGAAAACTGATACCCTACATTTTCCAACACCTGAAAACTGATACCCTACATTTTCCTGGCTGGATGTACTTAAGCAGGAGGGGCTGGGGGTAGAGACGCTGACAATTCGATCTCTGAATGTTTGTAAAAACAGGCAACGGGAGGGTCTTCAGCCAGGTGACAAAATGCCTGATCTTCTTTGTCCAGATTGGTTCTTCATTCTTGATCAATTCACTTATCAAACCAAGACCATTTCCCTGGTTTTTCATGCTCGACTCAACACCTTATCTTCAGTCTCACTCAATAAATTTCTCAACACTGTCAATACTATAGAGCACAAAGCAGAAATCGTGAAAGGAAAAATGGTTCAGATGATAACAAAATCGTGCTTTTACGAATCCAGCTGGAATAATTTTTTGCCATCCCAAAGGCTTATGTCAATCAGTTTTTGTTCTCTGTTGTTCCAAACGCCAACAAAAACTAGACCCTTGAAAGGGTTACGTTTAAACCTGTTTTTTTGTCTGTCAGCGACTCAACTTAAAGGCAAAAAACGATTTTTCACTTTTTGTCGGCTGAATTTGTGGTGTCCACAGAGCCAGAAAAGCCTGTGTGAACTTTTTCCCCAGCTTGAAGTGAACAACACAAAAAGTTGTTGAGCCTGAAAGGAAATTTCACTTTTTTGTGTGGGCCAGACTTCCAGCCTCAGCCTGAAAAGTGGCACCCCTCTGTGCGTACGTGCGTGCGTTCGTGCATGCGTGTGTGTGCATGTGCGTGTGTGTGCATGTGTGTGTGTCTGTGTGTGTGTATGCGTGTGCTTGATTGTACATGTATGCTTGATCATGTGTGTGTGTGTGTGTGTGTGTTGATGGTGTCTTTCATCAGTCTGATTTTAATCTTAATTGATTCCATTTAATTTCATACACTGCTATTTAGTTCCAATTTAAACCAAAATGTTCCAACGCAATTTGTTTCTTTGTTTGTCAGTACAGCCTAGGATTAATCAGAGGTTTTCGCTCATTAACCTGATGCCTCAAATCTACTTGGCCTGGTTACACCCTTGTTAACTACAAGACAAATAAAAATCTAAGGGAGCTAAATCATCTTCCGTCCAAAAGCTCCCTTAACTGGCTGGCTTGCTCAAGTGAAATGTTTTGTCCGTTTGCAAAATTAGCTTAAATCAACTTTCTTTGGCATGGAATCATGCATTCCAGTTTGCTCTCAAATGTATATACCTTCTACTAAGTTGTTTGAAGTCTCAACAAGACTGCTGAAGCATCCTCATTTAATTCTCTCTCTCTCTCTCTCTCTCTCTCTATATATATATATATATATACATATCATGTCAACTTTCTGCATATCAATTTGCTTTGGGTTTTGAGAATACAGCCAAGAATTGTTCTGACAACCAGTAATTTGTGCTGGCAAGTTCAAATTTTCCATATTGCACTCTGAAACAATGAAGGGGGTGGCACCTCTGTAAACACATTATAGGGAGACCTGTGCACACGCACGTACACACCCACACACACACACACATCAACACACACTGGCATACACCATACAAATTTGTGTAGAAAAGAAAAGAACTGAAGGAGGACATTAATGCAGAACTATACACACGTACACCTCTAACACATGCTGTATGAATTTGTGTTGAAAAGAAAGGATCAGAAGGACATCAACGCAAAACTAAGCACACACACACAGACACACATACAAACATACATGCACAAAAATTCTAATAGCGCAGACACACATACAAACATACATGCACAAAAATTCTAATACAAGCCACACAAATCTGTGTAGAAGAGAAAGGAACTGAAGGAGGACATCAAAGCAGAACCCCCCCCCACACACACACACACACACACACTAACACACACACAAACACTAACACACACACACACACACTAACACCAACACACACACACACACAATAACACTAACACACACACAATAACACTAACACACACACACACACACACACACAATAACACTAACACACACACACACACACACACACACACACACACACACACACACACACACACACACACACTAACACACACACACACACACACACACACACACACACACACACACACACACCTAACACACACCACACACACACACACACACACACACACACACACACACACACACATCTGTAGGGAAAACAAAGGAACAGAGGGAGGAGGACATCCAAGCCGAACTGACTGTTGCGAGGCCTGGTCCAGCTGCCAGAAGGGTTGGTTGGCCACGCCCACGATGGGCAGACCGGAAGACTTCTGGAAGGCGCCGATCAGCACTGCCACACACTGCAGGCCTCCATTGGTCACTCCGTCCGCGTCCAGCTGTCCCACCTGCCCCCTGATGTACTGGGCAGTGGAGTCTGCACACCGTTCATCACCACTAGGGCTGTAATAATGATGATAGTGGACATTTGCTGAGGTTTTTCCTCCCTAACAGGGAGCTCACAGCACTTTGCAATTAAAACATAATATGTGTAACTCCAGATATCTATCGAAAAAAAGAAAAGTAAAGAAAAAAGTAAAATGCAAACATAGTACCAAAGGAAGAAAAATAATGGAAAGTGTAAAATGGAAATGTACAACCCATAAATTTTACACTGCTTATTCTCTCTCTGTCTCTGTCTCTCTCTCACACACACACACACACACACACACACGCAGACATTGACACACACATCCAAGTTTATATGCTTCATAATTCAATGTCATAAGACGGCGTATGACGTCTACAGCCATTTCATTAACCTCTTCACTGCGCTGTTGACGTACAGTGTCCGTCATGAAAAGTGCCGCCTGCAATGCGCTGTTGACGAACATTGTCCGTCATGATTCAACACTCTTTCTGTTTCATCCAGCATTGCCGAAAATCCCTCTATTTATGATTTGATAAGCTCCCTTGACCACTCTTTGCTTTTGGTGTACCATTTGTTCAAGATAATTGGTTCATTTACATAATTTATGACGATCGATCAGCAAGGTACTGTGAAGTCCTACTTTCAGTATTCGAAGCCATGGCTGCCCCACGACGAAGGTATACAGTTGCAGAGGTTATTGACGAAATTTACCGAGATGAAGATAGTGGAGATGAAGATTTTGATCCAGCTGGCATCGAACTTCGTGAAGTTGATGCTAACGACCCAGAGTTTGATCTGGAAGTGGAAGAAGCTTTGTTGAATGACTCGTCATCTGAGTCAGACTCAGAGTATGGAGATCCAATCATTCAAGACGCAGGTGAGTGCATTTGAGAGATTCGTTCAATTTTATAACATAATGTTGTTGCTTTTCTTTTCAGTATAATTGTGAACAGAACAACCAAGTATGTGTATTGTATGTCTGTACCGCTGATCGGGGCCGCGTCAGCGAGCAAGCCAGTCATCAATGACCAGTGTGCTTGACCGACTTTCAAGGCGTTGGGCTCGTGTGCCAGTGTCAGTTGCTCGCTCGCTCTCAGTCACACTGAGTGTGTTTGGTTTGCTTGTGGTTTACAAGTGTTTCTTACAACTCTTCCACTATGCCCTGTGTGTGTTCGTGTGAGGGGCAGGGTGGGAGTAGGGGAAATGTGTGTGTGTATGTGTGTGAGTGACCAGCCGCCGTGGCGAAGTGGTTAACGTCGCGGACTCCCGGCTGGGAGGTCGTGGGTTCGAATCCCATCAGAAGTCATGTGGGTTTTTCTGCCCCGACCGGCTCCTACCCCGAGTTGAGTTGCTGCGGACTCAGTTGGGAAGACTGGGACCACACAGTTGAGTTTCATCCACTTAATGGATGCGTTTCTGAGAGTGTTGCTCAAATTTCCTGACCAACACTGCAGGTGCCTGTATCTCTTGGGCCTGGTTGACGCCAGGATATATTATGAAAGGAAGCGTGGAGTACAGCCCTGTCATGTAGTCTCAGACCGAAATGGAAATCCGTAGCATCATCTTAATCATCCTCATTGTCATCGATCAGCATAAAAAAAATGTCTCAGATTCTGTGGCCCTTCATGCCCTGCTCTCATGGTGACCTCAATTTCAATGTCCTCTCCACGTCTGTGGCCTTGGTTTGGTTCCGTCGGGGTCACCGGTATCGGCGAGTCCATGGGGGCTGTCGTTGGACGGACGTGGTGGCACCCTCCGGAGGGAGAGCTCACTCACGCCGGCTCCGCGACTAAGCAATTATTGTTGTCAGTAGGGGCTTAGTAGGTGGTGTCCTGCGTATGTTAGATCAGAACAGGCGCCACTGAACACCACCGAAGTGACTCGGCAGCAGTGCAGTGTCTCCTCCGGTGGGTTGCCTCTTGACGACTTGACATTGACTGCTCCCTGTGGATTGCCGGTGCCGGGGCTGCGGCGGGGCCGACCGGTGTGGGCTGTGGACGGGGTGTCGGAATGAGCGGCGTGGGTGCACTGCCTCTGAGGTGGCGCAGAGGTTGGGACAGCAAAAAAAACCCCAACAAAACAACAAACAAAATTTAAAAAACAAAAAAAATGTGTGTGTGTGTGTGTGTGTGTGTGTGTGTGTGTGTGTGTGTGTGTGTGTGTGTGTGTGTGTGTGTTGATGATACTTTTTCTAGAAAACAGAAAGCACACAGTGATAAATAACACTGATCTAAACAATGTTGCAGTGAAGTTACTTGTTCAGAAGCATAACTCATTGGATTGTTTGCAGTGTTTGCTTGATGAAAATGAAAGGGGGCGTGGCATGCTAATGACCCAATTTCAGTTTGTGTATGTTTGTTCGCTTATAGTGTGTATGTGTTTGTGAATATTTTCATAAACTGAAAGCAAGAGTAGATACAAAAAAATGTTATCATTTTGAAGTGATTTTGTGTGCTGTTTATTTGAGTTTTATTGGACTAACAGAAGGGGGTGTGGCTTGTTTACACTGTGTGTGTGTGTGTGTGTGTGTGTGTGTGTGTGTGTGTGTGTGTGTGTGTGTGTGTGTGTGGTACATTTTCTTTTTATTTCATGAAATATTTCTGTGGAAAATTGGACTCTTGCTTTCAATGCGTTACAGCTAGGCTGATGCAGCACGGAGATGATGTTCAGCCTGGACCTGCTGGTGCTGGGCCTGTTGCTGGAGCTGCTGGTGATGGATGCTGAATACACACATTGTGTTCAGGAAGGATGGTCACAGCAGCTCCTTCCTTGACTTCCAGAAAGAAGTCATGAATGAGATGATTTTGGGCGACAAAGATCCAGCAAATGCTGAGGACGACCATGCTGTCAGGTTGTGTGCTTAACAATTCATCGGTGTGCTGCCCCCTACCCAACATAAAGCACGGCCATCAAAGAGGTGCTGTGTCTGCTGGAAGAAAGGGCAGAGGAAAGACACCAGGTATTACTGCCCAGACTGCCCCAGCAAACCAGGATTGTGTTTGGAAGACTGCTTCCGGAACTATCACACTCAGTGTTTCTACTGGTGATAGAAACTGGGAGATCTACACACCTTTCGTTCTTTGTGTGGCTAGGCTGTGGTGTGGTGTGGCTGGACACTGCTTCATGGGTCTTTGTACACTGTATAACTCCAACACAAAGTGTGCTATAAACTGCTATGAGGTCAGCATCATCTGATTAGATCATGATTGACGTCTTCATTTCTTTATATTACGTTTCAAGGAGTTCATGTGACATTCTGGCATACCATTTCATTATATTTTTGTTACAGACAGATTTTTAATTTATTTTCCTTTCATATGATATAACTTTTATGTAGCTATCTTCAATATCTTCTGAACTATAAGCAAATGAAAGTCATAGGCGTGATTTTTGTGTTTTTCGGAATTCTACAGGCGACAGAAACTGGGAGATAAACGCCTTTCATTCTTTGTGTGGCTAGACTGTGCTATGTTGTGACTGGACACTGCTTCCTGGATCATTGTACACTGTAAATCTTCAATACAAAATGTGCTATGAACTGCTGTGAGCTCCAGCATCACCTAATAACATCATGATTGATTTTTTTCATTTTTTTGTATTGCATTTCAAGGAGTTCATGTGTCATTCTAGCATATCATTCCATTTTGTTATTATTACAAACAGATTCTTCATTCAATTTCCTTTCATTTGATATATACTTTTATGTAGCTATCTTCAATATCTTCTGAATTATAAGCAAATGAAAAGCATAGGCGTGATTTTTGTGTTTTTCTAAAAAATTTCTTAGCATGGGACTTGGCAAAATATGATAGCAGCGAAGGGGTTAAGATTCATTTTCAGGTCAGTTTCGAAAGATCTAAGTGAAGAAGAGACGTGAAGATCTTGAGGTAAACTGTTCCATAGAGACTGAGCCGAACATGAAACAGTACATTCCCCAGACAAATGAGTTTTTACACAGTCAGTCTTTATCAATATGAACTAGACCTGAAAGTTTGTCAGTGTCAGAGACTAGCTGGATCCTGAGACCAGCATTGACCTTGTCTGTGATGTAAGGTAATGTAGGGGGACTGAGTCCAGTCTTAATCAGCTGCTGAGGTCAGCGCCTTATCATGTTTTTGAGATGGGAACTCGATAAGACAACCGGAAACACTCTCCATTCTTGAATTCTTAGCCTGACCCTCAGCTCAACCTTACCCTGACTTTGCAAAAACCTCATGGAATCCTTCAAACTTCACTGTGCCAAAGTGTGGGCAGTCGAGTTGTCTTTTCTTTGTCTCTGTTAATACAGAAAGAATGTATGCCTAAGTCATTAGCACAATAACCATCACTCCAATTGAACTCCCTCCCAAATGAAAACAGTGTCTCCTTCTTTGACACTGTCTGCACTTCACTGCAGACAGATTTTACTTCAGTCTTTCATCCATTCTGCACTAGGAAACCTTGCAATGATTTGTAGATAAGGTTCGGATATACTTCACTGTCAAATTTGATAAAACTGCACCCGAATGTTTTGACTTCCTTTACAGACACACAGACAAGCAGTCAAGCGGGCAGGCCTGAAACAACACCACGCCTCACAGCATTTTTGTCTGTGTGAGGGATAACCAACAATGCTCACCAATGGGGTCAATCCAGATGCCAACATCTTCAGAAGGGATGGTGGCATGCAAGGCTTCAAGACTGTTGACGGACGGCACAGCGTCCGCTGGCTGTGAATTACATCAGATAACAGCGACGCCGCTTCTTCATTGTCGTCCAGCACATCTTCTGCAAGCACAGCATTTCAGAATGAAATGAAACAGATGACAACGACTGTGGAGTGAATGACAGTCTTGTCTAAGACTAGGACTCCATGTCAAATAGTTCACATATTCAGCTGTGGAGCTGACAGCTGTGAGTTCGAACCACCACCAGGTCAAAGTCGAACCAGCCACCAGTTCAAAGTTCGAACCAGCCACCAGGTCAAAGTTTGTCAGCTTGAAAATCTCTCTCTGTCAACCAAATCAGTGGGTCACGTGATTCAGTTCTGGCAGAGTTAAAGTAGCGGACGGAGAGGGATAGGCTCCATCTTCCATAATGCCATGCCTTACACACATAGTACTCTCTAACAGTTCACTGCCCCATGTAGCCATTAGCCTAAAGGATTTTAACCTTTTTTCAATCTAGTAAGTGAGTAGATTTCAAACCTGTGGTTCAAGTCTTACACAGAATAGGTTTTCCCTCCTTCTTTTCATTAAAGACCAAGTAGTAAAAGATTCATTTCTTATATGAGATAATAAGTTCTTAGATAAGACAATAAACCAAAGTCCTACTTCAACAACCCTCCCCCCTCTTCACTCAGTTGTAAGTGGTAAAAGGCTAATTCTCTGACGAGACAATAAACCAAAGTCCCGTTTCAACAACCCCTCCCCCTCTCCATCAATGAGACAACAAACCAAAGTCCCGTTTCAACAACCCTCCCCCTCTCCATCAATGAGACAATAAACCAAAGTCCCGTTCAACAACCCTCCCCCTCTCCATCAATGAGACAACAAACCTGTCACGACCGACCCCTGGAGGTCTGCCCTGACAGGATCGTCTAGGTGGGAGTGAAGGAGTGACTGACCTCGCACGCCTCGCAAGAGCCCACACGACAAAGATTACGATACAACACCCCATTTATTCACACCAACACACAGTCATAAATAAGCATTCCAACACACACACAACATGCACAATCACAATCAAGCATTCCAACGCACACAACATGCACAATCACAATCAAGCACTCCAACACACACAACATGCACAATTATAAATAAACATTTCACCATACGACGTACACAATTACAATTACAGCATTCCAGCACATATGACATATACGCAATTATAAAGAAACATTTCCAGCATCCATCCTTCCCACACCCTGGAGTGCCTCCACACCCCTGCCTCCGTCAAGTCTACTGGGAGCACCCTGTCGCACTAGGTGCTCCGAACCGGGTCGGTTCTTTAAGGGAGTCGCTCACTAGCCGACACCCTCGACACACAAGCAGGCAGTGAAGAGCGCGTCCCGGGGGGGGGGGGGGGGGGGGGGGGGGGGGGGGGGAACGTGGCGCTGTTACTGGAGGTCCTGGACGGGGGTCAGGGCGGCCAGTCAAGACGGCGGGCTCCTCTACCAGTCCGCGGTCCCGACCAGAGCGTGGCCTCGACCAGCGCGTGGCACCATCCAGTCCGCGGTCCCAGCCAGAGCGTGGCCTCAACCAGCACGTGGCACCATCCAGTCCGTGGTCCCAGCCAGAGCGTGGCCTCAACCAGCACGTGGCACCATCCAGTCCGTGGTTCCAGCCAGAGCGTGGCCTCAACCAGCACGTGGCACCATCCAGTCCAGACTCCGGGTGAGCCCCGGGAGGGGGGGGGAAACGTAGCTGGGAGGAGAGAAGAAAGGGAGGAAGGAAGAAGGAAAGGAGGAAGGGTACTGGAACCCCGCCGTCAGTACAGTCTGACCCATGCTGTTAAATCTTAACAGCCACTCGCATGATGGGCGAGGGGAAGTCTACTAAATGTACCAATAACCCCAGCTCAACACAGACCTGAGCATAACACAGTAAACCCATCGAATCAGGAATGTTCACTAGGGTCTTCTCACACGATGCAGGTAAAAGACTGCATTAAATCAACAGGTTATAAAACAAAATATGAATTATCTTCACCCTTCTCTCACTCAGGTTTAACATTTGCCTTTCTTAGGAAATAACCAACACAGCGACCATCGCTTTATAACTGCCACCACATTTGCAAATAATAATTCAATGGCATAATTGTCACATTTTATAGCCACATTTCAAAATAACACAAATCTCAACCACGCATCCAAACGACAAATCATGCGTACGCACGCTCGCGAACATAAAACTCGTTCTCCTTGCACACACAACAGACGGTGGCCGAAGGATAAGAGTCCGGCGAATGTGACAGGGGCGGACGAGCGAGACCAAGCAAGTTCCAACCCTGAATCACCAGGTTCTCTCCCATCCCCACCGACTACCGCATCACCAGATGCATAAACAGGAGAAAGAATTTGGAAATAATTTAGAATGGCCAGGTTAAAAGATTGAATAACCAGAGAAAAGGTCTCACACAATATTTCTCTTACAATTTCGAAAACGAAAGAAAATTGCGCAAAAGAGAAAAATAAGCGGCTAACAACAACAAACCAAAACAAACAAACCACGAAAACTGATGCTTACCAGCTACCCGTGGGTGACCCAGAAGAGGCGGGTCAAACGACTCTCTCTGCCCTCTGTCCAGTCGAGAGGACAGAGGCACAGGTGCGGAAAAAAAGAAGTGATGTCCCTCTCCTACAGGCCGACTGTAGGAATTGAAGATACCGACTGTACCCTCGATGATACGGTGAAGAACCAAGACCGGAGCAGGCGCTCCAGAGACATCTTCGCTCGAGTGAAGAGCTAACCTCCCTCAGAAATGGCGGCCAACATGCCATGCTGCGTCACAGAGTGAGCATACTTCAAACTAAAAGAAATGAAGCACGTGCGACAGGTAAAAAGACATGGCGAGAGGCCGATAGACAGCAAGTTCGAGAGAAAGGTACCAGCCACCCGTGAACCTACAGGATGAATAGCACGGGCAGTGGAATAAGAGAGAGAGAGAGAGAAAGCAAACCGAAGTTGAGCTGAACTACACCAAGGTGCAACCGCACCCACAAGCCACATTAAGGGACGGATACACGACAACAGCAACGACAATAAACAAATGAATAATTCCGCCACCCTAGATGGGTCAAACGTCGTAGGCCTCGTGACAAACTCGTGACAAACCCCCTTCTAAAAGCATTTTGTTTCTCTGAGATACAGTGCTCCTTTTGAACCTTGACGCATGTGCAAATCACAACAATGGGACCGAACCCAACTCTCTGTGATCGACAGAGTACGATAAATCCAATACAAACATTCTACGATAGAATCACACCGAGAAATACATAATACTACATTTATCAAACAACTAAGCGAACCTTCCAACCATGAAAGTAACAATCCGAACCACTGGTGATTCACTACCATTAACATCACTGAAGTGAAAACTGTCACTACACCTAATACAGAGACCAAAAGGGGATATAACCCTGGTTGAGGGGAAGTGTCCCTCTGACCGATTTTCCATGTGCTGACTACGGAGCTCGGCTAAGATATCAGCATCCGTATTACAGGAACCCTTGATATGACGGAAAGGTGAACGCATGACTCTGCAGCTCCACTGCCCAACCCATGAGTCGAGACTGACTGGCCGGATCCGGTCCAGGTACTGGAGAGGATGATGATCGCTCTCCAGCACAAATTCACGGCCGTACAAGTAGGGGTAAAACTTCCTGATGCCCCACACGACTGCTAAACACTCTTGTTCAATCATGTGTTATCTAGTCTCGGCGTCAGTGAGTTTTTTGCTCGCATAAGCAAGCGGTTGGAGTCCCTTCCCCTGATCTTGTAGCAACACAGCCCCAATCCCCACCGCAGAAGCATCAGTCCGCAGGACAAAAGGGAGACTAGGATCGGGGAGAGCCAAGACTGGGCGAGTAGTGAGGGCCGTCTTCAAGGCGTCAAAGCCTGTGGCAACTCTCATCCCAAATCAGAGTTCTGGCTTCTTCCCTTCGTCAGGTCAGTGAGGGGCAAGGCAACCTTTGCAAAGTCATGGATGAACTTGCGGTAGTATCCCGCAGTCCAAGGAATGACCGCAATTCCCTTTTGGTACCAGGAGGTTTGGCACCTGCAACTTTGGTCACCTTGTCTTCCTCAGGAGCAATCAAACCCCGCCGCAAATGATGCCCCAGAAAGGAAATCTCGTCCTGACCAAGCTGACATTTGGAAGGACGAGCCGACATCTGAACCTCGCGCAGACGAAGAAACAGACGACGGAGAGAGCGAAACGTGCGAGCTCCAATCTACTGAGCTGAGTAGCAGGTCGTCCATGAAATTGTTCAGATCTGGCGTATCGAGAGGGAGAAGCAATTGTCGCATGACGCGACTGAAAATTGCTCCAGCAGTTTTGAGGCCAAAAGGCATCACGTTCCACTGGAACTGTCCTTCAGGCGTCGTGAATGCCGTTTTGGGTTTGTCCTCTCTGCGCATGGGAATCTGCCAGTATCCCTTTGCGAGATCGAACTTAGAGAAATAGTTGGCCCGACTCAGCTGAGCGAAGATTTGGTCGACATCCGGCATAGGTTCAGCATCAAACCGGAGAACCTTATTCAGCCGACGAAAATCGACGCAGAACCTCATTTTGCCATCCTTCTTCTTTACCAGAAGGATGGGGGATGAGTACGGAGAACTCGCACGTTCAATGACCCCCAACCTCAACATGGCCTGCACTCCTGCTGGATGACAGACGCCTGAGAGTGAGGCAGAGGGTACTGTTTGACCCTAATTGGGGTCTCGGTGGTCAATGCCAGTGTACATTCGCCAAGGGTACTGTGCAGGGGCCGATCTGTGAGCACGTCCTGGAACTCCTGGCACAAGCCGTGCAGTTGGTCAGTCTGTGCTGAGGAGAGGTTAGAACCGAAGCAAACATCCTGCCACGACTCTTCCTCGACGAGAGGAACGGTGGGGATGTCCTGAGCCACCGACACGGCGTGCTCATCGCCACTCTCCACAACGACAGGGGTGTAACCTGCCTGGCCCTGAGTCCGTCGCACGTACGCCTTCAGAAGTTGGCGTGATACAGGCGTTCCTTCCCACGCACACGAATCCGGTAGTCCCAGTCACCCACCCGACTGCAGACCACGAACGGACCCTGCCAAGCAAGCTGCAGCTTGTTCTTCTTTTGGGAAGGAGAAGCACACACCTCATCACCTGGCTCAAACCACCGTTCAACACTGCGTCGGTCATACAAAGCCTTGTATTTGGTTCTTGCCGACTGCAAGTGTTGCTGAGCAAGCTGGCAAGTGTCAGCGATGCGGTTGCGTAAATCGACCCATATCGACTCTCCTCCTTGACAGAAGGTTCCACATCATCGTGGGTCCACATCTGCTTCAGGATGTTGGTGGGTCCTCGCACTGTTCTGCCATACAGGAGTTCAAATGGGGAAAACCGCATGCTTTCCTGTGGAACCTCCCTGTAGGCGAACAGTACAGCAGGAAGGAAGCGATCCCACTCACGAGGTTGCTCTGCACATAGGCGACGCAACATCTGCTTCAACGTCCCGTTGAAACGCTCGACAAGGCCATTGGCCTGCGCATGATAGGGCGACGTTGTTTCCTTGTGAATATTGAGCAGAGTGTTAACCTCCTGCAGACTTCGGACAGAAACTGGGTCCCCTGGTTCCGAAAGGATCTTCTTGGGCACGCCAGTGGCGCGTCCATATCTGCCAGAGAGCTTCAGCTACAGTAGGGCGTCGATAGTCCTAAGCGGGACAGCCTCTGGGTACCGAGCGCGTAGTCCACCACTACCAAGATGTAGCGGTGACCGCGATCGGATAGTGGCTTAATGGGTCCCACCAGGTCGACACCGACCTTGCTGAATGGCTCCCCAACTAGAGGCACTGACCCTAGGGGAACACGCTTCAAGCGACCCTTAGGCGTTGTCCGTTGGCAGACATCGCAACTGCGGCAGTACTGCCTAACCTGCGAGTTCATCCCTGGCCAGAAGAAGTCCTGTCTTACTCGCTCGAGAGTCCGCTTGGAGCCCATTGACCTGCCATGGGGGAATCGTGGGCCTGACCGGAGAACAGACTCTCTCAGGCTTTGGGGAACAACAAGCTGCTTGGCCCACACGATCTGCCTGGGTGAAAACCCTAAAGAGGATCCCCTTGTGGAGCTTGAAGCTCACCTTGGCGTGTCGGGCAGTACTGAGCAGGACGACCTACCAGTTGTCGCAGGCGTTGGACATCCAAGTCCCTGGGCCTGAAGACGGACCATGGTAGCAGGATCGGCCCTGGCCAGAACCTCGTCAGAGATCGGCTGGAGAACGGGACGCAATTCCTGTTCCTGCTTCTTAGCTTTGGCGCGTGTGGTGACTCCCACACACGCCTGTACGGGCAGATCCGTAGACACGGACTGACTGCGTCCGTCAGCAAAGGTGACAGTATTCCCTATGAGAAGGGAATACATAGGTCGCTCCACCGCGATGGCCCATACTTCGCCACAGAAGTAGGGGTGGAGATAGGAATAAGTACAGAAGGACGGGTGGAGGTAAAACCAGCCTCCAACCCACACACATCATAAACTAGCGCCCCCGGGCCTCAGGGGAAACCAAATTCTTATCCACAAAGATCGTTGATGCTCCCGAATCCCTGATGGTGTCGACCAAGGAGGAAACCAACAACAGAGAGAAACACTGGGCACTCTGAATCACCAGAAGCTGGGATGGACCACGTTAGCCGAGGCACGAGGACGTGGGAAAGGACCAGCCCCACGACTACCAGCGGCTTTAGGACAATCTTCCTAATGTGGCCAGGACGACCACAAAGAAAACACAGTCGGGGCGCTGAAATCCCCATGAACTGCCTGCCTTGTTCACCCCGCTAGCAGTTGTCGGCGCCTTATTCAGGCATGCCTACCCCTAAATTGCTCTTTCAGGGACACACATGTTCAAAATCAGGGACAGGACACCAATTTTCAGGGCACTAACTATTCGGCAATTATTGGTCATCAGACAGAAGCAACACAAAACAGCAACACTAAAATAAAAAGCATGAAAAACAGCTTACCTTTATTTACACTATGTACAAATACAGTCCTTTCTGTACTAATGAGACTGAGAGGGCTGAAGAGACCTGTAGTAGGCACTCTTCAGATCAGCCAGGTCAGCCTCTTTGTACTGTCTCTCTAGTGCACCCTCGGACCTGGACTTCGCACGAATGACGGCTATAGATTCCTTCTTTGTGGCCGAATTGACACTGTTAAAAAATCCAGTGATTTTTTATTCTGTTGCTGTGCTTCAGAAATTTTTATGTTCGCTTTATGCTTGTCAGTTTGTGTGTGCCGCCGACAGTCGTCTTTTCCACCGGATTTGATGGAGAATCACATGCAAAACTTCGCAGAAAGCGAACGTTTCTCCTTTCCTCCCTGGCTTGATACAAGGCCAGAACTCTGTATACTCCTGTCGAAACGTCTGGCTGCGTTTGACTGCGCTTAAATTCTTTGGAGATGAATCAGAATCGGTGAAAACTTGTTTTCGCTTGTTCGACGCCATTGTTGAAGCAGGGGGGTAGAAATGACCGCGTCGCGCATGCGCGATGGACATTCGCTTCCATCTTGGCGCCAGCCTGAGACTTTGAACTGGATCCTAGCGAAATAAACGGTCATTTTCGCGAACTTTTAATTTTCCGGGACGCGAACGCAAAACCCGTATTTCCGGGACGCCCTGCTCATTTTCTTTATTTTCAGGGACAAATACGGCTACAGCGGGACGGTAGGCATGCCTGCTTATTGCCACTAAATCCTGTGGAGGGCTTCCTCTCCGTATCTGGGCGATGCCCATAAGCCCTGCGAGCTTCAGCAAACACCTCAGCGGTGTGAATCGCAGCCGCGAAATCCTGAGGTGCTGTCTCGCCTATCCGGATCCTCAACTCTGGGGACACAGTGTTGGTGAGCTGTTCAATGAGGATCAGATCCTCCAGCTCCAACTTGGCCAACTGACGCCAGTACCCTAGCGTTTTGCGCAGCCTATCACCAAACTGCACGAAGGTCTCGTCGTTATTCTTCTTCATGGACCTGAACTTCCTCCTGTACGTCTCTGGGGTAAGGTGGAAACGCTTACGCAGAGCCAACTGCATGTCTGCATAAGACGCGCCTTCATTTAGAGTGAGAACACACTCCCTTGCAGCACCAGATAATCCAGAAAAAAGGTGCATGGCCTTTTGTTCCTCAGACAATTGGTATGAACTAGCAACCTTGTCAAAATGCTCTAGGAACATATCAATGTCCTCACTAGGTCTGAACTCTGGAAGCTTTAACTTTGGGCCTCTAACTCTATCACCTGCCTGGTGATTAACCCCCTGACTTACAGATGCGGGAGACCGCGAAAGAAGTTGTTCCATCTCCTCCCTACGCAGAGCCTCCATCCTGTCTAGTTCTTCCCTACGGAGGGCAGCCTCTTCCCTACGCTGAGCCTCCTGTCTGGCAGCCTCTTCCTTACGAAGGGCCTCCTGTCGGGCAGCTTCTTCCTTACGAAGGGCCTCCTGTCGGGCAGCCTCTTCTCTGCGCAGCATAGCCTCTTCCCTATGCAGAATCTCCTGTCTGTCAGTCTCCTCTCGGCGCAGAGCCTCCATCCTATCCAACTCTTCCCTACGCTGAGCAGCCTCTTCCCTACGAAGGGCAGCCTCTTCCCTACGAAGGGCCTCCTGTCGGGCAGCTTCTTCCTTACGAAGGGCCTCCTGTCGGGCAGCCTCTTCTCGTCGCTGCTGCTCTAGGAACATCAGGACAGAGGTGATGTCCTGGGAGGGATTCACCACTCCCGACACTGGAGGATGACCCGTCTGACCCGTCCCTTGGGTCTCGACCTTCCCATGAGGAAAGTCCCCCGGGGCATACTCCTTACGAGGGGAAGCATGGAGAATAGGGGGCTTTGGTTTCTGCGACTCAACAGAAGCCCACAGTTGCTTCGCTATACTCTGACGCTTCCGAGCGGAAGTGCCAGTCGGGGTCTCAGCAGGAAAATCCCTAGCGAAGAAGAAGTGAAAGTACTCGCTGGACTATCGGCTACAGCACTGGAATAAGTGGAAGTCACTGTAGTCGAAGTGCTGGTACTAATAGTGGGGACTACATTTAGAAGACCCTTCTTCTTCGACGCCCGAGTAGCCATACCACCAGCACCGGACGTTGCCATGACAACTATATCCTACAGTTATCAAATACAGGGGAAAGACAATTCCACTTGAAAAACAAATATTTTAGGGGTTGTGTATATGTGTGTATGTGTGTGTGTGCGTGTGTGCGGACAAGTTCCGGCTGCTCCCACTCTGGCAACACCGCGCTCTACAACACGAGCAACAGTGCGGTGGGGCTCACCGAAAAAAAAAAAAAAAAAAACTATGTCCGGCTGCCCCCACTCTGGCAACACCGCGCTCCACAGCACGAGCAACAGTGCGGTGGGGCTGGCCGGAAAAACAAACAGGCAGACGGAATCCGGAGAGAGGGAAAAAAAAGTGACACTAACGTCCGATACAACCCCCTGTACTCAATAACCCGGTAGAGAAAAAAAAACAAAAACTGGCTAAATACACAACAGGAATGGAAGACTGAGCGGCAACAGAAAGGCAAGACTTACGGCCGTACCTGCGTGAGGTACCCGGCGGAAGGAGGTCTGGACGCGGTCGACTCCCCTCGGTCTCACCTCGACTCCCGAGTCACACCGGATGTTCCCTCAGGCCACAAAAAGACTCCCTTCACACTAGAGTCACCCAGCCAACCACCCACAAACAAACACGACAAACTAACTAAATGAATACAAAACAGACAGAACTAAACAGGTACTCCGCGAAACGAGAGAGACAGTCAGAGCCCTTCACATCCCGGACGAGCCCCCACAATTGTCACGACCGACCCCTGGAGGTCTGCCCTGACAGGATCGGTCTAGGTGGGAGTGAAGGGAGTGACTGACCTCGCACGCCTCGCAAGAGCCCACACGACAAAGATTACGATACAACACCCATTTATTCACACCAACACACAGTCATAAATAAGCATTCCAACACACACAAACATGCACAATCACAATCAAGCATTCCAACGCACACAACATGCACAATCACAATCAACCACTCCAACACACACAACATGCACAATTATAAATAAACATTTACACCATACGACGTACACAATTACAATTACAGCATTCCAGCACATATGACATATACGCAATTATAAGAAACATTTCCAGCATCCATCCCTTCCCACACCCTGGAGTGCCTCCACACCCCTGCCTCCGTCAAGTCTACTGGGAGCACCCTGTCGCACTAGGTGCTCCGAACCGGGTCGGTTCTTTAAGGGAGTCGCTCACAGCCGACACCCTCGACACACAAGCAGGCAGTGAAGAGCGCGTCCCGGACGGGGGGGGGGGGGGGGGGGGGGGGGGGGGGGGGGGGGGGGGAAACGTGGCGCTGTTACTGGAGGTCCTGGACGGGGGTCAGGGCCGGCCAGTCAAGACGGCGGGCTCCTCTACCAGTCCGCGTCCCGACCAGAGCGTGGCCTCGACCAGCGCGTGGCACCATCCAGTCCGCGGTCCCAGCCAGAGCGTGGCCTCAACCAGCACGTGGCACCATCCAGTCCATGGTCCCAGCCAGAGCGTGGCCTCAACCAACACGTGGCACCATCCAGTCCGTGGTTCCAGCCAGAGCGTGGCCTCAACCAGCACGTGGCACCATCCAGTCCAGACTCCGGGTGAAGCCCCCGGGAGGAGGGGGGGAAACGTAGCTGGGAGGAGAGAAGAAAGAGGAGGGAGGAAGAAGGAAGGAGGAAGGGTACTGGAACCCCGCCGTCAGTACAGTCTGACCCATGCTGTTAAATCTTAACAGCCACTCGCATGATGGGCGAGGGGAAGTCTACTAATGTACCAATAACCCCAGCTCAACACAGACCTGAGCATAACACAGTAAACCCATCGAATCAGGAATGTTCACTAGGGTCTTCTCACACGATGCAGGTAAAAGACTGCATTAAATCAACAGGTTATAAAACAAATATGAATTATCTTCACCCTTCTCTCACTCAGGTTTAACATTTGCCTTTCTTAGGAAATAACCAACACAGCGACCATCGCTTTATAACTGCCACCACATTTGCAAATAATAATTCAATGGCATAAATTGTCACATTTTATAGCCACATTTCAAAATAACACAAATCTCCAACCACGCATCCAAACGACAAATCATGCGTACGCACGCTCGCGAACATAAAACTCGTTCTCCTTGCACACACAGACGGTGGCCGAAGGATAAGAGTCCGGCGAATGTGACAGGAGCGGACGAGCGAGACCAAGCAAGTTCCAACCGTGAATCACCAGGTTCTCTCCCATCCCCACCGAACTACCGCATCACCAGATGCATAAACAGGAGAAAGAATTTTGGAAATAATTTAGAATGGCCAGGTTAAAGATTGAATTAACCAGAGAAAAGGTCTCACACAATATTTCTCTTACAATTTCGAAAACGAAAGAAAATTGCGCAAAAGAGAAAAATAAGCCGGCTAACAACAACAAACCAAAACAAACAAACCACGAAACTGATGCTTACCAGCTACCCGTGGGTGACCCAGAAGAGGCGGGTCAAACGACTCTCTCTGCCCTCTGTCCAGTCGAGAGGACAGAGGCACAGGTGCGGAAAAAGAAGAAGTGATGTCCCTCTCCTACAGGCCGACTGTAGGAATTGAAGATACCGACTGTACCCTCGATGATACGGTGAAGAACCAAGACCGGAGCAGGCGCTCCCAGAGACATCTTCCGCTCGAGTGAAGAGCTAACCTCCCTCAGCAATGGCGGCCAACATGCCATGCTGCGTCACAGAGTGAGCATACTTCAAACTAAAAGAAATGAAGCACGTGCGACAGGTAAAAAGACAGGCGAGAGGCCGATAGACAGCAAGTTCGAGAGAAAGGTACCAGCCACCCGTGAACCTACAGGATGAATAGCACGGGCAGTGGAATAAGAAAAGAGAGAGAGAGAAAGCAAACCGAAGTTGAGCTGAACTACACCAAGGTGCAACCGCACCACAAGCCACATTAAGGGACGGATACACGACAACAGCAACGACAATAAACAAATGAATAATTCCGCCACCCTAGATGGGTCAAACGTCGTAGGCCTCGTGACAAACTCGTGACAAAACCAAAGTCCCGTTTCAACAACCCTCCCCCTCTCCATCAATGAGACAACAAACCAAAGTCCCGTTTCAACAACCCTCCCCTCTCCATCCATGAGACAACAAACCAAAGTCCCGTTTCAACAACCCTCCCCTCTCCATTAATGAGACAACAAACCAAAGTCCCGTTTCAACAACCCTCCCCTCTCCGTCAATGAGACAACAAACCAAGTCCCGTTTCAACAACCCTCCCCTCCCCGTCAATGAGACAACAAACCAAAGTCCCGTTTTCAACACCTCCTCCTCTCCATCAAACAGCAAGAGGTCAGAGGATAAGCTCTCATATGAGGTTATCAACCAAAGTCCACTTCAACAACCCATACCAACAAAGGAGCTGTCCTTGCAAGTTGCAGCATTGCATTGTAAAATTGAAGTAAATGAAAAACAAAAGAAAGGGTGAACAAAGGCATTCGCAGCCAGGGAAAAAAAAGAAAAGAAAAAAGGGATGGGGGCCACATTACAGCTATGCCTCTCTGTGGGGAGAGCAGCCCAGATTTAACACAAACAAAATATCATGAAGCTATGTGGTCTTTGTGGATGGAGCAGCCCTAGGTTCACTCTGACATCTCTGTGACTGTGCTCTGTCTATGGAATCAGTGGCTCAGACTTCACATAGACAAATCTGCGGCCATGAGGTCTGCATGAAGTGAACAGCAGAAGTTTCACTCAGACAAATGTCAGACTATGCCCCCTCTCTTGGGGTAAGTAGCCTAAATCTTACACATAACAATCTGTTAATATTCTCTCTTTGTGAGGCAAGTAGTCGAAATTTCAAATGACTGTGAATTTCTTCCCTGTAGTCAGTAACAAAGATATCACACAGACAATTGCCACTCTGAACTTCACAACCCATGGCTATGTGGTCTTAATGGAGTGAGTAACATGAATTTCACATGATGGAAAACCTGTGGCTGTCTGGTCTTTGTGAAGTGAGCAGCCCCCATTGCACACAGGCAAATCTGTAGTGATACCCTCTTCGTGGGGTGAGCAGTCCAAATTTCACCCCCAAACAAATCTGTGTATAATGTGCTTTTTGTAGGGTGAAGAGCTTAAATGTCATTTACACAACTCTCTCATATGCAGTCTGTGGAATAAATTATTTCAAATTTCAGAAAGATAAATCTGTGCCTTTGCTCACTCTGTTGGGTGGGTACCCCAAATCCTACACAGACATATCTGTTTGGACAAGGACATTTCTTACAATATGATAATTAGTCTTTGACCCACATGGGTGCGGAAGAGATAAAAACGGTAAAGTCTGCTCTACAGTTTGAAGCAGCAACCATCTGCCTGCAATACAAATTCAGAGAAGCTGAAATCTTATCATTTCTGTGCTCACTCGCTCTCCCTCCTTTTCCCTTGTTCCCATCTCATCCCTTTCTCTGCATTCATACCTCCCACCTTCTTCCCATCTTACATTTCTTTTCCCCCCACCAGCCTGCCCGCCAATGTCCCATCTTTGTTCCTTTCTACACCTAGCAATCTGTAACATTGTCTTTCATCTCTCCTTGAGATTACCAAACTAGTCAAGTCAAGGTTTACTAAAAAATTAAAAAATTTTAAAAAATTCTAAGGTCAGATTTGGTGAAAAGGGGGGGGGGGGGGGGGGGGGGGATTTCCTTGGAAGGTTTGCTTGGATCATGACTTCCATCTGCACACATACATCCCTCGCCCATTACACAGAATGAGGAATGTCTGTTGTCTATAGCAGATTGTTGTTGTTGTTGTTGTCGTACCCTGGCTAAAAGACTCCAGGGATCATCCAAACAGCCTAAGTATTTGAACACTATGGTTCAAATGCGTCAGCTGGGGATGAGAACATGACGTGTGTGACCGTTTTTGATTACCCCGCCACATGGGCAGCCACACTCCAACTTCGGGGGATTTTGGAGACTGATAATGTTATGCTATGAGCTTGTCACAACTGAAGACAATCCCTGCATAACTATGCAGAGCATAATAACATTTTGATGTAGCCTTGGTCACGGGTGTCCTAGCCTATGTCAATTGGCCTGACACAGCCTTAAGCCAAGGCGGTATAGCAGACTGATTCATGATGACTGGATATGAATTGTTCCATATGGACTGCCGGTAATGGAACTTCGACCAGACTCGTGGGTGTGGAACGTGTGTGGGGGTGGTTAAATGACTGCCATGGGAGTCAGGTCACTTGGTGGGTATGGAAGACGACACAGTTATTGGTGAGTTAACCTCTTCACAGTCCCAGCCTGGACATTTTCTGGACCAAAACATGCATTCTGTGCACAGGAGGAAGAATTTCCTGCCAGTTTTGGAGGTATTTTCCTTCATTTGTACCCATGGAAACTGACATGTTTACATCATGTCATCACCCTAGAAATTTCTGGGTTACAGGCGTACAGAATGTATATTTCCTTCTAAAACTTTTCTGACTTTGGGCAGCGAACAGGTGGAAAAAAACATGAATAGCATTGATCATTAAAAGTTGACATATAAATCCAAATTCTAAGAGGACTCATGAAGATAACAATGAAACATATAATACTGCATGAATGATTAAATCAATATAAAAGCAAAATATCATCAGAAATAAATGACCAAGAAAAAGAAATCACTACTCCAATGAAGAGAGCGAGGTTAATTATGTTTTTCATGTTTCCGACACACACAGATCAGACAAAGGCACCCATTCAACAGCGTAACAAAACTGAATAATACTCAGAATAAAACAAAACATGCACAACAATCATCTCTTATGATTTTGTTTCTGTATCTATACCTTTGTACATTTCTATAAGTAGTTGAACCCCGCACTCCTTTATAGTTTTTTTTTTAAAGAATGTTAAGCATTTTGTGAAAATGTCCATAAATTAAAAAAAAGGAACAGCTATGCCAATGTCACTAATTTGTACAACATCAAAGCTGAAGCTGTACAATGTGAGTCTCTGTGTGTGGTTGTGTGTGTGTGTGTGTGTGTGTGTGTGTGTGTGTGTGTGTGTGTGTGTGTGTGTGTCTCTGTATGTGTGCGCACGGATGCGCACACATGTGCATGTGCAAACACGTGTGTCAGCCATATTCTTGAAAACTTTAAAAAATCACAACATGATAATTTATAAAAACAGACCAGGTACATCTCCTCGCCTAGTTTGACAAACCTTGATGTGAATGGTGTCAAAAAAACCTTCTGATTAATTTAGCTTTGTTACAAAATTACATGTTCATATGCTTGACTCAAACTAAAACATTGGACATGTGTGGTGCTGTGTGTGTGTGTGTGTGTGTGTGGGGGGGGGGGGGGGGGGGGGGGGGGGGAGGTGGGGGGAGGTGGGGGTGGGGGGGGAGAGGAGAGGGAAGACAGGAACAAGAAAACTTAAATAACAAAAAATTACATGAAATAAAACAGACAGAAACAAACCAACCAAAAAAAGGCAAAACGAATACTATGCCTCGCGCAACATTTCTCACTGAGTAGCTGAGTGGTCTGTTGTGGTGTGGCACACAAATGAATAGTGGTGGTCTCTCCCAAAGCATTGGTAAACTGGTTGCTCTCCTCCCCAAAGATGCTGCCTTCCATCTCTGGAAACTGATCATTATAATTATGATCAATGGTTATGATGAACACAACTTTCATTCCTCCACACTGACATTCTGGGGCATAAAAAAAAGCATACCTCAAATCTGATTAAAAATGAAACTATTAAGCATGTAAACATTCTGGGTACATTGAATAATGACAGAGACTTTGGTTATCAGAAGTGAGTTGCTGATGGTGGTAAATTTTGTTCAGTTTAGATTTTATATAAAATATATTTTCACAGGAACAGCGCCATTTCAGGGCTCTAACCACATTATGCTGAAAACACATCCCATCTTGGAAAAGACCCAGCAAAGACATGCACAATACATTTACATCCATTAATAGCATTGCAGGTGAACATCAGTATCAACATCCTTAAATTTTTTGCAATGTACTGATGTAGATGGAAAGGCAGCTGTTCCTATCAGCCGAGTGTAGGTGACAGTAGTCTAGGAAAATCTAGAATGCTATAAATTATGACCAGGGAAAAAAGTACACAAGACTTTCAAGAAGTAGAAAAAGAGACTGGAGAATCAGCCAAAAGGGAGGGAGAGGGGGACAACAACAACAGCAACAACAACAACAACACACACACACACACACACGTGCACACACACACACACACACACACACACACACACACACACACACACACACACACACACATACACACACACAGAAAGACAAGATAATAAAAAAAACAAAAAAGACAAGAGTTAAAGTCCAAAGGAGTTATAAGCGAAAAATTTAAAGCAGAATTATTTATAAGCAAAAAATGTCCAGAAGACAGGTATATAAGAGACATACAGACAAACAGACAGAAAAGAGAGAGAGAGAGAGAGAGGAGAGGAGAGAGAGAGAGAGAGAGAGAGAGAGAGAGAGAGAGAGAGAGAGAGAGAGACAGACAGACAGACAGACAGACAGACAGAGACAGAGACAAACAGGCAGAGACACAGACGGAGACTAAGTGACTGAGTTCAGAAAGTGAGAGGACAGACAGAAGAGCCAAGGACAAGTACACACAGTTGGAGGCAATGAGAAAGAGAACAATCTCACCTCAGCAGCAATGTCATGAGCAACCATTTGCTGGATCAGAACATCTGCTAGAGTTTTGAAATCTTGCACAAAACGTTTGTTTTTCTCTGCTCCTTTCTTCTCCTCCACCAGAAGATCTAACAGTGCTGGTTCAGAGCGAATGATGCGAGCCACATCCCTCGCCTTCTTTGCTGCCCTCAACATAGCCAGCAGAAGATCGGACAGCCTCATGGTTGGTAGTGGGCAATCTGCATTTAAACATTATTGATTAATTATTTAAATGCCCACCAATCTGCATTTAAACATCAATCATTTCAATACAAGACATCAAAATCCTGCAACCTCTGGGGCAAATCATTTCCATTCCTCTAGCAAGGAGAGATTTTCAGATTTTTAATGGGGAGCTAATTACTGACATAAAGTTTTAACACTATAACAGTCCATTTCCATGAAAGTTTTCAACTAAATCAAAAAAGATGCCCTGGGGAGAGAGAAATGAGCGACTCCCACTCAAGCAAAACAACTGAGCACTTTCTCAATCAAACTGGGTTCTGTAAAGAATTTCTTTCTAAATCATTAGTATTAGATTAAAATCATTTTGGGAAAGCAGGTTGGAACCCTTGTGGACTCCACTATCTCCTCCAATCTGCACTTCAAGTTTTACCTTAAAATACATACATGGTCTGATGGTCACTGCATACTGTAATACACCGACTACACAAGCAACATTTCCTGAATTCCAGTTATTTGGCAATTCACTGTTTTGCTCTGTCAGTAATTCATGTCAAGACATTTTTACCATGTTTTACTGCTTTGGAACACACACACACACACAGATATATATGCAAAGACATACAGTAAAGAAAAAAACTGTGCATGTATACATGTGCAAGTATCCACCATATGTGTACAAGTGTGTGTGTGCGCGAGTGTCAGTGTGCGTGTGCGTGTGTGTGATGTATGCTTGTCTGCCTTTTGTGTGCACATATATGTTTAACTTATTACTTCAGTGAGAATGTGAAAGACAGGCTGAATCTACACTGCATCTGGTTTGGGATTTCGTATGTCATCTAAAAAGGCAAACCTGTCTAAAATCACTTGGGGAACAGTAAATTTGTGTACGAAGAACCAAGCACTGATCTGTCTAGGAACTTGGTAATCTATACCTGTTGAGTGAAGGTCAAACGTCTTTTCTGATCACACACCGACCGGAGGTTAGTTTGTTCTAAGTTCTGCTAGTACATTTGAACGGTGCTTTTCATTTTGATCATTCCAGATTTCTTGTTTTCATCGATCAAGTCTTCGCATTGTTGACGTTGATAACAAAAGCAAAAGCAAAAAAGAAATTATAAAAGTCCATACATTCGTAGAAGAAAAACAGGAAAACGCAGCCAAAAAAATAATGATTTTGCTATCATGTGTTCAAAATGGTGCCAAATCAGAAAACTTTAACACAATGTGGGAGGTCAACAAAATCAAAAATCGATGCTTCCGTGCGTACTACGTCATCAAGAAGGCACATTCCCTTACGTTTTACGCAGGTCAAAGCAAGTTTTGTGATTTTTTTTCACCCGTCAATCTAACGTAGCACAGTACCGATTATACACACAGCACAAGGCTCCCGTCAGAGAACCATGCAGCTCGCGATATTTGAGCAATATAAGAATGGAGGAGTTTTTCCCCCAGTGTGTGGGCGTGGGGAAAAGGGATTTAGTTTGTTTACTTCTAGTGTGCATGTGCATGAGGGGAGAGCAGGAAGAGCTATTTCATTCGTTCCTTCAAAAAATAAAAATAAAAAATAAAAACAAAGCTTGTAAAGAATATACAAAATCTTTCCTATGAAGGTAGGTTAAAAGCTCTTGGACTGCCTACCCTAAAAACAAGACGAGTGAGGGGCGATTTGATCCAAGTCTATAAAATATTTAATTGTGTTGACAATATTCCTATTTCAAAATTTTTACTGCATCAAGAGTTGATATTACCAGAAATAGTGTGGATAAAATTTATCATGAATATTATCGCACTAACCTAAGGAAATTTTCTTTTAGTAACAGAGTAACAAATCTTTGGAATGAATTAACCCCTAACATTAAACGTGCACAAAATACTAACCGTTTCAAAAGCTCTATCGATGATAGTGTATTATTGAAGACTATTTATTTTGACTATGATAAATAAAGACTTGAGCGAGTTAAAGACTTGACCGTGTGAAGACAGATAACACATAGAAGGGACGTGTAAAGCCAGTTCTGGCTATAATTGCTAAAGGCAATTGTCCCTACAAACCTAAACCTAAACCTAAATAAATAAAGTGGTGAAAGATTCACCACTTTGGCTTCACAAGGGGAGTATTGCGCATGTTAATGTCTGTACTGTTTTTATTTTTTGTCGCTGAGGAAGGCATATTGCCGAAATTTTCTTGTCCTGTTTCTATCATTCATTAAAACCGCGTTAAAAGTATTGTGTTCTTAACCAATTTTCATATATTTTTGTGCGTTCACTGTACAATGAGTAAACTGATCAAGCAAAGTTCAGTTTCTAAGTCACAGCAGGTCTGTAAAGCTTACATGAACAAATGAGGACAACAAAAGGGTTTGACTGCTGCAGATCAACTGTGGCTTTATTTCATAGCCCCACACACGCAATCAGTATATGCCAATAAATGGAAGTATCTGTATTGCGCTCATAACTCTTTCTGGTGCAGGAAAGTTGATCAGATACAGTGACAGCGAAGAAAAGGAAAAAGTGTTACTCTTGCCGAACCTTTGCTCTTTCATAATCCTTGGATTGATGAGGCACTACTGATGCAGTGGCTGTCCTTTCTAGCAGTCTAACTTGTTTCTCTGCTTGTTCCTCGGAGACAGGTCTGGACATATGCATACAACATTTGTCTGACAGCAAAAGTCTTTTTTCCTGTTTACAGTGTTTCACTAAAGGACAAAGGAAAAAAAGCTTGAAAAGCAAACAAAAACAAATTATTGTTCATACACATACTTGCACAGTGCAATTATATGCATCGCACAATACAATGCATTTTATTAGTACATAGCGTAGTCCAAACTGTGCATTGTCGTTCTCATTCAACGCCTTCTTCCTTGCGCTGAACTCTGAAGCGATCTGAAGCGATGAAAGCTAAGCGAATTTTCGTTGTTTTATTCGTTTATGTCTCACCTGAAGAAGACCTAAGAGGTCGAAACGCGTTGTGTTTTGTCTTGTGACTCGTTTGTCCACGTTCTCTGGGCGGTTCACTAACATTTATTTAACAAATTGTGCATGTTTATCAAATTTGCTTCATTCGTTTCTCTCTCTTCACACTTCACACCCCTCCTTGTTTTCTCTTTTCCTTTCTTTCTTTCTCTTTTTTTTCCCTTTTGAAGCTTGCTTTAAAACGTGCTCTTTGAGGGCTTTTTAATTCTCATACAGAATGACAGGCAGTGAAACTGAAAAAAATGTCATGAAAAATTAGAGAAAGATTGAAGAAAAAAGAGCAAGAACAAGAAAGGTGCACTGCTGCCCTAGCAGCGCATGGCAGTATGTTTTAGACCCATTGTTCACTTTAAACTGAGAGAGAACCAGCTGTCACTATATGGATAGAACAATGCATAGCTGTGAGAAAACAATGTAGACTTCAGCAGTCCAGAGAACCATGAAGCTGTTGCTATATGATGAAAATGATGAATAGCCGCGAGAATACAACGTGGACTTGAGCAGTTTCAGGTATTAATGCAGTTGTCTGAACAAGGAAAGAACGATTTATACCAGTGAGAAAAAGTGGGGGCTTAAGCAGTCCAGAGGACCATAAAGCTGTCACTACAAGGAAAGAATGATGTATAATCATGAGAAAACAGCGGGCAATTAAGCAGTCCAGGGGACCATGCAGGTGTCACTACCTGGGGAGAACAATGTATAGCCCAGAGAAAATAGCCGGCACTTTAGCAATCCAGAGAACTATGAAGCTGTCACTACAAGGAAAGAACGATGTATAGCCGTGAGAAAATAGCAGGCACTTATGCAGTCCAGAGAACCATGAAGCTGTCGCTACATGGGTAGAATGATGTATAGCTGAGAGAAAACAACTGGACTTAAACAATCCAGGGGACTATGCAGCTGTCGCTACATGGAAAGACTAATGTATAGCTCACGCCCCATCTGTTTGTTTGGCAAACGGAACATTGATATGGTTTCCCTTGATATAGGGGTGCTGGGACATGCTTGGCCAGTCATGGATCCCTACAAGTCTTTGAGCATGCAGTCATGTGGAACACAGTATAGATCGATGTTAAATAAACAATAATGTAACCAGTCCAGCCCTTTGTAAGTATGTCCATGGTTTTCGATATGCCTCTGAGACATCTTCCTTCCATGGCTTGTAGGATAAAGATGTCATCGGATGTGACTCATGTTGGACCTTCTAGAAAGCCTGCAAATTTCTATCCAGTGTCATGATCCCACCTGGTACCTGGATGAACAAGAATCAAACACGAGACTTTGTACGATGTTTCTCTTTTTTCCTCTCTCTATTCGTTCCTCGACTAGAACTCCAAGGTTCACAATTCAGATTTTTGCGTACATGTTTTAATCCCACCTCTAGGGTACCCCTATTCCGTCTTCAGGGATGGTGCCGGAACGCGACAATGGTGTGCTTGTATTTTATTTTCGAAACATCCATCCCATCGGGCTCGATGGCCTGTACTCTTCTCACAGAAGAATTTGCTGTACTGTAAATAGCTGGATTGTAACGTACGTGCAAGATTATTTTCATCCAAACGTTCAGATCATGCATGGGACCCCAGCTGAAAGTTTCACCCGAAGGACTTGAAGGGGACTGGAATTTGCTGGGATGTGCATTTCAAAGAGAATATATTTTCCAGCAACCTGGCTGTCTCGAGTGGAAATCAAACTCCGGACCTTGAAACACTGCAGAACAGAATGTCTTACCCATCAGGCCAACCAGGCGCCCGTCTGCTATTTTCTAGTTGCCAGATTATGTCACAGGAATCAGTTCTTTGGTTTATTGGCTCTGTTTGAAGCGTTGCTGATGCAGGTTCTCCATCAGGCTAACTTGATTTCAGCCAGGTAGGTGACACCAACTTATTCCACTTTTCTTTCATTTTCTTTTGCCTTCTTCTTCTTCTTCTTCTTCTTCAATTTACATCGTATGTTGGGAACATTACCATAACCTGCTTGTGGGTAGCATGGGAGCCGGTGACCTTGAAGAACTGTACGTCTGTTGCATTGTCTGGTTCTTTCTCTTTCCAATTTCTTGATTTTTAATTCATCCTGCGGCAGTTGTGTCTTGCAGGATCACCTATCCCAAAAACCAATGCAGCTGTGGATACAGGTACCTTTCTTCTCGAAGGGTGGACAAGATGTTCTGGTGACAATGCTTCATGCAAAACAAGTGAGAGAGACGGAAAGACAGCTATCTCAAGTTCTTCCCCATTCCCCTCCCCCTCCCTCCTCGCTCCCTAATCACTTCTTTAACACTGGTGTAACATGAGCCATCTGCAGCGGACACTTCATTTCTCGAATCATTCTCTGTGATTGCCTCGCGAGAAAGTCTCCAAACAATGCTTTCCGGTCCACATACAAAGTTTGATTCAAGTAGCAGCAATTTCTTCACCTCCTGTTCTGTGATACTGATGATGCCATATTAAGTGATTAAGCAATTGTTTAAGGCCCAAGCATGAAGGTCAACCTCCACGCCGTAATGCTACGCACACTTGGGGGCTGAGGCAAATTACTAATCGTTCAAGCGTTCAGTCTGTCCCATGGATTCACTGTTGACTTCTCACCATTTTGACCGTGACGTGCAAGGTCATGTGAAGTAGCTCCAGAATCTCATTTGGCACCTGATACAGGCTGGTGAGTTTTTCCATCACCAGACTCTCTCGCTAGTAGGTATAGCATAGACGGCTGGGATGAGCTGCTTCAAATTTTTTTTCACCCATATTCTCATCTGCAGACTACTTTTCTCTCATCCTGATCCACAATTTACTTTCAAGAATGTGCCTGGTGTGCACATATGTGTGTACACATGCGCGCTCGCACATGTGGGCATCCGCGCATAAGAGAGAGGAGAGAGAGAGAGAGAGAGAGAGAGAGAGAGAGAGAGAGAGAGAGAGAGTATGTGTGCATGCACATGCGTGAATGGAAGTTTGGAATAAGTATAATCTTGTGTCTGCCGGGTATGCACGGCATGCAATACGCGTTTAATCCCAATGGAAGTAGAAGAACGAGTGTTGACATAAATGGGGGTGACAACCCTACTAACTCTGGGACATAGCATTGCAGCTCTGTCCTGCCTGATGCGCAAGCCAAGCCTTTCACATCGCTTGATCCCAATAGTCAAAAGCACATTCAGCTGAGTTGTTTTTGGTCAGGAAGGCAGAACCAGTTGATCGACAAGAAAGAAAGAAAAGGAAAGAGGGCTGGATGAAGAGTATGAGCAGGGAAGTGGAGAGGAGTGAGGGAGCGACTTGGAGGTTGTGAGGCTGGGAGGGAGAGGGAACAGAGGTGGTGAATAGTAACTGGGCGAATATTGGGTTTAATGTCCACACCCATCTCAGGCAATGTGACAGACGGGGCATAACTATCCTAGAATGATGGAGGAAATGACCTGTCCATTACCACACCCAACCACTAGAATGACAACACTAAAATTGGAGAGCAAAAATGGCAGTGCAAATGGATGGATTTCTTCCTTGGAAACATGAAATTACTGAAGGAACCCCACCGTGAAGTTGGAGGCTTTTGCTTGGAGCAGAAAACCATCTCCACTGAGCAGAACGTTAGAAGAACCGGGTGCCAACACAAAAGAAAACAACAACAACATTGCAACAGAAAAGCCTGACGAAAAAGAAACGTGACGTAATACATTAACGAACAATGAAACGATCCGGGGAAAGGCTTGAAAAGAAAGAAAGAAAAGAAAGGAAAAGAAAAGAAAAGAAAAGAAAACAGAACAAAGCAAAGAAAAAAAGAAGAACCCCCCCCCCCCCCCCACTGATTTGTATGGAAAAAGGTGTGGATATAAACATGCAGAAAAAAGTTTATTTTTTCTTAATCAGAAGGAACAAAACAAAAAAGGTGAGGAAAGCAGTCACCTTTCTCTTAAAAATGTGTAGATAAAAGACGATTTGAAAGGGATAAACTGACACAGGAACTGATTTTTGTTATCCTTTGGTTGATGTACCTGGATTCATTGCTGGCTCAAAGACCCTTGTAAGTTTGTTTTGCGGGTGTAATACAAAAAAAAAGCCTATAAATCTGCCTTCTAATATTTTAGAAGTCATGGCTGGTAATGAAGTCCGCATGCTGTTCTGTGTTGTGCCTCCAGCTCGTTCTCTTTGAAGGAAGAGATCCTACTCTGCAGACTGGCTGTGCTCTTGGACATTGACGATTACCTGGGCCTGAATCTGGCCATTGCTTTTAACTTCTTGAATATCGAGTGCGACCCCTTGTTGCCAAATTTGCTCCAGGGGCCAACAGACTGAGTCGCACTATTTTATGTTATTTTATTTTACTTTTTAACATGCGCGCTGGTGACCTTCTCGTTTTTGAGTGAACCAGTATTTTAGGAAGAAGAAGAAGAAGAAGAGAATAGATAAGCGAAGTTGTATGCTGGTAATCTTATGTTGAATCGATGGTAAAATCCGAGATTTATCCAACTTGATATATCGTTGCTAGACCGACCACATGTGTTTGCCTTCTTTTCACATAAAACGAAAAAGAATCCATCGACATTATCAGATTAGGGGGAGAACTCATACAAATGGGCTCTAAGATATTAAGGGTAAAAGCTTTCTTGCTCAAGTGCGTGGTCATTCAGCTAATGTAAGCGAGATCTCCCATTGATATATGATTGTTTTGATGTAATTTAATTCCGATAGTTATTGTGACTGAGATGCGAGATATGAATGGTGAACTTGAACGAAATCAACTCTGATATATATTCTACCATTTTCTTGTCCAAGCACTTGTCAACTTGCCTTTACCTTTCCTGCAATTAGAAGGAAGTAATAGGTGAGTAGAAGGGCATCTGGGAGTCATGACCTGGATGTGGTCCGGCCTCTTTAGAGCGTAAGGAGTTCAGGACCAAAACAATTGTCTGAGGGGGGAGGGGGTGGTGGTTCTTCTCTGAAGACTTTCTGCTGTCAGGCTTTCCCTTTAGTTTCTTCCTACTGAGAAAAGAGTGAAAATGATGGTGCGTAACTTTTCATTGCCATAAGCATTTAGGCCAAATTATTTCCCCGTGTAACTGTATAATGATTCCACCCACACATATATTCATTTCATCTAAGACTTACCGTTGATGATAGTAATGTCCTAAACAGAAACAGGAGCTCGAACAGAAGTATTTCATTTGAAAGTTTGAGATGAACAGCAGAGTTCATTCAACTGAATTTGGATGTTTTTCTCTGCCAAGATTAGGTTTTCTGTCAGCCTTATCTTCTCCTGTGTTTGCAGTGATTTTGAATTTAACTCGGTCTCCTTCTTCCATTTAACAATTCATCACCTGTACACATTTGGAGTTATTTCTGTTTTACAAAAATCGCATGTGTGGCTGTCAGTCGTCGATCCATGAAAAATCTGGATTTACGCAGCTGCTGTTCACATAGGCTAGCTTGCATCCAACAATGATAGAACTTGCTTGACAAGGGAAGAACCGTGAACTGTTACTGAGTGAAATCAGTCTGTAATCGACCGAAACGGAAACCATCCTGATAACAAAATTTGCTAAATGAAAAAAGGCAACGTTATAGCTTCTTATAGTACAGCAAGTTGCGTTCATTAAAGAAAATAACTATAGATCTGACTTTCATTATAGTTTGGAATCAATTTTGGAGAAGAAGGACGCCATCTTGGCGTACAGTGGGGGAAAATGTCGTAGGGTAACGCATTTGTGGGGAGTCTCATGGACGCATTAGAAGCCAGATTTAGGCATAAATGCAAGCGTGTCTTCGCAAAAGATGCCTAAAAATCGTAGAGAAATACTACCATTAGAATATGGCGAATTCGACGCTCGATCTTACGCACATCTTGTTCCAAAAAGTGAAAAACGTGTAATTCGCAGCCAGTCGCAATACGACGCAGGTGTGGCAAACAGTCAGTCGGTCAACTCGTCCAGACCGGTTAAAAAGCAAAAGAAAAAGAAAAGTAAGAGGAAAAAGGATCGAAGTGAAAAACGGCAAGCGGACGCACAAATTGTGAAACCTTTGGTTGCTTATGATGACATCAGTTCCGACTCCGAGACTTTGTCAGATCAACATGCCCCTGCCGCTGCGCCAAACCGAATTCATGTTGACGCAGATCGTGCGTCCAACAAAAGACGCAACTTGTCTCCAGCAGCAGACATTCGTTCAACAGTTACCAACCAAAGAAGTGATCGTGGCAGTTCTCCAGGCATTTCTGTTACGAAAGTGCAGTCGCCTCGTCAGTCATCTTCAAAATCAAAATCTAAGCGATCTCGTGAACGACCACTGGAAGCGTCAACTCGACAGGGACGTACACCGCCCAGTAACTCTCAGTCTCACCCTGTTCAAAGAGACCAGCGCCACGACTCGCGCGACAGAGACAGACATCGAGGAAGAAATTCAAGTCGTCAGTCAAACCCACCGAACACCGGTGTCCGGAACCACCTCCCATCACAGCCACCGCCAGTGCCAGAACCCTCGTTACCGAGGTCATTCGCGGACTTGCCGAAGGCCTACAGTGGCAGAGGGGCAAGTCCACCATCACGCCAAAGTGCTTTCAAACGTAGATCGCGTAGCCCTAGTCCATCTTACAGAGACAGTAGACGGGATTTTGCCAGGAGTAGGAGTCCACTCGCAGGAGGAAGCAGATCCAGCAGTAGCAGGTATGCATTCAAGATTTTCAGTTTTTCTGAAGGTGAATCAGTTAGGTAGGGTAGGGCCTACATAATAATCATACTGTGTCAAGTGATGTGTATGCTTGTCACTGTGTTCATGTAAAACACATCGCTATCATTAACTCTGTATCAGTTTGTCTAGATAGCTTACAGGTCTGTCTGTCTAGGTATAGATCTGTCAATTTATCGATCAGTCAATTTAAGTTTAAAAATATTGTGTGTGTATGTGCTGATGCTGTATTTTATGAGAGAGAGGGAGAATGTGTGTGTGTGTGTGTGTGTGTGTGTGTGTGTGTATACCAGTTTTAAGCGCGCTGGTTAGTCCGGCATAACCGTCCGCCAGGTTAAACACATACGTGTATGTTTCACTGATGCATGACTAGACTATCATTGAAATCTGAAGGTTTGTCTCATGCTCTCTTTTGTAGACTTTCCATTTATCTAGCACACTAGAGAAGACCTACATATTTGTACCAAGTAAAAAGTATACTATAGTCTATAATCTTTCATTTAATGAACATGGGACCTCTTCTTTAATATGACTACCAGATAAGTGTCATTGGAAAATGCAGCTCAAAATGGTGACATCATGAATGAATGCAACTGTTTCAGAAGTGTATTTATAGACCTATTTTGTAGTACAAATCAATTAAAATTGTGTGGGGAACCCATGAGGAGAATTACTCCTAAACTGAATAAAACTAAAATCAGAAATGAAATGAGGTAGGGAACAGCAAACGATAAGCAGTAAACAAGTGGGGTATGTTTTGCTCCCATAAGGAAATCTAACACAGAGCAACTTTTATTCAAGACTGGCACAGCCTTTTAAACTTGAATAAAGTCAGACAAATACATAGACGAACAATCTAATAGTGGGGGAAAAAAAACAAGCGCAGGCCAGCAACTGAACTGTCTTCATAGTAATGACTTGGCAAAGATTTGGACTTAAGAAGAAAAAAAGTTACAGATATGAAAACTCTTCACTAGCTGCATAAGGGAACCATCGCAATCCCTTTTGAAGGCAGATATATATATATTTGTATTGCCTGCTCCGAGGCCTTTCGTCCGCTGGGTCGGACTCATCAGGGAGACACGGCTGGTTGTGTCTGCGCTCCCGGCGTCAAATAGAGACACACCACAGTCCATAATACTGTGGTGTTCTCACCACCAAGGGTGCAAAAAAGAATCCAATAGCACCCCCAAAGCAGCCAGCAAAGAGTAGTAAATGCAACCAAACGAAAGTGTGGGGAGGAAAAAAGTTGCTGTAAAACTAAAGACATTAAATGCAAATAATATAAAATGTAGGGGACAGTCTTTGAGCCTACGCTTGAGGATCCACCCAAAGATGCAAGGGAGATCAAAAGACAAACACACAGACAGACAGAAACAAATACAAATAACCTCAATTTAATCAAAGCAAAATCGGAAATGAAATGAGGTAGGGAACAGCAAACGATAAACAGTAAACAAGTGGGGTATGTTTTGCTCCCATAAGGAAACCTAACACAGAGCAACTTTTTTTCAGTGTCGCATTCCACTTTTAGGAAGTTGCATCAGAATTGCAAGAAAAAATACTTATGATGGTGATCAATACCCCCATTAGATTACCCCCTCCCCCAGTGAGGTAGTTGATTTTGCTAAGAGTACCACCAGTCTCAAACCTTAAGTTCAGACTTCTGTCAGAGACCTCTGGGAAGAGAACTGGAACATGCAGATGGATTTAAATATAACAAACTCTTTCAGATCTCATGATCTGTCCAAATCTGAGAGTTCACTACCATACATTGCTAGTGGCTGCATTGCTAGTGGCTGTAATGAAGAAACAGTTTTGTTCCATGTACCAGTTACCACAAAACACATTTTTTTCAAGAGCGTTGTTGTTTATGTTTACTTTGGAGCAGACTCCTGGAAATCTTGTTCAGAGGCATGCCACCTATTGTGACATCTTAGTTCATGAAAGAGATAAATGGAAGAAAGATTTTAAAGCAATTTTCAAGATTAGTGCTGTTATGCCTTTTTTTATTTTATTTTTATTATTTTTTTTTATAGAATTTACTGGGGCACATGACTTGTTCAGTTGTTGCTATTTTTTGATGTTGATAATTTTAGCTGCATAAAAAAAAAATTAAAGTTTGACACTGTTAAATTTAGAAAGAAAATTCAATAACAGGTTAATGAAAACGAAGAGACTGGTACCTGATCCCTTAGATTCTACTGATTAAAGCTTAACCTCAAGGATACTGGAAATGCTTATTGGCATTAAACATTACCCCTTTTCAATAGTGACCAGTTCAAAAGAATTGCTCATTTCTGATAATACAAGTAACTCAAAGTAATTGAAAATATTTGCATTGACAGAATTTTTACTGTGCTAAAGCGAATCCCCCTTTTTGTTGCATTGACAACATTTTTGCTGTGCTCAAGTGAATCCCCCCTTGTGTCAGTTATCTATTCTCTAATCTCTGTCATGAGATCTTCAAGCGTTTTGACATATTTTTCATTGAATAAGATCTCAGATTACATTTTTGCCCGTCAGATGTTTAACTAGCACTGTATAATGGTAGTGCTCAAATGTTGAACTTATCCTAAAGCATAAAATAAGAAATAGTTTGAATGTTTTTGATTTTACATCTAGTAACTTGACAAGAATCTGTTTTCAGTCATTTTGAAGCCCTGTTTGGGGATTTGTCAGTCTTTATCATGTTAGAAGATGTGCAGCTCTGACTTCTAAGGAATGGTCGTGTTTCTGTTTGCAGTGTTGTGAACATGAATGAAATGTAGGACGCAGAGTTTGTACTGTCACACTGACACTAGTGACAGTATACATATTATAGCCTGAGCAAAATAGATTACCAGAACCATTCCCAGCTTTCCTTTTATTGAAAAAGAAAAAAAAAAGATTATATAAATTGTTTTCTTTGTTCTTTCTTTTTTTCACAGTTGAAATTTGATAAAGGAAATTGCTGGGGTACTTTAGTAGATCTGCTGTAAAAAAAAAGAAAAGATCTAGACCCAGATGCATGATATAAAGAATATATCAATATCCATCAGATCAGACACAATGTTGGATTGTCATTGTGTTCTGGTTTTCATTCTCATGACCAAACAAGGGACTGGTTTAGAACATGAATTAGCGGGAGAGAAGGACCAGGAAACAGTGTCACATTTACTGATTTAGTGTTATTGTGGTCACATCACACAATATAGAAAATAGTACGGGAGTAACAAATGCAGAATAATTGGTGTCAAGGAAAAGCATGTACTGAGTGTCTGGATTTTGTGAATCATGCAATGTTTAACGTAATCTTTAATATTTGGAAATTGTGGTTATTGTTTGTTCCTCATTTCTTGTCCATTTTTTGTGTCTTTCTGTGTATGTTTTTATTTGTGAGAACCAGTCGGTGTATGTGTGCTCATGTTTTCAGTGTATTTTCTAACGATAAAGTGTGACCTCATAAATGGATCTTGATGACTCCTTGGAAAATTTGAAAGTGTGCATTTTGCGTGCCAAATCTGACTGCCTAATTTGTGGGATAGTTATCACAGCGCGCATGCACACATACGCATACAGTGACACATCCACACACACACACACACGTACACATAAGCATTCTTGCACGCGCACGCATGCATACTGTGCGTGCGTGCGCACACACACATGCACACAACACACACACACACACACACACACACACACACACACACACACACACACACACACACACACACGTGCACACACAGACACACACATCTGACACGCATACGCACACACACACACACACACACACACACACACACACACACACACACACACACACACACACACCGAGCAAGAGAGAGAGTGAGAGAAGTGAATAAGTGTGTGTGTGTGTGTGTGTGTGTGTGTGTGGCACTTTGTGTGCGTGCACGCTTGATAAGTTGATAGTGTTACGAACTATGACAGAAAATACCTTGCAATGTTTGTCAGCTTGCATTGATTTGAAAAGAACTTTCGGTCATGCAGAGCACTTTGAGACCATTTTCAGATGTTATTACCTGCTACTGTGCTAGTCTTGTATAATGGTCAGACGTGGGAATCTTCCGCCTTTCGGCGGAATTCCGCCTTTTTGGAGGCCTCAGAGGTCATTTTTGAGATCGATGCAAATCCGTTGAGAAATTGGGAGAGGGGGGGGGGGGGGTGTGTAACATTTATCAGAGCTCTTCCGCCTTAGGCGAAATCCTACGCTCGCATGGCCGTAATGCGAGGGCGAGGGGGTGAAACTACGTCAGCGAATGACTCGTCGAGCAACCTACCTACTGATTCGTTCGGTCATTTCCGTTTAACATGAGCCCTCCCGAGACAAGTACAAGAACAACGTACGACGCGGTTAAACCGAATCTATCAACCAAAGGGAAATAATCCGCAGACCTTATGCACACTTTTGATCTTGATCATTTGGTGTCACAGATTATGATTTTTTCAATGTTAAATGACAAAAATCCTTCAGCTTCAGGGGGCTTCGCCCCCAGACCCCCACCAGGGGCGTTGCCCCTGGACCCCACTGGGGCATTCAGCGGCCCCCAGACCCCCGCAAAAATTTTCCTCCTTTTTCACTTTTTCTCATTCCCACCTCTGAATGGTAAGAATAGACAAGCTCCTGTAAACTCGGTTTGAGGGTACAAAATTGCTTTGAAGCATCCCTTACCCGTTTTACTGCCTGTTTTGCCTGTCTCTCTCTTTTTCTTTGGAAAGCAGAAAGTCATATTTCTCACAATCTCAGTAAAACTGTGGTGATCATGACAGTCTCTGTTGACTGTCATTTAGCAAGTCTGTGTGTCATGTGCGATCCTTCAGTTCATATGGTGAACGTTTAATCTCTAATGTCAGCATTGTTTTATTTAGTTTGTTGGTATGTGTGACCCTTCACTTCTAGTATATTGAACATTTATCTTCTGTGTCAACGTTGCTGTCACTTTCGTGACTTGACAAGTTGGTGTGTGTGATCCGCTTTTCATTATATTGAACGGTATTCTATCTCTGTGTCAACATTGCTGTCGCTTACTGAGTCAACTGTGTGATCCTTCAGTTCTATTAGATTGAACGTGTATTTGCTGTGTCAACTTCCCTTCAGCAAAATCAGTGTGTGCAGCCCTTCATTTCATATGTCAAACATTTATTTCTGTCAACATTTTGTTGAATCCACAATTGGAAAATGGTGTCTGTCACATCTGTCGTTTTCCTTTGGGCTGTTACTTTTTATATTTATATGTGCCCTCAATTATGCATCCTTCACATGTATCAAATAATGGCACGGCATTGATAGTCCTATCATTTTTTATAAATTGAAAGCAAGATGAACTGGACCAGAACATTCAGCCCTGATATGGCCCTTTACCTTACCTGACCAGAACAGGTAGCAAAGAAAACAGCTTTTTCCATACCCTCTGTAATGAAAAAGGGTCTGGAAGGCATTCTGTAATCTAACAGTTTGGAGATGTTAGGTTATAAATCAGTAGCCTGGATGCATGATATGTTAAAAATGAAACTGATCATTGGAAACTTTGCTCATGAATAGTAGTTAATGTAACTTTACTAGTTGAGCCGTTTTCCAAAGATGATAGATGACGACCCACTGGCACTGACAGACATGCTGTCATTACAGAGTCCTGAAAAATGCCAGTTTTTATATACAGGGATCAAAATACTTACATCAGATTGTTCATGGTCACTAAACCTTGCAGACGGTCAAAAATGTTCTCTCCACTTGTCCATTGGGCACTGTGTCAATGAATAGGGCTAAGAAGTCGGCTTCAGTCAATTGAATTTAGTATAAGTTAAGCCTTATTTACACCAATTACATCTCAAGAGATCTTCATTACTGTCGAGTGCCTGCATACACTCTGCAGGTCTATGCGGATGTAATTGACTCCCACTAGTCCCAGTTTCCGTGCTTGGCACCTGACCCTGCTACTCTCCCCCCCTCCCTAACCCCACCCCTCTTGCGTCTGTCTGTCTGTCTGTCTTTCTGAGCATAGAAATAGAATATTATCCATCCTCAAAACAAACAGCCCGAGTCATTACTAATACTATGAAGACAGTTCAGTTGTTGGCCTGCGCTTGTTTTTCCCCCCACTATTAGATTGTTCGTCTATGTGTTTGTCTGACTTTATTCAAGTTTAAAGGGCTATGCCAGTCTTGAATAAAAGTTACTCTGTGTTAGGTTTTCTTATGGGAGCAAAAAATACCTCACTTGTTTACAGCCTAGAACTAGATGTTCCCTGAAGCTGAGATCAGGAGAAATTTCCATTTTGGGAATCCTAGGCTACAGCACAGTTGGCACACAGCGCTAATGACACCGAGTGCTTATGAATTTAGCTCTATTGAAAAGCGCCATTTCTGTCGCAAGCCTCGAAATTCACACTCATCTGATTGTCCATGATAACGAAACGTAGTCTTCTTGAGTTCTTCTACTTCTTGCGGACAAGTGGAAAGTCTTTCTCCAGTTGTCTGTTGGGCTTCTCTATTTTTCAAAAAGAAATGTGTCGTTGAAAGAATGACCAAGAAGCAGGTTTCAGTGCAGACCGACCATGCTTCCTTCTTTCCCTTTTCAGTTTTACTCCTTCACTACCACCACTCATCTACCCCTCCCCATGTTTTTTTTTTTTTTTTTTTTTTTTTGAACTGGAACAAGTTAGCAGATTGCTGTTTTGCTGTAAGCAAGGCTCTAAGGCACTAATGTTCTGTATCCAAAGTGTGTCAACAGCATGCTTATTGTGCCTGGTTAGCGAAGAAATGATAGATCTACACTCAGTATTTTTTTTGTTTGTGACTGAATGAATACAGGTGATGAAGAAGAAAGGAGAGTAGATAAGAAAGAGGACACGACAGAGATTCATTTTAATTCAGTTCAACAATTTGTCAGTAGTGGAAATATAGAGAATTGTATTCTATTTTTAGTTCTGATGCAGTTTTGAACACATTTAAGGGAAACTTCTTTTTCCATGAATTTATGCTCTGCGGAATGTACGAATTGTTAAATTATACCTTATTCCTCTCTCTTTAGTTTTAGGTCTTAATCTTGTGTGTGCAGAATTGTTACTGTGCCATGTCTGCTGACATGTCACTGCACCACAGGCGCTTGCCTTTATTCACTGTCTCCTTACTTGGGGAGGGCAAGCAGATGTGTGATAGAATAAGTAGATTTTTTTTTATCAAGTTGTTCCCAGGACAGCTGAAAATAACCAGGAATTACTAGCCTGCATGAAGCCTTACGATGCAGAGTTAATGAAACGCATGTCATAAAAGCAGCACATGTCTCGAGATGTGAGCAAGCATGAAAAAACTTTGAGATCAGTTTCAGGATTTTGCGAGTGTATCTGGCGGAAAATGCAGGAAACAGTGTTGCACATTATCTTTAGCATAAAACATATCCTGACCCCCCTTGGAGAAGGCTTTCCCCTGTAGTTAAACTTGAAGTTTAGTTCAAAAAGAAGATAGACCTCATGCTGTTCATTTAGTACTTTCTTTTTCTAGATTTTTCTTCTTTTTTTCTTTCTTCAGAGAATGCCCCCCCTTTCTTTTTTTTGTCATTTCCATCCATTTCTTTCTCGCTTTTGATGATCTGTTTTCAATGTCAGCGTCACCAATAACAATATTCTACAGAACTTGGGTCAAACTTCACTGGCATCAAGCTTGCTGTCAACAATGTGTAAAGTATGCGTGTGCGTGCATACTTGCATGTGTGTGCGTGTGCGCGTGTGTGGGTGTGTGCATGTGCACTTCTTTCTCTCACTCCAGCTGACAAGAGCGCTGTGATCTTTTTTTCGGGGGGTCGCTTTTTCTTTTCTTTTTTTCTTTGAATTTGTATCTGTTCAGTAATCTGAGGTTCCTTATATAAATGTAAAATGGTGGTAACTCTTACGTCTCTTGTTCTCAGCTTCAGACTTTTGAGGGTAGAATCTGCAGCCTGTGCAGTGAGCAGTAGAGGTGTGGAGCAATAGTGGACATGTATGTGAATGAGGTTCTGTTGGTTCCTATCATATGCAGGCATGTTTGCCATTGAACAGCTGATAGTCGCAGCGATTGCGCTGAATTATGTGATGAGACGCCTATACTGTGTTGAATTTTCCTTTTTTTCACATCTCACTGCAGTAATCTACTTTGTGATTTACTCTTTGATTTTTTGTTTCTTTTGTTGATTTTGCTGTGTGTATACAGCTGTCAATCATGACTGATTCCTTATGGGTTTTTTTCCGTTAGTCTAAAATTGATAATTCTTTTTGTCTGGTTTACATAAATTTTGAAAAAAAGGTCAAAATATCCCCCACCCCCTCCCCTCCCACCCCCAAAATCTGTGTAAAAGAGACAGAGAGGAACTTTTGGGGGTGGGAGGATGCACTGGTCATGTGATGTTTAGATGTTTATTTTTAACTCGGGAGGTGGGCGACATTGCACTGTTTTTAGTGCATGAATTGTGTATTGGAGCAGCGCCTGGTTATGTTTTCTGCCAAGGCCCCACTTCCCCTGGTCAGTGTATTCTGTCAGGACTCCTAAAGTCCTAGACAAGCTTAACTTTAGATAGTCATCCTAGTTAGATTAGAACCAGCACTTTCACTAACTTCTCTTTTTGTCTCTCTGCCATTATCTCTGCCCCTCTCTTGTCTCTCTCTTACTGGTGAGTTGATTTTAACGTGGTGACAGCCCTGATGTGGCCCTTTGCAGTCGGCTGGGCTATAAGCAACATTATCTTATCTTATCTCTTGTCTCTCTCCCTGCTTCTCTCCCTCTCTGTGTCTTTCTACCTGCTGTCTTCTTTCTGTGTGCCTCTGTGTGTGTTTGTCTCAGTGTCTGTTTCTAACATTTTCTTGCTCTGTCCTCTCTGCATGTTTTGACCCCTCTCTCTGAGTCTCTCTCTCTTGTGCTCCTCTCTCTCTCTCTCTCTCTCTCTCTCTCTCTCTCTCTCTCTCTCTCTCTCTCCGACTCTGTCTGTGTTTGTCACTCTGTCTGTCTCTGGGTTTATGTCTCTTTATCGTTGGCACAAAATTCTTTTTAGCTTTCTGTTGTCATGGGTTTCCACCACCTCCCTTATTCGCTCAGAAATTTATCCCTTCACAAAAGATGAACACTTCTGGAAGGACACCCATCACCCATACCTGATGTTGTGTTGCATGGAAGAGAACTGGTGGAATCAAACCAGTTGTGGGGGGGGGGGGGGGGGGGGGGGGGGGTCATAAATATTAAGAAATTGGTCCACAACATAGAGTACAGGTCTGATGTCAGTTCACCCATTGTAGCAGCCCATTGTAGCAGCACAGTGCTAATGAATATATTGGGATGCTCTATGATCAGGTGATAATGAAAGGGGGGTCATAAATATTAAGAAATTGGTCCACAACATAGAGTACAGGTCTGATGTCAGTTCACCCATTGTAGCAGCCCATTGTAGCAGCACAGTGCTAATGAATATATTGGGATGCTCTATGATCAGGTGATAATGAAAAGTTAAACTGTAAATTTAATCAGCCATTGACATGCTTTGCCCTTTCTTAAATGACTAGAAATCCAAGTATGAAGAATTTATGCTATCGTACACAGATTTGTTCATTCTCCAGTCGTTTCCGCTTCTCTCGTTGCCAAGTTATTTTCTTAGTTACAGTTTCATTACTTACGGGAAGTTCGACAGCAATGTTTTCCAGGCATGCACCAGTTATTCCTGTAGTGAAATATTAAGTCACAACCTTGTTTTAGAAATAGTCCAGCCCTTCCCTTCGTCATTTATTGCAAAAATGAGGACATTTTTTAAGGGAAGTGGGTCTGTCGTTACCAGATAATCTTCACCCAAGACCATGAACTCAAGAGGGAGGCACACGCGTTCTGATTCCTCTTCCTCCTCTACTAATTTTCATTCCCGCAGGTCAGCAGCCCAACTGGGGAGAAACTTGTTCATTTTCTTTGTCTCTCTTGGTCTCTTCTCCCTCAAGATTTTTCCGTTCCATTTTCATCTCCTGCTCCATGATCTCATGCTCTCTTTAGTGACTGTGTATCAGACTGGCTGATCTGTCTGGGAGCCCAAATGACATAACTGGCACTGTTCCCAATTTGGTTAAGGCTGCTTTAGATGGGACATTCTGCTAGAAGATTACAGGATATTCAGACCAGATGTTAGGGTCCTAAAATTCCTAGTTCTGTAGTCATCAGTATTATCTGTAGTCATCAGTATATTGATGTATCATCCCAAATTACAGAATACACAGTACAAAATCTTAAGTAACATTCCAAGAGGTGACCTGCGCTTACATGCACACACACACACACACACACACACACACACACACACACACACACACACACACACACACACACACACTCACATGTAAAGTGTGCACACAACAATGAGATGCTGTAAATGCAGTCAGTCCATGGGGTTTGTCAACATGGTCCGCTCACATTCATATATATACATCACATTACATGTGCACAAATTCTTACACAACAGACAGACAGGCACACACACACACACACACACACACACACACACACACACACACACACACACACACACACACACACACACCATGCAAGCGCACTTTTTTTTACAGTGTAAAAGAAACATGACTCTACCATCATGCATGGGAGTCGTAAGTTATTGACTTGGTAATAACTACTAAACTAGTTCTTCATAAGTACGGTAATATAGCCATACTAACAGTGGCATTCAGATAATTCCTGCAGACAAGTTCACTTTCATAATGAAGCGTTCCAGTTAATAGTATAATACATTAGTTGCCATATGTACCATCACTTTTTTTCATTTTTTGAAGGAACTAAAAAGCGTGCTTTAAATATTATGTGAGGTTATGAAATCTTAAAGTAATTATTGAATTACAGACAGTTTTATACAGAATTTATTCATGCAGTGTTTACTCACGGCAGCAAAACCAACATTGAACACAGTCCATGTTAAAACAAAACAAGATGCGAAGCACATAAACGTACTCCAAGTTTTCCAAACCGCTTATAAATCAGCCAAGTGCTTTATGAGATAAGAAATAAAGGCGAAATAACGGTTTTAACGGTTATTTAACCGATGTACACTTTTGAAACTGGTATTTTAGTCCTCACTGGGCTAAAGCCTGTGTACATACCAAATTTCATCCAAATCGGACAATATGTCAAGAATAACGGTTTTTAACGGTCAGATTTTGAAACACTGCATGGAAGTGCCATTTGTGTGTGATGACCTTTCTATATATACAAAATTGCATTAAAATCCACCAATATATAAAAAATAACGGCAAAATAACGGTTTATCGGTTATATAACCGATATACACTTTTGAAACCGGTATTTTAGTCCTCACTGGGCTAAAGCCTGTGTACATACCAAATTTCATCCAAATCGGACAATATGTCAAGAATAACGGTTTTTAACGGTCAGATTTTGAAACACTGCATGGAAGTGCCATTTGTGTGTGATAACCTTTCTACAAAATTGCATTAACACCCACCAATATATAAAAAATAACGGCAAAATAACGGTTTAACGGTTATATAACCGATATGCACTTTTGAAACCGGTATTTTAGTCCTCACTGGGCTAAAGCCTGTGTACATATCAAATTTCATCCAAATTGGACAATATGTCAAGAATAACGGTTTTTAACGGTCAAATTTTGGAACATTATATAGAAGTGCCATTTGTGTGTGATAACCTTTCTATATACCAAATTTCATTAAAATCGACCTATATATAAGAAATAACGGCAGAATATGGGTTTTTAACGGTTGTTTAATCCATTTTCAGCATTACATCACTTACATATGGACAGAGGATCCGATTTGTTACAAGATCATCCATACCGCTTATAAATTGGCCAAGTACTTTCTGAGATATTCCATAAAGAAGAAAAACCGTTACAAGCCGTTACAACTGTTAGTAACGGCTATAACGGGGCAAACTAAAACATGAGGCATCATCCGTGACCCATAATGAACATACCTGCTAATTTTCATAAAGGTCGGCCAAGTACTTTCTGAGATATTCCATAAAGAAGAAAAAACGTTACAGGCCGTTACAGCCGTTAGTAACGGTTATAACGGTAAACTAAAACATTGGGCATTATTTGTGACCCATAATGAACATACATACAAATTTTCAGAAAGATCGGCCAAGTACTTTCTGAGATATTCCATAAAGAAGAAAATGCGTTACAGGCCGTTACAGCCGTTAGTAACGGCTGTAACGGTAAACTAAAACATCGGGCATCATCCTTGATCCATAATGAACACACAGGTTACAAATTTTGAGAAAGATCGGCCCAGTAGTTTTGTCTGGAGCGAGTGGAACACATTTTTGACCACGGACACACACACACACAGACACACACAGACACACACACAGACACACACACACAGACAGCATTTCTTCCTTCCCATTCTAAAGTACTCCCTGTTCTTTAAGATAAGATAAGATAAGATAATGTTGCTTATAGCCCAGCCGACCGCAAAGGGCCACATCAGGGCTGTCACCACGTTAAAATCAACTCACCAGTTGTTCTTTAAGAACTGGGAGTACAAAAAAGAATGATGGAATAGTGGAAAGCAAGAACCACATATGTTTTCTGTAGATGAATTGATGAAATCAAAGACAAACAGTGGCAAACATGGTTCTTAGCCAGGAAACCTCATTAAGATAGAACATGATTATTCTTGCATTCAGTTTTGTTGTTGGTTCCAGTTCCAAAACAGTGTCAGGCCACTGCTTGTACACAGTCACCTCACTGATCAGAGTTCACTTTGGTTTCCTTGAGATGAATCAGCAGCCCACAGATTTAAAGCTGCACTGAAATAGAACAGTTCTCATATTCTCACCATCTGTAAGGAAGCTCAGTCATGCTATTGTTATTGTGTGTGTGAAGTCACTGTAATGCATGTGCTAGGACATGACAATAATAATAATGATGATGGATATTTGTTGACAGTGACACTTAATTTGTGAATAGCCCTATGTGCATAAGAAATTCTCGGCACACAGGCACGCACACACACACATACACATGCATGGGAACACCTGCATCCATGCACACACACACACACACACACACACACACACACACACACACACACACACACACACACACACACTCATGCCTGCACACACACACACACACACACACACACACACACACACACACACACACACACACACACACACACACACACAAGCATGCACATACATGTACACACACAGGCACACACACACATGTATGCACACAACATACAAATTAACTGGTGTGTGCACATGCATGTGCACGTACATGCACACACAGACACACATACAAATACAACACACAATCATAAGGTGAAAAGGAAATAAGCAATGAGTTGGTGACAATTGTTGTGAGGTATATGACAGAAGAAAGTGAATTAGAGGTTAAAAAAAGAGGGGGGGGGGGGGGGGGGGGGGGGGTAGAGTTTGTTCCATGCAGAGGACACTTGAAAAGAGAAACCAGGCTATGTGAGGTCTTGGTATGGAAAGAAGGGATCTGGTATGGAAAGAAGGGATCTGAAGGAGATGAGTGTCAGCAGAGGAATACAAGGGCCAGACAGGAAGGAACAGCTGGAGAAGATAAGAAAGGTATGGAGATCGACTATTCAGAGACTGGAAACAAAGCATAGACAGTTTGTCATCAGTTCATTTTTGTAATTTAGGAAGCCAGTGAAGAGAATGGAGGAGTGGAGCAAAACGACTAGATTTAGATCACCTGAACATTAATTAGTTTGGCTACATAATGCAACATAATTAACTTGGATACACTTCAACTTTTTGTTCTACAAATATTTCTGCGAGCGAAAACATCAGAGTAAGTAATATGTTTTAGAAAAGAACGTTTTTCGAAAAGAAAATATTGCTGATTAGATTTTGGGGAAGTACCGAGTGTGTTTTAGAGACATGTCGGAACACAAATGTTCTACTAATGGCATCTAACTTTCTAAGTGATCTTAGCATGTCTCTGAGTGCTAGCAAATACTTGAAATAAAAGTGAACAATAGACAGTAATTAGTGGGCATTTAGACTGCTACTTCAGTACATTTTTGCTTCCCTGGTTTTGGGTGGAGGGAGTGGGAGGGGGAAGGAGGGGGAAGGGAACCAAAATATGAACAGTTTTGATTTGCCCAGCTCATGATACAGCTATCACAGCAACCATGGTCATACTTGTCGAGCTCCATTCCCTTTACTAAATGAATGTGTATGTGTTGTGTTTGTGTATGTGTGTGTGTGAGAGAGTGCTAGTGTGTGTGTGAATGTGTGTGAATGTGTGTGTGTGTATGGTGTGTGTGTGTGTGTGTGTGTGTGTGTGTGTGTGTGTGTGTGTGTACTTAAATAGGGCGGGAGGGAGTGGTGTGCTGAAATATTCATGCTTGTGACTTCGTGTTTCAGAAAAACCAAGCACTGACTGATTGAGTATTTTTCTTTCTTTTAATGTTTTGATGAATTAAAGAAAATGTTCATTTCATAGAAATGTTTTATTGCAGCAACAGCATGTCAGTTGGGTTGAATAGAATTTCATCGTGTGAGGAAGAATTTGACCAACACATAGCTCTTGCAGTCTTGAAAAGCAGCATTTTGACTGATGATCTGCAGTAAGGCATTGGGGGGCTGTTTGGTTTTGTTGTGTTTAGGCAGATTTTCTCCTGGTAGCCTTTCCTTTCTTTAGCTAGGGTTCAGGTTTGGCATCAGTCATGAATCATAAATTAAAGGGGTTTGGCATTGATAGTCATCGGCCATTAAAGGGGATAGGAACTTCAAACACTTTAGAGGTTAAAACAAGTGCTGTAAACAAATGGAGATGTAATTAATCACAGAGTCATGCATCATAATGTTCAAATGAGGATAGTTTGGTTTAAATCTTCAGTTTGGGGAGTAACCAGGGCATTGCTGTGTTGGTGAGCATTCCACTGGTGCTCGTCATGAAGAGCAGAAAAGTTATTCTGTGTGGCGTGATGTCACAGGCATCTAACAGGTTAATAAGCTGCAGTGAAAAATATTGTTAATTTTTCCAAAACTAGGGAAACACAGTATTTCTGAAACCTAGGCTATCTGTGGAAAATTTTGAGGCCTGAAGGAAATTGTTGGAATAATCTGAAGATTGCAAACTTTCCAGGAGTTGATTGAAGGCTACCTGTGAAAACGTGCTAAGCTTGTGTATATATATGTATGTTAACACATCGTTAACAAGCAATACCAGAGTTATTTTTACAAAAGGATTCTCGGAGTCTAAAGTACGGAGAGAAGAAGTGACCGACTGATACAGGGTGCTGTGTCTACAATTGTGGATGCAGGCTTTGCAGACAAAACAGTAGGCAAGTGGTTTTAAGAAAACATTATGCCAAGCAGCCCCATTGCCTTCTCTAGGTAGCCCAGTGTGTGTGTGTGTGTGAGTGAGTGTGTGTGTGTGTGTGTGTGTGTGTGTGTGTGTGTGTGTGTGTGTGTGTATGTCAATGATAGAGTGCGCGATTCCTAAACCACTGTGAATTTATGTGTGTCAGTGTCCTAGAACGAGTAGAAATTGGGGTATAGTGCCCTTTGAAACTGAAAAACATGCAGACAAAAATGCTGAAAAGTATATAAAGACATATTGCATTGTTATTCAAAGGCCTTATCATGTGCTGATTATCTACTTTGGAGTATGCGGTTTAAACGAAACTTTTATCAACTCCATCAGACTCGCAAGACTTGAATTGCCAGGAGCCAGAAAACTACCTGTGGCATAGTCATAAAATATGAATAAATGAACACGGACACTTGCTTGATGAAAACTCAAGCTTTCACCTGATCTGACATTTGAAATGGCCATGATGGCAACACAGTTGACATTTTTGCCATGTTCTGGTGGTTGGATGGATCATGGATCATTTATAAAAAAATATATTATCAAGAGTCACCTCCACCCACACTTCCTCTCGCCATGCTTTTACATAAGTTCAGTAAAATCCCTGTGCCATGAAATTTCTTGTCGGAAGGATAATTATCCCCATAATTTCAAGAAAAGAGTATGAATACACCATGGTGATGCTGGTCAGGAATAGATCTGAAACGCAGCTTGTGCAGACCTTATTATGATGCTCACCTGCTGGTTGTGAAAACAGTAACAGGAATATTTCCTACAAAACAATTACACAGAAGAAACATTGCTGTGCTTTTTTGATCCTCCAGAAAATTACAATTTATTATGATTTAAAAGGTACTGTGTATTAGCTGATAATGAAGATATAGTCAAATTATATTAGGACATGAAAAGTGCAATCAGTGGTTTCAGCAATATTTTCAGTGTACTATCAGATTGGCCTTTTCTTAAAGATTGTGGTCAGTGTTACATTTGTGCATGGTAAATGTTATTCTGTATTCATGCGCTGAGGTCGCAACCTTATTGTAAAGGGACACTCCTCTCCCGTTCCTCCTATAACGGCTTTTCCAGTGGCTTGGCGTGGTGTGTGTTCCTGTAGTTTAGGAGTGCCAGATGAGAGTCTTTTCCAGCGATAGCGTCCAAGAAGTGTTTGGAATGTCATCAGGAAGCTCGACTCTTCGTCCAGATGGACATGCCAATAAGCATTACTCGAGTTTTGAGAAACTTCAAGTTTTGGTATGATGTCCTCAAGGACAAGAAGTGGATGGTAGAAATTAGAGCTTTGTTCAATGGTCTTGGGTCGATGTTGGTTCATCCACTGGAGTGATGATCTCTCTTTCAGTCAGCTTAATCAGTTCTGCTTTGACTTTCGACTTCATTGCATGAGGAACGCATGAAACCAGTTCTTGGCACTACAGGAATACACCAAGCCAAGCCATTGGAAAAGCCGTTATAGGAAGAAGTGGGAGAGTAGTGTCCCTTTACGATAAGGTTGCGACCTCAACCAACTGCCGTGGCGAAGTAGTTAGCATCGCGGACTCCCCGGCTGTGAGGTCGTGGGTTCGAATCCCATCAGAGTCATGTGGGTTTTTCTGCCCCGACCGGCTCCTACCCAGAGTTGAGTTTGCTGTGGACTCAGTTGGGAAGACTGGGACCACACAGTCGAGTTTCATCCATTTAATGGATGCGTTTCTGAGAGTGTTGCTCAAATTTCCTGACCAACACTGCAGGTGCCCGTGTCTCTCGGGCCTGGTTTGACGCTGGGATGTATCATGAAAGGAAGCGTAGAGTACAGCCCTGTCATGTAGTCTCAGACCGAAATGGAAATCCGTAGCATCATCTTAATCATCCTCATTCTCATCGATCAGCATAAAAAAAATGTCTCAAATTCTGTGGCCCTTCATGCCCTGCTCTCATGGTGACCTCAATTTCGATGTCCTCTCCACGTCTGTGGCCTTGGTTTGGTTCCGTCGGGGTTACCGGTATCGGGGGTCCATGGGGGCTGTTCTTGGAAGGACGTGGTGGCACCCTCCGGAGGGAGAGCTCACTCACGCCGGCTCCGCGACTAAGCAATTATTGTTGCCAGTAGGGGGCTTAGTAGGTGGTGTCCTGCGTATGTTTTATCAGAACAGGCGCCACTGAACACCACTGAAGTGACTTGGCGGCAGTGCAGTGTCTCCTCCGGTGGGTTGCCTCTTGACAGCTGGACGTTGACTGCTCCCTGTGGATTGCCGGTGCCAGGGCTGTGTCGGGGCCGACCGAGATGTGGCTGTAGACGGGGTGTCGGAATGAGCGGCGTGGGTGCGATGCCTCTGGGGTGGCGTAGAGGTTGGGACAGAAAAAAAAAAAGGTTGCGACCTGAGAATAACAATTACCATGCAGTAATGTAACAGTCAGGTAGAACAACTATTGCTTATGTTGATACTGTATGCTAGCCAAATACATAGCAAAGAACAGGACTGGACAATTTCAGTTGCTCAGTGGCCTTGGGTGAGTGCAGATGTAGCAAGGTTCTTTGTATAATAAAACACAATAAACATGAAATGAATTCTTTGGGTTAAGTTTTGGTTTGTAAAATACATTTTCCCCCAGGTTACAAGGAATGTTGACTTTTAATTACTTTATATCATTTCGTTTCAGTTTTAGATGTTAATATTGAAAGAAAAGAGAACAGTTCACATCTCAAATGATTTATTTGATGATCAATGCCCTAAAGGCAGTGGTACAAAGAAGGTATTGTCCATAGCAGTGAAAGGAGAAATTGTTAGGTTTTCTCACTATGTTCATCTCTGAACCTAGATTCACATTGGACTTCAATGTAACTTGCCTTTCTTGTTGCAAAGTGAGACCACTGCAGGCGGAAATCTAAACAAATCTTAAATAAATGTTAGCGAACCGCCGAGAGAAACTGGAAAAAAACGAGTCACAAGACAAAGCACAACGTGTTTCGATCTCTTAGGTCTTCTTTAGGCAAGATACAAACAAATAGGACAACAAAAATTACAATGATTGAAAGATGTATACAGCGATAACAATTGCACACATTGATGACGTAAACAAAAATACAAAACAATGAAGGGTAGCAGTCAGTATGAATCAAATAGATTTGTTTAGATTTCCGCCTGCAGTCGTCTCACTTTGCTCTAGATCTATTTTGTTTGTCCACGTTTCTCTGGGCGGTTCGCTGACATTTATTTAAGATTTGCCTCTCTTGCCACAATTTCTGAACAGCCACAAAAAGTGCAAGACTGAGATTTATTCCGAGTTAGATCATCAAATAAGACTTTGATATCGTTTTCAGTTTCAAGTGAATAAAGGAAACATTTTTGCAGAAAAATAGAACTATCCGTCTCCAAAATCCAGTGACCAGAATGAATATCGTGAATATTATTCTTGAATTCGTTTTGCAAGTGTGATATGATTTCAGGCACACTTTTCTTACTTCTTTACCATGTAAACAAATCAAAGTCATAAATGTTCTAATGATAAAGTGTAGCATACTACTTCTGTTTCATTCTGCTGTCTTTATCACCAGAAACTTCAGACTGAAATGACTAAATTAAGATAAGATAATGTTGCTTATAGCCCAGCCGACCGCAAAGGGCCACATCAGGGCTGAAATGACTAAATTAAGAATGTTTTTATGTTACTTTTTTGAGACATAAAGTATGTGCATCCATTGCATATTCAGGATTTGAGGTTTGATATATTCTCATGTTTGGGATTCAGCAAGTTTGACTTTCTTTGTGACATAATGAAATGGAGACTTGTTGCCTTTTTGATGGAGAAAGGCATTAAACAGGAACATATGTTGTTTACTCCAGCCATTTCTTGTTTGTCAATAGAAGCCTCCTGGGACTCTGTCCATGACACCAGTTGGGTATAGAACTAGAAGTAATGGGTGGCTGATGGTCATGTTTTGGGTATGCAAACAAACAACACTCATATGGCAAAATATTTAGATGAGAGTGGGTATGGGCAGTTGTTATTTTTTCTGCCTAGTTGAAGACAAACTGATATCATACTCTGACATTTTACATGCCAAGACAGTTCCAGAAATTAAAAAGAAAAAAAGTCTGTTGAAAGAATTGTTCCTGGCCATGGATGGACAGAAAAGTGAAAGATGCACCACTCGAAGCACAGATTGGCTTCAGATTGCATCATTTAGAAAAATTTTGAAACATGGTGACAGGAGATGGGAGGGGTGCATGCCCAACTGGACTCCACAAGAATTTCGGCTGTTGATCTTATTTTTCCACGGAAACTGATCCAGCAGCTAGAGCAAGATCGTTGGCCTCAGTGTAAGAACTTTTATGACAGATCATTGAGAATGTGTGACAATCGCAGAGCTCTCCATTTGTCTCCTTTATCCTTGATTTTCATATTTTTTGCGAAAACAAGAGAGGAAGAAAGGAATCATCTGAAGCCAAAGGCAGGAAACATCAGTAACGTTATTATGAACACTTTACTTTATCTGATCAGATTAACCTGGTAAAACAAGAGAGAAAAAAAAGTGCAGGTTTAATCACATCATCAGTTTTGTAAATAAATGGAGATACTTCCATCTTTTCCCTTTAAAGTTTAATCAACCATTTAACTTGCGTAGAGGCTGTTTTGCTTAATAGTTAATTCTTGCCCAATTTGATCTGGAACATTGAGAATTATGAACTACAGATCATGTATTCAAATACTCGTTATATTAAGAAATTGGTGTGTGTGTGTGCGTACATCACTACGTACTCTTGTGCACTACATACTCTGTGCATTTATTAGTACTATTTGTGGAAGCAGGAGAAGAAGTGTGCGACTGGGAACCAGAGTGTAGTGGGTCATACAGAGAAAGGAGTGTGGGTATTTGGTGGGGATTGAGAGACATTACCACTGATAGGGTGTAAGGAGTTGTGTCCATTACTGTTTTAAGTCTAAAAGTAACTTCATGACAGGTATTAAAACAAACTGTAGTGTAATTATATAAATATGCTTTTGCAGTATGATGTGTGTTTGTGTAATGCAGTAAGGGGCTATTAGTGGGTACATAATTATGGTGTTAAATGTTCTTTCCCCATTCCTTCCCCCTGCCCTCATCCCCATGGCCACTTTCTTCTCCTCTTGTTTCCCCCCCCCTTCCCTCCTCCTTCCACCCTTCCTTACCCCCTCATCCTGTCCTCCCTCCCTCTTACCTTGTACCCCCCCCCCCCCCTTTGAATCTCTCTCTGTCTCCCTCTCTCTCTCTATAATACATCTCTCTGTCTCTGGATAAATTCTTTTCTTTCTTTCTGCGTACGCAGGCTGATACTCCTGCGGACACTCCCTGTATAGCCAGGCAGTGGAGTTTTGTGTGTATGACCCTTTTCTATCCCGCCATTAAGGCAGCCATACTCCATCTTCGGGGAAGGTGCATGCTATGTGTCACGTGTCATCCATACCAACGGCTAAACTGGCCTTCTCTTCCGAAAGTTGGTGATGGGATTTTACGTGTGCGCAAGATGTTGTGCGTGCGTTCACACACGGAACCTCGGTTTATAGTCTCATTCGAAGGACTGTGTGGGGAATGGAGTCAGAACCAATGTTAACTCCGAGGGAAAAATCCCCCTATACCGAAATTCGAACCCGCAACCCCAGGATCACGAGTCCGGCGCTCTACCAACTGAGCTATTCCGGCCCCCCTCTGGATAAATGATTTGTTCTTCTCTTCTTTCTCATCTCTTTCTCCTCAACCATCAAAGACTCCCAACCTATCCCACTCCACAGTTTATTCTCTCTCTCTCTCTCTGTCTCGCTCGCTCACTTTCTTTTATTCTTTTTGACTAGTTTGTGTGTCTTCTATTCAGAACTAAATGGTGAAAGAAAGGAACAGTTCTCTTCTTCCCTTCCTCCCTCCCTCCCTCTCCCCTCCTCTCTCTCTCTCTCTCCCCCCCCTCCTTCCCCTTTGCCTCCCCCATCCCTCCTGTTGGTCTGTATGATCCAGGTCAATGTTTCTAGGGTCTCCGATCCCCAAGAAAAGAAATGAAAGGGGAGTATGTTTCTTAACCATGATGATGTGACCACCATGGTCATCTGGGTTTTAATTAGTTACAAGACAATGTTTTAACTTGAGCCCTTGGGTTTTCTGTACCCTGCCACTTATGTGCTGCAGGCAGGGCTCTTGTGCCTGCCACCTGTCATTGCAGCTTCCCAGGATAGCAGGCTTGACTTGTTGCAGTAGTCGCCCTCACCGTCCACTTGAAATATCCGTTATAAGTCACAGTCACAGTGAAGACACACGCAAGCTTAACTTTCTTCAGCCCTCCGGGGGTTGCGACCTTGTCGTGGTCGGAGGGCTTGCGCGGTCCAGTGATCCCTTAGGCTTTGCTGGCGGGGGCATCAATACTTGGAAATAGGCTGGTTTTTTTCAAACTGCTTCTAGGTCCGAAAAGCCAAGATGCTGTCTGGCCTAAGCATAACGTGGTAAGGAGTTGATGCCCTTGGTAGGGCTTCCCATGTCAGATAGGCTAAGGGTGAGGATCCTGACTAAGAGTAACCCGCCTTTCTCCTTTTCTTGTTTTCTGCCTCCCTTATTTGGCCCTTTTCTATCTTCGTCTCCCCTTCAAGTCTTCTTTTCCACGCTCCTTTTCTCTCTGTGGTCTCCTTAAGATCCGCCGTGTTTGCCGTGCGGTGCGACCTGTGTCGGAGGGGAATGAGATCCTGGTGATTGAGAGGGCCAGCGCTCTCAAAAAAGCTGTTGCTAATCTGCTTGCTTCAACCATTGAACAGAATTCCTCCTCTTCTAACAAATCGGCCACTTTTGTCAAAAACAAAGCCCTAAAAGAAAAATCACCCTGCAACTTTTCGTCCGACAACATGGAAGACTACAATCTTCCTTTCACGTTAAACGAGCTGAAATCTGCCTTACTTTCTTGCAGCGATTCCTCTCCAGGTATTGATGAAATTCATTATCAACTGTTGAAACATCTTCCGCAAGGTCTGAACATACTGCTACAGGTTAGGTATACAACCATGTGTGGACTACAGGTTTCTTTCCACCCTCTTGGCGGAAAGCCCTCATTATTCCCATCCCAAACCTGGAAAAGATCTTTCTAATCCATCAAACTACCGTCCCATAGCTTTGACCAGCTGTGTCTGTAAATTGATGGAGAAAATGGTCAATGCTAGACTCATGTGGAAACTCGAAACCGATGGCCTTCTGGCGAAAGAACAGTGTGGTTTCCGCAAACATCGGACTACAGTTGACCATTTGATTCATCTGGAATCTACACTTCGGAACGCCTTTCTGAACAAACAGCATGCAGTGGCAATTTTCTTTGACTTGGAGAAGGCCTACGATACCACCTGGAAGTCGGGGATACTTCATGATCTCCATGATCTGGGTTTTCGGGGTCTTCTTCCGCTTTTCATACAATTTTTTTTGGCAGAACGACAGTTTCAGGTCCGGGTTGGCACCACTCTCTCTGATGTCCACGAGCAGGAGTTGGGTGTTCCACAGGGGAGCATACTGTCTCCTGCCCTCTTTAGTATTAAGATCAACAACATTGTGAAATCAGTCCAGCAGGGTTCAGACTGCTCATTGTTTGTGGATGATTTTGCTGTCTACGCAACTGGAAGCCTGTACCCGAGTGTCCAGCGCAGGCTCCAGCTTTGCGTGGATAAAATCCATCGATGGGCAGATGAAAACGGTTTCACCTTTTCTCCAACAAAGACGCAGTGTATTCACTTCCATAATTTCCGTCAGTTTTTTCCAGATCCCGAACTTCAAGTAGGGAAATCTCCCATTCCAGCTGTTAAAGAGGCCAAGTTTCTGGGAATCATTTTTGACCAGAAACTGAACTTTCTCAGCCACATCAAAAACCTCAAAACTGCTTGCCAAAAAGCACTGAATATTCTGCGGGTCGTAGCGCACACTGACTGGGGCGCTGATAAGAAAACTTTGCTGCACCTCTACAGAGCCCTGGTCCGTTCCAAACTGGACTACGGTTGTGCTGTGTACGGCTCCGCAAGATCGTCTTACCTCAAACTCTGTCTCTGTCTTGGAGCGTTCCGCACCACCCCTGTGTACAGCCTGTACGCAGAGGCGGGTGAACCTTCATTGTCCAACCGCAGGCTGAAACTGTCATTGATTATGTTGTTGTTGTTGTTGTCGTACCCTGGCTAAAAGACTCCAGGGATCATCCGAACAGCCGAAGCATTTGAACACTACGGCACAAATGCATCAGCTGGGGATGAGAACATTACGTGTGTGACCGTTTTTGATTACCCCGCCACATGGGCAGCCACACTCCGACTTCGGGGGATATTGAATTATTATATCCGACTGTTCTCGGAACCAGAAAACCCTGCCTATGACTGTGTCTTTGATCCTCCGTTCCAAAGTAAGTTTGAAAACAATCCTAAATGTATTCCGCCGTTTGGTCTTCGTATGCAGCCTCACGTGCGGAATGCAGGTCTAGACCTAGGAGTTGTGTCGGATTTTTCCAAGTTTCCGGATCAACCTCCGTGGACCTTTTTCACACCAGAGATTCGTTTCGATCTTGCAGCTTTTCGCAAAGAGTCTACCAGCTCTCTGGCGTACAAGGCTTTGTATACTGAGCTCTGTTCCAAATTCCCATCCTGTCAAAAAGTTTTCACTGACGGTTCCAAGTCTGAGGATGGAGTGGCCTGTGCAGCCTACTGCCCTGGCGCTCCTTCTCAGATACTGTTGGAACATATTCATTCAGATGCTTCTGTCTATTCTGCTGAACTTACTGCTCTGGTACTGGCTTTGAAGATAATCTCACATTCTTCGAAGAGGGACTTTCTGGTTCTGTCGGATTCGCTGTCAGCTTTGGAGGCCATAGCTGGCCGCAACCTTCAGCATCCAGAACTTTTACTTTTTTTGAACTTTTCAGCAAGTTGAAGGCGGACGGTTACAACATTACTCTTGCTTGGGTTCCTGGTCATGTTGGCATCGGCGGGAACGAAATGGTTGATCGTTTAGCCAAGAACGCCACAAGAGAGAAACTGTCCAACACTTATATCCCCTGCTCAGATGTGAAACCCAAAATTAATGATTATGTGAGAGACCTCTGGCAGGAGGATTGGAACACACAGACGAATAACAAACTCTTTCAGATCCGTCCAAACCTTAAGGACTTCTCCCATCCACGTCGGGAGGTCGTAAAGAGGAAACGGTTCTGTGCCGGCTGCACACCGACCATTCGTATTTTACCCATGCCTACCTTTTAAAGAGTGAAGAAGCTCCGTGGTGCATTCCATGTCATGCGCCACTCACAATGAAACATGTTCTTTTAGAGTGTTGGGACTTGCACGATGTGAGACACAAACATTTTACGGCAGAGTCCATGAAGATCCTGTTCAGGGATGTCCCGCCTGATGTGATCCTTGAGTTTTTGAGAGAGATTAACAGTTTTCATCTGATTTAAGATTTTACGGAAGAAAGATTTTTAACGAAGTTTCTGGTACGTTTCTAGACGATGTCATTTAAAGAGATGTGTGAAAGGTTTTTTTTTATTTTATTTTTTTTATTTATTTTTTTTTTAAATGACTGGTGAGTTGATTTTAACGTGGTGACAGCCCTGATGTGGCCCTTTGCGGTCGGCTGGGCTATAAGCAACATTATCTTATCTTATCCTAACTTTCTTCAGTTCTTTCCTTTGAATTTCGATCACCGGTGATGGACGGTTTTCTTCCCGGAATTATGATATTTAACACAACATTTTTGTTATCTGAAGCAATATATCTCCTAAAAAAAACACCTGAAATAGACATATTCATCACAAAAATATATATGTTTTTTAAGAAATAATGTGGAGAATGTTCGAAACAAAGAATGTCCATCATGCAAAATGCAAAAATCGCAAAAACTGTTGAGAGTTATAGACACTGTATTGCTACAGGATTGCTTAATTCAAAAGTGACAGTGTGTTACTTTGTAACACCTGTTCAACATGCATGGTGCAGGGTACAGTGCCTGTCACGGAGTACCAGGCTGCCTGTGATGACAGTGCAGGCATTGAAGTCGAAGTTTTGATGTCAGGGCATGCAGGCACAGTGTTCCTGTATTGCATGGTCATGATGACAGTTGATGTGGATGACAGTGTGAAAGATAGTGCTGATTATGCTGTGGTCATATGGGGAGCATGCTACAGGAAACGATAATGATTAATGTGCTCATTTGAAAAACAGCAGTTATGACTTTCAATGTATTTATTACAACTGAAAAAAACAAATTAATGTGTTAATGTGAAGACAGTAATAAAGGCTGTTTTCAGTGTAATTTAAATGAAAGAATTACATGTGACTAGATGTCTTTCAGTTTCTAATTCAGTGACAAATGACATTTTCTTGACTCGAGACAGGATTTCCGAAGAGATTGCAAAACATTTCATGTCTTCAACCTACTAAACATTATACAAATGATCTTTTTAAGAGTTGTGATATTGATATTACATCAGTTTCAAGTAGTCCCATAGTACCCATTATTCCGCAATGGGAGCCTATTTCTGCTAGATTTGATACAGATTATACAACTCTTAAAAAAAGAGGATAACATCAATCTTATATCCGTTGAAGCAAAAGAATATTTAGAAAATAAGTATCCGCATCATTTAAAGATTTTTACAGATGGTTCAGTTTTGGAATCATACACAGGGGCTGGATTTGCTATTCCTGCTTTAAAGATAAGAAAGTCATTTTGTCTAGGAAAAGGTTTGTGTGTATTTACTGCAGAACTATATGCAATTCTTATCGCCTTATCCTTCATAGCTGATATTGATATTGCGATTTATAGCATTGTACTTTGTGTTGACTCAAAATCTGTTCTTTACAGTCTGCAAAACTGGAATGCAAACGTTCGAAAAGATTTGATGTTTGATGTAAAATACTTAATACATTCAATTATATGTAAAGGTATTAATGTAGAATTTTGTTGGATTCCATCTCACTGTGGTATTTGGGGGAATGAAATGGCTGATAGATCAGCGAAAGAAGGAGCTATTAGAAAATATCCTGATAGTACACTAAAATTAGAAAAAACATCAAATTAGAAAAATCAATCAAATCAACATGAAAGAATTTTTTAAAGGATGTGAAAACAGTAATTAAGTCTGTTTTCAGTGTATTTTACATTAAACAATTTTTATTAAGGAAAGATACTGTGCGTGATTACTATTTTCATATTAAAACATACGATTTGTAATCCAAAATACATGGTTTCATATGATAATAGTTTTCTTTTGAAAATGAATGCTTTGAGTTACTAATCATAACATGAAAATGGGTAAATAGATAAGTCAGAATAAGTGTTTTGATGTGAAATCAGTTATCATCACTGTTTCATTCATTACTGTGTTTGAGTGATGAAATTGTGAAACGGATAATTCAGAGATACTATTGTACCATAGGAGTAGTAAGATTTATTTTCCTTTGACTTCAAGACCGATTCACAAGGGTTTGACTTAAACAAAGCTTTCTTCTGTAATCCTGGCCTCAGCCAGACTCAAACTCTAAGAGTCGGTTAAAAGAGATGACGACAAAACCGTCCCATGTGTAATATCAGCTTTTATATTGCGATGCACTCTTAAAACAAATGCTGCATCTTTCAATGACATTGGATGGTAAGTCAGGTGTTCCCACTGAGCCCCAAACAGGTACATTCTCAGCTGTGGGAGAAGGGGGTGAGTGGGGAGTGGGGGTGGGCTGTACGAAGAAAAAGGCCTCCGTTCATGTGACCTGCCAGTCTGCCTTTGTCAGTAATGACTGCTCCCAGGTGATTAGTTGTGATGAAATTCATTAATTCACTCTCTTTAGTTGTTTGGAACTATAAAAAGAGGCAGCAGCTTCTATGTGTGATATTAAAAGCGGGTTTTACAATTTGGTGCATTTGCATTGGCAATTTATCAACCGGGTCTGTTTTGTGTGATAATGGTAGTTTTTCATAGTTAAAGTGCTTTTTTTTTCCAAAATGAATTACATGTTTTACATACTCTATTTGGTAAAACATTTTGCTTAAAAATGCCACTACTGTAATATCATAGGTAGTTATGAAGAATATGAAGTATGAAGAATATGAAGTATTAATAACGAACGCTTGATCACCAAGGGTGATGCAACGTCTTTTGAGGCAATCATTGAAACGATCAGAGTGTTTAGTCGTAAGTCTGGTTTATACATGAATGATAGCAAAACGCAAGCAGTATGGTTAGGTAGTAAGAAAAGGTCGACAGTAAAACATTTACCACATTTGAAGATCAATTGGAATCCACCAAAATTAAAAATTTTAGGCGTATGGCTTTCGGTAGACTTGGATGACTGTGAGGAAATGAATTATAATGAAAAAATTTCAGAAATAAAAAGGTTATTCAACATCTGGATTAAAAGGTCTATAACTCCACTAGGCAGAATCGCTGTATGAAAAGTTTAATCCTTTCAAAAATAATACAACTATGGTTACTCTTGCCAAATCCGCCAGATGACTTCATAAACGGTTTGCAAAGTATGTGCTTCAAATTCATCTGGAAAAGGAAACGGGACAGAATCAGTGGAAGAATGGTAATGAAGAGTGTAAAAAAAGGAGGATTGGGCCTACTTGATATTAAAAAGTTTATAAGTGGCCTAAAACTGATTTGGATACGCAAACTGATACAGAATACACAAAAGTGGAAAGGTATTATATCTGCATTATTCCCTGTCGTAGATAACATTGGCATATATGGGGCATCTTTCCCAATGACTGTCAGTGTAAATCGCTTCTGGAAGCATACATTTGAAGTGTATAAAGAATTTTCACGAAAGATGTGTTTTGAAAGAGCTGATGAAATCATTGCAGAACCTCTGTTTTACAATGATAAGATTAAGATAGGAAATCTAGCCATCTCTTATAAACACTGGATCGAGGCATGTATCGAGTACATCATCTGCTGCGTGAAAATGGTACCTTTCTTACCTTCGAAGAATTCAGACTAAAATATAATGTGAAGACAAACTTTCTGACTTATACGGGATGTGTGAATGTGGTGAAGAAATATATTAAGGCACATGGTATTATTGTTCAGTCCAGTAAAGCCAAAGAGAACATAAAAGCACTTGATATAATCCTGTCCATACCGAAAGGAACAAAAAAAAAAATGATATACTCAATGATGATGAATGGGTACCTAAATGCTGTAAAAAAATGGAATAACGCAATAACAATAAAGATAAACTGGAACATGGTTTTTCACAGAACACATAAAATGCAAGAAGCAAAACTTAAATGGTTCCAAATAAGGATAATCCACAGAATCATTGCAACAAATGTATCCCTTAAAAGAATGGGGGTTACAAATGTTGAAAAATGCAGTTTTTGTGAAACTGAAGATGAGACCATTCCTCATTTATTCTGGCAGTGTGACATCGTACAAACATTTTGGAAAAGCCTAGAAACCAGCTTTAATCAAAAATGCAAATGTGAACAAGAGAAAAAAGTGGATAAGTCAACTGTTTTGCTTGGTGTTTCACAAAATCATGAAGCAGATGAGATTTTTTACTTCACAAATATTGCTCGCCAAGTTCTTTATATACTGTTGCAAAATGAAGAAAAGTCGGCCATCTCTTAGTCCGTATCTAGTGCAACTCCATTATCAATACAAAATAGAGAAACACTTAGCTTATGTCAACTGGATTATGCCAATTTTCTTTCTAGGTGGAAATGCTATGAACCTCTTATCAATGAAAACAATTGACTCTGGTGGAGAATGTTACATGCACTATGAACATCTTTGCATTATTCTATACTTTTTCAATTTGGAATTGCACTCTAAAAATGAAAGGTCATGTGTGTATGTTGTGTGACATGAGAACTTCATCTTCTTCTAACCTATAGCCTATGCTGTGCATGTTAGGCATGAAAGAAAGCCACATTTCTGTCAAAGTTGCGGTTGTTTGGCGTTAGGTATAACATAGTAACATATGACGTTTCCTTTTGTTCTTTTTGTTTGTTAGGTATAACATAGTAACATATGACGTTTTCCTTTTGTTCTTTTTGTTTGTTAGGTATAACATAGTAACATATGACGTTTTCCTTTTGTTCTTTTTGTTTGTTCGTCTGTTTTTGTTTGTTGGTGGTTTTTGGTGTTGTGTTTTTGTGTGTGGGTTTTTTTTCATGTCACGTATGCATCTTATCTTCTCTCTCTCTCTCTTTCTCTCTCTTTCTCTCTCTCTCTCTCTCTCTCTCTCTCTCTCTCTCTCTCTCTCTCGTGGTGTTTGTGTGTGTGGTGGGGGGGGGGGGGGGGGGGGGGGGGTGCGTGTGCGTATGTGCATAGTGCTAATATTTTGTTTGACTTGGAACTGTTGGTTGCTCTTATTTACTTTTTTTTGTCTTTCTTTTCCAATGTATACGATTCAATGGCAGATGATTATGTATTTGTTCATTTGATCATGATTAGACTTAATGGTGACGCCTTTGTTCTTTTCGTTTCTGTAATTCATGTTTTGTGTAATAAAAAAAAAAAAGTCTTGTGAAAATTTTTTTTTTTTAATGAGGAACGCTTCCTCTTTGTATTAATTTTAGTGTTTCTTTTCATTATTTTAAACAACATCTAATCTATGTGTATTTTTTTTCTGTCTTTGTTAGTTAATGTTGAAAAATGTAATGGATTACTTAAGAGAAAATATTAATGGTAGGTCTTTCCAAATAGAATGTTATTTAAGGTTTCTTTTCATTATTTTAAACATCTAATCTATGTGTATTTTTTTTCTGTCTTTGTTAGTTAATGTTGAAAAGTGTAATGGATTACTTAAGAGAAAATATTAATGGTAGGTCTTTCCAAATAGAATGTTATTTAAGGTTTCACCGAAGTTTGTTGGGTGCAACTCTAGTTTCCATTAAAAATTTTGTATTTACTTCTGATTTTTATTAATTCGAAAAATAATTTTCCTTTAGATGCAGTAGTGCTCTTATTAGAAGAGGTATACTCTGTTCGCTGCATGATTCTATGAAGAAATGCCACAGAGGGGAAGAAGATGGCATGTCTTGCAGAGATTTTGCAACGAGACTTTCATCTGGGACATCCGAACAGTATTGTTGCCCACAGCAGCAAAGCTTTTCCAAACTGATCAGAGTGATGTGTGTTTTTCAGAAAGAGGAAACGGACTAGTCGGGAAGCAGAGCTTCCTTCCCCTAGAAGTCACAAGAAAAAGGCCACCACAGTCGTCAAGGTCACGGGGCGGTCAGCGGGATGGAAACTCCCACCACCGGTCCCACTCACGCAGTGCCAGTCGAAGTCCCACACGCAATTCCAGTACCTACTCCCGCAGCAATGTCAGTGTGTCTGATTTCAAGTTCAGCACCAGGTGAGAGAGAAACTCTCTATTGATACTGGTATTCCTGGGTTAAGTTTTGTCCACCTTTTCCTTTTCAACTATGAAAAAACAAGATAATTTATCATGTGTTTTATTGTTAGTGTTGCGGTTAAGAACTTTTAACAGGCCAATGCTATTTAAAAAACTGTTTCTTAAAGTTCAAACACACAAAGAAATTGAATTGCTAGCTTTAAGTTATAAAGGTCACCAGTGTGTGGATGTGTGTGTGTGTGTGTGTGTGTGTGTGTGTGTGTGTGTGTGTGTGTGGATGTGTGTGTGTGTGTGTGTGTGTGTGTGTGTGTGTGTGTGTGTGTGTGTGTGAATTGAAGCACAGTCTAAATTTGATGTATAGATTTAGTAGCAAGGTGTTGAAATGTTTTTTTTATTTGTTTATAAAGCAGCTGGTCAGTTACTACTTTTGGTCAGTTTGGTCAAATTTGATAATCATAAACTGTGAAAAGAAGCGTAATTTCGTACATATTGCCTGAAAGCAAGCTGATCAGGTTTTACATCATGATATGTTATTGTTAAGGTTATGATGTATATTAGACTAAGACAATCTGAAAATTCACCGTTGACATGTGTGAAATGATGCTTGGGGGGGGGGGTCAAAGTGGGCCTCAGTTTGAAAAAAATTTATACTGAATGCTGATAGGAACATTGTGTACTTGCACCAATCAGTGTTGTAAGAAAAACATTGTGTACTTGCACCAATCAGTGTTGTAAGAAAAAAGGCATAGTTCATATGGATGAAGGTAAATGCTGATAAATGAAAAAGTGGTTTAGTGCAGATAGAAAGAGGGTATGTGAATAAAATTTGATGGAGTTGTGAAGGCATCATGATCATCGGTTGTGAATGAATTTTGATGTATGAAAATATAGTGAACAGACATGAATAGCTTCAAATAATGGTTATTTGAAGCGAAAATGAAATTGCATGAAATTGCAAGTTGTAACCACTTTTTTTCCCCCATTAAACGTTAGATATCCCAAAGGTTGGTATGGTTTAAAAAGAAAAAAAAAAGACTTGGTAGTCAAAATCTTTTTGGGCATTGCTGTGTGATGGGGCATATTGGAATAAGATTGTTTAATTATTTAATTATTGTTTAATTTTTAAATTATTGTTTAATTATTTAATTCAGTGTCAAATGTTGGAAAAACTTGCATTGAAAGTGCTTTACAAATTAAGTTATGAAATTCTAAATAGTACAACAGAATACCTTAGAAGTAAGTTAAATTGAACTCCACCTTTAGGGAAACTGTTGAATAATTTAATCCAATCAAAAGGAAAAAACTTTTTTTTACCACAATCAAAAGAAAAAAGATGTGATGTCCTGTTCAGTTCATGTTTTCTTTAGAACTTCATATGTGTGAATACAATAATACAAAGAAGACATCGGTGCCTTCATCACCTTAATCCTATTCTTAATGTTGCTTTCAGATGTGTTGAAAATAAGTGTTGAAAATATGTGTCATCTTATTCTTAAAAAGAATTCCATTCTGTGATCCACTTTCTACCAGCCTGTGTTTAAAAGCTGCAATATTTTCCATCCAAATAAAGTATGGGGATACAAAATGTGGCATTCTGAGATTGACAAACTGTAGCAGATGCTCTCCAGGGTCTTCCAGACAACACTTTGACTCTAGCTTGAAACCTGATGCACATCTAACATTTTAATCAGAACATCTAATTTACCTACTGTTAAGATTGAATGGCAGTCGTAGTAGAATGTCTAATGTTTGTGATATTTCTGTTCCACCCAACAGTTTGGCTGCTGAGCTTAACAAACACCGTCGAGCACGGGAACTCAAGAAGACCAAGCGGTTGGGTCTCAGCTATCAAGACTTGTCTTCAGCATCTACAGGCAAAGACACAAGGTCATTGTCGAGCACTCCTGTCAGAGATGTCATCAAGATCGATTCTGACAATGAACCTTCTGAATCCAGCACATCTACTCCAGTACCCCCAAAGAAACCAGAGAGGGCTTTGGGAGAAATTGAGGAAAACTTTGTGATAAAGGTAATGTGAATGGCTGTAGTAGCATCAGTTCTGTGTATGTTGTTGGAAGATACTGTTTATATGACATTATGGATATGGTTGTATACGAGTAAAGGAAAAGGATGGTGACAAAGTTTTCTTTATGGTTGTTGAGAAATGGAGAATATCCACTTTAAAAAGAGAGTCTTTACCATTGATTATCACAAATCTACCAGTACTGCATTCTGAAGTAAAGTGAAGTATCAAGAACTCAGTAAAAGTAAATTGGTTTAGGCATGCAGATTTTACCTTCCCAACCTAAAGACTTATTTTGCCTCAACAAACTTTTGCTAATGAAGAGTAATTTTTCATGACCCCAATAAATATAATTTTCAATCATTGACCGCATTAACATGAAGTTTAGAAAAAAGTGTAGTTTCTCTAAGTTTTGTGTGAAACACTCAGAGAAGTGCTGTTATATGCCAATGTCTTTGTGAACTGTCCTCTTTTTGCGCGCTTGTCAACTCTCCATTAAGCTGATTTGTTTGACATGAATATCGGTAGTGTAAGTACAGCTTTAAATTTCTCTTACCCCTGAAACTGAAACCAGAATCCATTGGAGTCAAAACCATGAATGCCCGTCGTTTGACTTTTGGTAACTTTTGTTGTTGTTGTAAATCACCTTTTTTCTCTAAAAGTTAATTATGGATTAATTATTGTTTGTAGAATGGTGTGTAATATATGTCAAGTGGATAACTACTTTAATTGAGGCCTTTTTCACCAGGTGGAAAATGTACAGCGGGGGGAGGAGCAGATTTTCCAGCGGGTGGTGAGGGGCGAGGAGAAGCCGCCACCTCCTCCTCCTCCACCCCCAGCCCCAGTGCAGGTGTTTCATGAAGCGCCTCCCCCCCTCATCCAGCATTCCCCCTCCACAGCATTCCCTGCCCTCACCTCATGTCCAGGTCGAAGTGAGGAGGAGTGTAACTCCCCCCAAACGAAAACTGCCTCTGCCCGAAGTGCTGGAGCAAGTTCCTCGGCATGAGGAGGTCCGGAGCTTGCCAAAGCCGCCAGAGAGCAACAGGAGAAACATGTCCACCTTGCCTAGTCTGCCACTGCCAGAGGTCTCCAACGACCCAGACCTGGACAACAGTCCATCAAGGTGAGAACATTTTATGGATGTATTGGTTTATCGTTTTTTTTTTCTTTCATTACGATCAGTGAAGATGAAGGTGATAAAGATGCCGCAATGGACTTTAGCCTGAGACTACGCGACAGTGCTCTACGTTTCATTACATTTTGTTAGACAGTGGAATCTCTCTGCAACAACCTTAAAAATGTAGGGCTTCAGGGAATACATGTATGGGCGCTCTGACTTTCTGAAACCGAGAGGATTTGTGTCAGGTTTGCTTTAGAAGTCCATGGGATGCACTAACTTATGTTGAGGGAAGTTGACCAATATGTGAGGAAGTTCCGTTGACCAGTTTTAGTGTTGCATTTCAGAGTCCTCTGCAGGTTTACTTTCTACTTCCAGGTTTATCTCCTTCACAGGAAAGCAGGATGTATCGAACGTCGGCAGCTATCTGTACCCTCATAATACCTAGTCGATACTTCCCCTTACGTCACATACTCTGGGAACCATTCCTGATTCATGTAAAATTATCATTCCCCTTTTTTTTTGGCACCATATGCAAGCGAGACTTAAATTCTCACCTTCACAAATCTCATGAAGACTTCGACTAGCAGAACAGCATGAATACATGCATGGGAACTAGTCTCTATGCTCACACAGTGACATACATACTTAACCCTCTGCCTACCGCATGACTTTGTGCTATATGCCTATGAGAATACCATGGCAAGGGAAGTAACTCCGCAACACATGCACACCCACCACAAGTAAACCTCAATAAAAAATTTAATTTTTACTCACCAATTACAAAAATTTGATGAAAAAATGCCAAAGACATCACTCCATCCAAAACAGCCATTTTTTTCCATATGTAGTGAACTGGTATATGAAGAAAAAAAATAAAACGATCAGACTAATTTTACGTCAAGAGTTCTTGGCGCTGTAAGAATATTTCCTGAATTCACTGGAACCACAGAATGTCATGGATTAGGAGCACATAGTGATTTTCCATGTCCAGACATAGTACTGAAACCTTCAGGAACAAAATTTTAAAGTCAATCTGTGTTTTCTGCACACTGAATAGGTAACTTTTGTGGTGAGAAAAAAAAATTCAACAGTGTTGTAAAACTGAAAGCGTCACATAAAGAAGATTGGTCTAGTAAGTGCTGAGGGAAAAAAAAACAAAATGAACATATGATTGCTGACACTAGTGACAGGTAGATTTTAGGTGCTGATGAAACTCACGTAACAAAGGATCTGTGGACCAGTAGTTGCTGATTTCTGGTACGCGATGGATCCCAAACATAAACTGAACATAGATGAATAATTTCATTTCATCAGGAGTGGTAGGCTGCCAGAGTTTATCTACACCTTTTTCTTCTTGCTTTTGTGCAGCATATAAATTTGTTTCTGTGCTCAACATTTGCCAAAATTCGTCTGGTATCAAAAGACTAAAAAATCAAAGGTGACGCACCCACAGGCAAATCATGGGACACGCCCACCGACTGCAAAATTTGGTCATCGTCCGATTCGGTTTCCTGGCTGGCAAAACCAGCAAAAGTTTTTTTGGGCCTTACCTCTTGCAGTCTATCACTCCAGTTAACAGTAACTGAATCTCTAGCAGCCTTTGTTTTCCGAATTTTCCGGTTTTTGGCGCTGGGCCCAGCAGCGATAGGCAATTCAACATCACTGTCATCATCGCCCGATTCACTATCAATTTCAGACTCAAAATCACTGAGCAGACGATCATTGTTGATAACTAGGTCAAGATCGATGTCGGACTCTTCTTGCTTTGAAATTTCTTCAAGAGTGAAGCCCTCAAAAACACTCTCTTCATCACTATCATATCCAAAAACGGATTCCAGAAGTTGCATGATATCTTGATCCGCCATTTTTGCAGAAATTTTTCACGAAAAAAAGCCTGAAGTTTGAAAAATCACAGCAGCAAAACTACTCGACCAATCTTCTTGCAACAAAGCACAAAATGGCGTCCGGAAACGGCCCTACCGGAAGACGCTTATATCGCATTTGCATTCTGGGATATGCGATAGTGAAAGTGAAAGTCGGTGACCTAGTATTCGGCGGTCGATCTCGGTCGATCCGGTATTCAGAAGGAGGAAATTTCGCGGTCGATCTCGGTCGATCCGGTAGGCATTGGGTTAATAGAGAGAGAAAGAGAGAAAAGAAAGAGACCCCCCCAAAAAAAAACAACAACAAACAAACAAAAAACAACAAAAAAAAACCAACAAAAAAAAACAATAATCCAACCCTCCCAAACACACACACACACACACACACACACACACACAAAACGAGGGACAAAATAAATCCAAGGATGCAAGTATTTGGGATTAAACCAGAAATGTGGATCAGAAAAATCTTCAGAACTTTACGTTTGGATGGTCAAGACTGTGTTTGTGCATTCTCTGGTTTAGTAAGATTGTGCTTGGCTCCTTTGTGGGTACATAGAGATTTTGGGCAAATGATATTTTCTCACTTGTAAATCTTGAATATATTTTATTTTGTGATGTGTATGCAGTGTGAATGTTCAGGAAACAAACTTATTGGTGAGTTTATCATCATCTACTTAATTTTGGATTTAAGATCTGAAAAATATTGCCGCAATCACCAAATTTCTTTTGTCAGGAAGGTGCATAAGAGTCTCAGATTGGTAAGGCGACTTCCCGTCAATGCAGTCACAGAAAGGAAAGTCAGTGTAAGCAGGAACAAATAATTGAAATAAAGGTTGAAGTACCGAGCAAAACTGAATTTCAAAAGCCTGCAGCTGACACACACGAACACTCACACATGCGCACATACGTATACCTACACTGACATATATTCATATTCAAGCCTCCCAACTTCTTTTCACAAAAGCTATTTTAACTTCTGTCAGTGGTTGATGTGGCAGTGGATTTGCTGGCGTAGAAAAAAAAAGACATGGCATGACCAACACATAAATATCATCATTGGTTATCTGGTAAAGTATGGAATGTTTTTGTATAGTGTTTGATTTTCTGATGTTTCAATTAAGGCTTTGTTCTTTCCAGTGAAATTGAAAGACTTACATCCAATTAAACATTTACACTGCTTGACAGCTAGGAAGGGTGTGGATGGGGTGGAGTTTCTGATAATGGAGGATGGAAGATATAGTACAGTTATTTATTGATAGCTGAACAACTTAAATTACAGAATGAAAAGGAAAAAAAAAGAAGCAGAATGAAAAGGCAAAGAGAAGCAAAGTGTGTAAGAAGCAAAACAAAAAGGAAAAAAAGATGCAGAGTGTGTGAATTATTATTTTTGTGTAATTCTTGAAAATCATGCTTGATTTTCCAGATTTAGTTAGCGAATACTGGAAGTTGAATTAGTGTATTGTGCTTGGTTTTTACTGTGTTTTGTGTGTGTGTGTGACTGGATAACATCATAGATATTTAATTGAGATGTTTGGGTTCTGAAGTAATGTTCCCATGCAGTGATGGCGCAGAGGAAGAAGACCATTCCCCAGCAGCGAAACGTCCGAGCCGCATAACTGATCTCCCAATGCCACCGGCCGTGGATGAACATGAGGATGAAGAGAATGAATCCGAAGGGACCTCACCAGGGACAGAGTCCAAAAGTAGTGGACTGAAATTCCGTCTTCCAAAGTAAGATTTCCGATCGATTTGAATTTAAATGTTGATATCTTGTTACATTTTGAGGATGCAAGGATGTGAATTTAGATGTTTTTTTTATTGATACATATGAAGGATGCAAGTCTCTAGGAATAAGCCCAAAATGTGGAAGAAAAGAATTAGTCATTGCATTTTTCAGAGTCGGTAAGATTTGAGTTTGGGTGTTTTCAAGACTGAGGAGATTTTGTTTAGGGTACTCTTGAGGTTCTAGACATAAGGTCAAAAGCAAGATCATGATTATTATTTACCTTCAGTATTTGATGTAGCAAGGCAAGACTGTTTTTTCATCTTAGCTTAAAACATTTTTTTAATAGCATGATAGAAAATGAAATATCTGTATTGAAAGGAAGTACTGGTTTTTCCTATCATTTTAAGTAATTTTCTATGAAATAGATGTATGAAATAAAAGATTGGTTTAGCTGTCTATTAATTATTTTTTTATGCTTCAAAACTCTGTCGTGACAGCCAAAGCTCTGTAGTTACAAGAGGTTACAAAAATGACTTTCTGTGAGGCCATGGGAAAGTGTTGAACAGAGAGAAGGAAAAAAAGTGAAGCACTTAACAACGACATACTGATATCTTGAAACAGATTTCTGAAACCATTTCTAAAGTGTCTGGAAATGGGAAGAGCTAAACAAACTTAGTGAGGGTGGACTGACGCACAAACTTGGGCACTAGAAGGTTGATTTGCAAGTGTGTGTTATTACATGTCATGTGATTGAATGGCTATTAATTGTCCAGCCAGCAGGGCGTAAAATGAAGTTTGATGAACTGTTGGAAACGTTCAGCTTTGGATTGGAATTGACAGATATTGAGTGTTCATAGCAGGGCAACAATTACATATTGCATTGAAATAAAGGGAAGCATGTGTTGCTTCCTGTTTAAGACAAAAAAGGAAAGCATGTGTTGCTGGCTGTTAAGGAAAGCTTGTGTTGCTCTCTGGTAAAGGTATTGGTCTTTTTATTGCCCAGATGTTTGAAGTAAACGTATTGTTTGATTTAGTACATTTTTTAAATGTTTAACATATTGTTAACATCTAGTTTGCCTTTTCGTTGGTGTGGGGTCCTTGGTCATCTAATCAGATAGGAAATGTTGTTTCTGAACACCTCCATGAGAAAAAATTGGAATGAAATTGAACCATTTAGATATCAGAGATGTTTTGCTGTTGATTTTTGTTTTTGAACCAGCATTGATAAATTGTAAGGGAATTAAGCAAGTGGAAATATGATGATAATGTTACGTTGTCATTACAGGCATCAAGTGTTAAGAGTATTCAGATTTTAGATGAACACATTGATTGGGAGAAGACTTGAAAGCTCCAGTTTCTCTTGAATTCATGGTCTGAAATGACCAGAATATGACAGCACAGTGAACTAATTAACAGAAATAATAAGGTATTAACAGAAAAAACGCCACACAAAAGTGTAAGAAATGGCGGCATTGGAATACCAGAACTAAAAACCTTTGCTAGTTCGTTAAAATTGACATAGCTACGGAAATTTAAGACGACAAAACATAATGGAAAACAATTGCGACAACCAATTTTCCTATTTTAAATGTTCTTGAAAAATATGGACCTGAAGTCATCACTGCCTTTTGAAAATAAATGCATTCTGGACAGAAGTGTTTGATGCATACAAAGATTTTTTCTATAAAATTAGTAGTAAAAACTCTAGTGAACTACTTGCAGGTCCGGTGCTTTATAATCGTAAATACAGATTGGCAAGAAACATTGTTGGTAAAACATGGATTAAGAAAGGAATACACAATATTGCAGATTTTCTGCTTCAAAATGGAAAGTTTATTTCATGTGAAGATTTCAAAGAGAAATAGGATGTCCATATAGATTTTCAGGGGTTCCACTGACTTTTTAGTTTTTGCGTCAAGAAACGCACGCCTCCGCAAAAATTGCGTCAGCGCTGAAAAAAATGCGTAACAAAGTAAACTGTACTCACTCCCGTCAAAACAGCTCTGAATCGTTTTCTGTGCCACACGAGTCCGGGATGATCGTGTGTGCGTGGGAAGTCATAACGTATTCCGATTGGAAGATGGCACCATCGCAGACGCGGGAAAGATTCCATTTTATTTCGAGGGGAGAAAGGATGAGGCGTTTTGGAACATTCTTGATCTAGCAAAAAGTCAGCCAGTGCCACAGAGTAAAATGTGCTGACACACGAGCCTCCCCGCCCGTACGCTTCGGACGTACCGGTCGAACCCGATCCCAAACGGAGCGTCTGTCATAGTAAACGTACGTCTCAAACGGACTTCGGCATCCAGTTCAACCCGACCGTTCGAGATACACCGTGATCTATTCGAAACGGACAGCTAGTATCCTCCAACCAATCAACGCTCAGCATTGAGCGAACACCCATGACAACGGAAAAATGGCGTCGTCCAGCAAGGCGATCAGACTGTCCGATTCGGAGACCAAACATTTGATTGAATCGTACCAAGGCCATGATGTGCTTTGGAATGTCAACTCAAAAAATTATAAGAATCTAAATATTCGAGAAAAAGCTTCGTATTCAATTGTACAGTCCTTTGAAGCGGTATGTGGGATCAAACTCGAAAGGTTTAAAACTCACATATAGGTCGGACCGCACAGGTTCAAACGTTTCGTGAAGCACTCCGTCCGTTCGACACTGACTGGTCGGAGCGCACAGGTTCAAACGTTTCGTCTCAACCGTACGGGCGGGGAGGCTCGTTTGTCAGCGGTGTCAAGCAGTCTGCTGTAGGTCTGTGCCGTGTTTTGCCCCTCTGACATAGGCTTGCGGTTGAGAACAGGGTCCTGGGAAAATTGCGTCGCTAAACGCACGGCCGCGAAAAAAATGCGTAGGAAGGCAGAAAAACGCAATAATTACGCAAAATTTTGCAATAAATGGAACCCCTCATTTTATTACCTTCTCAGGGTGTAAGAAAGCAATAACTGAATATATGCAACATACTAAAATGGCAGTTCATAACAATAAATGTATGGAAATATCTATTTGTTTTAAAAGCTAACATCTGTATTTAAAGGGTCAAAATCATACTATGATATACTTATTGATGATAACACACGGCCAAAATGCTGTGAAAGATGGGACCAAAAACTGAATGTTGAAAATGACTGGGATACATGCTTCATATATCTTCACAAGATATCTGATGTAAAAATGAAGTGGTTTCAGCTTAGAGTAGTACACAGGTGTCTTGGGACAAACGTTATTCTTAAAAACATTTGTGTACTGAACAGTGAATTATGTAGTTTTTGTCATGCCACAAAGGACAGTATCAGTCATATGTTCTGGCACTGTGGAGTTGTTAAAGATTTTTGGAATGCTTTGATGTATGCTATGAATGAAAAATGTCACAATGTGTCTAATTTACGAATTACAGAACCACTGGTTATTCTTGGTTCTGATAAAGATATAAACATTGATCAGATCTTTTATTTCATTTTGATATCTGCTAAAGAATACTTGTACCAATGTAAATCAAATGGAAATATGCCCACTGTACAAGTTTTTATTAATAAGTTAAAATACAGATACAATATTGAAGAGTACATAGCATGCAAAAATATGGTATATAATGATTTTGTTGCCAAGTGGACTCCTTATAAAGCTTTTTTTTTTTTTAGTTGATTTTAGGGGGAAAAAAAGCCCACTGAATTCATAGGTATTTGAAAAATTAATTGAAAAAAAAAGAAAAGAGAAAAATTTGGTCGTTTTTCGTGTGACATGTTTGAGGCCCAAAGTAGACATCTATAAGCCATTTGGTTCCTCTAATCATAGTATATGTCAGGCTCGCTAAGACCTGAACTAACTAGGGAGGGACAGACAGACTTACAGACCTACAATACCTAACGCCCCAACTCAAATAAGCAGTCCAAAACCAGATGAACAGTTCACACATGTATAATTTCATTCAAACCATGACACCGGGGTCCATAACACTGAATATTCCACTTACTACCCACACAATCACTTTCTCTCAAACTCAAACATTCAACCACTTAACCCCATTCGCACACAGATTTCTAATCACACACACCCCCTGCACAACCAAACTAACACAAGGTCATGAAATTAATTAACAGGGTTCGTAGGGTCCTTTCAAGTCCTTTTAAGTCCTTATGAATTGGATTTTGGTTTAAAAGGCCTTTTAAGTGCTTTGATTCAGCAAGTTGGTCCTTTTAACTCATCAGGAGGTCCTTTTAAGTCCTGTTTTATCAAGAGAAAGAGACTTGAGAACGAAACTGAAACACCTTCGACAACCAAAACCGTACTTTTGCAAGTTGCAAAGAGTTGAAAGATGCCGACGCGATATCGTCTGAAACTCAGTACTGTACAAGGATAGTACTACTAGGCCTATAACATTAGTGCGCTTTCTGCTCAGTGGCAGACGACGTGAAGCCGCGCGCAGTGGCTATGAGTCACGCCTGCTGCTTTGCTTAGCTTTGACGTCATGGGTTCCAAAGAGCAGACGCGGTGCTAATGTTTGCGGCATATAGCTGACTCAATATTTTCGGTCAAACGATCTATGTTAAAAGGTTCCCTGTATAGAAATTAATTAAAAGAGTGAGGCAATAAAGATGAAAACATATTACCCAAATAAATGTAGGTACATAACATCACGGTTTGCGAACATGCGAACATAACAAACTGCCTTGGAGAACAGCTATATGCTGCGTTCTTGAGCAGCATGTACAAGATAGATGCCTTCTCCCGTCTCTTCTCCTCCTTCCTCCTTTTTCCCTGCGCTAGCTAATTCTGACGGAGGCCTAGTTTGGAAAGTTTTAAAAAAAGTTTTGTTTGCAAGCTAAAACATTCAAAATGCCAGGGAAATGTTCCTTTCAGGATAGATGGTTATCTGATAAAGTTTATTGCAAGTGGGTGAGAAGTGATACTGTGGACAAGCATTCTGCTCGGTGCCTTTTTTGTGGGGTTTCGTTGAAACTTGCATCAATGGGAGAGAGTGTCCTTAAGCAGCATGCCAAGACCGACAGACATGTGAAAAATGAACGAAAATTCAAGGCAGACACCAGATGTAACATGGCTGATTTCTTTTCAACAAACAGCAGTGTGTCAAGCACAGTCGCTTCCAGTTCAACTAGCAGTACTAGTCATGCCACTGCCAGCAATGAAAGTGCGTCAGTACAAGTCCAACCACAGAAATCTACTACTAGTACTAGGCCTAGATCTAGTTTTGATCTTGACAGCGGTCGATTGAAGGCTGAAGTGTTGTGGGCAATGAAAGTTGTGGACTGCCACTACAGTTACAGATCATCAGAGCAGAGCGGAGAATTGTTCAGATCTATGTTCTCAGACAGTGACATTGCTGCCAGATTTCAATGTGGGGAAAACAAGATGCCGATACCTGACAACATTTGGGCTTGAACCCGATTTTGTGAATTGCAAAGACTGAATTAACATTCAAATGGGATTAGCTGTTCCTCTGTTTATGAGAGGTAGGTGTCTGCTGTTCTGCATGTCAAAAGGTTTGGGGTTGGTTGTACTGTAAAGTCATGTTGGCAAAGGTCCTTTTAAACTGATTTGAGGTCCTTATAAAGTCCTTTAAAGGTCCTTTTTTGGCTTCATGCCCACCACCTGGGAAACCCTGCAACTAACCTTAATTCGGGTCAAATCCCAATGTGCCCAGCCTGGTGCGATGCATCGCTACCATGCAATACAACTCACACGACCGATAACACCTTGGCTATTGGCCCAACAGGACACTGTGAATCGAGACTTACTCAACAAATTCACTTACCGGCTCATACACAAGCAGCAACAGGGAATGAACTCCGACACAATGACAGACCAAACACATTGGCCAATATAGAATGCCCAGAACTACAATTTTGTAACACAGTGACAGACCAATCACTGATATAGAATGCACAAAACTACAACAATTCTGCAATGTTCACACACTTTCAAGATTAATTAAACCGGGGTCACATTCCAACAACTGGGCACTTAAAGCACGCATGACCAATTAATAATCCAGTAACTGGGTTGCTATGAAATACTCGCAGAGAATGGCCCAACCAAGTTGTCCAACATGTAAAAAATGTTGATATAAATGTTTTTTTTGCCACCACACAAAAGACAATTTGTCTTGAAAACTGTGCAGCCTGCGGCACACACAAGTATGACTAATTAGCCAACAACTAAACCAGCTATGCAATAATAATATTACTAAATAAATTCAAAGTCACTAAGGATTTTTTTTGCTAGTGTCTTTCACACACTGGGTAGTCCACTCCACGACCGATGAACGATGGCTCATTTCCTTGATCCTGGAAATAATGTTCAATGCTGTTACCTCAAAACAGACCCTGTTTGTCGTCAACATTCACATGTACCACTCGGACTGTCACAGCACCAGGAAGAGTAGCCCACGCTCTGTCACTCCTCGCACAGGGATCCCGTCACCAGCTAAGGCAGGTTACAGGCACCAGCTAAGGCAGGATTACAGGCACCAGCTAAGGCAGGATTACAGGGAGATATCTGTGGACACATACAGGCACATCCCCACTAAGAACCTATCATGAATCCATAGTGCCCTACACATACTAGATTCATGTTCATCATGAGCACCACCCATGGGAGTCAAAGTCACTACTGTGAATATTCTGTCTCTTAACTAACAAACCTACTCCAATCACAAGATGCACCCAATGGTAACCTTATCCAAATGAAAACCAGCATTAGCACTTAGCTTTAGTCTAATTATTATCCATTTGTATAAAAGGAAAGAGATTTCCAGACAGACTATATACAGCTTACTTTACAAAACATCAGTGCCACACAGTAGTACCAACCCAAAGTCAAACTTCAGTCCAACTTAAACACATAGCCCGGTCCGACTCCACGGCCACTATTAAGAAATTTTCCTTAGATAGCAGAAAAACCCTTATAAAAAAACCATGCATGGCTTCCCACACAATTCCAATGTTGGGAACAAGGTCCAACATATGTAACGGGAAAAACAAGAGATAAAGATGCAGATAGTTATTGCCCAAAATAAATCTGTCGGTCACGGTCACTCCCACTGCTGTAAACATCACTTACAACTTACAGCCTAGTCCAAACCATGGGGCAACCACACACACACCACATAAACTCCCCCAAAACACTCCGGGCTGTAAATTCTTTTTTAAAAGTTGATCTTTAGCTGAAATATCCAGCTGGCTTACTCCAACTGATGAGCAATGCACATAAGGTTGACAAACATATCATCATAAATTGACAACATATCATCATATACAACTTCAAACCAACAATTTCAAACAATGGGCTGTCTCCCCTGATTAATTTCAGACAGGTGCCAAGAACTTCCAGACAGGTGCCAACAGTACTAGCAACCACAAAATACATATATAATTCCTGGTCTGGCATTAAGGCCTGCTAATAAAACTAACAGATCATACTGACACCGACGGGTTCCAGTGGCTGAATTACTGAAAGATCACATGAATGAATGTACTCACACATGCACAAAACCCCCTACATTGATCTTACATGCCCAAAATCATATCATCCAATAAAAACTACTCAATGCAACCATTACCTTTTTAAATTACAACACCCTTAGCCCTTCCTGGCACTAACGCAGCCCCTTGCCTGGCACCTCAGAAAAGTTTCCCGGGCCCTCCAGTTTGCTCAAATAAACCAATAAGATACAGATTTCCTTCTGAGTTCCCCCGTATCCTGGCCAATCCAACACAACCAGGTTCAGATGATAGGATTACTAAAATGTCTACACTGAATTATACCAAACGTACCTTGAACCAACACATGTCCGGCCCAACTCCGAGAGGGGTTGCCAGCCCCCCAAGGCCACCCCCAGACCGGCACGTCTACAGCACCCAACCACAGCAACCAAGTCTTCACCCCCCAAAGGTTTCAGGTACACAGGTTACAGTTCAACAAGAACGCAGAAACCCAAAGTCTTCATCCCCCCCAGGGTCTCGGGAACAACCGGTTACAGTTCAACAAGAATGCAGCAACCAAGTTTTCATCCCACCAGGGTCTGGGGAACACCGGTTACAGTTCAACAAGAATTGCAGTAACCAAGTCTTCACCCCACCAGGGTCTCGGGAACACCGGTTACAGTTCAACACAATGCAGCAACCACGTCTTCACAAATTACAGTAACGACAGTCCTTTACTGTACCTCCAAAGCGAGAAGAAAAACAATTACACAGAAACACAGAATTTAGTCCCCTCTAGACTCAAGGCAGCTCCGCTAATCCTTAAGCCCGAACCCTGAACACAAGGTTCCTAAAAAGGATTCACCAGGACTCTCAATATAGAATCAACACCACAACGTCAGAGACTTCCACTCTGAAACAGCTGCAAAATAAACTGAGCGACAGTTCACCTAACCCCCCAGCCTGCTTTACAGTCAACTTGGCTGTGATTGGATAATTCAACGTAAGGTTAACTATGGGTTGGGCAACTCACAGTGAGGTGATGCATGACCCAATTTCCCCACTTCCACGGACAAAACACTAAAAAGTTCAAGATACCTCCCTACCTCTCCCAAGCTGTGCTGTCACACAGATATCCACTGATGCACACACACGCATGCGACGTGAGCGGAAATGTTCGCCGGCTCACCCTAGCACATATAGAAGAAATATTGACTCTGATGCGAACCACCGCAAAATACACTGACATGGAACATGATCAGTCCGCACATGCACAAGTTCAAACATGAGTCGCCTCCAAATAGATCTATCTGTAACATAGTACATACATGTACGGGCTCAAGTAGCAATGTCAGTGACCCTGACAGTATATTCCCACCTTCATTTGTTTCTATTTGATGGAACTGAGTTGACCCGGAAAAAAAAAAGAAATAATAAGGTATATATGCTTGCTTTGTCTGTATCTGAAGTCAGAACCCCTGCATTAATAGCACTGAAATGGTCTGTGTTGACTTGAGAGGGTTTGGTTGTTTTAAAATTTCAGGATTTGCTCACGGCGTCTGGATGAGAAAGAATGGCTTCATGGGGTGAACGTTGTGTAGATGTCCCTTTAGCAACCTGGAGATCATTGGAGAGGGTACTTACGGGGAGGTGTACAAAGCCCGAGACATCACCAAAGGTAAGTGATGTGCCAGACCTCTTAGCTTGATAACAGTCCATTAGTCGTGTGTGGGATTCGTCAGAGACTTGTTCAAGGTACTCTTTAGAAATAAATTGGAGCAATTTATTGCATCTCGAGAATGATATGTATGAAACCACAGTATAAAGACCTTTCTTTGAGTCTTGTTTGTTTTTCTCCTGAGGTACAGACTCCATTCCTGTAGGGCTGGCCAGTTTTTCTTCTAAGAACATTTATCTGTTTCTCTGCCGTAAATACCATTTACTGTAAACTCTTTTCCTTGTAGGACCCAGTTTTTTTAAGGTTTTGCCAAGTTCTGTATTAAAATTTCTTTGGTGAATCGTGACTGTTGATTGAAAACTGCTTTTAGTCACTTGGCTCAGCTGTTTTTCCTTTCCGACTCATTACCATGCATTTGCAAGGTGCAGCTATGAAAATGATCAAAATAGGGAATTGATATATCAGAACTGATCTGCAAGTTTGTTAAGAACAATCCAGGCTCCGTAGCTCATCTTCTGGTGGTAGGTAGAATTTAGGCCCAATTCTTGTTCTTACTGAAAGACAACCAAAGAGTCATTAGATTAAAAAAATTCTCTCATTTGTACGCTGCAAAAGTTGGTATGGTTTGTTGCTTGTCACTTGAGAAAGGTCAAAGAGATTGTAGTTGCAACAAGTAAATTGATTCAGAACATCTGTTTGAAATCAGTGTGAAATGAAGGTTTTTGATTTGGAGTGTTTGGTCAGAGTTTTGAAAAAATACCAAGGGCCCAATAGCTTTGTAATCATAACATGCTGTAGATAACTTTGTGTGGATAATGAAAAGTTGGTTGCTTCTGATATAATCACAAAGACGTCCAAAGTTGGTCTGATAATGAATATAGATATTCTGATCCTTCTTGATATTTAATTTTTGTCATACTTCAGGTGAACATGGCCATGAAGAGATCTTATCACAATTTTTGTGGGATAAATGAGTGAGAAAAAAATGATGTATTACACAGTGTTTTAGCCATGAAGGGTTTGTATCCTGCTGATGCAAGTCTGCATTCCTTTGCACTTACAATTTATTGCTCAGACAGATGCATGTACATGCACACAGATACACACACACACACACACACACACACACACACACACACACACACACACAAAAAGCCATATGCACACGTAAGTACTATTTAGGTATCCCAGAGGACAGAATTTGTTCTACCTGAATAATGCTTAAAATGATCATGCACAAAAATTCTGAAAAACTGTAATGTGTGCCACAATGTTGGATTTATAGCCGAGGAACATGGGGGAAAAAAAAGCAGCTGTGAATTTTTTTCTTTTGTGAAGAAAACGACATACTGATTAAGCCTTCATGTGAAGTCTGCTGAAACATTGAATTGTATTTTCCACAGATCTGTATGTGGCCTTGAAAAAGGTACGCCTGGAGAATGAGAAGGAAGGCTTTCCCATCACAGCAGTGCGAGAGATCAAGATCTTACGGCAGTTGCAGCATCCTAATATCGTCAACTTGCAGGAGATCGTCACTGACAAACAGGATGCCCTGGATTTCAAGAAAGACAGAGGTAAAGTCGATATCTGACCTTTTTGAGTGGCTCAGCATATATGTGGTTTGGGTCATTCACAGATTGAAAGAAATAAACAGTTTGCCCCAAGCTGAATGTATGCGAAAAAGGTATTGGTTTGAAAGTTTTATTAACAGAAAAAGAAAGATACAGCATTTAAAGCTTTGTCAGTGAACCCCTATTTGTTTTAGAGCTGTGCCAGGTTAACCCCTTTCAGCCAAGGAAGCCTAGTCAAATTTCCTCAGTGAAAAGTGGTAGCTTTGAGTTCCTTTTTCTCGTTTTAGCTTCCAGTCGAAAAAATGCTGTTTGGGTGATTTACTCTTTTATGAATGTTTATGTATTATGCATGAATGGAATCAGGAAAATATTTTTTCTCTGAAGTCATGTAAATAACTGTTCATACAAAGTAAAAAGGACATCATTACTTGACAGACAAAATTGGCTTTGTAAAACTGCCCTGCCAAATTCACTTTCCTTCTTAATCTGAGCAACTTCATATCAAAATGCTGCTGAATCATCGCTTGTTTCAGTAAAATGTGTGATGAGTACACATCTTGTGCTGTTCACTTAAATAGTGTTACCCTGTGGGTACTTTCGAATATTTACTCTGTTGTTTGAGCTCCCTCACTACACATATGTATCCTGTTAATTGTGTTCCCAACAGTCATTTGGGTTGCCCACGAAATATTTGAGTATCTTGGATGGGTAATTTTTAATAATATGTAATTGTTAATGTGTAATTGTTAAAATCTTCTTTGGTAAAAGAAGATATGCCTTTGAGTTGCAATGTGTAATTGTTAAAATCTTCTTTGGTAAAAGAAGATATGCCTTTGAGTTGCAAAGTAAGGCCAGAAATATATATCTATGTTTTGACCTGAAAGTTTAGGTTGTATGGTTACAGGGTCATTTTACCTGGTGTTTGAGTACATGGACCACGATTTGATGGGTCTGCTGGAGTCGGGTCTGGTACAGTTCCGTGAAGAGAACATCGCCTCGTTCATGAAGCAGTTGCTGCGTGGCCTGCAGTACTGCCACCAGAAGAATTTCCTTCACCGGGACATCAAGTGCTCCAACATCCTCCTCAACAACAGGTGAGCTGAACAGGAAGAGGGATCTACATTAGTATGACTCTGTGTGTGTGTGTGTGTGTGTGTGTGTGTGTGTTCATTTTAATGTGTGCTCACTTCGAGTGATTTGAAACATTACAAAACATTGAACTGAATAATGTAGGATATCGTGCTCACAAAAATGTGATACCAAACCATTGGTAACTGTCATTGGTAAATGTCAGCAAGGCAAGAAATAATTAGATTGTGAAAAAGTGCATCGTCACACAATAAAATGAACTCTTGTGATGTTTTCAAGAGGAATGTGTGTGTGTCTCCAAAACAACTGCCCTTCTGTAAGTGAAAGTGAAAGAAAACATTGATATTGTTGTGTTGTGTGGACAGAGGTCAGATCAAGCTGGCGGATTTGGGGCTGGCACGCTATTTCAGTGCTGAGGACAAAGATCGTCTGTACACCAACAAAGTGATCACACTGTGGTACAGACCCCCTGAACTTCTGCTTGGGAGGAAAGATACGGTCCAGCCATCGACATTTGGAGCCTTGGGTGGGTGCTTGTACACTTTTGTTGTCTTGGAGTTCTGGGGTTGAGGGAGGTGTTAGAATTTGTAAGAATTTGTAAGGCATTTGTTTATTAATATAATTCAGAGAGTATCGGAGTTGGAGTTTGATTCAGCACACTGTAGGTCATTTGATTGTAGGTGTAGTTGAATTTTTTTGTGTTCATCTCGGTGGGGAGGCAAATGATGGACCTAATAGCGGCTGAACTGCAACTTTTGCAGAACTGAAAGGGGTTTGGATAGAGTTTTTCGTCAGGAAGGGAAGAATGTGTGTTTGTTAAACGGAACATTTGTCGAAACTGAAAGTAATACTGAATGGAAAAGAATCCTGTTTTCTGAGGAATTGCATTTATTTGTTATATTTTGTAGTCTTGGAGAAATAACTTCACTTGGCTTATGCAGACTGGTATCATTGCCTAAGCTCCTTTTAAATCAAAACATTTAACAAGAATACATAACTGAAATTATGAAAGAAAAAGATAGAAATGCACATTCATTTGCTTTGTTGGTTCAAGAGCCTGATCTGTTTAGTTGCAGTCAATTTTGCTAGTCCCTTTTCAGAGACATGTTCAAATGATTTGCAACACAGTTCATTAACCCAATGCCTACCAGATCGACCAAGATCGACCACGAGATTTCCTCTTTCTGAATACCGGATCGACCGAGATCGACCGCTGAATACTCGGTCAACGACTTTCGCTTTCACCATCGCATATCCCAGAATGCAATTGCGACAGAAGAGTCTTCCGGTACTTCCGTTTCTGGAAGCCATTTTGGTTTTTGTTGCACAAGTTTTGGTGGAGTAGTTTCACTGCTGTGAATTTTCAAATTTCGGATTTTTTTCGCGAAGATTTTCTGAGAAAATGGCGGATCAAGTAACTATGCAACTTGCAGAATTCATTTTCTGAAGTGATATTGATGAAGAGAGCGTATTTGCGGGCTACACTCTTGAAGAAGATTTGAAGCAAGACGATTCGGACGTCAATCTTGACCTAGTTATGAATAAAGATCGACTGCTGACTGATTTTGAGGCCGGAATCAATAATGATTCAGGCGATGATAATGACGATGTCGAATAGCCCATTGCTGCTGGGCCCAGACCCCCAAAAAAGAAAATTCGAAAAACAAAACTTGCTAGAGATTCTTTAATTCTTGACTGGAGTGGTTGGCGACAAGAAGTGAAGCCCCCCAAAAGTTTCCCTTGTTTTGATAGCCAGGAAACCAGGTCAGTCAGTGGGTGTGTCCCACAATTTGCCTGTAGGAGCATCACCTTTAGCCTTTTGATTTCAGAAGAATTTTGGCAGACTTTTAACGAGAAACAAATTTATTTGCTGCACAAAAGCAAGCAGAAAAGGATGAACATAAACTCTGGCCTGAAATAAAAACTGCCTGTTTATCAAAAAGCAAAGAGGAGCCGGACAAGAGGTACATCATCACCACAGTGTGTGTGTGTGTGTGTGTTGGGGGGAGGGGGGGGGGGGGGGGTTGCTCAGTGCACTTGTGCAAAAGCACATTTTTGTTGAATTCCATCACAATCTAAAGCCCAGTATTCAGTAATCTGTTCTTGTTATTTTTTTCCCCTCAGTAGTTAGAAGACAAATCTTCTTGTATGTGATGCCTTCAGTTTAACAAAATTGTTGAAGTTTGGGTTGTTGTTTTTTGCTTCACAACAAAAGTTGATTATTTAGTGTGCATACCATACAGAATGACTTTATTTTGTTCCTGAGGGTTTCAGTACTTTGTTTAGACTTGGAAAATCACTCTGTGCTCCTAATCCATGATGTTCTGTGGGTACAGTGAATTTAGGGAAAATTGTTTTAGCACTGAGAATACCAAAGTACAGTCAGTCTGTTCGTTTGGTTTTTTTTTTCCTCGTGTACCAGTTCACTATATGTGGGGGGAAATGGCTGTTTTGGATGGAGTGATGTCTTTGAATTTTTTTTCATTACTTTTACAGAATAGATAAGTTAAAAACAAATTTTCTATTGAGGTTTCTTTATGGCAAGTGTGTATGTGTTGCGGAGTTACCTCTCTTGGCATGGTATTCTCATAGTCATATAGCACAAAGTCATGCGGTAGGCAGAGGGTTAATGTTTGAAATCAGTACTGATTGGCTGCTAGAATTTAACATCAGCCAATCAAGACAGAAGAATCAGCACATTTTCACTGAATTGAATGCCAACAGTGATTTGGCACAATGATTTGACGTTTGCTTGTTGATGTGCATCTGACAGGGGGATCTGGTCAAAATACCATGCACCATTTCAAAATTTTGTACACTAATGGTGTAGGAACATCAACAGTCTGAAGCTGTGTGTGAGAGAAAAGAGAGAGATTGAACCTCATTAACTAGAAACATCAATAGAGAAGGGAGAGAAAAATCTTTCGATCTGAATTACTTATTTAGAAAAAAAAAAAGGAAAAAAGAAGAATTAAAACTTTGAAGTAAGTGCAGAACATTTCAGGGTGAAGTTTGTGCACTTGAGTTCAGCTTCTGAATATGACCCGATTTATGAACAACTCACCTGGTCAGTTAACATATACAGGTCAGTAAAAATGTGTATTTTATTTTGGAATTATTGACTCAGCTAGGATCATTATGAAAATAACTCTATTCTGTGATTGTTTTGTTGTGTTTCCTGGATGTTTTGTAATAATGAAAGTAAGGTTTGATAAAAACAATAATAGTGAAGTGATGGCAAACTGTTGAACAAATGTGTTTACTTATACAATTTTGCTATATTTTGTACATGTTCATGTGTAACATGATGCATATTACGAAGTGAAAAAAAAAACATTGATAAAGAAATCTTGCGACAAAGTTCTTGAGTGGTGATTGCACTTGCTGTGTGTAACCATTATGTCAGTGTGCTGTGACCAAAGAGCACTAACTCTTATGTCTAGCTATGTATGTGTCTTCAATGACATGCTGATACATTAAAACAATAGTGAAAACTACAGGCCATGAAATATATTTTTTTTTAAAGCAAAACCCTCCGACGAAAAACTGATGGGAGAGCCTGAATTTGTGCCAAAGTATGCTGATGAAAGAAGTTTGAAAGTAATTGTAATGGGAGAAACAAGTTGATGGTAGGTAGATTATGGAAGATGAGGTATTCGTGTACCCTCTGCCAAGTGATGGTAAATGAAAACGAATCCCTCTGTCCCCACTCTTTGTGCACCCTGCACTTTTACCAGGATTTGGAAGATATATACTCACATTAAAAAAAATTTGTTTTTAGGAGATATGCTTGTTTTTGTTGTACACAGTGATAATTCTTACGCACAAATGTGCGTCTCTGACGCATAAACTTTCCATCTGACGCACTGGAATTCAGGCCAGTGTGTCACGAAAACGTACCAGAATTTACCGTGACGCACTGATTTTCTCCTGTACGCATTACGACTCTGAGCAGCGCATCACGCAAAAGGGCTTTCATCTCGTCCGCCACAATTGAAGTTAAAAACCTAAATTTCCTCGACGTTTTAGAATGTTCTGAATCGATAAACACTTCCGCTTGAGAACTCTTCTCTACTGAAAACCAATAAGAGTCGTAAAAATAGACTAGGCCTATCCAGTCTATGATTGGACCACAAGGTCAAGTGATACAGCTTGGTGGGAAAAGCATGGAAAACCATAGGAATTCCGGCTTTTCAGAGTCAAAATCTGACACTCCAGCTGTGGCTCGTGGATGATATTCCAGCGAATGGAACAAAATTCGATCTATGCAACATGACCATTTCGGATAATTAAAATGGCTCCGTTCTGGACGTACGAATGTGTTGCTCACAGAGCAAGAATGGCCATTCTACAGTTTCATTGTAGGTTCTGTTGGGCTTCTGATGATCATTGCATGGTGATTGGAGTTTGGTCATACAATAAAATTTTCAACATTGAAGGAAATGGCTCGCGTAGTGGAAATTCTATGATGATAATCAAAGAGGACATCCCACAAATTAAGTTTCACTGTTAAAATCCTGATAGTGTAGGTGCTCACATTTACTCATGTTAGATGATAATACTGTTAAAAACATAGGAACACGAAATGATAATACTGTTAAAAACATAGGAACATGAAAAAAAGAGATAATATTTAGCACTGTCTAGAATATTTTATTAACTTTGTTATAAATAGATAATATTTAGCACTGTCTAGAATATTTTATTAACTTTATTATATTAATAAACACCTCTTTTCTAATGTATTTCTATCTCTGTTATAAGCACTTCTTTTCTAATGTATTTCTATCTCTTTCTCTGTGCATTTATGTGTGTGAGCCAGTGAGAGCATGCTCGTGTGTGTGTGTGTGTGTGTGTGTGTGTGTGTGTGTGTGTGTGTGTGTTCACTAAATTTTCTAGCAGTTATTAATCATAAATGGTGACCCCCTAAATATTTTTGTGACCCCCTGAAAATTTGGAAGTGAGTTTTTCATACCGAGTCTGACCCCTTAATTTTTAGGAAATAATTATCACTGGTACACCAATGGTGCTTTTCGGGTACACGAGTCTGTTCAAAACTTAAATTGACATATTTAACAGTGATGTGCCATCACTGACTGAAAATTTTATGATGATTTGCTTGTGTTCAAGAAGAAACCACATTTTTAAGAAACATACTTATTTTCAGCCCTTTTTTTTTTCTTTTTCTTTTTACATCTCCTTATACAAATGAGAACAGCTTCTGAAACAGCCTTTACATAACCTGAAAGATTGAAATGCAAGTGCATTATGTTCTGCCAAAAATGAAATCTTTGAGTTTAGACTAAAAAAAGTAAATTTCATTTTCAGGAATTAAGAAATGAAGCAGATGATAGGTATTCCGTCACGAACCTTTTTTTCTGAAATTTCCTTGGGATTTGTGTATGTGCCATTCACTTTATTGCCAAATCAGCTCTTTTTAGAGCACCACATATTTTTAGAGCACCACTATTTTATGAAACTAAGGTACTGTATCAAAAAAGATCTTGCAAGTCCATATCACAGCAAATTTGATAAACAGGTCTGGTAGTGAATGTAGTTTATCATGCATGAATCAAAGTGTTGTTTGTATTTAAAACTGGCCATTGTGGTCACTGACCTGGAGTCAGAATATTATGATCAGTAAGATGAAGTTGACACCCTCTCTCCATGGTCATCTAACATCCACTGCTGAAGTTTGATGTGATTGCAAACATGCCTGTGCAGTTAACACTGCATTTTGAGCTGTCATAATTGATTCAACAGCTCTGAGGCTGCTAAAGTGTCGACAGTCTTGTTAAAAATAATACTTAAAGGTCTACTTTAGAGATTTTCGATAATTTGTTAAAAACAGGTCTACATGTCATATAACTACAGTATGGTATTCATTTTTCTAAAAAATTCGCAGGAAGAATTGAACAGATAAAAAAACGACTTTTGTACACCTGTTCAAACCCCGCGCGGTAGACCGAAAACCGTGACGTCACTTGATGGACTGGCCGTCAGCCGCGACCTACACAACAAGCCAACGCCAAGTGAAAGCAACACGAGTTGCGATCCCCCACAGCCTAAAAAGTCATGAGGGGGTGGCAGATATTGTGCTGTAGGCGAGTGCAGCAGCTCAGCAGGAGACGGATATTCTTTGCACACATTTCCATCTGATCCAGATACTCGAAAGAAGTGGATTCGGTTCGTGCAACCATGCCGGGCAGCTAAAGTTCTTTTTATCACGTCAGTTCCAGCTGGACCGCGGAAACGAGCTATTCCGACAATTGCCGAGCCCGTTCGAATGGCTCAAAAACTTCGTCTGCATTGTGCGCGTATACTTTGAAGGCGGAGTGGTAAGCTCGTACAGATGAGTACGATAGTCGCACGTTTATTCTGTTCTTATCTGTGGACAGATCATACTTGTTAAACTGAATGAACACGGCTTGAGGAAGGAGAATCTCCGCTCGCCGTCCACGCGTGATCGCATCAAGAAGTCAGTCGGTAGCCTCCCTCGAGACTTCGGTAAAGTCCGTACGCCTTCGGAATGCTGTGTTCGGGCGTCCAGCTGGAACTGAACAGACGTGGTAAAAAGAACTTAGCGTTCAAACTGATAAGGTACAGGCCTTGCAGAAACATCCCCAGAGTCACATTGGCTGTCGCAATCATAGTCACTGCTTTTACATGACAAATTAAATACCGAGCGAGATGTGCAAGAACCATCAGAATCGCTTTCTGTCGCCATCATTGTCCATCATGTCCAAGAGCAGTTAAGCCATGCCAAGATTTAGTTGATTACCTCCCGTTTTCTTGATTACAGGTGAAAATGCCCACTTTCGCGGATCGATTTCGTGTGATCGGGAGCGAATCGGATGTTTATTTTACCAGTTTAGCAAACATTTCATATTTCTGCATAAGCTGACCAATTATCGAAAACCTCTAAAGTAGACCTTTAAGCTTAATTTTGGGGTTCAAATGGATGCTTTTGCACATTGCAGCTATCTCCATCACAGCAGCTGCTTTCTAATCCACTTACCCAGTGGCTTAAAGCTGCCCAAACAGCCTGTAAAGGAACGAAATGTAGGTTAACCTATACCCTTGACTGGCAGATACTTGCAGATTGGCAGTTAAATTTTGATTGGGGATACAGGCAGATCAGTTGTCCAAAAAGTGTGTAATCTTAAGGCATTAAGCAGGTATTCCTCTCAAAACAAGCTTTTAAAAGAAATCAGAAATAGGTGATAGAAGATACTTGTTTCTCCTTGTAAATAACATTAAAACAAAAACAAAATAAGAAAAAAGCCAATATATAAATCTTAGTTGTGCCTCTTGTTCCGTGTTCAAACACTATTAATCAGTTGTACTTAATTTTATGTTCTCAATTTTTGGCTCTTCTTTGTGTTTAGAAAGGCATCAGAGTGTTTATGTGATTTTCCCCTTTTCCCCCAGTTTTGTACAGTATGATCGCTCCATTAGGACATCATGTTAGCAACAGTTCCTTCTCTTGAAAAGTTGCTTTTCTGGATATATTTTGTCTACATTTTTAAGACTGTCCCATTTGAGGCCCAGTTATCAGGGATTTCTGGAGGTAATTGTTTAAGCGGTTCCATTGTGATATATAAAGTGACACAGACAACCATTCTTTGATGACACAGGTGCATTTTGGGAGAACTGTTTACAAGGGAACCGATCTTCCGAGCCAAGGAAGAATTTGCCCAGCTGGAGCTGATCAGTCGGACCTGTGGCACGCCTTGCCCAGCCAACTGGCCAGACGTCATCAAGCTGCCTCTTTTTCACACCTTCAAACCCAAGCGACAGCACCGCCGCCGTCTCAGGGAGGAGTTCTCATTGTAAGCTTTTATGTTGCTTTGTTCTTTTACCGTATGTTTGCCGTTTTCTCAAACGCTGTCTTCTGCACAAGCAAAAGTACAACTGAAAATCTGCAAATATTTATTTTGTATTTACTGTGCTTTTGTATTATTTATAACATGTACATGGTTGAATGCATTTCTGTTTCAGTGTTTGATTTTTGCAAGGATCAGTGCTGATGTACAGACTGGTTTGTGTGCAGAATAATGGTTCAGTGTTTCCCATTGGTTGTATTTATGTATGATTGTGTGGAACACAGCCTATCAAACCACTGGCCATCTCCCACCACTGACTCGCCAGACTCGGACAGTCGCGGGTAAAGAAAGATACATTGACACAGACTGACATGCTTGCTTATACACAAGCACACTTTCCTCTTCTTTGATTTATTTAAAGTTAGGTCATCTCATTGTAAAAAGAGTTTGTCACGAACTTGTCGTCTGGCATGACACCCCAACCCATCATGAACCTGTGTTTGATTTTCTTGATTAGAACAGCAATTACTCACAGTCAGGCTACTGGACGTGGAATGAAGATTGGCGTCCTTAACATAATGCCTCTGCGTTTGAATTCATTTTGAAAACTCCTTTTCATGCATGAGATTGTGGATCCAAGTAGATAGTTAAAATTTCAGTGGACAAAGGGTGGGTTTGCCGTAAATGGAAGAATAGGAGCTGTTCCCCAGATCCTTAATGTCTTCGGAGGGAGTACCCTTCCTTCCTCACTCAAACACGCAGACTCCTCTAGCAGCAATACTAACTGTACACTTCAGAACACTCTCAACTATGAACATGTGTAACTTGTTGGTTGAAGAACAGAGTCTATTCCAGGGGGTGCAACAAGCTGTTCTTGGCTGTCAGAGGTGCAAGGCGGTAATGCAGGCTGTTGGGTTTCCTCGACAGACGACCCCTGTGCGACACTACTCTAACGGCTGTGACACAGCCTGGTTAATACCTTCCTGTTTCAGTGTGCCCCGCCTGGCATTGGACCTCATGGATCACATGCTGGACTTGGACCCTTCCAAGCGCTGCACCGCCCAGCAAGGCATTGACTCCCCCTGGCTGCGGGATATCAACCCTGAAACCATACCCCCACCTAAGTGAGCTGCTCATTTTTTGGTTTTTCACTTGATTGAGTGTGTGATTTTGAAGACTGAGTGTTTGTGTCTGTGTTTTGTGTGACTGCATTCACTGGCTGGATTTGCGATCTACTTTGTTTGCATGCTGGTTGGTTGTGTGCTATTCTGTTTTATGGCCGTTTCCATTTTTCACTGGCACCGTTTTGTGTCATGTTAAGTTTTGTGTCTGTAACTGTTGGTTTTTGACTCTGTGTGTGTGTGCGTGCCTGTGTTGCTCTGTTTGTGCTATGTATTGGTCTGTGACGTGCTCCGTTTTGTATGATGTTTAGATGCGACATTCTGTGTAGATGAACCTGTTAGCTTAGTTTTCATTGCTCTGTCTTATTTCTTTGTCCATTGGCTGGTTTGTGACAGTGTGCACATGCATTGTTGGTCTGTTTGTATGTATGTTGCGCTGTTTTATATCTGTATCGATTGCTTTGTTTGTGACATTCAGTGTTTATGTCCTTGTTGGTCTATTTGTGTGTTGTTCTGATGTCGCTCTCCGTTGACTAATATAAACCTGCTGGTCTGTTGCTCATTTCTTTGCCTTGATGTATGAATCGTTCACCCCCAAGGGGATGCCAGGACTCCTGTAAAGAAAAGCTGGCATCCCCATTGCCTGCCGAGTTGCATGATAGTAGCCGCCACTTTCTTGTCTCTCTCTTTGACTTTGCCTTTTTTCTTTCTTTTTCTTTCTTTGCTGTCGTTCTTTGTCTTTCCAGCTTTTGTGGGCCATTCTTGTGCCTTTTGTTACACTCTTTTACACTTTTTTCTGGTCACAATATAGAACATCATATGCCAGGTGTATGTTCTGATCTGGCAACTTGAGTGGTGAAAATTGTATGCGTTGTCCAGGATGGACATTGGCTGAACATTCTGTTGTGTTAATTGCCCACATGGCTTTTTTTTCTTCTAAGAATTGCGCTTTATTTCAGTAATTTTTTAAAAATTTTTTTTACCTTTTTGTTGTTGAAATGCTGTGAATGAGAAGTGAAGCGAAATGGCTGGAACTCCGCATGGTCTAGTCTTAAACTCCTTGAGATTGTTAGTAGATATGCTACCAAGCCGTTGATAGCGTGGACTGTTTGTTTCTTTTCTCAGGATGTAACCTTTTTTCTCCCCAGTGCATGACTTTTTTTTCCTGTGTGGTTTGACAGTTCTGTGGTCAGCTAGGCTCTTGTAAAAAACAAAACAAATTTCTGTTGGCAGGTGTTGTTATATTGTTTGTATATTTGATGGTTTGTGTGTTTCTCTGTTTTTATATCTGTCTGTATCCATCGGTTTGGTTTTGACTCTGTGTGTGTGTGTGTGTGTGTTTTGCTGGGCTTGATGACTTGTCTGGTGGCCTTCCCTTCCATTTGATTTTCTGTTGCTCCTTTCCAACCTCCCTCTCCCCCTGCCACACCACCTCCCTCTCTGTAAATGAAACTCAGCTGAAAATAGTGGTCAAGGGAGGCAAGTAAGTCCTGGTCATGACACACTATCCCTTTGTCCACATTGAGTGTGACATTCATTTTGGTTGTATTGAGGGTCTGTGTATCTGCAGGGCTAGAAGTTCTCAGGTAATCACATTGAGTTAAACTGATAAAAACATCTACGTGTACCCCCCCAAATTTATTTACACTCTCGAAGTGAATAGACAAGTAATAAAAGTAACTACTAGCAATGCAGTTATAAGTCAGCAAACTTGATTTGATTTTGGCATTTATGCTCATGTATGATTAAGGCATAAGAAACAGAAATAAGAAGGAAAACCATTTGTTTCTTCACTAGGATGTGTTTCCCATTGTCTTTAAGAGTGTGTGAGAAAGGAAAACTGGATAAAAGTGTCATGTGTCTACCATTCACAAATTGCTAAACAAACTTTAATTATGAAATCTGTCTTGCTCTTGGTCTATCTTCTTTCTCTCTCTCTCTTTCCTTCTTTTTACACACATATATTGCAAAATAAACCCACTTCCTGTCTACATGTATGGTTAAAAAAAAAACAACAGAGTAAATCAACCATTTCCAAGCTGACCAAGCGTTTCATGGGTGCTGCTGACATGTTCATGTACAGAAGATGCTTTGCACCAGGGAGATAGCACTGTGCTAGGTTTCCATTGATAGAAAAACTGGAGGGAGTAGGGTATGGGTGGAAGAGGTGTGATGACAGTGAAGGTGTGAAAGTGAAATGGGAAAGAGGAGAGGACGATTGTCTTCACTGAAGCTTGCTTCTTGGCCATCTTTTCAATCAAAACAATCCAAAATTAGTTTTTGATTGATAGTTTGAGAGAAAATTTCCACTTGTCCACCTGAAGATTTAGTTGTCATGGATGATTGGACAAGTGGCTGTTTTGAGTCCTGATTGTGTATGTGTATTGATTGTTGATATTGACTTTGTTCATCAGTTATGCTGGTTGTTACTGCTGGTATGTTTTGTTTTGTCCAAAGTGTTAGAGAGAGAGTGGGTGTGGGTGTGCATGATGTACGAGGGAGAGAGCAACTGAGAGTGAGAGAGATCCACTTTAGTCCATTCACAGTTGTTTTGGTGCACAGTTTTCTCTCTTGAAAAAAAAAGTCTTGACAAAGTATGCTACATCAAAGAATCAAACGAACTTTCTCATGAAATAAATCGCGAGAGAGGGAGGGAGAGAAAGAGTGAGAGAGATGTTGGTGTGTGGAATGTGTATCCTGTGAAACTGAAAGATGTTGTTGTGTACTGTGCAGCTTGCCCAAGGACCAGGACTGCCATGAGCTGTGGTGCAAGAAGTTCAAACGTCAGCAGAGGCAGGAACAGCAGCAAGATGGGGGCAAAGGGCCAGCGGCGACTGGGAGCTCCAGAGCACCTGTCCGCCAGCCTGACAAAGCAGGATCTGGGTCAGGAGACAAAGTGACTCAGGCAGAAAACAAACCTGCTCCCAAAAATCCCTTGCTGGGAATTCTGCCTCAGAGTGGGGCGTCGGACACAAAACCTGCTGCTGTGAAACCCGCTCTGGGGCTGTCCGGTCAGAATGGATCCAGTGATTCATCATTTGTTGCTAAGCAGTCTTTGTTGGGAGTACCTGCACAGAGTGTGTCCAGTGACTTGAAACCTTTGCCTAGATCATCGCTGCTGGGCTTGCCTGCCCAAAGTGGACCCAGTGCTACCTCGGCATTGTCCAGGCAGTCATTGTTAGGATTGCCTGGCCAGAGCGGATCCAGTAGCCTAACTTCTGCCAGCAAGCCGCCATTGCTGGGAATGCCTGCTCAGACCACTGCCGAAGCGGGTTGCTCAGAAACTTTTGCCATACAGACTACAACAAGCGCATCCCAAAAACCTGTGGCTTCATTCGTGCCGGAAGCTAAGCCAGTAGTAGACGAGGGGTCTGCGGATGCAGTGGCCAGTGTGCAGGCTCAGCTGGCCAAAGTCATTGCTCAGATGCAGTCTCAGAAGTCTCTCAGTGTTATGCAGATTGCAGAGAGCCTCAATGTCACCATGGACAACAAGACCGCTGCCCTTCTGGATCAGTTCCGCCACCAGGTGGTGCCTCAGACAAGCACATCATACAGTACTATGAGCCAGAGTGAGGCTGTGGACCTCGCCTTTGTGGCGCTTGGCAACAGTATGGCTGAAGGGCAGCCGACCGACAAGCATGCGGGTGTCAAAGCTGCTTTGGCTAGGATGCTGTCAGTTCAGAAGGGACCAGCAGAAGGCAGTGTTGGCTCCACGACTTTACCGCCACAGACCCAGTATGTGGATACACACACCAACAGCACTCCGTCTTTGGCCCCTGCCCTGTCTGAGCCCCCAGTTAGTTGTCCCCCTGTGTCTCACACTCCGGTGTCTCAAGCATGGAAAGTTTCTGAAGATCTGCTGCCTCCATTCACTTCCAGCTCTCAGCGATTTGGTCCCTCTGATGACCCTGTCAGCAGCCGTACGAGTGTGGAGAGTCGTTCAAGTGCTAGTTCCCATTTCTATGACCGTGATCATGACCTACCTGGTCATCGTCGAGGGTTCTCTCCTGAGGAGTTTCATGACAGGCCCCCATACTTACCTGAGCCACCGACAGTCTTACCTGATCGGCCACCTGTGGTTCATGGTTATATGGACCGAGGTCTTGGTGGTATGCACCCCAGGAGTTTCAGACCTGACCCTTTCCCAAGAGAAGGTAACGTAGGAGAGGGTTATCGTGGCAATGTAGGGATGGGTGGAGACGGTTATGACGCGTTCCATGGAGGTCCCGATGAGTTCCGTGGGATGGCAGGTCCAGGATTTGACAGGCATGGTAGAGGTCCTATGTTCCGAGGCCATGGTGGGGAAGGTAGACGCGGGTTTCATGGTGGACGTGGTACATACGGATGGTGATGGTGATGGGGACAGTCGGTCGCTTTTCCCTTTTTCTGGATTCTTCCTTTGGTTTTATTGATCTTTGAGAAGTATGATCCGTTTCCAGGTGAATGAGATGTTGGTATGCTCATTTGAAGATAGGCCTTGGTTTGATCCCTGGTCTTGTGAGAATCCATAGATCCTGCTTTGCATGAGACCCATCTCTTCAGTATTGTCGCTGACTTCACTGGGCATGTCTTAGTGCTGCAAGGAAAAAGGTCACTGGCTGCTTTCAGTATTTTCCCCTGTGAATCGGAGTTTACTGTGTGCCCCATGCCTTGATTTGGCACTTTGCTTCAAACTATATGAAAGAAGAATTGGGCACAAGATTTGTTGCAAACATTTGTTTGCACCATGTGTAACTGCAGTTTAATCAAAAAAAAGAAAGAGAAAAAGTTAAGAAAAAAAAAAGCCTTTGATTGATAAAATAATGAATCGCTATAATTTAGCCAGTTTATGCAGGGAGTTCTGTGGTGTATAAATCCTGAATACAGACAGGTTATTCCTTCACCATTTCTACACACACACACATACACACACACACACACGCACACACACATTCCTTCACCATTTCTACACACACACACACACACACACACACACACACACACACACACACACACACAATGAAAGGAAAATATGAAAAAAAGCCATCTCAAAAACAAACATACTCAAAAAAAAACCTACCTTCACGGAAATGTCTTCATGAAAATTGACAGGCCTGTTTGACAGCACTGTATGCTCGAAAAGGTACATCAGTATTTTTAACTGGTCTTTGTAGCCTGTGCCTACCTGCCCCCATTAGTTTCTTAAATTGATGCTGATGTACATGTAAATGAATAGAAGAAGAGGCCGTAGAGAGTTCGGTTCAATAAGATGATAAAGATAAATGAGAAAAAGCCTGCGTCCCACCAGATGAATAGAAGAGGCCATAGAGAGCTAGGTTCAATAAGATGATAAAGAAAAATGAGAAAAGCCTGCGTCCCAGATGAATAGAAGAGGCCATAGAGAGCTCGGTTCAATAAGATGATAAAGAAAAATGAGAAAAAGCCTGCGTCCCACCAGATGAATAGAAGAGGCCATAGAGAGCTCGGTTCAATAAGATGATAAAGAAAAATGAGAAAAAGCCTGTGTCCCACCTGCCTGCATGCCCAGCTATTAGTTTTGACTTGTCAGTATTGCTCAAGTTGTATGCTCGCAGCCATCTCAACTTAATAGTTGATTTATGAGGAGGCGAGTGATCGACAGAGAGGCTGTCCAAAAGCCACACCTGATTCTTGGCCATCTGTTTAAATGCTAGAGACAAAAAAACGTGGCAGAATTTTATACACAAGAATGCATTCACAACCTAGCCAATGTTTTGAATGGTTAACTGATATTTTTGTAGGTTTTTTTTCTTTCTTTTTTTTATAAGTCAGAAATTATTCGCTATTATTTGTATATAGAAATGTGCTGTTCATAGATGTTCAGTATTGATATTTATTGGTTGAGGTTTAGATTTGTCATAGTTCTTTCTTCTTTTTTTTTTTGCCCCTCCTTGCACATAGAGTGGAGGGTTTAGCCTTTTCTCCCACCCATTCATCCTGATTCTGCAGTCTTCTGAAAATCCTCCTCCTTCGTTGTGACACTTTAAGGAATGATTGATTCTTCCTATTTCTCATCTTGGAAGGTTAAACAGAGGATCAAATTGACCTGTCCCATTGGTTGTAAGTCTCCAGAGTTCTCTTAGGTAGTGAGTTATCAGTGACAGAATCCAAAGTGGAGATGAGAAGGTTATCTGACCCTTTTTTTAGCATGTTGTATTTCATCTCGCCATCATGACAGATTGTTGTGATCTGAAAGAAGTTAATTGAAATATCGGATGTTCTCTTTTCAATGATGGCAACTTTTATCTGCATCAGGTAGTTTGTACACATTGACATGTATATAAGATGATCTGTGTATGTGTGTGCGCACGTACGTGTATGTGTGTGTGTGTGTGTGTGTTCCAAACATTATCAGTTTCTCAACGGCAAATGTTCTTTGCAATATGATGTTCAGAATGGTTCCCCTTGTTATTAAAATTGAAAGATCCTGTTTAAATCCAGTTCTGGTAAGGAGTGGAGGACATTTCAGGGCAGTGTTTTGGGACATCTCCTCTCCAGTTACCGGTATGTTCAGCTCTGTGCCTAGTGGAAGTATTCCAGGAAAAAAAAAATATTGGGTTGCATACATGCATTCCCGTTTGTTGGCCTCGTACTTCTTTTCAGCGTTTCTGCTGTCTGAAAATGAAGGAAGAGAGAGTTCCTCGGCCCTTGTCTGTCTTAAGAAAATGAGATATGATTGATTTTTCCCTACTTCTGTCAAGATTGTGCTTAAACATTTCCCTGCGTTATCTTCATATAATGATTAAAACTTTGGGAAAGAGGGATGTGTTGATTCACTGTCTGTGTTCTCATTTGTGTGAATAAAGACCAGTTACAACCACGGCATACTATGTTCTTTTTCTATGCTTGGGCAGCAGCAGCACCACGGTTTATATTCCCTCTTGAAACTGGTCTGGAAAACCTGGGACATTGAAAAGTGAACTAGATTGGAGTACTTTTTTTGCCCAGTTTATTGATACTTGACAAAAGTGGGAAATGCAGTTGAAGGGAACACTGTGCTGCTGGTGCCTGGCATCTGTTGAGCGTGTTGAACTGTGAGTGTTTGGATCACAGGGATGAGAACTATAGCATAGGATTCCAAAAGTACTTCAGTATTCCTTCGAAATTAACTGCTTGTATGATTAGTACACACTTGGCTCAGTTCAGCGTGTTTCGTTTATTTATTTACTTAAAATTTATAATCGATGCTTAGAAATGCATAGTTATGTGTGGCTGACAAGTAGTCATTTTTATCAGTATGAATTTCTGAAAGATACACAGAGCATAAACATTCTGCTCATTAAAGTCCAGTTTTGTCCCAAAGTATGAAGCGTATCACAGGTAGTGTATGGTATTCAGTTAAAATGTTTTAGGGAACTTGACATCTGAAGAATTATGCGAAAAAGGGAAGAAAGTTGCGTTGACATGTACTTGCTCCTTGCTAATTTTAGGATTATGCTTTGTAAGTGAACAAATACATTTACTAATGAAGGAAGACAGGTGAGGAGGTTGACATACTAGGGACAGGGGTCCTGTTTAATGTGAAAAGAAAAGCAAAGAATAATCAAGATGATTTAGTGGTATCTTTTGTACATGCATGTCTATCATCAAACACATGAATGTTATGACAGATTCTTATGGCAAGGAGTATTTTGTATTGTACAAGATAATTCATGTGTGTTTTGTTTTGGTCATATGTAATTGTTTTGTTCTTGGAGTCAAGAATCCGTCTTTGTGAATGTATTGGTATGTTTGTGAAAACTGTTGACAAGTTAGCGTCAAGGATCCGTCTTTGTGAATGTTTCAGTATGTTTGTGAAAACTGTCGACAAGCTTGTGTCAAGAATCCGTCTTTGTGAATGTTTCAGTATGTTTGTGAAAACTGTTGACAAGTTTGCATCAAGTTTGCATCAAGAATCCGTCAATGTGAATGTTTCAGTATGTTTGTGAAAACTGTTGACAAGTTTGCGTCAAGAATCTGTCTTTGTAAATGTTTCAGTATGTTTGTGAAAAGTGTTGACAAGCTTGCGTCAAGAATCCATCTTTGTGACTGTATCAGCATGTTTGTGAAAACTGTTGACAAGTTTGCCTGCCAGTCATATTGTCCATTTATGGGAAGAAGAAAAAAAAAATTTAGTGGAAGGAAATCATGGAGATCACCATGGATACTTGATACTAATAGGACAGCTTCAAACATTTACTGTTACTTGCTGTTTAAGGTGGCAGAGAGCTTCAAACATTTACTGTTACTTGCTATTTAAGGTGGCAGAGAGCTTCAAACATTTACTGTTACTTGCTATTTAAGGTGGCAGAGAGCTTCAAACATTTACTGTTACTTGCTATTTAAGGTGGCAGAGAGCTTCAAACATTTACCGTTACTTGTTATTTAAGGTGGAAGAGAACTTCAAACATTTAATAATAATAATGAATACTTATATAGCGCCTATTCTCGGCTAGAGACCAAGCTCTAAGCGCTTTACAATCAACACTCGTTTACACAACGGGCTGCCTACCTGGGTAGTGCCGACTGAAGAGCTGCCAGCTGGCACTTCATTCAGTCGTTTCCCGTGTCATCCAGTCAGTATCGTTCAATATCGATCACTCATTTGCCTTACTTCCTTCATTCTTTCCATTTCTCACGCAGGGTGCATGCTGTGTGTAACGTGTCATCCATACCAACGGCCAAACTGGCCTACTCTTCCGAAAGTTGGTGATGGGATTTTACGTGTGTGCAAGATGTTATGCGTGCGTTCACACACGGAACCTCGGTTTATAGTCTCATTCGAAGGACTGTATGGGAAATGGAGTCAGAACCAATGTTAACTCCGAGGGAAAAATCCCCCTGTACCGAAACGCCCCGGCGGGGGTTCGAACCCGCAACCCCAGGATCACCAAGATTACGAGTCCGGCGCTCTACTAACGGAGCTATTCCGGCTCAGTTACTGTTACTTGCTATTTAAGATGGCAGAGAGCTTCAAACATTTACTGTTACTTGCTATTTAAGGTGGCAGAGAGCTTCAAACATTTACCGTTACTTGCTATTTAAGGTGGCAGAGAGCTTCAAACATTTACCGTTACTTGCTGTTTTAAGGTGGCAGAGAGCTTCAAACATTTACCGTTACTTGCTATTTAAGGTGGAAGAGAGCTTCAAACATTTACCGTTACTTGCTATTTAAGATGGCAGACAGCTTCAAACATTTACCGTTACTTGCTATTTAAGGTGGCAGACAGCTTCAAACATTTACTGTTACTTGCTATTTAAGGTGGCAGACAGCTTCAAACATTTACTGTTACTTGCTATTTAAGGTGTTATCTAAGAGTGCACAACAGGGACATTAATTAACTTAACTGTACATAAGCATTTGAAGTAATGCTGAATTCAGATGCACACAGAGTGTCCTGCCATTGTATTCTACTTCTGTGCAAACTGAAACACACTGACCACTGTCTGGACAATTGAGCAGTATTGAATGCAGTTTCATCATTTGAAGACATCCTTTCTTCTTGCTGTTTCTTCCATAATTGTAGAATTTGTTAATGAAACGTTAATAGTGGACCATTGTTGCTGAGCAGGGGAATAGTTTCATGTCTTGATATCCTTGGCACAGAAAGTGACAAAACTGGAAACGGGTCAAACCTGGCAAGAATAGACTAATCTGAGTTATTGCAAAACTAAACTTGAACGGTTGTAACTAGAGCCTTTTTTCTTTTTAATGACCAGGTAAAATTATTTCATTCAACTCATTTTAGATAAAAACAACAATTTCATTCAACTCATTGTAAGCAAAAAAAAAAAAAAAAACCCGAAAAAGAAGTCAACAAAAACAACAAAGCAAATGTTCAAGAAGATATCCCAGGTTGAAAGCACACCAAAGGGAAAAAAGACTGCATGATTGTGGAGTGCTGGTACACAGAAAACGTGATGAAAGATGCCGCAGAGGGATTAGGAGAAGGGTACCCTGAGCAGAATCTATTTAGAAAGGTACTAGTAAGGTTGCTTGCCCAACTTCAGATCGTATCAGTATTCATTTTCTGCTTCAAAAACAAAACTGGCCTTATGATCTAGTAATGTTTTGATATTCATTTCTGAATTTCAAATTGCAAACTTGATATCCACTCAAAGACCACCTATATGAACAAATGCAAAGATTATGACTATTTGGTGCATTGAAATTGTGACAAAGCCAGCGTCTCTCACTCATGATCATCAGTTCTTGTGGTAGACCCAGCCGGTAAAAAGTCTTTAAATATTATTTTTTTCAGTTAATACTGAAAGGGAATCACCTGTGTTCATATTTTCTGTAAAACTGGATATGGTCGATATTCAAAATGCAGAATAATTGCTCAGTAGCCTTGTTAGAAGAATTTTGAAGTTTTGAAGACAGTTATCACCTCCAACTAAACTAAGTTGTGAAGTATAAACCCCCCCCCCCCCCCCCCCCCCCCCCCCCTATTTAAAATTTTTTTTAAATGCAAGTTATTATTGCAATGAAACTTCCCCGAACTTACTAAGTTGCGAAGTATAACCATTTTTTTTTCTAAATGCTTTTGGCTAAAAACAAGCCATCACTAACGTCTTGGCTGATGCATACATTTGACTTTTCACTGTGAACACAGGCTTGTATAATAGCTGCAGGTTTTTATCTGATGAGTACTGAAGTATACCATCATTTTGGGGACTATGAAACAGATTGTGTTTCGTATTCACCCCTGCGCCATTTATATCATCATTAAAGTGTAAAATTAAATAATTTACTCTAAATTGGCAATAAATAACACGTAATGGTTAGATTAAGAATAGATTGTATGTTATGGTCTGTAAGAAAAAAAGTAAATTTTGTTTTCTGCATTTTAATTTTCTTGTGAATCCTTTTTTGCCATTACCACATCTTATTGAAGAATGCCTTTACAGTTCATTGATGTATAAACACAAGACAGAAGTGGTGATAGAGAAAAGCTGGAGTTGAAAATGAGAATTTTAAAAGCAAGCAAGCAAAAATATATGTGCATAAAATTACATGTTTTACAAAGATGCATATGCACACACAGAGAGACATGCACACACAAACGCATGCACATTCACCTACACATACTTCAAACATGTGCGTGCGCACAGACGCATACACACACAGGCACGCACATACACACGTACACACACACACACACACACACACACACACACGTGCACATATACATATACACGCACAGAAAGTAATGAACATGGATTTCTTTTTATTGATTCTTTGGCATGGTGGGATTATCTATAATAAATGTGATAGACTTGTAAAACAGGGAGCAACAAATACTTTAAATGTTGTTGAATTGCCATATAATTGTGAATGAAAATCTGCAAAATTACAAAAACACAACACATATAGGTTGCTTTTTTCCCATTCTGATACAAATAAATCTTTTTTCTTATTTCATTAGATGTATGAGGTCCTATTGGAGTTATCAAAAGTTTAGCGTTGAGATTATTTTTTAATTCTCCGCATACAAAATATTGTAAATAGAATCAATGGCAAATGTGATGCAAAACTGACGGATGAAATTGTTGTATGGAGATCAAGCAAGATGCTTTCTTTCTGTGGTTGGGAAGTCATTGCAAATGTGTTTCCAGGATCAGATGTTCAGTCATTTTAAAAAAGAAGAAAAAATAGCATAAAAATGTTCCGTTTTTACTCTGGCCAGTCGTCATTTACATGGTCCAATTAGTCATTTTTTGTACATCCTTTCCCATCACCCATTCCACTTCGCTGTTGCCTACCCCGCTGCATCCTGTATTTTCACATTCTCCAGCTTCCCTTTTCTTGTGGTATTGATCTGAGTTTTTTCTTTTTTTTGTTATTCTACTGACCACCTTTGTTCTACCAACTAAATCTACTTGGAGTCTAAAATTATCATAGATGGACAACTAACATGCACAGATCATTGATTTGTACTCATGCTCACAAATACACATGCATATACATCCACATCTTACATTGAGAATGTACATGTGCACGCACACACACACACACAGGTATGGATATGAATGCATGCGGTAGGGGTCCATGAAAATGCATACAGAATCTGTTCGTCATGTACTTGCATGCATCAGATCAGTGTTCTGCTTGAGATTGCTAATGAAATTAGGTGAGGCTGCGTATTGTAATGAAAAGGTTTGTTTAAAGGGTAGAGTGTATAAAGACCACCACAGCAGTACTGCTAAAATGTAATGTCAATGAATGAAATAAAAACTAGGTAAACATAGTCCATCAGTCAACAGTGGTACATACCTGTTCAACTCGTACAATCAAGTTTCTACCATGTTAACTCTCGGCACAGGTATGCGTATGTCTTTTACATCTTAAGAAAAAAGAAAGATCAATTTTGATATATGGACCAAGTTCACAATGCATGTATTTCTACACATGTATAAGTCTATATATTTGTATGAATGCAAATGTGCATTACTTGAATGATCTAAGATAGTGTTGATTCATTTCAAAACATCCAGTAAATAAAGGCGTCGACGCTCAGTTCAGTGTTAATTTTGTGTGTGATGAATGTAAGAAGCTCTCAGAAAGCCACAAGCTGAAGTAATTTCAATAAGATTTTTTGTCGTTGTTTTGAAAAGTAAACACATACATCGACACTCGGAATGTTTAAGCCTCGTTTCGTTTTATGTTGAGGAACCTAAACTTTCTGGAAGTTGGACGCAAAATCAATTATGTAAATAGAAGCAAGATTCTATTGTATACACACACGCAACACACACACACACACACACACACACACACACACACACACACACACACACACACACACACACAATCTGCTAACTATGAGGGCAGAGAGTATTTGCAGATATAAATGACATGCATGTAATTGACTTTTGCCTCTACCACCTGTCAAGAGAATGTGGAAATAAAGTCAATGGAAGAACCGCAGTAAATGTCAGGCCATCAGCAGCAGACTTGACAAGTGAAAAGAAATGTTCAAACTTTTAGAAAATATATTTTAGTCAAACATACAGTATTTCATTAAGAAAAAGAATTGCCAAAATGAACGGAGAATGAAGTGTGTCTATTATAGCTGATACAGTACTACACTAATTGACATAGTCAAGATGTTTCTAATTTATAAAGCCAGTTAGCTTCTTGTAGCTTTTGATAACATTTCTCTAGCATTATGATGATATGTTGTATTGTGTTGCGTAACACTGCCAAATATACTAAAGTTAGGAAAGGCTTTGTAGGTAGACAAGGGAAGCAATTCAGGAGGTGCCTGTTTCAGACTGTCAAGGGAAGGTACTGGGGAGCAAGCCCTTTTTCTTTGAAATGATCAAATTTACCTCATGCTGGCAGCAAATTTGTCTTCAGTTTTTGTTTCTTTAGAAAAAAAAAAGAATGTTTTGTTTCAATGTAGAAAGGTGTGTGTGAATCTGTTGATGAGTTGAAATTGTACGCCATGGTTGAACAACTGGTTGGACTGACTGCAAAAGCGTGCATTGTAATTAAAATGTGGTTCTTACAAGAGTGTGACTGGGTTCATGTGTGAAATGTAGAGCAAAATGAGTAACAAATGCAGGACAAGGAATTCTGCTGTCTACAGAGAAAAAGTCCAGTGGGCATTACATTGGAGACATTGTGTAGTGGTTCATGTTGCTCTGTGAACATCCTGTGACCCTGTGACAATTTGTTGCTATTGGAAACGGTATCCACTGTGATCTGAACAGAACATTTCAGTGAAGGCACAAACAATGGAGAAACAGTTTATCAAGACAGAGAGGGTTGAAGGACAGTTTCAGGAATGGTTTTGCTTCTGATTAATATATCTGAAGAAGACAAGTAAGTGCATGAGTGTGTGTGCATGCTGTCTTGTGTGTGTGTGTGCGTGTGTTCAGATCGATAAAGAGAGAGTCCTGTAGGCCATTATAAATTTCATTGATAGTGGACAAGGCTCTCTGTGTGTGCATTTGAGGACTCTTAAAAGTGTGTACGTGTATGTGTGTTTGTGTGTGTGTGTGATAACACTCTGTGTGTATTTTAGGACTCTTTGAAAAAGGCGTATGTGTGTGTGTTCAGATGGATATAGTACCTTGTATAGCTTCATCAACTCCATTGACAATACACAACACTGTGTGCAATTTAGGACCCTCTTTGTGTGTGTGTGTGTGTGTGTGTGTGTGTGTGTGTGAAAGACCAAAATAGTTTGTCTTTATCAATTCCATTCATAACACACAACAGTGTGTGTGTGTGTGTGTGTGTGTGTGTGAAAGACCAAAATAGTTTATGTCTTCATTAATTCCATTCATAACACACAACAGTGTGTGTGTGTGTGAAAGACCAAAATAGTTTATGTTTTCATTAGTTCCATTTATAACACACAGTGACACAACAGTGTGTGTGTGTGAAAGACCAAAATAGTTTATGTCTTCATTAATTCCATTCATAACACACAACAGTGTGTGTGTGTGAAAGACCAAAATAGTTTGTCTTCATTAATTCCATTCATAACACACAACAGTGTGTGTGTGTGTGAAAGACCAAAATAGTTTGTTTTCATTAGTTCCATTTATAACACACAACGGTGTGTGTGTGTGAAAGATCAAAATAGTTTGTCTTCATTAATTCCATTCACAACAGTGTGTGTGTGTGAAAGACCAAAATAGTTTGTCTTCATTAATTCCGTTGATAACACACGACACAATCACTGTGCATCTTGGTTCTCTTTAAGAAAAATAAATGAATTTGGGAGAGAAAAAAAGGATTGATGTGGACAGTTTTTTTTTTAAAACACTTTTTTTTTTTTCAGGTGGGGGTAGGAGGGGCCTTGATAAAACAAATACTTCAAGTTAATGTTTTCCAAACTTTGAACAACACCGTAGGAGGATACAGTCTCGTGACATAATGCTAGTATTTAAGTGCAGAAGAAATGGCTTTTTGGGAGCAAGTGGATTGAATGTGCATGACTTAAAGGGGGTTAATATAACATGTCATCATGCATATGTCATGGGCATCTCTTGCTTCCTCACTTCATGGGTCATGTTTCATGGCTGATTACCACAGAATTGTCAGACTATAATTCACATTATAGTGAAATCATAGAATGTAGAAGCTCTGTGTGTGTGAGAGAGAGAGAGAGAGAGAGAGAGAGAGAGAGAGAGAGAGAGAGAGAGAGGAGAGAGAGTGCGTGTGTACCGTATATGTGTGTGTGTGTGCGTGACTGTGTGTGTGTGTGTGTGTGTGTGTGTGTGTGTGCAGTCTTGATTATGCAAAGTGATGACACATTTATTATCTTTCATTCTCTGTGTATTAATAATGGTAAGAATAGGGTTTATTAGAGATTCTCTAAACCTTGAATGGGATGGAAAGTGGCTTTCTTCGTGAGTGCATTTGAATCAAGCATTGTTACACCACCTCCCTAATTGTTTTAAATGCATAGCTATCTCACCGTCTACCATCCTTTCTGTGTACATGTGTTGCGTGTGTTTGTTCTGTACATTTAATGGCTTTCCACTTTCATGTCGCATTAGAAATACTATATTTGTATGAAAGTTAATGTTTGTTTTCGACCAGAGGTATGTATGTGGGTGAGCACATAGGATGTGCACGTGTGAATGTGCTTGCCATTTTCATGGATTATGCAAGGCGAATATGAGATATTCTGTATGAATCAGAAGCAGAACCAGATGCGAGAAAAGAACCGATAGAGATGATGAAAGTTATGGTAACGACAAAACGACGCTGATGACAGTGCTCAGGGAGGCAATAGAGTGGAAAATGTGAAAGCTATGGTGCATGCAATGGGTGAACCTACCTCTGCTGGAACTGCCTGTGACATTGTGAAAATGGTGACTTCTGTCGCTGTCGAGTATTCCATGTATGAGAGATGGCGAATGAACTTCAACATAGTAGACATAACCATGCTGTGAAAGAAGCATGTGGATTGGTTGGCTGTGCTTCCTGTCCAACCTGAGCTGCTTCAGTGTTTAGGTTTTGATTTTGTTTTTATGCGTGGATGTGTGGACACATTCTGGATCAAATTTCTTGATGTGTGTACTGTAAGCTCTCAGATCTTTTATGTATATGTTAGATTATTATTACCTATTAGTATTTTTTTTTTCTTTTGCTTGTATGTCAATTTAGAACATTTGCGTATTTGACTTGTGCTTAATCTCCCCTTCAGTTTTTGAAGAGTGAGGATGGATTCAGAATAGTGAGCTCCATTGAGCAACCCCTGAATGCTTCAGTTTGTGGCGTGGGTCCGACTCACTCCTACCGAGTGGACTGTAGAATTTGCACAACAGAAGGTTATTGGTTATCAAAGTTGTGCTGTCATCATCAGCAGTAAGACTTGTTAGGTGGTTCAGCCGAAATTGAAATTGAAAATCTGCCCCATCAGTGGCATGGGAAAGACGTTGGACTGTTCGATCTGCATGTTCAAGATGCCAGACCTCATTTCCACATTCCCATGGATTTACATACACATTCAAGACACTGATGTTAAACTTCGTTTCCGCACATCAACGGCTTCACTCTCCTACAAGATGTCGGAACCAAACACCATTTACACACACTGACGGCTGCACACGTGTTCAAGACATTGGAACTGAACGTCATGTCCACATGCTGACGGGGTTTCCTTTCTACGCCACTGAGGATCGACACCAAAGGGCAGGAACTCTTCGCTTTGCAGACCTGAGAGCGGGAGATGATGGGGGAGCGGCAGACTGGGGATTTGACGATGTGTAAGGACTGTCTTGACTTCGGCGTCTTTGAGGGTGACCGCAGCGTTGGCCATATTACCTTGAGGTTGAGGTGCGTGCTCACAGGTGGGTGTCCTCCAAGGGGACAAACTGTTTGACTGCTATCCATGGCTTGTGTCTACAATACTCTGCTTTTTTTTTTTCCTTTTTTTTATATTCTCCATGTGTGTGTTACTTTTGTCGCACACTGTTTTGCGTATATGTAGCTCCAGACTTTTTTTTCTCTCCTCATTGACAGAGCTTGATCTTGCATGCAGAAAGCTGACAGATGACCTGAAAACTTTCCTGTTAGTCTAAAACTTTTTTTTGGACCACTGGTTATACAATAGTTAAAACAAATGCCTATTTTTCCATTCAAAGTCAGATTACGTGAGTCAATATTGATGTAGCTTTGTCCAACAGTGATCAAAATAAGCTTGATTAAACATCTTGCAGAGTGCACTTTTAATTGGGGGAGAGGGGAGGGGAGGGGGCAATTTCAGCAAACTTGCCATGCGCAAGCATGCAAACAGAGGATTATGAATGAAGAAATTTCTGCCCGATACCTGTCCTGGTAATGGCAGTCTCAGCTGTGTGTTTAAACAAGGAAAATTTGGTGAACACAGCCTGCCTCGTTTCTTTCACCGAGTATCGTTCTCTATACCAGTGTCCCTGTCTGGAGAGTTTATGCATCTTCAGTCCCAACAGATTTTAATGGATAGAAAATTAGAAACGGCAGGTTAATGTTTATTCAAGGGGAAAAGAACTGTTATTTACACCTAAGGATGCAAGCCAGTGCTCTTTGTGTCTGACTTGTCTTTGCCTTTTTTCTCCATCTGCCTTTTTCATTCTCTTTGTATCTTTCTGCTGCTCTGTCTGTCTGTCTCCGACACAAACAAACACACGCTTTCACACATAAACACCAGTCTTAGAATGAAATTTAAAAGAGAGGCACCTGACACTTAAAAGAATTTGAGTGGTACATGTCATCTCATAAAACGGCAAGTGCTCACAACGTCGCATAATTGTACAGGTATGTGCTTCTCAGGGCTGTTGTCACATTGCTGTTCGTCTCAGTTCCTACAGAAGTTATAGAATCCTGGCTCACATTGTTGTTCAATTCCAACCCTTCCAGTTAAATAGTTTGTGGTGGTAAAATGTGGATAGGACAGAGTTGAGGAAAAACAGGAAATGTGATTGTCGTGAAACAAAAGAGGGGGGTTTGAGCTGTGATTCATTCAGTGTCATTTTCAGCTGTGCTCTTGAGGTGATGTGCGAGCGTCATGCTTGTGAAAATGTTATTTAAAAGAAAAAAAAAAGATTTGAACACAGATCACCATTTTTGTGATGAGTCAAATACAGATATCAATCATTCACTGTTGAAGGCAGATGGTATTTTCTGGCTCTATTTGAAGCATATTTTCTCTGTGATTGTGAGCTTGAAGTAAGTTTGTTCAGTTCAACTGGTAGTTCTGTGTGTTGGCATTTTGCAGAGTGTAGAAGGATCAAGGTATGCATTCTGTTGCTATCCCCAAGAGACAAGCTGCTTATTTGTTTTCAGAGAAATGCCAGTATTTTCTTTGTTTCAGCATCAGAATTTATTTATATCAGTGGAGTTGGAGTTACATGTTTAGAGGGAAGAGTTCTATTCTTGGCAGAGGCAGTTGGGAAAGCTTCTGTTTTATGTGAGTACATAATCTTGAGCAGCTTTCCTAAGACCAAGGATATAATTCAGTTTTTCTTTGACAGGTGATTCCATATTTCCAAAAATGTTAAGGGCGGCTTTGATAGAGAGAGAGAGATGCAAGAAAGCAAGTTCAACATGTGGTGTGATGTTTGTCCTTCTGGACTCACCCAGTATCCAGCTGAGGCGTTTAAATCCTCGGTGCTGGTGAGACTGTGTGGTAAAGCCAGTTCAGGAAATGTCTGGAATGTCCTGGCTGATTGCAGTTAAACTTGATCAATGTAAATATGAGCGTAGCAGATAAACTTGGTGTTTGCTTTGGGCCTGTCTTATTTCTATCAGCATTCATGAATTTGAAGCAAGGTTAGGGTTTATTGGTGTCCTGTCTCCGACCAGCTGCAGCTAGTTTATGCACATAGCCAATATGCAGTGTTCGAGTGCTGCTTAAATATAGTCATTCTCTTGACATCCCCTTATTAAGAGAACTCCAGCTGCTCCTTATGCTGCAAGTTTGGCTGCAGACTATGTGGAAAGAGTATTGTTCAGTCTTATCCATGGGTAAATATCCGCACTTGTCTTGTGTATGAAATTAGAGGAGACTCCTTGTTCTGTGGGTTGATATCTTTACCTTCTATTTCCGAAATTTTGGTCAGATAGTTTGGAAGTAGTTTTGCTGTGTTTTATTGCTGGATGAATATCCCCGCCTGTAGTCTGGGGACTGTCTTGGGTGGTTTGCAGATAATTTTGTAGGATCTCACCAAGGGTTAGTCATTCATACCTGAAGTTGGTGTTTTCATGCATTGTTAAGGTCAGTTTTGCTCTGTCTAGGTGCAATCTCTGTTGTGGAATTTCTTAAGGTGTAGCTTTGACATCCTTGAGAAAGGCTTCGTGTTCTGCTGAGCTGTAATGATAAAAACTATCATTATCATTAAGTTGTTGACACTACAAAACATCAAGTTTCACCCCTAGGGAAGACCACTCATATTAATTTAAACAAGCAGCCTTACCTCAGCATTTGTAACATCGGCCCTGCTATGCACACCACTTACTCTCATGCATACCCCATACATACCCATGCGCAAAGACTCAACACACACACGCACACACACACACACACACACACACACACACACACACACACACACACACACTTACACACACACACACACACACACATACACATACAGATGATTTTTGTGATTGTCTGAAAGTGGTTTGAACGTTGTGTTGTCTGTCTGTGTCACTGTATTAAGTAATTAATTGTTCCATGCACATTTCAATGAACTGTCTCTCATTGGAATGACACCCAACATGCACATCAAATCAGACATCGTCGCTTCTTCGGGATGAAGGGTGGTTACGACAACGCAACAGCCCCCTGCCAACTGGAGGCAACAGGTGAGTTGAATTTATTCATTTGTATATTTATTTATTTGTTTTTGTAAATTCTAACACAGTCGAAGCTTACGTCAACAGAAATATTTTTGTTTATAAAATTTTTGGGCTGTAATTCTATTCTGAGTTATTTTATAGTAAATTTTGATTTGTTGCACAGAGAATCTTGATCATTTCAAAATTAATACCGCTGTTAAACCTGCGCTACTAATAGGGGGAACTTTTTTTTTCTCCAAAACTAGAATATGTTTTAGGAGTTTACACACTATTTTTGTTCTTACCAGGAATAGGTTCTTCATGGTTTTTTCGTTTTCTTTTATCTATTGACCGTGCATATGTTGATTTTAAACAGAACTTTAATTGTTCCAGAATTAGACGGATTTAAACTTGGGCAGAATGTGGTTGAGGAACTGTGAAAGAAAATTGAGCGCTTGTACACGCATGCACGCACGCACGCACGCACGCATACGCACACACACACACACACACACACACACACACACACACACACACACAAACACACACACTGACTGAAACCAATTTACTGTCAGATTACCCATGGTTGTACTGATTAACACACACACACACACACACACACATACACATACACACACACACACACACACCACACACACACACACACTTTTGCTTGGATGTGGGCAATTCTACTATTGCCAGTGGCCCCTAAATCTACCTTGAAGATACAAAAGACATAAGAGTGGCTGTTACTGAAGACTTTTTACTGGAATGGCCTGAACATTGGAAGTGCTGGGCAGACGTAGTCTGTCAATTTTGACCTTTAGATTTTTTATTGCTACCATTTTATTTTTGTTGTTGGTTACAACCGATGAGTGAATATTGCGCAATGCCTAAGCAGTACATACACTTTATACGATGTGACCAGTTTGTTTTGCCCTCTGTTTATCTGTCTCTGTCTCTCTCTCTCTCTCTCTCTCTCTCTCTCTCTCTCTCTCTCTCTCTCTCTCTCACACACACACACACACACACACACACACACACATACACACACACACACACACACACACACACACACACACACACAAGCGCACATACATACACTCCATACATGCTTTATGTGGATAGGTTTTAAAACACCATGCACATAATCGCTCTCCTCTCTCTCTGTTGCTTGCTCACTCTCACTCTCTCTATCTATCTAAGTCTCTCTCTCTCTCAAAATTTGTTTGATTAAGGTAACAGATAATCTGAACCTAACCAGGTAATATTGAATTTGTTGTCCTGGTATGCTCTATAATGCAGCAAGACGTTAGAAGCTCCCCTTGGTATAGGTCCCATAGGATATTTTAATATTGTTCTTACTGGCATAACTCATTCAGTGTCAGTCTTCAGAGAATCATTCAGGTGTGTTACATTGTAATCAGTATGTGAGTGTGTGTGTGTGTGTGTGTGTGTGTGTGTGTGTGCGTGTGCATGCATTGTGTTCGGTAACATCTTCTCGTGATAAGAACAGAGTTATTGGACAGTAGTGCTAAGAATAATGAAGAGAAAGAGATATTAATACTGGATTACATGTGTATTTAATAAAAATGTAGGAAATTAAAAATCGTTGGGAATAAGTATTTCAATGATGCAAACACAACACGAACTTCACACACACACGCACGCACGCACGCACCCATGCACGCACGCACGCACGCACGCACGCACGCACGCACGCACACACACACACACACACACACACACACACACACACACACACACACACACACACACGTGCTCATGCATGCCGGCACGCACACATGCACTCATGAGCATTCATGCGCATGTGCGCGCACACACACACACACACACACAAATACATGACAATACAATCTGGTTCCATAATATTATAACTTGCAAGGTATAAAAGATTAATTAGTAAGTGGGGTGAAGCAGAGACTATTACTTACCTTAAATAAAGATTACACACTTGAGAAAATGACTTATCAAACTCAGTTTACTGTGTAACCATTATGAGAACATTGATGGGACATGGTGGGATGAAGATGTAGTCGCTGGTTCAGAGTCATGATCTGTGGGTGGTCTTTGGCACAATCCTTTGTCTAGATGATGAAAGTGTATGGGCATAAATTGAAAGAAAAAAAGATCGCCTTAAAATTCCTTTCATGTCTGTAGCTTTGGTCCATAATGTTTAATGATTTTACACACTGGGAAAGACATGGAGATGGATTTAGATTGAAAGGGAAAAAGAGAGAGACACTGCCATACAAGAACAACAAATGCACAGAACGATGTATGTCATGACACGATCAGTCAAATGGACAGAAAATTGATTATTGTCAGGGTGCATTCAGTTGAATTGACAGAAAGAATATTGTCGTGATGCAGTTTGTCAAATTCACAGAAAGAACATTGTCATAATGCAGTTTGTCAAATTCACAGAAAGAACATTGTCATAATGCAACTTGTCAAATTCACAGAAAGAACATTGTCATAATGCAGCATGTCAAATTCACAGAAAGAACATTGTCATGATGCAGTTTGTCAAATTCACAGAAAGAACATTGTCATAATGCAGCTTGTCAAATTCACAGAAAGAATATTGTCGTGGTGCAGCTTGTCAAATTCACAGAAAGAATATTGTCGTGATGCAGTTTGTCAAATTCACAGAAAGAACATTGTCATAATGCAGCTTGTCAAATTCACAGAAAGAATATTGTCGTGATGCAGTTTGTCAAATTCACAGAAAGAACATTGTCATAATGCAGCTTGTCAAATTCACAGAAAGAACATTGTCATGATGCAGTTTGTCAAATTCACAGAAAGAACATTGTTGTGATGCAGTTTGTCAAATTCACAGAAAGAATATTGTCGTGATGCAGTTTGTCAAATTCACAGAAAGAACATTGTCATGATGCAGTCGGTTCTATTCATAGAAAGTTATGATGCATGACTGCAGTCAAATGAACAGAAAGAAAGCAACTGCCATGATGCAGTCGGTCAAATTTACAGAAAGACACTGGTCATCATGCTATTGGTCAAATTCACAGAAAGATAGCTGTCATGGCACAGCCTACTGACCACTAAAACATAAAGATCATCCCATCAGGTCTGTTAACGTCTTATTCTGTGATCAAGCTAGTAACTGTAACAGTTGTCCAACTGGAGGCATACTAGGCAATGACTTGTATACATTCATGTCAAGTCAGAAAAACTGGAATTCAGAAAAGTTTGAGGTTTGTTCCAAAAGAAGGAAGAGAGATAGAGTATCTTAAGTTGGTTCCAAACAAAATGGTGATAAATGAAAAATGGCTTGGAAAAAGGGATTTATGTAGTAGTTTAGGAGACGAGAGAAAACAAATGTATTCTAGTATGAATGAATAAACGTGACATAATTTACAGTTTTTTTAAAAAAAAGTGACATAGAATTTACAACTCCCACTAGCATTTCAGTGTTCTTGACATTATTTGTTTCAGTTTGAATATCACTTTAGCAGCTATAGTAGACAATACTAAAAAAAAATGGTATATAAAGAATAATTGTAAAACTTGTACAACAATACTAAATGGGTACAATAATAAGATTTGTGAATAACAATTTGAAATATTCTACCAAAGTTATCACCATTAAGAAGTGAAATGAAAGAAAGGTGGATGAATGAATGAGAATAAGCTGTTATGAAAACCTTACCTCCATTATATCAGCTGTACAAGATTAACAGTTGTTCGGTATTGTTTAGCTGTAATGCTGATGACATATTCAGGGATTTTTTTCCCCCTTTCATAAAACCCACATTGTCTACATCCCTTTCCAATACTTTTCAGGCCGATCAAACCTGACATGCACGTTTTTGCTATCAATTAACAACAAAGAACAGGAGCAACACAGACGCAGCACTAGACCAGTTCAACACAAGTCAACAGCAAATGCTTGAACACACATAGAATGAACAAGCATATGTACAACACGCATGCACATACATACACACACAGACACACACAGACACACACACACACACACAAACACGCGCACACACACACACAGGCAGGCAGGCTGGCAGGCACACACAGGCAGGCAGGCACGTACGCACGCATGCACGCACACGCACACACACACACACACACACACACACACACACAGAGGCACACACAGACACGCATACGCACACACGCATGCACAGACACACACATACACAGGCGCGCGCGCCTGCGCGCAAACACACACACACATACGTGTGCACGCATGCATGCGTACACGCACACACACCTCATACATCTACAACCCGTGCTGCCGCACTCCCATAAGAATCAATAATAAAGCAAACAATGAGAAAAGGATAAAGAAAAAAAAAGAGAAGTATGTAGAATGCATCAATAAAGAGCTAGTGACTCATCCATTCAGTTATATCAAAAGATGCGCCAGCATAGTGAAGAAAATTTTTGTTTTTCTTTTTGTTGTTGTTTTGTTTTTGTTTGGTAAGTTACCACTCTATCAATCCATCTGTCTCATATCCTGTTTCTGGTTCCTTACAAACGCTGTAATGCAGGGTGCAATGCCCTGCATTACAATGACCAATACTCTCACTTTGAGTACAGACAGATGCCGTTTCAATTTCTGTGCTGTCTGTCATACTATCGGAACATGATGGTAAAAAGAAGGAAAAAAACATAGGAAAAAAAAAACACGCCGAAACACAAACCACCAATACCACCACCAACAACTAACGCTTCCTGAAACATCTTTGAATGATGTGTTATTGTCTTATGTTGCCACAAAGAGAAAGCAGTTCTCAGGAGATGGTATTATTTCATTAAACCTTTAATGAATGAAAGTTGAACATGTGAAATGAGAAACAAAAAGGAATCCATGGTGGTAGAACATCATGGATTTGATAAAAAGAACATGTCGGAGGGGGGGGGGGGGGGGGGGGGGGGGGGGGGGGGGGGGGGGGGGGGGGGGGGGGATTTTACATTTGATGGTTGTTCTGTTGCTCAGACATTGGTTTTTTTTGATGGATGGATTAGGTCAGGTTGGGTCAGGTGTGTGAATCGCATGGCATAACATGGAATGGAATAAGCAACTTAGAGGCATTAGAAAGTTAAACAAACAACAACAAAAAATCAGGGTTTGGTGCATGGGGGTTGGATGTTTAGACCAGAACGTGAGACTGAAAAGTCACTGAGAGAAAAGACTTGGGGGGGGGGGGGGGGGGGGGGGGGGGGGGGTGACGATGTGAAAGAAGAGGGAAGGGAAAGTACGGAGAAGGTAGGAAGAAAGGGAGGTAACATGGGTTAAGGCAGTTGGCAGTGACAAAAGCTTGCTTACTTTCTCGTGTTCACCAGCTTCTTTACTTCAGTTTTTGTTTACCGTCTTGGCTCTTATCTCACTGACTGACCGACTTACTGTCTGTGTGTCAGTCTGTGTTTGTGACTCTGTCTGTAACACGTGCTGCATGTAGGCATGCACATTCACCCGAGTCACATACATGCACACTTGCTGATGCACGCACGCGTGCACGCACGCATGCACACTCACACACACACTTTTTCTCTCCCTTCTTGACCAATTTGTTCTTTCATCTCTGTAAAGCTAACATTGAAACAATAGTGCACTGATCACTAACAAAGAAAGGACATGTTGCGTGGGAAAGTATATGTGCTTGTGTGTGCGCATATGTGGGTATGTGTGTGTGCACGCGCACACATCGTTGTGAGTACATATGATAAACTAATAGTAATGATGGAGATTCATATAGCGCAGCACCTCTCGCGCAGTGCAAGCTCTTTGTGCAGTACAGTGTCAAAGCACAAAGAACAAAATAAAAGATGAGAAAACCAAACATGATTCCAGTGAGTCATTTAGAAGAAATAATACATAACTGCTGGACAGAATGTACAACGACCGCTTGATTTATTTGTTTGTAATTTTTTTTCCCCTCGTAGAATATATTGTTTAACACTAGGTTTTGGAGAAAAAAAACTTCGGGAACTTGTATGTTGATGTTTTGATGGAACACAGAGTTATAAAGCATGGTTTTTGAAGCAGAAGAGCACTTTATCAAAACAGATGTAGAAACTGCCAGTAAGATTGAAACTGTAAATACTAATTAAACACTGTCTAAATAGAGTTGTTACAGATGTGTGTTGGCTTTTGTGATTTTTTTTTTTTAATATGCACATGTCTGCCCACCCCCCCCCCTCCCCCCTCCCCTCTCCCCCCTCACACATACGTGCGTGCAGTCACTCATTCATTCACTCACTTGGTTACACATTCACGCATACACACACGTGCGTGCGCACACACACGATGCTCGCACACAAATGTGCAGCATATGGACAAATGCTCAGTTACACACACACACACACACACACACACACACACATGCACACATGCACACACACACACACACACACACACACACACACACACACACACACACACACACACACACACACACGCTCACACATAAGCATGTACACATACAAACACAAACACAGCAACTCATTGCTTAAGTCTTCCACAATAACAAAATAGAAATTGTAGTTAATAGTAGTATTGATGTTAGTAGCAATAGTAAGGTGTTGGTAAATGATTACAATAAATCAATGTGTGCACTTTGTATTGTAACCAGTTGTTTTTCACATTCTCTTGGGGCTTTACCCATGGCTCTTACCATTTCATTTACATACACCCCCACCACATTCTTTTTTGAAGGATGTATGGAAAAAAGAAATCCTCAGTTTTGGGGGGTTTAATTTTTAGAAAACCTGACACATTTTTATTGTGTGTGTGTTAGGTCGTGCACAGAATTCAGGGAGCTTAGTTTTTATATTCTCACAGACTATTAAGGCAAGCAAACAAACAAAAGAAAACGTCTTGTGTTTTCTCACAGGTATTAACAAAGAGATAAAATGTTTGTATTGTCTGAAAGATGTCTAAAATAAAAAAATTAAAAAAAATCAACTTTTACATTGTTTCATATGTGGATTAAACGCAGGAATATAAATCAGAGATAATCTTCATAGGCATCATGGTGATTAATATCAGACTGCTTATTAGAATTGATTTTTCTTGCAAATTTTTTTAGGCATTCTTGGTAAAATTGTTCACCTGTTGGCCATAATGGGAGATTTCCTTTGTGGGTGGTGCACGTGTGCTTGCCTCTGTGGGTGTGTACACAACTGTGCGAGTGTGTGTGTGTATGTGCGCGCCCCTGTGTGTGTGCGTACGTGTACATGTGTGCGCATGTGCGCACATGTGTGTGTGCATGCATGCGCACACGCACGCCCAAACACACACACGCATGCACGCCCACACACACACACGCATGCACGCACACACACACACACGCCTGAAATTTAGGCTTTACCTTTGGCACATTATGTGTGGATTATATACATTAAAGAGAGAACATGTAGTAACTCGGTTACCACTGATTTATTCACTTGATTTTAAATTTGGGGCATCATGTTATTTGCTGAACCTTACTACTGAAATTAAAGAAAAAAAAAGAAGATGTAATCTGTATTAGATGACATTGCATATCCGTAAGTTTGGTTCTTAAATTTGGCTTGGATATTAATTTTAATCAGACCTGAAATATG
>CM031599.1:91810236-91822736 GCA_018398815.1 Conus ventricosus | reverse complement strand
GGCCTACGCATCGCCGCAGGCACCGCACATTGGCACTCTCGTAGGCATGCGTATATATTGACACAGGGTATACATGTACAAAGCATGTACACGCACGTGTGTACACGCTCGCTCTCTCTCTCTCTCTCTCTCTCCTCTCCTCTCTCTCTTCCTCCCCTCTCTCTCTCTCTCTCTCTCTCTCTCCTTTTGCAAATCCGAGTCTGTTGCTCTCCCTGTCTATCTCTGGATATATGTCTCTGGATGCCTGACTGACTGTGCGTCTGCCTCTTCTCTCTCTCTCTCTCTCTCTCTCTCTCTCTCTCTCTCTCTCTCTCTCTCGTTGTTCCTTCTGAAATGGAAATCGGGAAGTCTTTACATCGACGAAGAACTGCCAGCAAATCCAGAATACGCAATTTAGAAAGAAAAAAAAAGAGGATAGGATAGCTCTGTTCGTTCAAAAGAAACAGACGTTAACATTTGAAAGGTCATATAGAATTGTGGTTTGCACAGAGGACGAGTCTTCATCTGAAAGCTCAAACGTTTTCCAGTAATGGTCGGTGTAGTCCATGCCTAGGAGGTGATCCATTATTATAGACAATTAAAAGGGAGACAAATCAGTTTTCAGAATAACCGTACTAAAGTTAACGACCAGACGTGCGTTTGTTTTCGTTTTGTTTTGTCTGTTTTCCTCACAATAATCATGATGCGCACGTGCAAGCATCGTTCATAGTCCGAGATGGTTTGCTCTTGTAATCACGCCAGTGTAGTCACAAGAGCCGTGTCAGCTTGTAGACCACACACAGACTGCGTAAGAAAGGGAATGCAAGTGGTCGTTTTTTGTTGTTGTTGATAGTCTAATCTTTGACGAGAAATCATGTACCGTCGGTCATCTGTTTGTCTAAGGACATCTCGTAATGTTCATTATTTTTTTAAAAATTTTTTAATCAAAATCCGGTACACAAACACACGTTATGTGATATCAGCCATCTCTTCAGCGTCTGAAGACTAAAATGTCATATGATGTTAGTCAGTCCTTATTTGGAAAAAACAAATTAAAAAAACAACAAACAAACAAAAAAAAAAAAAAAGGAAACAAAACCGTCTAAGCTGATGTCAGTTTTATTCGCGGTTAATGCGAGTCCTGATATTTTCATTTTTAAAAAAAAAACTGACGACGAGACACGTCACGTGATGCCCCAACTTCAGTTTGATAACGGTATATGCCGTGTAATCTCAGTACTTTTTCAGTAGGCCTCACTGATAACCATGTACAACTTGCAGAACAACTGGAAATACTCACCTGTACATGTAGAGGCGCGCAAATGTACAATTGCATGTGCATGCGTGTACATCTATTCACACACACACACACACACACACACACACACACACACACACACACACACACACACACACACACACACACATATACACACACACACACACAGAGGACATATGCATTGAATTTAGAAAAAAAAAAAATGAACAGTGCAACACACGAATGAAATGAACTGCCACCGTAAAGGGAAACCTCAGAAAATCATGAATTAGACATATTATACGCTCAGCTAATAATAGTCCTGACTCATTTTAAAGCAGCAGACGTTTTTGCACGCACGGATGACACAAGAAAAACGCCGATTAACTGAGAACTTTTTTTGTGTGTGGCAGAAAGTTTTTTTCTTTTCTGCAATTACAAGGGACTTTTTTTGGGGGGGGGGGGGGGGGGGGGGGGGGGGGGGGTGGAGGGGGGGGGGGGCGGCAACTCCTGTCCAATTCACGTGATAGGGTTGGCATTTTTCCGCCTTCTGATCTGTATTTAATGGAAGGGATTGGAAGTTGCAACTGGAATATTTATTTTTCCGTTCCAGGAGTTCTCCATCTCTGTCTTTCTGTTTGTCTGTCTCTCTCGCTTTCTCTCACACACTGCCTCTGTCTCGAGCACTCTCGCGGCCTCTGGCATCTGTCTGTCTGTCTGGTTTGTCCGTCTCTGTCTGTCTGTCTGTCTGTCTCTCTCTGTGACTCTTGCTTGCTTTCTGCGTCTGTCTGCCTCTACCTGGCTTCTGTCTGTCTGTCTCTCGTTGTGGATGAACATTTTCACTCCTAATCGAGTATATGGAATTCGTTCGAGTGCAAATCGTACAGAATATAATATAGAGATACTGTGTCTGATGGACTATCCCGCCGAACAGAATATTTCGCAAACGCACAAAAAAAACCAAAAAAAAACCCAACAACAAAAAAAACAAACGACATTGAAACAAACCCCGTTTCACCATGCACATTGTGAATCATAGTCTTTATGTCACGGAAACACGTTTGTTTTTGCAATTTTCTGAAAAATCGTAATTTCAAATATGACTGACAAGGTTTAAAACATAGATACAATGTTATTGGGGAAAAAATGCAGTGAGGTTTAGAAGTTGTATGTTTCAAACTTTGTAACGATTATTGTACTCCATTTTGAGCTTTCTCGTTGTTTAGCTTTTAGCCCTTGAAAAAATCCATATGCTACAGATTTTAGATCCCAAGTATCCGCATGATAAAAAAAAAAAAAAAGGGGGGGGGGGGGGGGGGGGGGGGGGGGGGGGGGGGGTGTGGCATTGTTTTATCAATGTTGAACACTAGACCTAAAGTTAATTTCCTTTCCTCCGACATGATGTCCTCTTTATCTCCCTCCCCCCCACCCCCCCCCCCCCCACTGTTTTCCTTCTTTTTCAGAGGATTTTTTTCTCTACTCGAAACCGTTAGAACGCCATCCCCACTCCATGAAACCCGAATGAAAATTTGTTGAGAAGACTTCGATAAATGCAGATCTGTGACTTGGCGATTCGGATCAGGTGCCTAGTGCAATTCTTGTTTTTGTTCCTACCTTCTGTAATACCGTTTTTCCCTACCTTCTACCATCCCTTTTTTTCCTACCTTCTACAATCCCTTTTCCCCCTACCTTCTACCATCCCTTTTTTCCTACCTTCTACAATCCCTTTTTTCCCTACCTTCTACAATCCCTTTTCCCTACCTTCTACCATCCCTTTTTCCTACCTTCTAACAATCCCTTTTTTCCTACCTTCTACAATCCCCCCCCCCCCCACCTTCTGCAGTACCTTTCACTCCTCCCCACTGCAATCGTCTTTTCCCGCCCTTTTCCTACCTTCTGCAGTACCTTTCACTTCTTCCCACTGCAATCGTCTTTTCCCGCCCTTTTTCCTACCTTCTGCAGTACCTTTCACTTCTTCCCACTGCAATCGTCTTTTCCCGCCCTTTTCCTACCTTCTGCAGTACCTTTCACTTCTTCCCACTGCAATCGTCTTTTCCTACCTTCTGCAGTACCTTTCACTTCTTCCCACTGCAATCGTCTTTTCCCGCCCTTTTCCTACCTTCTGCAATACCTTTCACTTCTTCCCACTGTAATCGTCTTTTCCCGCCCTTTTCCTACCTTCTGCAATACCTTTCACTTCTTCCCACTGCAATCGTCTTTTCCCGCCCTTTCCTACCTTCTGCAATACCTTTCACTTCTTCCCACTGTAATCGTCTTTTCCGCCCTTTTCCTACCTTCTGCAGTACCTTTCAACCCTCACTGTAATCGTCTTTTCCCGCCCTTTTCCTACCTTCTGCAATACCTTTCAACCCTCACTGTAATCGTCTTTTCCCGCCCTTTTCCTACCTTCTGCAATACCTTTCACTCCTCACTGTAATCGTCTTTTCCCGCCCTTTTCCTACCTTCTGCAGTACCTTTCACTCCTCACTGTAATTGTCTTTTCCCGCCCTTTTCCTACCTTCTGCAGTACCTTTCACTCCTCACTGTAATCGTCTTTTCCCGCCCTTTTCCTATCTTCTGCAGTACCTTTCACTCCTCACTGTAATTGTCTTTTCCCGCCCTTTTTCTACCTTCTGCAGTACCTTTCACTCCTCACTGTAATCGTCTTTTCCCACCCCCTTTTTGTGTGTTTTTGTTTTAATCTTCAGGAAGTTGACATGCCTGAAACACGGATTCAGTCTCATTAACATCGAGTCGGCAGTAATCATCACTATTCATCAGAACAGCTTACATCATCCGCACAAAGGAAAACGAGCCAAAGGTCATGACATAAATTGACGTCAGAGGACATTTACATTGTTGTGATGTTTGAATGTCTGCAGATGATTTATTGAGCAATGATAGGACGGTGTTACCGCCGTTGTCGCATACATGCAGTGAGCATCTAGATGGGTGGAATCTTACGACTCGGCGCTGAGAGCGCTGAAGTCCACGATTAGCCGTGCACTCACAAACATTTAGATGATTCTGACCACGATTTTGTTATAAAGAAAATCTATGTGTGTACACACACGCACACATACATATGTGTATACGCGGAACGGATTCTATGTCTGTGTCCCTCTGTAACGATCCGAACATTCGGATTTAACGAGACAAATAAACAGTTGGAGAAAATATTAGGATCCCCCGACCCCCGTTACCCGCTGTACGGTTCAATGAGGACTTGGTGTATAAGCCTCTTTTTTTTTTATTTTTTTAAAATTGTATTTAGCTGTAATGACAGTAATCTTTCCACAATTCGTCACGTTCACTTGCGCAACCTGTAGTCATCCTTCCCACATAGAATCCAAATGTTTGCATTGACGGTTAAAGACAAATTGGTGTTTCTTGCTTTCTGCATTTGTCATATATCGAGGGCGATCCAAACGAAAACATGATTCAGCCTGGGAATACACACACACACACACAACACACACACACCACACTCACACACACGCGCGCGCGCGCGCTTGCTCTCTCTGTGTGTGTGTGTGTGTGGTGTGTGTGTGTGTGTGTGTCTCTCTCTCTCTCCCCCCCCCCCTCCCTCTCTTCCCTCCCACCCTCTCCATGGACCTCGAGTTTACCATCTGCTGGCAGATAGAATTGTTCACCCTCAGCTGCCGTCAGAACATGGAACAAGCCATCCCGCTATAGAGTGAGCCCTGAACATACACAGAAGGCTTAATGACAGGCTGGGTGGGGGCTGTGCCGTCGGCTTTGGGTTGCAGGGGCGCTGCTAGTTGACGTTACTTTGGCCTTAATTGAACACCCACCGAAAATGACTTGCCCACTCTCACTTCCATCGCCACGACAGTTATAGATAGTCGGTTTCTGTAAAATGTATTATCTGCTTGCTCTCATTTCCACCGCCTGTAAAATGTATTATCTGCTGCTCTCATTTCCACCGCCACGGCGTTCGATTGTCGCTTCTGTAATGTCTGTCTGTTTCTCTTGTCTGTCAGTTTCTGTCTCCGTCTCTGTCCCCCCCCCCCCCCCTCTCTCTCTCTCTCTTCTCTGTCTCAGTCTCTCTCTCTCTCTCTCCTCTCTCTCTCTCTCTCTCTCTCTCTCTCTCTCTCTCCTCTGTCTATCTCTGTTTCTGTCTCTCTCTCTCTTCCTCCTCCTCCTTTGTCTTCTTCCTTTGTCTTGTCTGTAGACTCACTCTGTGTATGTGTCTGTCTTCTGTCTGTCTAGATGTTTCATACAATGGAAGGAAACAAAGAAGATGCCTTTTTTCTTTCTTCCCACGTTTCGGCCTGACTCCCCAGGGACCTTCCTTTGACACGCATCCAGTTCTCAGATGATGACACGCATCCAGTTTCTCACATGACCCACATCCAATTCTCAGATGATGACACGCATCCAGTTCTCACATGACCCCATCCAATTCTCAGATGATGACACGCATCCAGTTCTCACATGACCCACATCCAATTCTCAGATGATGACACGCATCCAGTTCTCACATGACCCACATCCAATTGTCAGATGATGACACGCATCCAGTTCTCACATACCCGCATCCAATTCTCAGATGATGACACGCCCTCCAGTTCTCAGATGATGACACACATCCAATTCTCAGATATAAAGCATTCCAATTCTCAGATGATGACACGCATCCAGTTCTCAGATGACCCGCATCCAATTCTCAGATGACAACACGCATCCATTTATCAGATGACCCACATCCAATTCCAGATGATGACACGCATCCAATTCTCAGATGATGATGACACACATCCAATTCTCTGATGACACGCATCCAATTTTCAGATGATGACACGCATCCAATTCTCAGATGTGATGAACACACATCCAATTCTCAAATGATGACCCCATCCAATTTTCAGATGATGACACATCCAATTCTCAGATGATGACACACGTCCAATTCTCTGATGACACACATCCAATTCTCTGATGGTGATGACACAAATCCAATTCTCAGATGATGACTCGCATCCAATTTTCAGATGACCCATCCAGTTCTCAGATGATGACACACGTCCAATTCTCTGATGACACACGTCCAGACACACATCCAATTCTCAGATGATGATGACACACATCCAATTCTCAGATGATGACTCGCATCCAATTTTCAGATGACACATCCAATTCTCAGATGATGACACACGTCCAATTCTCTGATGACACACGTCCAATTCTCCAGATGATGACACGTCCAATTCTCAGATGATGACACACGTCCAATTCTCAGACGATGACACACGTCCAATTCTCTGATGACACACATCCAATTCTCAGATGATGACACACATCCAATTCTCAGATGATGGCACATCCAATTCTTAGATGATGACACACATCCAATTCTCAATGATGACACGCATCCAATTCTCTGACACATCCAGTTCTCAGATGATGACATATCCAATTCTCAGATGATGTCGCATCCAATTCTCAGATGATGGCACACATCCAATTCTCAGATGATGACACATGCAATTCTCAGATGGTGACGCACATCCAATTCTCAGATGATGACACATCCATTCTCAGATGATGACACATATTAAGTTCTCAGATGATGACACATCCAATTCTCAGATGATAACACATCCAATTCTTAGATGATGGCACATATCCAATTCTCTGATGACACATCCAATTCTCAGATGATGACACATCCAATTCTCAGATGATGGCACACATCCAATTCTCAGATGATGACACATGCAATTCTCAGATGGTGACACACATCCAATTCTCAGATGATGACACATCCAGTTCTCAGATGATGACACATCCAATTCTCAGATGATAACACATCCAATTCTTAGATGATACACATATCCAATTCTCTAATGACACATCCAATTCTCAGATGATGACACATCCAATTCTCAGATGATGACACACATCCAGTTCTCAGATGATGACACACGTCCAATTCTCAGATGATTACACACATCCAATTCTTAGATGATGACATGCGTCCAATTCTCAGACGATGACACACGTCTAATTCTCTGATGACACCCTCCAATTCTCAGATGATGACACACGTCCAATTCTCAGATGATGACACATCCAATTCTCAGATGATGACACACGTCCAATTCTCTGACGACACATCCAATTCTAAGATGATAACACATCCAATTCTCAGATGATGACACACGTCCAATTCTCTGACGACACATCCAATTCTCAGATGATGACACATCCAATTCTCAGATGATGACACATCCAATTCTCAATGATGACACACACCCATTTCTCAGATGATGACACACGTCCAATTCTCAGATGATGACACTCCAATTCTCTGATGACGCATCCAATTCTTAGATGATGACACGCATCCAGTTCTCATAACTGTCAGGCCCATTACTGAAGTTCACAGCCCATCAACGTCTGACGTTGGTAGCGAACTGAACAGCACCAACTGTATCACGTTAGTGGGAGAAACTTTTTTCTTGGATCGAGTAAGACAGTGCACACACACACACACACACACACACCACACACACACACACACACACACACAACACACACACACACCACAATTAGTGGGAGAAACTTGTTTTTTTTGGGATCGAGTAAGACAGTGTACATAACCCCCCCCCCCCCCCCCCCCACACACACACAAAACTAGTGGAGAAACTGTTTTTCTTTGATCGAGTAAGACAGTGTACACACACACACACACACACACACACTAATCCAGACAGGCAGTTAAGCGATGGAAACCCAAGCTTTAATCTGCCCCCATTCTTATTCTTACTACAAAAGTTCATTTTCTTACATATCTCGAACGTTTTTTTTTTTTTTTTTTTTTTTTTTTGGGGCGGGAATAAAGTCGAACTGTTCGTATGTAAACGACTAGTACCGAAGCCATTTTCTCTTACTGTCAGAACTACATCCATTTGGCTTTTAACGCTGTTCTGTCAGGCAGCCGTTTTCCTTTTCATATACGCCGAGCCGTGCGCGTATACACGTACCTGGAACCCGCGCACTCACACACACACACACACACACACACACACACACACACACACACACACACACACGCCCTCACGTATCGTGTAACACTTGGCCTTTCCCGTTCGGTGTTTTGTCCTTGTAATTGATATCAGTTTGTTTAAGAAAAAAAAAAGCAAACCTAAAAAATGACAACAAAGAAATAAACCTAGAAAGAAAGGGAAAAGAGTGCACGCGCGCGCGCGGGTACGTACTCACGCACAATGCAAGACACCTCTCTCTCTCTCGCGCGCGCGCGCTCTCTCTCTCCCTCGCTGCCTCCTCGCGCTCTCTCTCTCCCCTCCCTCCCTCCCCCCACCTCTCTCTCTCCACAAGCGCTAGACAGCAATATCACATGGGTGTCTGTCTATTCCAGTCGTGATCGTGACCTGCAAATGTCAAGGAAACGGCTTTAGCACAAATCGCCTTGTTTATCTTAGCTGATTCAATAAGCTGCAAATTAAAACATCGTGTTGTAGTCTCACCTCCTGGCCGACAGAGACGCACGCACGCAAACACACAAGCACACGCTCGCACTCACGCATGCAAACACACATAGGCGCATGCGCGTTCAGAACCCTGAAATTGGGTTCCTCAGATTTCCAGATGCGTTTTTTAATCATGCTGTTCACTGAAAGAAGCTACAGTTTGCATATGCTATTCTAAGATTAATACCATTAATTTAAACAAACATTGGATTGCGTCGCGACTACTTTTAGATCCCCCCCCCCCCCCCCCTTTTTTTTTTTCCTCTTCATATTCCTTCATTTAGAAAGCTAACCGGTGAAACACTGATTTGCTAGCGATTTGATGAATCGGCTGTTTGGAAGGTATAGTGTTTAAAAAAAAAAAAAAAATCCGCCAATATTTAAAAAATATTTCCGCTAATATAAAAAAAACAGAAAGAAACAACAACAACAACCACAAAGAAAAAAACGAGATCTAAGAGAAACGACAAGACTGGTCCTCTGAGAAAGGAGAGTTATGTCTCACACACACACACACACACACACACACACACACGCACGCACGCGCGCGCGCGCGCGCCCCGCTGATAATGTCCAAAAAGTTCTGACAAATCGGGCATTCGACAGATCAAGTCTTGTGACAAATGGGCTGCGACACACGCCTGTTACGTCTTGATCTGCCCTCGGCAGTAGTAGTCTTAGCGTATTGGGAAGAAACTCTTTTGATTGGCGCCATGAGTGGTCGTCAGCGCCCGCATTGAGCCAAAGACGGAGTAGTGCTAGCTCGAGTTTCTGAATGCATGAAAGTTTCATGTGGACAGGGCAAACTGGCAGAGTGTGGTTTTATTACGAACAGATACAATTCGGTAGTTTGATAATACATTCTTCATTAATGTAATCTGAACTACCGGGCAGTGCGAACAGAACCGTATTATAGGGTGAAATGGAGGCACCTGATTTGATGTGCCATTTGCGATAAATTTTATGGAGAGGTGCCTTCTACGTGTATGCTTTTTCTTTCTTTTCTTTTCTTTTTAAAAACACACGATTTTAACTAGAGTAAAGACGAACAATGAGGTTTAAACAACTTGTCTCTCCCTGTCATTCAGTTTCTTTCCCGCCGTCGGTTTTTGTTTCAAATTCTCGTTTTTTGGGGCACACACACAAGGTACGTGTTGTCAAAATTCACTTGTAAGAGTTAGAGGATCGACAGGAAAAAAAAAAAAAAAGAAAAAGAAAAACACACACAAAAAAAAAACCCAAACAAACACAAAAGACGGCTTTCGCTTCTTGAGGCCAAATGGTACAGAGAAGAAAGTATTGGATGTGACCCAAAGTTTGTTGTTGACGAGTGACATGTTATCGATTATAGTCTTTCCGTGAGTTGTCTGAAGACGAGTAGCATCGAAGGGGAGGGGTTGGACTGACAGATTAAAACGTCACAGTAAACACTCGGAGTTTGAATGAAGTTCAGTAACATGCCCCCTTTCGTGCGGCGTACCAACGTGGTCAGACAATACATGTACCGACGTTTCTTCTTACATGCCGAGGACGTTAGCATTTTCCGTGCGTGGCAGGGAAGCCGGGGGGGGGGGGGGGGGGGGGGGTGGTGGGTGGGTGGGGGGGGGGGGGGGGGGGGGGGGGGGGGGGGGGGGTGGGTGGTGTGGGGTGGGGGGGGGGGGGGATCATTACTCGTCATGGTTACATTTCCCTTTCTGACATGTGTGTGTGAAAAATCAATGGCATTTCATAATCAGATTTCCTTTCTGACATATTGTGTGTGTGTGCGCGCGCGCGCGCGCGCGAACGCAATGATTTTCCCAAAAGCATACTTTGTCAATTTCCTGATCATCGCTCACACAAATCAGATCATAAACCCAGTCCTCCCCCTTCCCCCCCCCCCCCCCCCCCCCCCCCCCCGCATCCCTTTAACCCCTTCCCTCCCACCGCGCCTAGCATCTGCCCTGCCCGTTCCTCTTCATTCGAGAGGTGGAGGGAAATCCTTTGCAGATAGCACTCTTTGTAACCTGCCTTGGCAAATCAGTACACCTCTCTCTGCTTTTTGTTCTGACTCAGTGGTCAGAAATATTGAAGCTACTTTCATGGATTGATTTCAACGGAGCTTGTAGGTTATCAAGTCTACCTTCATGTTTTAAGACAAGAAAAAAAAAAAAAAAAGAATAGCCGGGAAGAGGCAGCGCAGGAGAGAGTCTGTGTCTGTTAGAGGAGGAGGGAGATGGTGGAGGTGGGCGATACGGGGGGAAACGGAAGGATTCACTTCCCCCAGTTCGGGGATTTCCTTTGCCAGTTCGTTAGAGATGGAGGATGTGTTACAACACCGTTTCTCCCATCGTTGAAACTGGTGCTTGCATTGGTGGTAGACCAGCAGAATTGCTCACTTCTTCGGTGGGAGTGGAAGCGGTTAAAGGGATGTGTGTGTGTGTGTGTGTGTGGGGGGGGGGGGGGGGGGTGTACTTCTTCATCCTTTGAAGTCATTTACTACACGGACAAAAGGACTCGTCAGTGCTGGTGTGTGTTCTCCGTTTCTCCCATCATTGAAACTGGTGCTTGCATTGGTGGTAGACCAGCAGAATTGCTCACTTCTTCATTCTTTGAAGTCATTTACCACACGGACAGAAAGGACTTTCTCAGGTCTCGTCAGTGCTGGTGTGTGTTCTCACGTGTTGATGCTCAAAGAGCGCGCGTTTGTGTGCTTGCTGGTGCGTGCGCGCGCGTGCCTGTGTGTGTGTGTGTGTGTATGTGTGTGTGTGTTAGAGAGAGAGAGAGTTGATCAGTGATGTAAGTGATATTACGCGCACTGATTACCCCCTCCCCCCCTCACCCGCCCCCTTTTTGCCTTTTCTTTTTTGTTGTTGTTGTAGCTACTGGATATTTTAAGATCATTCATTTCAGAACGTAGCTTTGTATATACTTTTGATAAAATCATAGATTTTTTTTCAGAATGTTCCAGCTCACATGTCGTTTGCGGTGCACTGTTACTGTCATTACCCAGCCCTAACCACGCAGCGCTGTCAACAAAAAGAAAAAAAGAAAAAGAAAATTCGGCTGATTTCCTTTCTTTTCATGTCAGTACATCCTAAAACCAGTTCCACTATAAAACATGAGAGAGAGAGAGAGAGAGAGAGAGAGAGAGAGAGAGAGTGCTCCATGCGCGCGCTTTTCAGCTGTGACTGCAAAATTCATATCCGAATTCATATCCCCTGTAAAGTTTCCCTATTGATTTTTTTCGTCTTTTGTTTACTTAAGTGTTTTATGATAGGCAATGCCAACAGTGAGTGATGGGCCTTGGTCTCGTTATCTTTGGGAGATCCCACGAGTAACATGCTCTAGCGTTGGTGAAAGAAGTCGTGGCAACAAGGGAGAAATATGCTGTGGAGAAACCAGCTTTAGTGTGCCCCTCCCTCTCTCTCCGTCTCCCTCCCCCCCTCTCTCTCTTACTTCCTCTCTTTCCTCTCCCTCCCCTCCTCTCTCTCTCTCTCTCTCTCTCTCCTCTCTCTCTCTCTTCTCTCTCTCTCTCTCTCGCCCTCCCTCCCCCTCTCCTTTTCCCCACCTCTCTCCCTCATCAGCATTTTAAACATCAGAGTGCACCACTTTTTCAAAGAACTGAATTGGAATGTTACCCAATTTACTGTCCTGTTTTTTTTTTTTTGTTTTTTTTTTTTGCCGTAAAACTAACCCGAACAACCATAAGTAAATTGTGATTTGTGTACCAATGTCACGGCTAGAGAACGGAACTCTTGTTTGTT
>CM031599.1:91795236-91807736 GCA_018398815.1 Conus ventricosus | reverse complement strand
CATGCGCGCGCGCGCGCGCACCCCCCCTCCCCCCCCCCCCCCCCCACACACACACACAACACTTAAGATTTGCACCTGGAGCCAAAACGATACAAATGTTTTAGCCCAAAATATGTCTTGTCTTCAGCCAGCCCGGCCCCGACGTCATTATTCATGTTGTTTACACTGAATTATAGCCCACCCAACCACAGTGCAGGAAAATAGTCAACATGAAATGTGTTTCACAAACTGAAGCCCCAGAACAAAGAGAGAGAGACAGACAGACATGGTGGAAGTTATTTGGCTATCAAACCGTAATATTCAGCCCTCTAAGATCATGAAGTACTTCAGGAAGGTAGTAGGAAGGCGGACAACGCTAGGTAGGGCTTGAAGGCACCAACCATTCATTCACATGAACTGACCGTCCCAACTCAAACATGAAAATACTCCGGACTTTCAGCGTCATTTTCTCAGGGCCGTGGCCACTATAGGAAAAAACAAACAACAACAAACCGACAGCATAACAGAAAGACCAGTCCGACTGCAAACGTAACTACCTGCAAAGCACATTAGCTGCTCTCTCTCTCTCTCTCTCTCTCTCTCTCTCTCTCTCTCTCTCTCTCTCTCTCTCTCTCTCTCTCTCTCTCTCTCCTCTCTCCAGAGCAATCTTACCGTCAAATCTCCACTGTAGACATCGTACGGCGCTGCAAAGTATATAGCCTACCTCTCAACAGAGCAAGTCTTGATAACATAATCTCTGCAATGTTGACATCGTTACGGCAGAGGAGGGGGGGGGCTTGTCCGTGGTGACGCTGCCGACTATTCTGCTTAATTCTTAATTTCCAGATTACTCTTAGAGAGAGAGAGTGAGAGAAGGGGTGGGGGGGGGGGGGGAGGGGGGGGGGGGGGAGACTGCGAGATCACAATGCTGATGGACCCTGCCGAACGGAGAACTAACGTCCACTCTGAACAGCTTGTACGTTCAGACTAGGTACCTAGGAGCCAGATGACAGCAGAAAAGCTGGCGGGCATGTTGTCCGTGACAAGAGGGACAACCCCTGTGAAAAGAGAAACGGAAGTGTCAAAGACTTTGTGGAATAAAGAGAGTTGAGTGAGTCACAAAAACAGCGGCCGATGGTAACGGAAACGATCTAAAACAACACAAAACAAACAAAAAAAAAACCGAGTCACGGAGGACAACAAAATAACCCCCCCCCCCCCCCCCCCCCCCCCCCCCCCCCCCCCCCCCCAAAAAAAAAAAAAAAAAGACACAAAGGTGGCGGTGGAGGTATGAGGATTTCAAACGCGGAATTTTCTGAGGATGGGGATACGATTTATGCTTAAGATGCGCCCCACCCTCCACCCCCCTTCCCTCTCCACGCTGGCTTCAAAAGTACACTTGGAAACTCGAATAATACATTAAAAAAAAAAAAAAAAGTCCCGTGGCACACATCACCATGAGTAACATGTTCAAATGTTGACATTCGCACCTAATAGAACAACAGTAAGAGCTTACTAGTTTATTGTCACCGTGAAAAATTCCACATATTCAGCAAATCATGCAATAACACACACGCGCAACACACGCACGCACGCACCGCGCGCACGCGCGGCGCGCGCGCACCATAAACCACACACACACCACACACACAACCAGAGGTAAAGACATATAAATGAAAAGAAACAGGGTAAACAAATGGTTAAACCACGTAGTCTCTCTTCACCTTGTTCGCGTGTTATCTGTCGGTCTTGACATGAACGAAAGAAATGTCATCATTAGGGGTTGTGTCAAGATGACTTTTTTCCTTTAACGATCTACTGCATTATTTAACAGTAACGCCTCCGCAAGCATTATCTGTGCACAATTCAATATCCTCGATAGTCTAGCATGATCTCAGGGACCGGAAATTGAAATTTCATGGGAGGAAGGGAGGGGGGGGGGGGGGGGGGGGGGGGGGGGGGGGGGGGGGGGGGGGGGGGGGGGGGGGGGGGGATGGTGGATACGTAAATTGACCGGGGAACCCAAAAGCCAGGCCCGAGAGAACCAGACATGCTGCTGTAGGTCAGGCAATCTCAGCGACCCACACTGGAGACCCGTGTCCATGGTGGAGTTGGTGAGACAGAACCATGGGGTCTCACAAGTCGCCCGCTAAAAAGTTGTCGGCCCTGCCGCTCGGAATTCTGGGATGAGCCACGACGGGATCGGCATGGTGGCAGCGTCAGGCACACAAGACTTGATCCAGGAACGCATAGGAAGGATTGTTAGCATAAACAGTTGAACCTGTCCGTTGTTTCATGGAGTGGTCAGAAACGATCATGGTCACTGACTTTAGCGTCTATGTAAATTGCGGATGGTCAGCATAGTGGTGTCCTTTTAAATCAGATGCATAAGGACCAGGAAGGCACCATTCCCTCCCCCTGAAAAAAAAGTGAAGGGCGGGGGGGGGGGGGGGGGGGGGGCAGTTCTGTTCTGCCTCCCCTCTCGCCCATATGTCTGAAGAAATACCAAATAACCGGGAAGGAGACGATGGAAGAAAAAATATTTTGACACCACCCTCCATCCGCAACCCCCTTGTCAAAATGAGATGTCCCTTCCTGCTCCTCTGGGGAATTTGAAGAATTGAAAGATGAGAGCCATGCTCACCCCCCCCCCCCCCCCCCCACCACACACACACACACACACACTGCACGCACGCACGCACTACACCACTTCCTCCCGCTTTTATGAAAATTTGGAACACGAGAGTTGCCTGCGTGAAGTCTGGAGTGATGTCTGTGAAAATGTTTGTCATTTCAGACTGCCTCCCACCCCACCCCCCCCCCCCCCCTCCGCCCGCTCCTCCCTGTCCCCATGTCCGGCACTTCTCCCTGTCCCCATGTCCGGCACTCCTCCCTGTCCCCATGTCTGGCACTCCTCCCTGTCCCCATGCCCGGCACTCCTCCCTGTCCCCATGTCTGGCACTCCTCCCTGTCCCCATGGCCGGCACTCCTCCCTGTCCCCATGGCCGGCACTCCTTCCTGTCCCCATGGCCGGCACTCCTCCCTGTCCCCATGTCCTGCACTCCTCCCTGTCCCCATGTCCTGCACTCCTCCCTGTCCCCATGTCTGGCACTCCTCCCTGTCCCCTGTCCCATGTCCTGCACTCCTCCCTGTCCCCTGTCCCCATGTCCTGCACTCCTCCCTGTCCCCTGTCCCCATGCCCGGCACTCCTCCCTGTCCCCTGTCCCCATGCCCGGCACTCCTCCCTGTCCCCTGTCCCCATGTCCTGCACTCCTCCCTGTCCCCTGTCCCCATGCCCGGCACTCCTCCCTGTCCCCTGTCCCCATGTCCTGCACTCCTCCCTGTCCCCTGTCCCCATGTCCTGCACTCCTCCCTGTCCCCTGTCCCCATGTCCTGCACTCCTCCCTGTCCCCTGTCCCCATGTCCTGCACTCCTCCCTGTCCCCATGTCCTGCACTCCTCCCTGTCCCCTGTCCCCATGTCCTGCACTCCTCCCTGTCCCCTGTCCCCATGTCCTGCACTCCTCCCTGTCCCCATGTCCTGCACTCCTCCCTGTCCCCATGTCCGGCACTCCTCCCTGTCCCCATGCCCGCACTCCTCCCTGTCCCCTGTCCCTATGTCTGGCACTCCTCCCTGTCCCCTGTCCCCATGCCCGGCACTCCTCCCTGTCCCCTGTCCCCATGTCCTGCACTCCTCCCTGTCCCCTGTCCCTATGTCTGGTACTCCTCCCTGTCCCCTGTCCCCATGTCTGGCACTCCTCCCTGTCCCCTGTCCCCATGTCCTGCACTCCTCCCTGTCCCCCTGTCCCCATGTCCTGCACTCCTCCCTGTCCCTATGTCTGGTACTCCTCCCTGTCCCCTGTCCCCATGTCTGGCACTACCTCCCTGTCCCCTGTCCCCATGTCCGGCACTTTCCTCCCTGTCCCTGTCCCCATGTCCTGCACTCCTCCCCGTCCCCTGTCCCCATGTCTGGCACTCCTCCCTGTCCCCCTGTCCCCATGTCCTGCACTCTCTCCCTGTCCCCATGTCTGGCACTCCTCCCTGTCCCCTGTCCCCATGTCTGGCACTCCTCCCTGTCCCCTGTCCCCATGTCCTGCACTCCTCCCTGTCCCTGTCCCCATGTCTGGCACTCCTCCCTGTCCCTGTCCCATGTCCTGCACTCCTCCCTGTCCCCTGTCCCCATGTCTGGCACTCCTCCCTGTCCCCCTGTCCCCATGTCCTGCACTCCTCCCTGTCCCTATGTCTGGTACTCCTCCCTGTCCCCTGTCCCCATGTCTGGCACTCCTCCCTGTCCCCTGTCCCCATGTCCTGCACTCCTCCCTGCCCCTGTCCCCATGTCGGGCACTCCTCCCTGTCCCCATGCAAATCTTCCGACGCCACTGTGAATTGTACATGGGCTGCGATATAGGCGTCCTCTTAAGCTGTAAGTTGTCGGTGATATTAGCATCCTTTTAAGTTGTAGATGGTGACTGACGTTGGCACTGTTTTGAATTGTAGATGGTCCTAATATACGAATCCTTTTAGATTGCAGATGGTCGTTGATGTCCACATATTTTTGAGATGCAGATGGTTGGTTATATTAGCGCCCTTTTGAGGGGGGGGGGGGGGTAAAGGTATGTTAGCGTCCTTTTGAATTGTAGACGGTCGGTGTTGTTAACATCTCTTTAAAACGGTGACATAAACATCCTCTAGGTGATTTTCTTTCCTTGCTAAGAAGGCCCTTTTCTTAAAACAACAACAACAACAAATGTTACAAACTCTGGAAAGTAACATCGCTTTGAAAATACATACGGCAAATCTCATGTTCATATGTCTGTGTAACACATACACACATCCATACGTACACATACACTGGCCTGTAGAAAGTTCGTATAAAAAACATATGTACCTTTCTCGTCGTCGTCGTCGTCCTCCTCCATTAATTCCGTTGGAAGTCACTAGGGCACCACACTGGAGAACTATTCACCAGGTTCCTCCAGGTTGTGTGCCAATGCCTGGGTCTCCGCAAATGTTGTTTTTTTTTCCCCCTGTGCAGTGTTGTCATTCCATCGTGTGTGTGTGTGTGTGTGTCTGTGTGTCTGTGTGTGAGTGTGTGTGTGTGTGTGTGTGTGTGAGTGTGTGTGTGTGTGTGTGTGTCTGTGGGTGAGTGTGTGTGTGTGTGTGTGTGTGTGTGTGTGTGTTTCTTCCTTTTTCTCTCTTCCCTTCTGTTTCCCGCCTTCAACAGTTCCTCGGAAGCTTGTTCTCGAAAAGCCCACTGGATCTTGTTACATGACCATACCAACGTAGTTTTCTTTAGGTCTTTCAAGAGTCCTATATGGTGGTGCCCGATGGTGGTGTGACGTGTTTGGTAATGGGTGATGTGATCAGTGTCTCCGATGTTTTGTATCTTGCTGTAACATCTCATCTCCCCAATGCCTTGGATTCTTCTTCCCACCTCAGCTGGGCGGGTCCATGACCCACAGGTGTAGGTGTGTAGGTCTACAGCCATGGACCTACATACCTATATATACTCGTAAATGTATGTGCACACCTATAGGCTACATACACATATCTATAAATATAAGTAAATAAATGTGAACACCTATGTATACACAAAGTTTGCTAACATTCAAACAATAAAACTGTGACCTCGAGAGCTTTGACAAGCTAGAGAGAGAGAGAGAGAGAGTGAGTATGTGTTTTAGAGGGAATGGGGGAAAGGATCTGGGGTGGTGGTGGTGGTGGGGAGGGGGGTGTCAATCGGCAAGCGCATGTAGCAAAACTTATTCAAACGTATTCACATTTGTTTTTGTGAAGCTGCAGAAAGTATCCTTGGAGATTTTGAGCGGTATATGTCCAAGTGCATTACGCAAATGAACTTTATCCCTAGTGAAAGAAAACGCAAGACAACCAGTTTTTCTTTCCAGAGCGAGTGCTTTTCGTTCCATTTTTTTTCTTTTTTAAAAAAAAACTTACGCATGCAATAGGCAGCGCACATCACATGTCTAAGCTTCCAAAAATGTTGATGTTCATATTAGTAAGTGCGGAAGCGGACTGTTATCTTGCGTTACGAGCCGAGGAGTTTGAAAAAAGATGGTTACAATAGATGAATTCTCTTGTTCGAGTTTATTGTAGTGGGGAAAATTACACAGACACGCGAGTGCATGCGCGCGCGCGCGCGCACACACACACCACACACACACCACACACACACACACACACACACACACACACACACACACAGACATACATACATACATACATACATACATACATACATATATATATAATATATATATATATATATATATATATATATATATATATATATATATATATATGATTAACAAACAGAATAATGCAAAAGCTTTGAAATTAGTAGATCTAGTTGAAATTAATAGGTCTAGTTTTAAGGCACAAAGGCAGGTGAGTTCCTGAAACCGAATAGACCGATGGAAACATTTTTTCAGTGGTATCGATGAATGAAATGAAGCGCCCCCCCCCCGTTCAAAAACAAAAGAGAAAAGAAAAAGGGGAAAACAAGTTTTCGGGTGTGGCGCTACTCCATGGGCAAGCGGAAGTCGGTGAACTGCATGATATGGAAAGAGGAAGTGGAGTTGAGGGTCCATACATTCCAATTGACGTACACACTTCCTGTCGCTAGCTCATGAATGATTCGAGCCAATCTATTCAGCTTTCGGGCACAGGTGCAAATTGGGATGTCACTGCCCATGTATATGGCTTAGAGAATAATTAAGAGCAAGGATGGCGGAAATATCCGGGCACCCAAGGGGTTAAAACTTTTGATACGGATTCGGGTCAAAGGTCGAATCCAGGATCCGTTCGAAGGTGTAATGCTCTCCAGAGTTCCTTTGTAGTTTGTATTGAATCAGCGCTGCTACCTGGCAGTGTTGCCCACAGACTGAATTCTGTGCAAACAGAAACAACACTGATGGGGTAAGGAAAGCAAAGGCTCTGGGCAGACGATGTAGACTTTATATTGCGCTCCCTGTGTAGCAGGTCCAATGCTTTTTAAAAATCTTGCAACTAACGATATATATATATATATATATATATATATATATATATATATATATATATATATATATATATATATATATTATATCTGTATGTGTGTGTGTGTGTGTGTGTGTGTGTGTGTGTGTGTGTTTACGGTTTGAGTGATGGTCATTGTTTTTTTCTTCAGTGTCTATGAACGAAACTCGGGAGAACCTTCAGAAGCAGCCCTTATTTTTGTATGCCTAGATTTAAAATTTATTTATTTATTTATTTTTTTTTTTGGTGGCTTGATAATATTGTTAGGATGTTTGTTTGGTACTTTTCAACACTAATTCTTCTTTTTTTTTCCCGTACCTTTTTTCTTTTTCTTTTCCATTTTCTGTTTCATGTATTAACGTCAATGTTCATCTGTGCCTGATTCTGTCACAACTCTTTTTCTGTGGGTTCTCACATTGTGGAACGATGGCAAAGCCCTTCTGTTGTAAACGTGCACTGTCGTCAGATCAGTCGGCCGTGTGGAATACTGCATGGGGTTGGAGATGGGTGGTCCTGGTGAGGTCACAATAGACTGTCAGTGACGTCAGTGTTCTCAGTGAGCACGATGACGTCATTCCGCCGGTGGTCATTCACCCGACCTTGTGCTGTCGTCTCATGGCAATGTCATCAAGAACCAGACAGTGCACAGCCTCTTCAATGTCTGCCGGGCGCCGTCTTTGTCCGTCTGTCTCTCTTCGTCCCTGTATCTCTCTGTATAGCTTGGCATTTGTATTCATGTGGGCTCTCTCTCTCTCTCTCTCTCTCTCTCTCTCTCTCTCTCTCTCTCTCTCTCTCCTCTCTTGGCATTTTGCTAATGGCAATAAAATTGTCAGTCTCTCTCTCTCTGTGAAAAAATGCGTTTGCTCTCTCTCTCTCTCTCTCTCTCTCTCTCTCTCTCTCTCTCTCTCTCTCTCTCTGTCCTTCGCTCTCTCTCTCTCTCTCTCACACTCACTCTCTGTCTCTCTCTCTCTCTCTCTCTCTCTCTCACACACACACACACACACACACACACACACACACACACACACACACACACACACCTAATTTGCCTTGACCACAAAAAGTACTTACCAAGAACAAGACGAAGGCTCCCGAAAGAGAAGGGGGGGGGGGGGGGGGGGGGGGGGGGGGAGATAACACTTTATATCATCACTATACTTTACGTGACCGAGGGGAGCAAATTCAAATGAGGAGGGGGGGGGGGGATGATGGGGGTGGGGTGGGGTAGGGAGGAAATCCGAAATATCGGGGCAGAATTTCATACAAGGTTAATGAAGAATTCTTTTATCTCTCGACCAGGTCTCAGCTGGTCGATGACGAAACGTTCACCACACACTTGCAGCTGCACCACGTTAGGAAACAAAACAAAACAAAAGAAAAATCCTCACGCTAGAAATCTAATCAACAAAAGAGAAAAGATACAGCCTCGGCCAGTCTTTTTCCACGACAAAAAAAAAAGCCTTTTTTTTTTTGCCACACCAGGAAAATACTGTGTGTGAACCCTGCAGGTTCTTAAACACGTGGAAGTCTTTTTTTCCCTGTCCCATAAAATGGTTTTTCTTTTTTTTTTCTTTCTTTCTTTCTTTCTTTCTCTTTCCTTTCCTTTCCTTTCCTTTCTTTCCTTTCCTTTCCTTTCCTTTTCTTTTCTTTTTTTCTTTTCTTTTCTTTTTTTATTTTTTATTTTTTGTTGCTTCGTCACATCACAGGAAGCAACTTTTCAAAACACGGTCGCAGCAGAATTCGTCCTTTACTTAGTTCTTGAAGGATCACTCCTTGCCGCTCGCCATTCCAGACAGAACCGCTCTACTGTGGCAGCGAAGACATAGGTCTCACGTCTGGTCCCTCCACGCCAACCTCTTGTCATACAAGGGACACTACTCCCGTCTATCTATCTATCTATCTATCTATCTATCTATCTATCTATCTATCTATCTATCTATCTATTTGTATGTACGTTTATGTATAGTTTTCTTCTCTTTTTCTTTCTCTCCATAGGAGCAGAGGGGAGGAAAGGTAAGGATCAGAAAACGAAAAAATATTATGCAAAGAATGATTTTTGTCGTGAGAGATACTGTTGACAATTTGGAAAACGAAATGATCAAAGGTGCTGAATAACGCGGAAAACTGGAACTTCTGAATACTGACGACCATTCCACATACACAGAGACTCACCGCAGGTCATGCCAGAGGATTGCAGCAGAGGAAAACGGGCACACTATGCGCAAGGGAACGGAGAGAAGAAGGTCGAACAAGTCGCTGGAAATGCATCAGCTGGAAAACGCATCACCGACTGTTTCGTGGAAACGAGCGCACACACACTGTTCCCCTTTAATCAGTCACTTCATACAATAATACCTACACTGCTGAAGCGTGATCTTCACAGAATTCTACGCTGATCTGATTTCAGTACCTGATACAGTGTGTAGGGGATTACTCATCCGGACTTGGAACAACAGAAATTAAAGATGGTCGTTTACCGCGCCTATGGAGCTCTCAAGGAACGACCTTTCAGCCTCTGACTGCAGATTCTCTCTCTCTCTCTCTCTCTCTCTCTCTCTCTCTCTCTCTCTCTCTCTCTACCAAATGAACGCCAGAGAGAGAGAGAGAGAGAGAGAGAGGGAGAGAGAGAGATCCCCGGTTTCCCTTCGATATTTTGTTTGAATATTTACTGTAGTTGAGTGTAAGACGCACGTAACTCGACAAACCTTACCAGAACATGGCGTTGTTTGCTGAAGCAGTTCTCTCCCTTTTGCCGAAAGGCGCAGGGTCGCGGTACAAATCAAATCATGTTGCTTATTATTTATAGCCCAGCGACTGCGAAGGGCCAAAATCAGGGCTGTCATTTCGTGAAAGGTAATTTCCTATTTAAAAAAGGGAAAAGAGACACACACACACACACACACAGCTCATTTTCTTTATCGCAGGTGTTTTCCTATTGGAGAGCAGGCTTTGAATTCAGAATCTCTTCCGACTGAAAATTGTTGATAATTTTGGATACTCTACATTATTACGAGAGAGAGAGAGAGAGGAGAGAGAGAGAGAGAGAGAGAGAGAGAGAGAGAAGGGGTGCGGAGAAAAGTGGTGGCAGTGATGATAGGGGTCGTGGTGGGGGTGGGGATAAGAGTTAAAGGTGAGAACGACAATATGAAAGATAAAAAATGAAACAACGATGGTCTATTCTTGACAGTCAGTTACTTTTCCTAGAGGAGGCAGAGATGAATAGATAGGTGCACATGCATATATGTATGTATGTATATATATTATAATGTAAGTAAATATATATATATATTTATATATATATATATATATATATTATATATATATATATAATATATTATATAATACATATATATATATATATATATATTTATATATATATATATAGAGAGAGAGAGAGAGAGAGAGAGAGAGAGAGCGAGAGGACTGAATTTTACTCTCCAACGATTGAAATTTATTAGCACATTGGCCAATTCATATATTGTCTTGGGAAAAAAAAATCTCTCTCTCTCTAAACACACACACACACACACACACACACACACACACACACACACACACAACACGCGCACACACACACACACACACACGCGCGCACACACACACACACACACACACACACAACACACACACACACACACACACACACACACACACCAGCAACAATAAACAAACAAAATAAATATATAAGAATTACGGGAAAAAAAACCCCATGCATAATGACAAATACGTCGCAATGCTGAATGTACAGTATTCGAAAAAAAAAAAAATGTGAATGCGAATGATTTGTTGAAAAAGACCTTTGCATCATTTCGTTGGTTGCTTTCAAAATGGAAAGACTGCAGGCGAAAACTGAAACAGAAAAGGAAAAAAAATTAAGTGACTGAAACGCTATGCGAAGGAACAAGCAAATTACGAAACGACACAACGCGTTTCGACCAATTTGGGCCTTCTTCAGGCAGGACAAACAACACGCAAAGCATAGAAAACAAAACATGGCGCGATGAAAACACGAGTATTTCGATTCAATATTTGATGCCTTGTAACAGATAAAAAGCAAGCAGCTTGATTATGTCTTCATTTTTTTTTTCATGTAAGAATCACTACGAACATGGATAGGCATAATCCAGAACAAATATAGCGGATGGAAGTTGCTCTCAATTAAGATTTTTTTTTTTTCCGACCACAATATTGCAAAAAGAACATAACTTACAGCATCTTGTCTGCAATGATGGCAGTCTTGATTCAAGTCAGAAAATAATGCCAAAGCTGAGCTTAGTTGCTATTCTTTATCTCTTCGATGTACTAAAATATCACACACACACACACACACACACACACACACACACACACACACACACACACCAGGGGGAGGGGGGGGGGGGAGTAGCGGAGGGTGATGGTCGAAGGGAAAAAAAAGTATAGATTTCAAAGAGGCGAGATTCAAGGGGCGAGAAGAAAGATTTGAAAGTTTCTAAAAATAAAATCTGACGAGTTCATTTCGTCCGGACATTCGTTGTAAGCTTACATGTCCGTTCGAATCCCACAGCAGATTTAATTGGCGATTGCTTGTGGTCCAAGATGAAGTCGGTCGCAGGAGCGCTAGCTTTCCTGAGGAACGGGCGTTTTAACAGTCTGCTTAGGTTCGTTCTGATTTTGTTTGTTTTATGGCGTTTGTTGTACTTTTAAAAGAAATATTTAGTACCTGTGCTAAGGAGATCATGTCTTGACCCTTGCATGTTGGTTTGTCTAGCTGTAAACAAGACTGTATAGAAAAAAAGTACTAAATGTACCGAAACATGGCGGAAAGATGTTACGAGAGTCAAGGACGAACGCCTAATGCGTTCGAGCGCTTCCGGTTCAAAGGGTGGATCCTCAGGATCCGTTCAACAAGATCACACAGAAACGACTGAACCGGTTTTAACAAAACTTGGAGGAAAATAGCAATGCACCCCAAGGACGATCCAATACAGTTTGGTGCGGATCCCCCAATGCACCCCAAGGACGATCCCAATACAGTTTGGTGCGGATCCCCCAATGCACCCCAAGGACGATCCCAATAGTTTGGTGCGGATCCCCCAATGCACCCCAAGGACGATCCCAATACAGTTTGTTGCGGATCCCCCAATGCACCCCAAGGACGATCTCAATAGTTTGGTGCGGATCCCCAATGCACCCAAGGACGATCCCAATAGTTTGGTGCGGATCCCCCAATGCACCCAAGGACGATCCCAATACAGTTTGGTGCGGATCCCCCAATGCACCCCAAGGACGATCTCAATAGTTTGGTGCGGATCCCCCAATGCACCCCAAGGACGATCCCAATAGTTTGGTGCGGATTCCCCAATGCACCCCAAGGACGATCCCAATAGTTTGGTGCGGATCCCCCAATGCACACCAAGGACGATCCCAATAGTTTGGTGCGGATCCCCAATGCACCCCAAGGACGATCCCAATAGTTTGGTGCGGATCCCCCAATGCACCCCAAGGA
>CM031599.1:91785236-91787736 GCA_018398815.1 Conus ventricosus | reverse complement strand
AAGATGTCTCTGGGAGCGCCTGCTCCGGTCTTGGTTCTTCACCGTATCATCGAAGGTACAGTCGGTATCTTCAATTCCTGCAGTCGGCCTGTAGAGAGGGACATCACTTCTTCTTTTCCGCACCTGTGCCTCTGTCCTCTCGACTGACAGAGGGCAGAGAGAGTCGTTTGACCCGCCTCTTCTGGGTCACCCACGGGTAGCTGGTAAGCATCAGTTTCGTGGTTTGTTTGTTTTGGTTTGTTGTTGTTAGCCGGCTTAGTCTTCTCTTTTGCGCAATTTTCTTTTGTTTTCGAAATTGTAAGAGAAATATTGTGTGAGACCTTTTCTCTGGTTAATTCAATCTTTAACCTGGCCATTCTAAATTATTTCCAAAATTCTTTCTCCTGTTTATGCATCTGGTGATGCGGTAGTCGGTGGGATGGGAGAGAACCTGTGATTCAGGGTTGGAACTTGCTTGGTCTCGCTCGTCCGCCCCTGTCACATTCGCCGGACTCTTATCCTTCGGCCACGTCTGTTTGTGTGTGCAAGGAGAACGAGTTTTATGTTCGCGAGCGTGCGTACGCATGATTTGTCGTTCGGATGCGTGGTTGGAGATTTGTGTTATTTTGAAATGTGGCTATAAAATGTGACAATTATGCCATTGAATTATTATTTGCAAATGTGGTGGCAGTTATAAAGCGATGGTCGCTGTGTTGGTTATTTCCTAAGAAAGGCAAATGTTAAACGTGAGTGAGAGAAGGGTGAAGATAATTCATATTTGTTTTATAACCTGTTGATTTAATGCAGTCTTTTACCTGCATCGTGTGAGAAGACCCTAGTGAACATTCCTGATTCGATGGGTTTACTGTGTTATGCTCAGGTCTGTGTTGAGCTGGGATTATTGGTGCATTTAGTAGACTTCCCCTCGCCCATCATGCGAGTGGCTGTTAAGATTTAACAGCATGGGTCAGACTGTACTGACAGCGGGGTTCCAGTACCCTTCCTCCTTCCTCCTTCCTTCTTCCTTCCCTCCCTTTCTTCTCTCCTCCCAGCTACGTTTCCCCCCCCCCTCCCGGGGGCTTCACCCGGAGTCTGGACTGGATGGTGCCACGTGCTGGTTGAGGCCACGCTCTGGCTGGGACACGGACTGGATGGTGCCACGTGCTGGTTGAGGCCACGCTCTGGCTGGGACCACGGACTGGATGGTGCCACGTGCTGGTTGAGGCCACGCTCTGGCTGGGACCGCGGACTGGATGGTGCCACGCGCTGGTCGAGGCCACGCTCTGGTCGGGACCGCGGACTGGTAGAGGAGCCCGCCGTCTTGACTGGCCGGCCCTGATCCCCGTCCAGGACCTCCAGTAACAACGCCACGTTTCCCCCCCCCCCCCCCCCCCCCCCCCCCCCCCCCCCCCCGGGACGCGCTCTTCACTGCCTGCTTGTGTGTCGAGGGTGTCGGCTGTGAGCGACTCCCTTAAAGAACCGACCCGGTTCGGAGCACCTAGTGCGACAGGGTGCTCCCAGTAGACTTGACGGAGGCAGGGTGTGGAGGCACTCCAGGGTGTGGGAAGGGATGGATGCTGGAAATGTTTCTTTATAATTGTGTATATGTCATATGTGCTGGAATGCTGTAATTGTGATTGTGTACGTCGTATGGTGAAATGTTTATTTATAATCGTGCATGTTGTGTGTGTTGGAGTGCTTGATTGTGATTGTGCATGTTGTGTGCGTTGGAATGCTTATTGATGACTGTGTGTGCTGGTGTGAATAAATGGGGTGTTGTATCGTAATCTTTCTCGTGTGGGCTCTTGCGAGGCGTGCGAGGTCAGCCATTCCCTTCACTCCCATCTAGACCGATCCTGTCAGGGCAGACCTCCAGGGTCGGTCGTGACAATGACAAAATATGTACGGAATTCGGAACATACACACGCACACATGCACAGAGAGAGAGAGAGAGAGAGAGAGAAGAGAGAGAGAGAGAGAGAGATTGTGTGTGTGTTTGTGTGTGCTCCTACGTGCGCGCCCAATTAAAAAAAAAAATCACACCTTCTAACCCCCCACGTCTATCGCGACACCAGATCGTAGTAAGTCAAACCGCCGTTGTCATAACAGTGACGGACCAGCAGCGCCACTGGCTACACGCTGGGTTATCTCCCTGCAACCGCTTCCGCCAGCTTCCATGCCACCAACGGCGCAACGGCCACAGACCGCATGCAACACGTGCAGAGGCCTTGACGCTTGGGGCACGCGCGAAACTGTTACACGGCAGGTAAATCGTGGAAAGAGAAGGGATGGTGGTGGTGGTGGTGGTGGAGGATAGCATCACCCGCGACTCTTCCCTCCCTCCTTTCCCCGCCCCCCCCCCCCCCCCCCCACCTTCCCTCCATCTCGCCGTTCTATTTCACCCCTGTAAACAACGCGCGAAAATCTCCTTCATCCTCCCCCTCCCTCCACCCTCAGATTTGCTTCTCAACTGCTTTGACCGGGGTTACCAGTGTGTGTGTGTGTGTAAGCACGCTTGTTT
>CM031599.1:91740236-91775236 GCA_018398815.1 Conus ventricosus | reverse complement strand
TGCACACAACAGTCGTAATTATCACGCTCCTTACCATGAAGATTTCGTTTTTTTTTCCCATAGAAAAGAATAAACAAGCGACTATGAAAGAAATATTTTCTGTGTTGAATACATAAGAAAAATTACCCACTCAGACTACTATAATGTTTAATTCTTTGGTACAAGTATGATCATGTTCATAACACGTTAAAACATTGCATCTGACTAACGTCAACAGCACTGAGAACTCACAGCCAGGGGGGTGCTACTTTAAGGCTGTTATGAGCTGCATCCTGTAGTCTAATTTACCTCTGTTCAGGAGCAGTTATGTCCCTTGATATCTTTAATGGAGTGTCCTGCGCGTGCCTGTACCATCGTCAACACAGCGCAGGCCTCCAAGGGTGGTACAGGACTGCTCTAAAGGCAGGTGAAGACAGTGCTTCTCTGGGTCCTCCCCAGCACCTTCGGGTGTTTCTTTTTCTTCTTTGCCTTAACTAGGCTGACCCTGGAGAAAGGTCCAGTGACGGTGAGGAAAGACCCACTGACCACAGGGAAAGTCCTGTTGACAGTGGGAAAGACTACAACTTTGAATTCTCTCTTGAGGGCACATAAGACCGTATGGCGAAAGCTTGGCTGTGTCTGGAGTGGCACTGTCTTCATCTGTCCGTGGGCAGGGGTGGTTGGGTCTGTGGGGTGTGCTCGGCAGCTGGAGGGTGGTGTTTTTCGCCGGTGGGCTCTGCAGTCATGAAATACGGGCTGGTACACCCATGGGGATGCTACTTTAAGGCTGTTATGAGCTGCATCCTGTAGTCTAATTTACCTCTGTTCAGGAGCAGTTATGTCCCTTGATATCTTAATGGAGTGTCCTGCGCGTGCCTGTACCCATCGTCAACACAGCGCAGGCCTCCAAGGGTGGTACAGGACTGCTCTAAAGGCAGGTGAAGACAGTGCTTCTCTGGGTCCTCCCCAGCACCTTCGGGTGTTTCTTTTTCTTCTTGCATCTGACTAACGTCAACAGCACTGAGAACTCACAGCCAGAGACTGAACTGAACGTTTTACTTTGAAATCTGTTTGCCACACCTAACTAATTTATTACACTTACAGTAATGATAATTGATCATGCTTTGCTCTTGTGGTGGCCATTGATTAGACCCCCCCCCTACCCCCCCCCCCCACCATCACCATGTCCATACCTATGGCGAGATCGTGTCGTGGTCTGAAGTCCTGGTAAGTTCATGAGGACCTGCTTTGGATGCATGTGGTGGCGCCTCTTGGGGGGGGGGGGGAGGGGGAGCTAGCTCATGCTGGGTCAGTTACTAAGCCGTTATTGTTATCAGTAGGGGTGGGGGTGGGGGGCATAGTCAACTAGGTGGTTTCCTTTGACGGAGAAGGCGTAGCTGAGCATCTCCAAAGCGTAGCTGAGCATCTCCAAAGCGTAGCTGAGCATCTCCAAACGTAGCTGAGCATCTCCAAAGCGTAGCTGAGCATATTCAAAGCGTAGCTGAGCATCTCCAAAGCGTAGCTGAGCATCTCCAAAACGTAGCTGAGCATCTCCAAAGCGTAGCTGAGCATCTCCAAAGCGTAGCTGAGCATCTCCAAAGCGAGTCAGTCATCAGCAGTGCAGTGTTACGTCTCCTCTGATGGGGATATAGCTCCCTGTGGGTTGCAGGCGCTAGGATTTCTGTTTGAAGGACCTAGCTGTAGCTGTGTACATGGGAGGGGGGTTTGAATGAGTGGCGTGTCAGCAGTCAGTGCCATTGAGAGAGCACGAAGAATGAGATAGATCTAAATATTGATAGTGGTAATAATGATCATAATGATGATGATTTTTATAATGATAATATAATAATAACAACAACAACAACAACAATAATAATAATGGTAATAATAATAATAATAATAATAATAATAATAATAAAGAAGAAGAAGAAGAAGACAGTGGCAGTGTAGCCACAGGTAAGGGAAGATAAACTACTGACGGGGGAAAAAAATTGACACTCGAGAAATAATTCAGAAGCTTCTTTCCGTCATTTGGTTATCTTCTCTTACCCTATTCGTTTAGCTTCTTTGCTTCCATAGATCATCATCTCTCTTGCTTGGGGTTATGCGCTCAGTGCCTGACAATGGCAACAATGATAATGATGGTGATTAAGAAAATGATGATGATGATGATGATATGATAATGTACAGACAACTACAAAGAACAGGCTGCAGGTGCTTTGAATGAGCGTGAGCACACACACACACACACACACACGCACACACGCATGCACGCACGCACGCACGCACGCACGCAGCACGCACGCACGCACGCACGCACGCACGCACACACACACACACACACACACACACACACACACACACACACACACACACACATGCGCATGCGCAAAACTCACTCACGTACACACTCGCAGATTCGTGCACGTTCGCAGACGTGCACGCGCGCGAGTAGACACACATACACACGCGCGCAAGCGGGTGCGTACATTTAGACAACGCAGGTGCGCGCGGCTGTTTGTCTGTCTGTCTTGTCTGTCTGTCTGTCTGTCTCTCTCTCTCTCTCTCTCTCTCTCTCTCTCTCTCTCTCTCTCTCTCTCTCTCTCTCTCTCTCGGCAGTTTCTCACTGAATGAAAATCAATGGCGTCGCAATCTCCACAGAACAACGCAAATGAAAGACGTAAGCGGATACATCACATTATATCGTTTGAGAGGCGAACGGCGATGCAGATGAACGATTGTGATGTCCCTGTTTGTTTGTTTTTACGGTGGGGAAAGTGGTAGCGCTGTCTCCATGGTGTGTAAGTGGTTATTATTCTTGACAGAAGAAATGGGAAAACATCGGCCAAGATGGTTGAACTCCCTTTTCACGGCAGATGCTGATCACAAAGGGAATCAAGATGTCTTTGAGCGCTAGCTGCCATGGTACAGTGGTCAGCATCGGGGGCTCGCAGGTCTGAGAGGTCGAGGGTTCGAGTCGCGTTAGAAGCATTGCTATTTGTGGAATTCTTTCCGGAGCTGGCCGTCCCGGAGCTGATTATGCCAAGGCGTCAATGACGAAGGCTGAAACCACACAGTGGAGTTTCATCTACCCGTTAAAAGCTGCCCAAAGAATGTTGCTCAAATTTCCCGACAAACACTGCAGGTGTCTTCAGCACTTAGGCCTGGTTGACGTTCCGATACATGATGAGCGGAAGCCTTGGACACAGCTTAGAACAGGCACTACTGAACATCATCGAAACGACTCGACAACAGTGCCTCATGACGACTTGCTGATTATAGCTTCATGTCAAAATGCTGGGGCTGGGGATGCGACCAGAGAAACCTTTGTGTGGGTGTGTTTTTGGCGGAGCGATGGAATGAGCGGCGTGGACGAAATACCACGGACAGTACACGGAAGATGAAACACTTGGAAAGCAAATAGATATTGAAGGTTCAAAAACAGCACAAAACCGATCACTCTGATCCTCTGGGAGTAAATTTTGCCCTCGCTCAAGAAGTGACTTGTACTCTTTCATCAAATGTGCTTTCGAGAAAGAAACGACTTTGGCTGAAGACAAGCGCCTTCTCTCTCTTGTTGAATTGTTCTCATGCAGTCTGTGTTATATTTCATTACACACACTATGGAAATGAATTTGACGACAGGTGTGTGGCCAGTTGTGTTTCATGACCGTTCCTATGGATATGAATTTGATGACAGGTGTATGGTCAGTTGTGTTTCATTATCGTTCCTATGGAAATGAATTTGACGACAGGTGTATGGCCAGTTGTGTTTCATGACCGTTCCTGTGGATATGAATTTGACGACAGGTGTATGGCCAGTTGTGTTTTATTACCGTTCCTATGGATATGAATTTGACGACAGGTGTATGGCCAGTTGTGTTTCATTATCGTTCCTGTGGATATGAATTTGACGACAGGTGTATGTCCTGGTCATTTTGTCACCACGTACCATGGCATGTTAATGGAACTCTTGTCACTTTCAGGCGAGCGGTCTTACGCTGGTGACCCCACCACTTAAGGAAACACTTTTCCTGCTGACAAGAACGTCGACGTGACGTCACAGTGTAGCGTGCGGGCGACCACTTAAAAAAAAAAAAAAAAAGCCCCGCTTGTACGTTTATTTTGAGTGTGACATGCTGGAAGTCCCAACGGTCATCAGTCCTTAACGGAACACATACTGAGGCGCACGAGCCTGTCACCACAGTCTTATTGGGGTTAGCTAATCCCAAACGAAGTGATAAGTGTTGAGAAGTGTAAACCACAGCGTTGTCTTTGGTTCCGTGGTGTATTTTCACTCTCTCTGTACCAGTCATAACATGTTCTATGCGTTAAGGCGGTGGGTCCGATAAGGACATAACAGGCCTCTTTCTGTGTGACCTGTCGTGTTTGTTCGTCAATCACCCGTACAGTTGATGTGCATAGCTAGCAGACCAGCAGGTTATAGTTGATCTAAATAGCCATATAATTAAAATTTCAAGCATAAAAGCCAACAGGTCTGAGCAGCTTGCAACGTTGTTGTTCTGCATGTAATGGAAGATTTAATGGTCAGTCAATGAGACATTTACAGCTCTCTCTCTCTCTCTCTCTCTCTCTCTCTCTCTCTCTCTCTCTCAATGAGACATTTACATAGCCTACTCTGTTAAACTCAGAGAATTCTCTCTCTCTCTCTCTCTCTCTCACACACACACACACACACACACACACACACACACACACACACACACACACACACACACACACACACACACACACACAAACATACATACACATACATATACACATATGCACACACATATATACATTCACATACACACAGGCACACATACCCATACACACACACACACACACACACACACACACACACACACACACACACACACACACACACACACCATGGGGATAATGCATCACATACTGTCTTCACACATAATCTATCGAAGATGTAGAGAGGACAGAATTGGTGTCCCGCCTCGCTTTTCCACTGTTCCCCTTCGTCAGAGTCTGGTTCACTCTTGCGGGTCACTAACCACTTCTTGGCGTGGGAATTGTTCAGCTGACTGGGTTGCCCTCTCAGGGAAACACGAAGACTAGTTTGTAGTTGTCTGCTGTTCCGCAAGGTTGCCGTACTGCCTGTATGTAACCTTTCCCCCTCGCGCAAACCACCCTGTGCGTGCTTCAGACTTGACTGTTTGACACCATCAGCTGTGAGAGGTTATCAGCCAGCCAACCCTTGAAGAGGAGGCAGTGGTAAAGCCATTCACATCAACAGCTAGTTGCGAATGCCTTCAAACTGCATAATGGAACTCTTTCTGGCGATAAGCGATGATGCTGATCTTGTTTCCACTATATTGCTGATTTTGCATGGAATGCTCTTCACAGCACGACTGTTTTAAGAATTTATGATTCGAAAACAACCAAACTGGAAGACCATTTAGGAAAGCACAGACTTCTACTTAGTTTATTTCTCCACTTGTTTCTGTACACTGACTGAGTAAATATCCTTCCTCCCCTTCTCTTATGAATGGTACATCCATCATTCAGTCCGGGTTGTATTAGGATATGCACCAAGTCTTACAAATTCAAAGATATCTGGATCTGCGGCAAAATGTAACAGGTTTGACCATGAGTCATATTCCATCTTTCCTTGCAGTTTCATTATAATTGGTTCATCAGTTTTCGCAAAATCTTGCTGACAGATGGACAAACATACCAGCAGATGTCGGTGAAAACATAACCTGAGTGAAGCTTGTGATTTGACTAAAAACAAAGTATAAAATGGCCCATTCCTCTTAAGCCTGGAGTTGATTTGATCCAGATTCAGAACTATATGAAGTTATAAGGAAAGACTAAATTTACTCCACAGTTAGTATTGCTGCAAATCCTCAACTTGTCATCATAAAAAGGTATCTTTTCAGAAGTAGGTCACATGTTCACAGGCTGGCCTGTAGTTTATATCCACGTTTCTGCTCTAGTTCACAATGTGTTAGCCCCAAAACGGGCGGTTAAAACGTACTGAAACTGTTCCCACATTCTCTGTAAATCTTCTAAAGTTTTCAGATTATGGAGCGATCAGCTTTTCCCGGACATGCTAAAATCACTTTCTGAACCACTTCATCTTAACAACAGCTGGACGGTGACATGATCGTATGGTCTCTGGAGCGAAGGGAGGGGTGGCAGTGGGAAGGAAATGGAAGGGGGGGGGGGGGGGGGGGGGGAGGTATGATGGTTACGCGGGTGGACCTCATCAATCCGGTGTCTGTTCGTTCCTCCCCGTCGTGTTCTCGCCGGTTGACGTATTGCCGCAATTCCAGTCTGGTCGCGAGGCGAGGAGTGTGAAAATCCGCGCTGTGTATCATCAGAAAGACAGGGGGGAAAGGAGAGGCGGGAAGGGCCGCTTACTGTGATCGTAACGGGTGAGAATTATTACAGCCACGGATTATTAAACTGGCAGCAAATCGCTCAGGGATGGGGAGGAAGGAAAGGGATGCTGAGGGAGACAGGGACGGGAGGAGAAAGGGGAGAGGAAGGAGCAGGGGAGGGGAGGGGTTGACAAAAGGATGTTAAGGTGGGGGTGTTGGCGGTAGCAGTGTGGAAGGTGTCTGGTGAACGACTGGTGGGTAAAACTGGGCCAGTTGTTTTCATGACTCTATATCCCACAAATGGGAGGTAAATGTTATATAACTTGGTGAGTCAATGAATAATAGGACTCAGGTGATATAACGTGTAAAGGATGATGTTGAGAGAAAGAAAGAAAGAAGAGAGAGAGAGAGAGAGAGAGGAGGAGAGAGAGAGAGAGAGAGAGAGAGAGAGAGAGAGAGAGAGAGAGAGAGCTCTGAATATGAGAAGCTTTCTCCAGTATTTGTTTCGTGGATTATGTGAACAGCCAACTCTCTTCATTATCTGTGAACTCATCCCAAATCTCCATGAAAAGATCTGCACAACACACACACAAAAGACCAAGAAAATGGTTGAAAAATGACATTAGAATTGATTACAGAGAGAGAGAGAGAATAATCAAAATCTGCTGACACTGAGATTCGGCCACAGTCGATCCCAAGAGGATTAAAAATAGCAGCAGCAGCAGCAGCAACAACAACAACGATAATAATAATAATAATAATAATAATAATAATAGTATAATAACAATGATAATAATAACGATGATGATGATGATAATGATGATGATAGTAATACTTGTAATATTTTTTATTAAAGAGAAAATAAATCATGCAAGATCAGGGGTTGGATCAGTTACAGAAAGAATGCTGACAGCAGCGAAATAGATTCATGTGTCTTGTGTAACAGCATTATGACTCCGATAGTATTATAAAGCATCAAACAGACAGTGCGTTACGTTGTTGTCGGTCAGAGAACTTCTTGTTCACTGTCTGCATCAGTACGACGAATTGTGTTCCCTTCAACGTAGCGCTTTACAGTCAGATCGTTACTCATCTGTTAAAAAACGTGACCAAGCTGTAGGAGCAATTTTTTTATTTATGTGTGTGTGTGTGTGTGTGTGTGTGTGTGTGTGTGTGCATAGTATTATATATGATTTGGTCATCTTGAAAAAGGGAAATATGTAAGTGAGCGCTAAATTGTGTTCTCCCAGTTTAACTACCCTTCACTCTGTGCTCTTGTTTTATTACAACTCTGTTTATCTTGCTCGATTTTAATTGGTGCTTCTCTGACTTTTGATCATTGGAAATGAAATGAGGTAGGGAACAGTAAACGATAAACAGTAAATAAGTGGGGTATGTTTTGCTTCCATAAGGAAACCTAACACAGAGTAACTTTTATTCAAGACTGGCACAGCCTTTTAAACTTGAATAAAGTCAGACAAATACATAGACGAACAATCTAACAGTGGGGGGAAAACAAGCGCAGGCCAACAACTGAACTGTCTTCATAGTAATGACCTGGCAAAGATTTGGACTTGAGGGGAGGGGAGAGGGGAGTTTGAAGATGGAGAAACTAGGAACAGGCAATACAAACTAGGAGCAGGCAATACAAATATATCTGCCTTCAAAAGGGATTGCGATGGTTCCCTTATGCAGCTAGTGAAGAGTTTCCATATCTGTAACATTTTTTTTTTTTTTTAATTTCATGTTCCTAGTTTCTCCATCTTCAAACTCCCCTCTCCCCTCCCCTCAAGTCCAAATCTTTGCCAGGTCATTACTATTAAGACAGTTCAGTTGTTGGCCTGCGCTTGTTTTTCCCCCACTGTTAGATTGTTCGTCTATGTATTTGTCTGACTTTATTCAAGTTTAAAAGGCTGTGCCAGTCTTGAATAAAAGTTACTCTGTGTTAGGTTTCCTTATGGGAGCAAAACATACCCACTTATTTACTGTTTATCGTTTACTGTTCCCTACCTCATTTCATTTCCGATTTTGCTTTGATTAAATTGAGGTTATTTGTATTTGTTTCTGTCCGTCTGTGTGTTTGTCTTTTGATCTCCTTGCATCTTTGGTGGATCCTCAGGCGTAGGCTCAAAGACTGTCCCCTACATTTTATATATCTGCATAATGTCTTTAGTTTTACAGCAACTTTTTTTCTTCCCACACTTTCGTTTGGTTGCATTTACTACTCTTCGCTGGCTGCTCTGGGGGTGCTATTGGATTCTTTTTTGCACCCATGGTGGTGAGAACACCACAGTATTATGGACTGTGGTGTGTCTCTATTTGACGCCGGGAGCGCAGACACAACCAGCCGTGTCTCCCTGATGAGTCCCGACTCAGCAGGCGAAAGGCCTCGGAGCAGGCAATACAAATATATCTGCCTTCAAAAGGGATTGCGATGGTTCCCTTATGCAGCTAGTGAAGAGTTTCCATATCTGTACATTTTTTTTAAATTTCATGTTCCTAGTTTCTCCATCTTCAAACTCCCCTCTCCCCTCCCCTCAAGTCCAAATCTTTGCCAGGTCATTACTATGAAGACAGTTCAGTTGTTGGCCTGCGCTTGTTTTTCCCCACTGTTAGATTGTTCGTCTATGTATTTGTCTGACTTTATTCAAGTTTAAAAGGCTGTGCCAGTCTTGAATAAAAGTTACTCGTGTTAGGTTTCCTTATGGGAGCAAAACATACCCCACTTATTTACTGTTTATCGTTTATTGTTCACTACCTCATTTCATTTCCGATTTTGCTTTGATTAAATTGAGGTTATTTGTATTTGTTTCTGTCCGTCTGTGTGTTTGTCTTTTGATCTCCCTTGCATCTTTGGGTGGATCCTCAGGCGTAGGCTCAAAGACTGTCCCCTACATTTTATATTATCTGCATAATGTCTTTAGTTTTACAGCAACTTTTTTTCTTCCCCACACTTTCGTTTGGTTGCATTTACTACTCTTCGCTGGCTGCTCTGGGGTGCTATTGGATTCTTTTTTGCACCCATGGTGGTGAGAACACCACAGTATTATGGACTGTGGTGTGTTTCTATTTGACGCGGGAGCGCAGACACAACAGCCGTGTCTCCCTGATGAGTCCCGACTCAGCGGGCGAAAGGCCTCGGAGCAGGCAATACAAATATATTGCCTTCAAAGGGATTGCGATGGTTCCTTATGCAGCTAGTGAAGAGTTTCCATATCTGTAGCATTTTTTTTTTAATTTCATGTCCTAGTTTCTCCATCTTCAAACTCCCCTCTCCCCTCCCTCAAGTCCAAATCTTTGCCAGGTCATTACTATGAAGACAGTTCAGTTGTTGGCCAGCGCTTGTTTTTCCCCCACTGTTAGATTGTTCGTCTATGTATTTGTCTGACTTTATTCAAGTTTAAAAGGCTGTGCCAGTCTTGAATAAAAGTTACTCTGTGTTAGGTTTCCTTATGGGAGCAAAACATACCCCACTTATTTACTGTTTATCGTTTACTGTTCCCTACCTCATTTCATTTCCGATTTTGCTTTGATTAAATTGAGGTTATTTGTATTTGTTTCTGTCCGTCTGTGTGTTTGTCTTTTGATCTCCCTTGCATCTTTGGGTGGATCCTCAGGCGTAGGCTCAAAGACTGTCCCTACATTTTATATTATCTGCATAATGTCTTTAGTTTTACAGCAACTTTTTTTCTTCCCCACACTTTCGTTTGGTTGCATTACTACTCTTCGCTGTTTGCTCTGGGGGTGCTATTGGATTCTTTTTTGCACCCATGGTGGTGAGAACACCACAGTATTATGGACTGTGGTGTGTCTCTATTTGACGCCAGGAGCGCAGACACAACCAGCCGTGTCTCCCTGATGAGTCCCGACTCAGCAGGCGAAAGGCCTCGGAGCAGGCAATACAAATATATCTGCCTTCAAAAGGGATTGCGATGGTTCCCTTATGCAGCTAGTGAAGAGTTTCCATATCTGTAACATTTTTTTTAATTTTAAATTTCATGTTCCTAGTTTCTCCATCTTCAAACTCCCCTCTCCCCTCCCCTCAAGTCCAAATCTTTGCCAGGTCATTACTATGAAGACAGTTCAGTTGTTGGCCTGCGCTTGTTTTTCTCCCACTGTTAGATTGTTCGTCTATGTATTTGTCTGACTTTATTCAAGTTTAAAAGGCTGTGCCAGTCTTGAATAAAAGTTACTCTGTGTTAGGTTTCCTTATGGGAGCAAAACATACCCCACTTATTTACTGTTTTGATCATTGATTCTACTTTCTCAGCTACAGGTCCCCTAAGCTTTGTATAGTGGCTCCACTCTGAATGCCCTAAACTGTTACTGCATGCTTCAGCTCTAAAATAAACAAACAAACAAACAAACAACAACAACAAAACACTCCAGCTTTTCATGCAGTCTTCACCTCTGAATTCCCCTAGCTTCAATGCATTCATGGGCTTTAAATTCCACATGTTCTTCCTGCGTTTTTCTGCTCTAAATTCCCCTTGGTCTTCTGGCATTCACCAGCTTTGAATTCTCCTAAATTCGTTGGGTCTCAATCCACTCAGCTCCTTCTGCATTTTTCACTTAGATTCCACTCGCTGTTCTTGCATTTGTTGGCACTAAATTGTTCCAGGTCTTCTGCAGTTCTCAGGTCTGAGTTCACTAGCCCTTCATTCACCTTGCTGCTCTTGCAAACGTCGGTCTAAATTCATTCAGGTCTTCATGCATTTATCAGCTGTAGATTCCCCTCGCTGTTATAGCATTCGTTGGTTCTGGATGGCCACAGAGCTTCCTGCATTTCGCAGCTGTAATTCCTCAAGATCGTTCTGCAGTTCACAGCTGTAATTCCTCAAGATCTTCCTGCAGTTCACAGCTGTAATTCCTCAAGATCTTCCTGCAGTTCACACCTGTAATTCCTCAAGATCTTCCTGCATTGCTCAGGTTTAAATTTCTCAGTCCCTCCTGCATTTCTTAGCCGTAACTTCTGCAGTTTTTTTCCTGCTGATCTCAGCTCTGAAGTCTGCCAGAGTTTCCTGCACTGGGCAGGTCTACATTCCTCCAGCGTCTCCATTCTCAAGCTCTAGTTTCTCCCAGGTTTGTCTGCGTTCTTCAGCTAAAAAAAAAAAAGGCAGAACATTCCATTCTCTTAGGTTTGTGTTCTCTCAATGCAGTGTTCTCTCTCCTTTAAAGTTCCAACAGATTCTAGTCCCTTCTACTTTAGTAAGTTCCCAAGGCTCTGTGTTCCTGAAATTCAACATTCTTTTAGTCCAACGTGTAATATCTAGATTAAGCTTTGGGTTAAAACAAAGTACAAGGGCATTCGAATTGACACAAAGCATATATGTGAGAGAACTTAAAGGCTTAAATCAAGATGAGGGAATATGGAGGTGGAGATAACAAAGGACCCTAAATGATAAAGAAAAAAAAAAGAATATATGGAATTGTGGGAAAGCACTGAGAGAATGGTGTTCATTGGTCTGCTGCAGGCAAGTTGACTCCATCATCATTCCCACTCGCTGCATCAGGTACTCAATGAACATGGTGGAGTCTGGATAGATAGTATTGTTCATCATCAACTAGCACGCAGTATGCTGCTGTCAGTCATACATGTTGTTTACTGTGTGTATTGATTAATCATTAGTTCATGTTCTATCCAGCACAGCGGTGTGGGAACGATCAGCGTTCGAGTGGAAAAAGCTGGTCAAGCTTTCAGAACTATTTCCTGCTTTCTTTCCTTTATTTCTCTGGGTTTTTTTTTCCTTCTTTTACTGCAGGTCTGTGTACCATCAATTGAATGCTTTATAATCACGGTAACACTTCCACGGTTCCCACGTTTCTTGCTGGTGGTTGGTTATAATCTTTAGAATTTGACTAGAGAGTGCCCAAGGCCTTAAAGGCTCTTGGATTGCGTTGCCAGTGTTCGTAGCAGCTTATTTCTGGGCTAAGAAACGTTAGAATTGAATTGCCCGGTTGTGAAAAGATCAGTCGTAGATGAGTTCAGCAGAAGCAGTTGTTGTAGTGTAAAGGATGTGGCTTGTTGCTCTAGAGAGGCGGTGGTTTGTTCTTATTAACATTTCTCAGGTTGTATGATATCTTTTGTTTGTCCCTGGTTCTCATGGCTAGAGGTGTGTAGAAATCCTGACCTCAGGTTAGATGAGGGAATAATGGCTGAGGGAAAGCATGCATGTGAACAGAGCTAAGATTCTAGGGATCATCATCATCATCATCATCTCATCATCATCATCATCATCATCATCATCTTCTTTTTCTTCTTCTTCTTCTTCTTCTTCTTCTTCATCATCATCATCATCATCATCATCATCATCATCATCATCATCATCATCATCTTTTTCCCACTATCATCAGTTATAACTGGACAGAGATCACCCTGTCCCTGAGTCCTTGATCCTGAGCAACAACAGGTCAGAGGTATTATGTTCACTTCATTGCTTCATGGCGTTCCATCTAGAACTCCGATCGAGAAAATACAGAAAAAAACTTAGTGTAAAGGATACGGGGTTTAGACAACGTGAATCTCGAGACTGAGGACCACACAGTTGACAGAATATAGTAAACTGGCCTGCAAGAAGAATGATGACGGCAGTGTCATTATCTGTCCATGCCCTGCGTCAGCAGCACAATGGCTACAGCGAAGGCTGGGCAAATATTTTCGTTGATCATCAGCCAGGCACGCAATATGGCTGTTGTCATTTAGACGACTTGTTGTTTACTGTGTGTATTGATTAATCATTATCAATGTTTGTGTTGTCTCCATCATGGCAGTTTGGGCACGGTTAGCGTTTGTTATGCTGTGATTCCTTTGAGTAGATAGAAGTCTGGTCACGTTTTCTATGGAAATTTCCCTGAATTTTCTTTAAAATTTAAAATTCGAGGACATTCTTCGTTGATTTCTTTCAATGAAATTTCCTGCTTTTTTGTTTTCTTTGAAACTTTTAGGGTTTGTGGGTTTCTTGGTTACAATTCTTTCTAACATTGAAATTTTCTGCTTTGTTCATTTTCGTTATAATTTGTGGGGTTTCTTTGTTTCTTGGCTTTTTTTTTTTGGTAAAAAAAAATTCTACTTTCTTTCTTTAAATGGTTTGGCTTTCCTTGTTGCTTTTTTATATACAAATTTCCAGGTTTTAATTTTTCATTTAAATTGGAGGGCTTTTTTATTTTTATAAAGAAATATATTTTGCGGGTTTGCTAATAGATAAGTTGTTTTGATCAGCTTAGGGGGTAGAATTCATGTGTGAACGTTTGCGAGCGTTCTCACGAGGCTTTGTGTGTGTGTGTGTGTGTGTGTGTGTGTGTGTGTGTGTGTGTGTGTGTGTGTGTGTGTGTGTGTGTGTGCGCGCGTGCGTGCGTGCGTGCGTGCGTGCGTGCGTGCGTGCGTGCGTGAGTGAATGTGTGTGTGTGTGTGTGTGTGTGTGTGTGTGTGTGTGTGTGTGTGTGTGTGTGTGTGTGAGAGAGAGAGAGAGAGAGAGAGAGAGAGAGAGAGAGAGAGAGAGAGAGAGAGGAGAGAGAGAGAGAGAGAGATCTTGCTTTTCTTTCTGATGTAAAAGTGCACACAAACTCTTGTGAGTAGTCTGTAAACCACGAAGAGAAAGAAAGTTGACAACGTGCTAACAGTTTTTGGTTACAATGTCTCTTCATGAAATAGCACTTACTTCATGCATTGTTAAACAAAATTGATATGGATATGATTTCAGAGTCACAATTGAATATCAAGTACTTTTCTTTTATCATAGCAAAATTCCTTCTTTCATGTCCCATTGGGACATCTTCGCAGTTGCTGCTTGCCGCCGTTCGTGTAAGAAGGTTTATGACGAAAAGGCATTGCTAGATATTAAAAATCCTCTTCCCAATCCACTGTATTATAGTTTATATATATATTGACACTGACTAACAATTGTTAAATCATAACGGGGTATATTGGGGTCCAGTTAGGTGCAAAGAGTGTTGTCAGAATTGGGCGAATCGCGTGCCCCAGCATGTTCATCGATGTCTTTTTCAAGAGATGAAGAACTAAAGACGATGTTTTGAGAACGTAATCTGTGTATTTCATCTTCACTCCGGTGAAGACCCGCCCAGGTTTCGAGACAAGCCAGGTGAATGTGGTCTTTGAGAGTCATGGATCAGAAATGTCAGGAATCTTTTCTACTTTTAAGTACAGTCATTATTTCTTTTTCTACGCACCATTTCTTGCAACATTCCCTGATTCGTGCGTAAGATGATCAGTATTGTCATTCTCACCCGCCTCGGAAACGTTTCACTTGGAAAAGTCGTCAAATTAAAGATAGAAAAGACTGTGTGCCTCGTCCATTAACACAACCAGGACGTTCCTCCCCCTCTCTGTTACGCTATCCTTCTCACCTGCCCACACCTGCACCGTCCCAACCACCCTCTTAATGCTGGAGTTTAATTAAAACAAAAAAGCATCAAACTGCCAAACACACAAGCACTAATCACTCAGGTGCACGGCTTACTCCCGGAAAGCACGTGACCGGAAGGAACTGAAATGTCGGCCTAACGGACGATCTGGCCAGAGAAAACGGAACACTAGAGCAGTTTACGGCGATTTTTATCACGCTTCAATCATCATAAGGAATGCAGCAATGGGACACCCTTCTCTGCAAGCTAAGCATCCCCCTTGACATCCCCCATACCCCTCCCTCAAGTCCTGCACCCTCCTCAACTTCCCCATTCTCTCTTTCTCTCTCTCTCTAAAATTTGAAAAAAAAAGTATTTTCGTATTTCCATGTCTACGTGCTAACTGACTTTCTTCTGTTTTGTTATTCGAGAATATTTTACTTCTCCGAGGGCCGGGTGTAAGAAAAAACACTGAAGCTTATTCCGTTTTTTCCCACTTAAAAACGTTCATTGTGTTCGTTCGTTCGTTCTGTGTGTCTCTCTCTGTCACTGTTTGTCTGTCTGTCTGTCCGACTGTCTGTCTCTGCCTCTGTCTTTCTGTCTCTGTCTCTGTCTCTCTCTCTCTGTGTCTCTGTCTCTGTCTGTCTGTCTGTCTGTCTGTCTGTCTGTCTGTCTCTCTCTCTCTCTCTCTCTCTCTCTCTCTCTCTCTCTCTCTCTCTCTCTCTCTTTCTCAGTGTTACGAATGTATTTCCTGGGGTCACCTTTGTTTTGTTTGATAGATCCCAGACGTCTTGTGTGACAGCGATGGAGCACCATAGATGCTCTGCTCTGTTCTGCTCTGCTCTGCTCTGCTCTCTCTCTCTCTCTCTCTCTCTCTCTCTCTCTCTCTCTCTCTCTGTCTCTGAGAGTATGTTTGTCTGTACTAAGGATGATAATGGGAAGTAGTTAGCTGTAATCGGGATGGAGTGAAAGAACTGGTTTTCAAGGAAAGGACGGGGGAAGAGGCAAGGGTGGTTGGAGTAGGGCTCGGTAGATTTAGGGGAAAGGCTTAAGAAGGGAGTCATGGTTGGAATAATTATATGTCTATGTAGATTTTGTTAGTCACTCTCTCTCTACTCTCAGCCCACACCGATTTCTCTCTTCTTGGACGTGTGTGTGTGTGTGTGTGTGTGTGTGTGTGTGTGTGTGTGTGTGTGTGTGTGTGTGTGTGTGTGTGTGTGCGTGCGCGCGCGCGCGCGTGTGTGTGTGTGTGTTTGTGTGTGTGTGTGTGTGTGTGTGTGTGTGTGTGTGTGTGTGTGTGTGTGTGTGTGTTCTTCAGTTTAGTGTCCTTCCACTGAAAGTGATTCAGACAATAGTGAGTTTGTGGGTGAATGAGAATAAGTGGATGTGTCTATAATAAGGTTAACAAAAATTGAATAGTGAGTTTGTGATTGAATGAGAATAAGTGGATATGTTTGTAACAAGGTTTACAAAAAAAAAAAAAGGAATAAAAATGTATCCCTTTTGTCCTACGTATTGTCATGTACCCCACCTTGATCCTAATTATATAAATGAATAGATAAACTAGTAACAATGGACAATTGAATTACCAAATCAATAAATTAACAATTTTACAAATAAATACTCAGTGAACTATGCAATAAACCTTTACATATAGATTGAAGAACAGAATAATTGTCAAGTATGCTAGATAAAGACAAAGGAGTCGATCCATCAGTGAAACCATCAATACCCAATTTCTTAAAAATGTCTTTTGTTTTTGAACAACGTGTCAATATATGATTGACACTTAAGGATTCTCTGCACATGCATCTGACATTGTTACAATATTTTGTTTTGATTGAATTTAAACGAAGTCTATGAATAAGACTCTCAATCTCTCTAGATGAGCAAATAAAACGCTTGGATGGTCTGTTTTTGTTGTCTCTGTCATGTTGATTAAAACAATTACGACTATATTGTATGTCTGTATTTAACAATAAGATTTTAGCATTTTCGTGAGATTTTCTATTAATAATTGAATAACATTCTGTTAAAATTTAACAGAAAAAAAGTGTGTGTGTGTGTGTGTGTGTGTGTGTGTGTGTGTGTGTGTGTGTGTGTGTGTGTGTGTGTGTGTGTGTGTGCGCGCGCGCGCGCGCGTGTGTGTGTGTGTGTGTTTGTGTGTGTGTGTGTGTGTGTGTGTGTGTGTGTGTGTGTGTGTGTGTGTGTGTGTGTGTGAGAGAGAGAGAGAGAGAGAGAGAGAGAGAGAGAGAGAGAGAGAGAGAGAGAGAGAGAGAGCCTCTGAGCACGCAATGGGGAAGTCCCGTCACGGCATTCTGGGATGGTGAGAGGGAGGTGGGAATGTTGTGAAGGGGGTACCTGCAGGGGAAGGGCGTGGGCAAGAGACAGAAAGGAAGCACTGAGGCCGCGGAGTTCGATTCCTCTGTTTTGACCGGGATGAAATAGCAGTTGTCACACTGCAGTCAATGGACCACTTTCTGACCCCTCTCTGTAAAGCTAAGGTTAACACACACTCTGGAGCGCGCTTGTAACTTGATATGTGCCCCTTCTTGAACACACCATCCCAGTCCACATATGCAGGAAACTGCTGTCACCTATTCTTCTGTAATGATGGGTGGAGGTAGAGCATGAAGGGAGAGAGGAGATGGGCTATGTACACGACATGCTGGTCCTAAAAGAAGCTGAGATCTCTAACAAGCCCTTGGTTCTTTCCTTAACGACCGTGTAAATTATGGGTATACTTTAATTTTCTAACCAGCACATTGAAAAATAATACATTGAATATGCAGCATTGACAGGATACATAAACATTCTGTCAAAGTTATAACACATGTCTCGTAAAATCTTGCATCAAATGCGTTGTGACATCTGGAGAAAGAAAACTATACAGTCACATTTCATTGTCCATGTCATCCATGTTAGGCACAAAGAGCACAGGGCACCATCTGAAATAAAATTTTAAAAAGACCGTAAGGTTTTTTTTTTTTTAGCATCGATCCTCCATTCGTTTATCATACTGGAACCACTTTCTCTGGTAGCTTGCATAATTCATCTCCATCAAATACTGGAACAATTTTCGTTCTCTTGGTACAGGCCTACATTGGTTTTTAGCACCCACCCCGTGTTCAGGAGCTTTTGTGTACACATACGTTTTTGTTGTTGTCAGGAGTTTTGAAATACTGACTAATAAAACAGATGCGTTCCAGTGCTATTAACAATGAAGAACAAAATTGATATGATTTCTTATTGAAAGAAGAGTTAGTTACAATGTAAAGTACATCATTTAACTTGATAGAAAACCCACGTATATTCAAATGTCTCATTAGACAGAAGCAAAATTCTTGCTGTTGTTTGTAATGAATATCTGTATTGAGCGTAAAATAAAAACAGGACGAGAAGATACCAAGTTAGTACCACAAACTAGAACACTGCATAAGCGTTAGCACACCATCCTTTTCATCCTCATCATTGTTCATCCCTTGTTCAACTTCATTCATCGGCACTGTCAACCACATTCGTCATCATCATCAGCACTGTTAGAAGCAGTAACACCAGCAGCAGCAGCAGCTGACAAAAGAAACGCCAGCAGTTGACAATACGAAAATCACTGGCTGATGCATAGGAATGGGATTGGCTCCAACAGCATTGATTTCTCACATTATGGTAATGCAATGTAGAGCCCATAGATTTCACCCCCACTACCTTCCCTCCATGAAAAAGGGTGCTCCGCGGTTGGATCGTTTCGATTTACGATGATAACGTTCCTGTTTGTCATTTCTGTTTGTCGTCTCTGTTGGTCGTTTCTGTTTGTCTGTCCACCTGCCTTTGTCTGTCCACCAGTATCTGCCTCAACTGCATTCCGGATTTTCCACCTTTGGGTTTCTGGATTGTCAAGAGATCTTTACTTTAGTTCTCACCCCTAGCTCCTCAATATTGGCTGCTTTCTTTGAAGATCATAATTTGTTTCTTGTGGATGGCTTTCAGGCTCCAGAGCCCTCCCCACAGGACCTGTTGACTATGTCAGCCATCAGAGGAGAAGGATGCCGCCAGGCGAATGGATACGGCCTGGAACTTCTGTAAACTGAAGTCTGTAGTTCGAGCCGAGACCGCACCAAAAGGACCCGCTCTCCCACCTCCTCCAGACCCAAATCCAAATTATGAAAAAAAAAAAGAAAAAAATATTGCAACCCCAAACACACACGTGAAAGAGCACGCCTGATTTGGAACAAAAGGCGGAAAAGTAAAAACAAATCGTTATAGATCTATACATGTTATCAGCAAATTGTGTAGACATTGTACGAATTATACACCCCCTCCCGCCCCTCATCAACCAACCCAAACTTTTTACCCACTGTAGATCTCGCCTCCTCTTGTCCATCATCGACGAAATTATCTGCCCCTGAACCCTTTCAGTGAAACGAATGTATTTTTGAACTGCCGACGACTGCCGTAAAATGACGTCAACAGTCAGACGCGGTGACAGCTCTAAAGGGTATAAACTAAATCTTAATCATTGTCCCGGACATAAATTGTGTGGGTTGGATTCTGGACAGCGGGAAGATTTGGGCTTGCCACCTCCCGGCCCGGTCAGTTCCGTGGCGTGTTGTCACGCAGTCATTGTGCTGGCTTCAGAGATAGTGATGTATGTCTTCCACTCCCATCCTTGCCCGGGATGATGGCAATTCGTTGGCACCCTTGTGTTGAAGCTCATGTTAAAGATCGTCCGTCATTTTCAGTATGTTTTAAAAGCTATATTCATGTGTCTTAAGTCGCTCGACGCTCACGTGCAGGCAGACCCCCTTCCCTCCTACATCCACCCGCACCCCTTGTCCCCCCCCCCCCCCCGGCCTGCCTAAAATCATCTCATGTAAAAAAATACAACAAACAAACGTTAAATCAAAAGAAAGAATGAAGATCATAAACACAAACGCATACAGAAACAGACAGACAGAGGCAAGCATGCTTACGCATGCGCTCGTAATGCCACAACTCAGTTGTTGCAAAATTTCCCCCCTTTTTTGGTCGGGAATAGGAATATGCTATTGTCATGACAGTGAAAACAAAAATATGACCGAGTCGTGCAAAGAATTTGACCACTTAGAAAAAACATACCCTACGAGTAAATTGCATAACGTAAGAACCAACTAATGTTCTCTTCTACCACAACAGCATCTTCTTCCTTAATTTTGTTATCAAAACTATGAAAAAGGCCCTCAAAATGGTCATGCCACTGTTGAACTGTTGAAATAAAACTCTTTTTCATTTACAGATCTTATCACTGACCAGGACATTTAGAATCATTGACTGAATTTTTTTAAAGTTTCTTTAACCTACTTTCTTTAATTGAACTCCAGTCCCTTTATTTTCCTTAGCGTAACATACTCTTTACGTGATACACCGTATTGTTCTCTTTTCTTACTTTTATCATTGGCTGTATTGCATCTCTCAAATCTTTTTATTAACCTTTTAACTTCCTGTTTCTTTCGCTTGCACTCATTATCAAACCAGTCATTGTATGTTCTGCTGTCTTTACAAATAACTCGAACCATACAAGCTGCAGCTCCGCACAAAGCACTGGCAAGTTAATCAAGATTCTCATTCATATTAATTTGTAATAATTGATGGGCTTTTTGTATGATGTCTAGAAATTCATCACATTCAAGTTCATTTCTGAATATACCAGCATATTCATAAGCCCATATTCTTCACATTGTTCTGGTGAATACCTTTTCTCTGATTTACAACAATTATTTCTCCATATCGCTTCAACTGGTAAGTGCCATGAATACATGCAATCACCAATGTGTAAATCAAAGTTTGACAACAAGCCATTGTGAACCAGAACGTAATCGATCACACTACATCCGTGTGGAGACACAAAAGTAAACTCACCCTCACTATCACCATCCCAAAAACCATTTAAAATACTCCAATCGAATGTGACACAGAAATCCAACAATGTTTTACCAAAATTGTTGATTGCTGAATCTTTAGAGCAACGTATATAATTGTCGTCATCCACATTGACTTTCTCCAGAGATAGAGAGAGATAGAGATAGATAGATAGATAGATAGAGAGAGAGAGAGAGAGAGAGAGAGAGAGAGAGAGATAAATAAGAGAGAGAGAGAGAGAGAGAGAGAGAGAGAGAGAGAGAGAGAGAGAGAGAGGGGGACAGAGAGACAGAGGCAGAAACAAAGAGTTAACCTTTCCAGAGAGAGAGAGAGAGAAAGAAGGGTGGGTGGCGTGTGGGGCTTCTGTCAAGAGTCTAGCCAAATCCCCTGGGTCATCAATGTAGGCTAACTATCGCTGCCATGTGTTATTATCCTCAAACAGCGATTGGCGTCTTGAGAACGGATCGATTTGACAGAAAGGGATTGCGGTTTTTAAAGAAGAATGAATAAAAATGAGACGTTTCAATAAAAGATTAGAAAAAAAAAAAACAGTGCTAAAACTTAAAAAGACAAGGTGATGAAGAAGACAACGATAGTAAAAGAAAATGACACATTACAATGAAATATGGCGAAGACAGAAAAAAAATATGATGGAGGGAGTAAACCCCCTCCTTTCCCACTAAACGAATCTTACCGCCTGGCGCCGCCCTGAACAATGTGAGCAGTTGTCCTTGGATTTTGCACGCAGTTAACATCCCTAAGAGTACGGTCCAATACCCTTGTCCTTTGCGAACAAAGAGAGCGGGGTTTGTAACGTGCAATAGCCCCGAACCTAGGTCTTTTTGGATCAGCTAACCAGCCAGAACCAATGTTTTCTCTTGAGAGAGAGAGAGAGAGAGAGAGATTGCTATTGCCAGGATGGAAAATGCAGAATGTGAAGGTTGTACTTACGAAAATTGGGGGGGGGGGGAGGGGAGAGAGAGAGAGAGAGAGAGAGAGAGAGAGAGAGAGAGAGAGAGAGAGAGAGAGAGAGAGAGAGAGAGAGAGAGACTCAAGACTCAAGACTCAAAACTTTATTACTCAAGGATAGAGATTTTAGGCAGTGCCTATTCTTCCAATCTGTCCTTGCTATTCTACAACATTCAACTAAACAGACTGCACATATTAATAATGGCAGAAACAATGAAGAATATAGCAACATTATAATAATAACAATAACAATAGTAATAAGAATAATAATGATAAAAAAAAATTCCATTACAAAATTACACAAACATAATCAGAGACGTACGCGCGCGCTCACATGCACGCACACGCCCACACATACACGCACGCACGCGTACACCCACACCCACACACCACCCACCCACCCACCCACCCACACATACATACATGCACATTTTCATCAGCTAATATAGAGGCAAGCATAAAAGTAGGGCGTTGAGACTATGATCAAAAGGTTAGATTTATTGTTCAAGTAAATGTTTATGTATTGCTGATTTGAAGGACGGCAGTGATTGACATGTTTTGGCAGACGGAGGAAGATAGTTCCACACGGACCAAAAAATGCAAAACTAGATTTGAACAAATCAATGGGACACGTGGTAAAATGTAATAGAGAGAGAGAGAGAGAGAGAGAGAGAGAGAGAGAGAGGAGAGAGAGAGAGAGAGAGAGAACAAACAACTCGGTGTCTCAGTAAGCTTCTTTCCAATTATAACCCAAGCCATTTTGGACACAAACCAAACAAACGTCTTTGACCTATATCCGAAAGAAAAAAAATGTAATCATGTACTATTTTCCCGTTCCCAATAAATAGTAATGTCCTGGACATGGTGTGGATTATCTAGAGGATTGTGACAACTAGGAAGGAAATGAAGGGAGCAGGGATGGTGGGGAGGTCAGAGGAAGGGACGGCTCAGGAATGTTGGAAGGGGGGGGGGGAGGGACAGGAATGGAGAGAGAATGGGGAAAAGCGCTTGCAGGACAGGAATATGTCCCTCCCTGACCCATCCTTAAAAAAGTGAGCAGTTTGTCCTGTGAGTTGCATGTATATGTCAACCTCGGGTGATGTTGATGGAGGAAGGACTAGCGCACAGCCCAAACACACTCACAGCTTGCTTACGATCTCATTCATATATCATGCATTCGTCACATCAAACCACTTGTAAAGTCTATAACTTTACTACACATGGTCATAGAACGAAACATCAATGCATATGGAATCAAACAAAATAAAACATTCTCTCTTTCCTGAACTTCACAAAATCATTTATCTAAAACATCATTAACTAACCCGGGTATAAATAGATTTCTACTTTACCTGGCCAGGTGATCTTAACTATTCACGAATCACTGTCTTTTCTTTTCTTTTTTTTTCTTTTCACTGTCACTTTCACAAGCACGACACAACTGCTGGCACTGGTCTTGGTCTGCTGGCGCCTGGTCAGGTTAGACTGTTGGCACTGGCGTTGGTCTGTGGTTCTGCTTGACGAAGTGACGCCGCCAGGTATGAGGTCGAACCCCGGTTAAGGTGGAACAGTGACTATCAACATCAATCTGTTCTCCTTTCTTCCTTCCTGCATTAACGCATGCACTCTCTCTCTCTTCCAGTCTGCCCTATCAAATGGACATGGTTGCTTTTCTTTTCTCTCTTTTTTTTTTCTTTTCTTTCTTTTCCTCTTCATTAGTTAGCAACTCTCTCTCTCCACATCTCCCCCTAGTCCTTCCTCTGCAGACTATCTCATGCTAATCTCTCAACTTGGTTCTCTTCTCTCCTCCCCTCATCTCTCTGCTTCTCTCTCGTCAGAGCTTACACAGAGCCTCTTCCTCTGTCTCTCTCTCTCCTCGTTCCTCCTCTCGTTCCGCTTCTCCACTCCCCATCCCTATCTTATCTTGAAACTCATCTGTCAAAGGGCGAGTACCATTGGTCAGTATTTTTACCGCCTCGTACCCGAAGTTATCTCCCTCTAATTCCATTGGATATTCAAATCATGACAGTCACGCCTACACGCCTTACTCTCTGTGGTGGTCAATTGGTCATTTAATTGATTAGCTTGATTTCACCCCCACCACACACTACCTTCCCCCCTCCTACTTCAACTGGCGACGTCCGACTTAACTTGTGGGCGCTAGTCCTACAAATTGGCTAGATGAGTCTGGCCCAGGCACTGAGATCCGTCCGGGCAGACATCGAGGCGTCGGTCAAACGGCTTAGTCTGTCTGGCTGGACCGTACCGTCTCCGTGAAGCCTCTCCGCTAAGCTTAATTGGCTGGACCCGACACATGGGACCCGTCTACCTGGCGCCTAGAATGTTTGAGTTGAAGCTTATGTCCGAACAAATTGGCTGGCGACTAACCACGAGTTTGGTTGTTTCATTTTTGTCCGTGACAGTATACTGAACAACATTAAAAACGCACCGTTTTGATTTGCCGATTTCCCATTTGGAAAAAATGTGTATTTGGATTTGGTATGTTGACACAATTTTTAAGGGACACAGATTCACAAATGCCTCGGTTTTCTCCGCGCTTGCCGACGTTCGTGTGACGCCCACGTGCAACTCGCCCAAAACACTTTTCTTGTCACTGGGCCGAACTGAACGTAGCACATACTGTTTCCTTTGTCTCAAATGGTGAGTTTGAAGTCATGCCGACTGGAAAACGGTATCAGTTGTCATTCGACCAGGCGACGTGGTCCGAAAACAATGCCGCGACTGTCTATGCAAGAACGCGAGCGAGCCATTGGAATGTTAATGGTCGGTATGTCATCGAGAGAGACAGCCAGACAACTGAACTGCAGTCACTCTACAATGTAAGGCTATCACAACGTTTGGCAGCAACTGGTTCCACCACTGATCGGCGCCGAACGTGCCAACCTCGTGTTACCACAACCAGCGCAAGATCGATACATTCGGCAACTTCATCTTCGTAATCGATTCCTTACAGCAGCAGAAACATGTTGCCAGGTGGTTGGTCGACGGGGTCCAGTGTCTGGACAAACCGTTCGACGTCGATTGCAAGAATCAGGGCTCAATGCAAGACGCCTTCATGTTGGCCCAGTCCTCACCCGTAGACACCGTCAGCAACGCCTGCAGTGGGCCAACCAGCATCTGCCATGGACACGACGTCAGTGGAGAGCTGTGCTGTTCTCTGACGAAAGTCGATTCGCGTTATCTCATGCTGACGGGAGAATGAGAGTCTGGAGGCGTGTCGGGAACGCTACGCCAACTGCTGCGTGTTTGAAGCCAATAGATGGGGAGGGGCAGTCTGATGGTTTGGGGCATTCAGATCATGACTAACCGGACACCTCTGTACTTTTTTGACAACCATGTGAATGCCAACACGTACCAGCAGGTGCTGCAGAACCACGTCGTCCCACTGTTTGGCCAGCACCCGGAGCTGCAGTTCTTCCAGCATGATAATGCACGACCCCACACCGCAAGAGCCACCGCTGCGTTTCTCCAGGCGAACAACATTGCCGTGTTGCCCTGGCCATCTCTGTCCCCTGACATGGCTCCCATTGAACACGTCTGGGATGAGCTGGGACGTCTGTGGCCCGTGGAAGACGTCCACAGACTCTCGATCATTTGAGGCGCGCACTGACCGAGGAGTGGGATGGACTGCCACAGGCGTTTCTTGCACAACCTTGTCTACTCCATGAGGAGGCGCTGCCAAGCGTGCATCAGGGCAAATGGCGGACACACTCGGTATTAGAGCTCGCGGGACGGACATGCTCGTCGTCGTGTACTTTTTGACAGGGACCCTAGTGAAGTCACCACCTCATTTCAGATGAATTCGGCCATTCTTGTCAAGAACAGACATTTTGTTTAATTGAAAATTGGATGCGTAATCAAATATGCTTACTTTCATTAAATAATCTGTACTACCAACGTTGTCTGGGTCTTTTGGCAAGCGTGCGTTTTTAATGTGGTTCAGTAATATTTCATTATAATCAACCTGAGGATGGTTCAGTGCACGTGCTGTTCAGAAGATCGCTGCATACGAAGACGTGAAAGGGCCACAGCTCAGCTTCAGTCGAGCATTAATGGTGCAGCACTAATGTTTGGCCTGCACACACACAACAGACACAGACACAGACTCACATACAGGCACACAGACACACAGACACAAACACATGCATGCACAGAGAGAGAGAGAGAGAGAGAGAGAGAGAGAGAAGAGAGAGAGAGAGAGAGAGAGAGAGAGAGAGAGAGAGAGAACATGACTGAGTTATTGAGCGAGTCAGTGAATGGGTTAAAAAAAGAATCCACTGTTTCATATTTAAACATGCCTGTCAAATGGTTTCGTCCAAAAGCAGTTTGGCCTTGAAGCAGTTGATTTGATTTGACACAGGGAGATCTGTTTGAGAAGAAGAAGAAGGAGAAGGAGAAGAAGAAGAAAGTAAGAAAAAGGAGAGAGAGAAATAGGAAGAAATGGGGAAGAAAACCCCGCTGTCCAACAGAAAGCACACAAAACGAAAAATATACAGACCACAGAAAGCCAAGTTATGTCCATGCTTTTTTTTTTTTTTTTTTTTAAACAAGAAAGGAAAGGAATTCACCATTAACAAGAAAAAGCGACAGTGGAAAACATCTAAAAGATTGACTGGGATAGAGAAGATGGAAGGAGGTAGGAGGACAGTAAACGAGTGGGGATGAATAAAAGACCCATTCTTATCCTGGCGCTCCACACCTCAAACGGATGCGGGGAGGGGTGGGATGTCATTCACTGATGTGATTAGGAGCGACCAACCACCCAAAAACTATTCTGTGCCTTCCTCTCCCTGCTTGCCTGCCCCTATTCTACCCAAAGAAAACGAGCCAGTAGTTGTTCAGCTGCTTTGCGTTTAGTTCATGATCAACAGAAGAACGGCCAATACCATCTGTTCTCCAGACGCCAGAATGGCTGTAATGACTAAAACGCGAGTCCCTTTCAAACAGCTAATGGGACTGAGGTCTTCTTGGGAAGGCGAGCTGATTTCCCTGTGGTTTGCATGCATTTTACTATTAGCTTCAAAAGGATAGTTCAATGCATGTGCAATTCGGAACAAGATTGCGGCTATGATGATGTGAAAGGACCAAAGCTCATTACTGATGGAGCAATTAATGGCGCTTCACAAATGATTCGCTTATGCAGAGAGAGAGAGAGAGAGAGAGAGAGAGAGAGAGAGAGAGAGAGAGAGAGAGAGAGAGACAGAGAGACAGAGAGAGACACAGAGAGAGAGAGAGATGATATATGGAGAGAGAGAGAGAGAGACAGACAGAGAGAGAGATATGGTATTTGTTACCTAAGTTCGTTATATAATTTAAAGACTGAAGGATTCATTACTACCTACACTTGTTTTCTACTGCTGTGCATAACACACACACACACACACACACACACCACACACACACACACACACACACCACACACACACACACACACACACACACACACACACACACATGCAGAGAGAGAGAGGGGGGGGGGCAATGTCTTAACACATATACACACACATGCATGATTGCTTGGATACTCCTCTCTCTCTCTCTCTCTCTCCTCTCTCATCTCTCTCTCTCTCTCCCTCTCTTCACTCTGCGTATCACTCCTTATTCTGCTCCAATCACAAACTTTGTCCGGAAAAGAACAAAGTAGAAGGAGAAAATGGTTTCTCTCTCCCAACCACAATCGCAGTTAATCTCAGAATTTGATTACGAAATTAATATCTGCCTTGCACAATCACTTCCAAACCATTCATTTTTGACATATCTGGTTGTTTATGTGGTTGCAAGGCGGAGAAGAAGGAAAGGGTGGAAGGGGATGGGGTATGATGCTAAGCCACGGTACCTCATCATCTGGTCTCTGCTTAGTTTCTCCCATCGTGTTCTGGCCGGTGAACGTATTGCAGCAGTTCAGTCTGGCTCTCGAGACAAAGATTTTTGAAAATCCGCGCTATGTATCATCAGAACGAAGGGGTGGGGAGGGGGGGGGGGGGGGGAGGGGGGGGGGGGGGGGGGGGGTTGGGGGGGGGGGGTGGGGGGGGGGGGGGGGGGGGGGGGGGGGGGGGGGGGGAAGGAGAGGCGGGAGGGCCGCTTACTGTGATCGCAACGGGTGAGAATTATTACAGCCACGGATTATTAAGCTGGCAGCAAATCGCTCAGGGGTACAGAGGAAGGGAAACCAAAGGGGTTGGAAGGGGAGTAAGGGAAAAGGGTTACGAGAGCAGGGATAAAGGTGTTGACAAAAGAGTGTGCAGGTGGAAGAGGTAGTGAAGGCTGTCTATCTGTTCGATGAACAAGTAGGGGGAGAGAGGGTGTGAGGGAATGGGGAGATGGAGGAGGGTAAGCTTTCTCATGTTGTCGTGACTCCATACAGATCTGGGTCTGAGACCAACTGGTGTTTGAAGAGCTCTGGGCTGATAGGATGTAAATGTCATTTTCTGCCTTGGCTAGTCGAAGCATAATGGTACTGTCTGGTTTATATAATGTGGAAAGAATAGAGTTTCCACAGTGAATGGCGAGAGAGAGAGAGAGAGAGAGAGAGAGAGAGAGAAGTGAGAGAGAGAGAGAGAGAGGAGAGAGAGAGAGTGAGAGAGAGAGAGAGAGAGAGGAGAGATGTGGAGAGAGAGACAGAGAAAGACAGAGAAAAACAGAGAGACAAAGATAGAGACAGAGAGAGAGAGAGAGAGAGAGAGAGAGAGAGAGAGAGAGAGAGAGAGAGAGAGAGAGAGAGAGAAAGAGAGAGAGGGAGAGAGGTAGAGAGAGAGGTAGAGACAGAAAGAGAGACAGAGACCTACTCATTCCTATTCCCCAGCTCTTCCTGCATTCCTCAACAGTAAATTTTCCCCCCGCTCTTCCTCCATTCCTCAACAGTAAAACCCCCCCCCCCCCAAACTCTTCCTGCATTCCTCAACAGTAAATCCCCCCACCCCTGCTCTTCCTCCATTCCTCAACAGTAAATCCCCGCCCCCCCCCAGCTCTTCCTGCATTTCCCCAACAGTAAATCCCCCCCAGCTCTTCCTGCATTCCTCAACAGTAAATCCCCACCCCAGCTCTTCCTGCATTCCTCAACAGTAAATCCCCCCCCCCCCCACTCTTCCTCCATTTCCCCAGCAGTAAAAATTCCCCAGCTCTTCCTCCATTCCTCAGCAGTAAATTCCCCCAGCTCTTCCTCCATTCCCCAGCAGTAAATTCCCCAGCTCTTCCTCCATTCCTCAGCAGTAAATCCCCCCCCCAGCTCTTCCTCCATTCCTCAGCAGTAAATTCCCCAGCTCTTCCTCCATTCCCAGCAGTAAATTCCCCCCAGCTCTTCCTCCATTCCTCAGCAGTAAATTCACCAGCTCTTCCTCCATTCCTCAGCATAATTCACGCAGCTCTTCCTCCATTTCCCCAGCAGTAAATTCCCCAGCTCTTCCTCCATTCCTCAGCAGTAAATCCCCCCAGCTCTTCCTCCATTCCTCAACAGTAAATTCACGCAGCTCTTCCTCCATTCCTCAGCAGTAAATTCCCAGCTCTTCCTCATTCCTCAGCAGTAAATCCCCCCAGCTCTTCCTCCATTCCTCAACAGTAAATTCCCCAGGTCTTCCTCCCTTCCTCAGCAGTAAATTCCCCAGCTCTTCCTCCATTCCTCAGCAGTAAATTCCCGCAGCTCTTCCACCATTCCTCAACAGTAAAACCCCCCCCCCAGCTCTTCCTCCATTCCTCAGCAGTAAATTCCCCAGCTCTTCCTCCATTGCTCAGCAGTAAATTCCCCCAGCTCTTCCTCATTCCTCAGCAGTATATTCCCCCGCTCTTCCTCCATTCCTCAGCAGTAAATTCCCCCCAGCTCTTCCTCCATTCCTCAGCCCGTAAATTCACGCAGCTCTTCCTCCCTTCCTCAGCAGTAAATTCCCCAGCTCTTCCTCCATTCCTCAGCAGTAAATCCCCCCAGCTCTTCCTCCATTCCCCAACAGTAAAATTTCCCCCGCTCTTCCTCATTCCTCAACAATAAATTCCCCAGCTCTTCCTCCATTCCTCAACAGTAAATTCACCCAGCTCTTCCTCCATTCCTCAACAGTAAATCCCCCCACCCAGTCTTTTCCCGCATTCCTCAACAGTAAATCCCCCCCCCCCCAGCTCTTCCTCCATTCCTCAGCAGTAAATTCCCCAGCTGTTCCTCCATTCCTCGCAGTAAATTCCCCCAGCTCTTCCTCCATTCCTCAACAGTAAATCCCCCCCCAGCTCTTCCTCCATTCTCAGCAGTAAAAATTTCCCCCGTCTTCCTCCATTCTTCAGCAGTAAAATTCCCCCAGCTCTTTTCCCCCATTCCTCAGCAGTAAATTCCCAGCTCTTCCTCCATTCCTCAGCAGTAAATTCCCCCCCAGCTCTTCCTCCATTCCTCAGCTGGTAAATTAATGCAGCTCTTCCTCCATTCCTCAGCAGTAAAGTCCCCAGCTCTTCCTCCATTCCTCAGCAGTAAATCCCCCCAGCTCTTCCTCCATTCCTCAACAGTAAATTCCCAGCTCTTTTCCTCCATTCTCAACAATAAATTCCCCCGCTCTTCCTCCATTCCTCAGCAGTAAATTCACCCAGCTCTTCCTCCATTCCTCAACAGTACATTCCCGAACTCTTCCCCCATTCCCCAACAGTAAATTCCCCCAGCTCTTCCTCCATTCCTCAGCAGTAAATTTCCCCCCAGCTATTCCCCCCTTTCCTCAGCAGTTTTTTCCCCCCGCTTTTCCTCCTTTCCTCAGCAGAAAATTTCCCCCAGCTCTTCCCCCTTTCCCTCGCAGAAAATTTTCCCCCGCTGTTCCTTTTTTCCCTCAGCAGTTTTTTCCCCCCAGCTTCCTGTTTTCCCTAAAACAGTAAATTCCCCCGCTATTCCCCCAAACCCTCAGCATAAATTCCCCAAGCTTTTCCCTTTCCTTTCCTCAGAGAAAAACCCCCCGCTTTACTCCATTTCTCAACAGTAAATTTCCCCTAAAGCTATTCCTCCATTCCCAGCAGAAAATTTCCCCCCCGTTTCTTCCCCCATTCTATCAGAAACCCCCCCCCCCCCCCCCCCCCCCCCAAAGCTCTTCCGCCATTCCTCAGCAGCAAACCCCCTCCCTTCTTACTCCTTTCCCTCACAGTAAATTCCCCCGCTATTCCTCTCTTTTCCCTCAGCAGCTGCACGGAAACTTTAATATTTATATCAAAAAAATATAGAAAATTTTTAAGGAAAAAAAACCGGGTGAATGCTGTTCGGGGGCCTGCTGCAGGGACGTTGACAGCGCTATGATACCCCTTTTCGGGCATCAGCAGGCAGTAAAACACGGTGGATTTTTGGGGGGTTAAATATTATCGTTCCCCTTTAAAACCGGCGGGTAGGGCTGTCTCAGTTATTCGACTTGTTTTTTACTCTGGTTTAAATTAAAATTTTTCATTTTTATTTATTTTGGCCCCAGCTCAATTTTTGGGGAACTATTTGAGGCCCCCCCCCCCCCCCCCCCCCCCCCCCCCCCAAATTTAAATTTTTAGAAAAAAAATTTCTTAAGTTGGGGGACATTTTCCCGGGTTTTTTTTGTTTTTTTTTTTTAAAACATTTTTGTCTTTCTTTCTTTCCTAAAATTACTCTTTTCTTTTCGTTTGTGTTTACCGCATCTCTACTTCCCAAAACCCGATTTATGGTTCATGTTCCATTTTAAACAATAGTGTAGGTGCTTTTTTTTGTGCTACGATACAATTGAGTTACATTATTTGACTGTTCCTTTTTAACAAAAGGAAACGTTTGGTAGTTTTAAAAACAAAAAGGTAATTTGCCCAAAAGAATTGGAAACAGAAATTCTGTTTTAAAGGTTAAAAAAATTTGTTTTATTTTAATACTTACTTGGGGTGTGTGTGTGTGTGTGTGTGGGTGTGTGTGTGTGTGTGTGTGTGTGTGTTTTGGTGTGTGTGTTTTGTGCGTGGTGATTTGCGTGGTGGTGGTGCATGTGTGTGCTTTGCGTGGGGGTTTGCGCCCCCGTGCGTGTGTTTTTTGGGTGGCGTGTGGCTTTATAAAAAATTTGGGGTTCTAGAGAGATTTTCTTGATTTAATCCATTTTTGATCTTTGACATGTCCCTGTTTTCCCACCGTAAAATTTGGCACGTTAGGGGAGCGGGGCTTAGGAAACACATTATATTATCATGGTCCCAAAAACCCGTCAATGTATGTGTTTTTTGGACAGGATTTGGACGTTAGAGTTTTCCCCCACTCCCCAAAGTAATCAGCCCTTTTAAGTGGCAGGGAAAAGGGCATTTTACCCAAGACCATTTCCTTAAACAGGGGGCCCTTCAAGAAAACGACACCCCACTGTCTACAGTCCCACGACCAGTCCTTCACAGGTGGGACCATCAAAAGATAAGGCCATCCCACTGCCCCACATTTCCCAAAGACCGTCCTTAAGGTGGCCTCAGAGTTTCCCGACAATCCCACTGTCCATCCCGGGACCAGTCCTTCACGGTGGACCATCAGAGAAAACCCGACACCCCCTTGTCCACTTCCCAAGCCCTTTTCCTTTTCAAGGGGGGCCTTCAGAGAAAACCGACCCCCATGTCCACAGTCCCACAGCCCAGTTTCAAAGGGGGCCCATAGAGAAAAACGACATCCCCTGTCCCCGTCCCACGACCGCCCAACCCACAGTGGGATTCCCGGGGGTTAAAGCACAGCCTTTGCCCTCAGCCCTGAGCCAAAAAGGTAGAGGCATTATAACTTGCCAGTCTTTCTTTTAAAATTTGGGAAAGTAAGGATCCCTTAGCTGTCGGTTCTCAGCCGGGGGACGTTAAAATTTGTAGTACACTCTCCAGTCCTTTACATTGAAATAGAGGGTTTGTACCCCTCCAGTCCTTGCATTGTTTCTTTAAAAAAATTTGAATGTGGGGGGGATTTTAAGATATTTTTGAATACCCAAATGAATTGAGGACCACCCCAGTTTAGGGGGCACCGTTCTCTGGGCCTTGAAAAGAATGATGACGCGTGTAAATTTTTGCCCGTGCCCTGAAATTGCAGTCATTGATCACGGTGAAGTCTTGGTAAACATTATTGTTGATCATCGTACGCACCCCAAAAAAGTGCTTTTCGTTTAGATTTACGTGTTGTTTACTGTCTGTATTGATTCATTTTTGCATGGTTTTTGTTGAAAATTTATTTAAGACTATTGGAGCACGTGAAGATTTCTCTTTCAACTGTGATTCCTTTTGGGGCAGATGAAAAATGGGTCAAAAATTTCCCCCCCTTTTGTCTTTAAAAAATTTGGGGGCCTTTTTTTCGTTTTTTTTTGTTTTTTTTTGTTTTGTTTCGTTTTGTTTTGTTTTGTTTTGTTTTGTTTTGTTTTGTTTTGTTTTGTTTTTTTTTTTGTTTTTGTTTCGTTTTTTTCTTTCAGTTATTTTTTTGGGTTTTGGCTCTTTAAAAAAATTTAGGGCTTCCTTTGGGTTTATTTTTTTTCTTTCTTTAACAGGGAATTTTTTTCTGGGTTTCTTTGTTTTCTTTCAAATTTGAGGGTTCTTCTTTCTTGGGTTTTTTAATTTTTTTTGCAGGAACAATTCAGTTTTTTTTTGGGTTTTTTAAGATTTTTGGGCTTTCCTTGTTTCTTTTTATTCTTTTCTTCCCTTTCCTTTTAAAAAAAAAAACCCGCTTTCTTTTTCTTCTTTGGGCATTTATTCTTTATTTTTTTCTATTTTTGTGTGTTGCCACTCAGGTTTTTGGGATTGAAAGTGTTATTCCCTTTCCCGCCCCGAAGGGGGTTTTTAAATTTAGTTTAACAAAGTGAGTGGGCAAACCATGGCAATTGGGGGCTGTTATCCCCAAACAGCAATTGGCCTTTGAAAATTTTGGTTTGATTTGACTGAAAGGGGTTGTGGTTTGAAAGAAGAAATAAAATGAAAATGTTTTTTAAAATTTAGAACTTTAAAAAGGGAATTGGGAAAAAAACCAAAAAAGAAGAAAATATTAAATTTTAAAAGAAATTTTTGAGAAATAAGCAAAGGGGGGAGGTAGGAAAAAGGGAGAGAAAAAAAAGAAGGGAGGAAAAAGGGGAAATGGTAGGTGGGGTGGGATAGGGGGTGGTAAATTTAAAAGGGCATTCCCTATAAATTTGCTGAAGGGCAAACAAACCCCAACCCCCCCCCCCCCCCCAAAAATGGAGAAAACGTTTTAATCATTGACGCGATTGGAAGGGGATGTAATGGGAAAAAGGAGAAGGGGCAGGACAGAGGTTTTAAAGGGAAAAAGGGGGAAATTTTGGGGGGCTAGCAAACCCCCCCCTTCCCCACTAAACAAAATCTTTTTCTCTGGTTTCCCCCTGAAAAATGTGAAAAGCTTGGCCCGGGGGTTTTGCTTTCAGTGAACATCCCCCAAAAGCACGGGCCAATTTTTTGAACAAAAAGAGGGAGCGTTTTTTTTACGTGCAAGAGCCCCCAACCTAATCTTTTTGGGTCAGCTAATCAGCCAGGAAAATGATGTTTTTCCCCAAAAGACAAAAGGAGAGAGAGAAATGGGGAGAGAGAGAGAGGGGGAGGGGAGGAGGAAAAGAGACTGAGGAGAAGAGAGTGAGAGAGAGAGAGAAAAGAGAAAAGAGTGAGGAGAGAGAGGGGAAAGGGATGCCCTTGCCAAGATGAAAAATGGAGGGAAATTTTTAAGGTTGTGTAAATGAAAGTGGGGGAGAGGAAGAGAACGAACAAAAAGTAATTTTATTTTTCCGGGTTAAAAAAAAAGGGAGGGGGGGAGAGAGAGAAGAGAGAGAGAGAGAGGAAAAGAGAGAGAGAGAGAGAGAGAGCCAAAAATTTCCAAAGTGGAAAAGGGAATACAAAGGTTTGTACGGATTTTTTGGGTGTGTGTGTGTGTGTGTGTTTGTGTGTTTTGTTGTGGGGTGTGTGTGTGTGGTGGTGGGAGAGAGAGGGGAGAGAGAAGAGAGAGAGAGAGAGGGGGAGAGAGGGGGAGAGGGAGAGAGGCAAAACCATTGCCAATGTAGAAAATTGGGGAAAAATTTTAAAGGGTTTTACGGATGTAAAAAGGGGGAGAGAGAGAGGGGAGAAAAGGGGAGGAGAGGGGGAGAGGAGGGGAGAGAGAGAAGAAAGAAAATTTTGCAGAAAACCCTTGGTTCATTATTCAAAAATGTGGGTGCCAGATGGAAATATTTCTTCGCTTTCCAGAGCGGCTGAGGTTGGGTGTTGTAATGAAGTGGCCCCAAGGAGTCATGCCCCTTTAGAAGAGGCAGGGGAAAAAAAGAAGGGAATTGGGGGAAATTTTAAAAAAAAAAAAGGAGAAAGGAAAGGAAAAAAAATCACACACGACACAAGGGCACACCGAACAGAAAACAAAACACACACACACACCACCACACACACACCACCACACACAACACCACAATAAAATTTTCAAATAATTTTTTTTAAAATAAGAGGAGGGGGGAGGGAGAGAGAGAGGAGAGG
>CM031599.1:91730236-91737736 GCA_018398815.1 Conus ventricosus | reverse complement strand
AGAGAGAGAGAGAGAGAGAGAGAGCATGTTCTTTCTCTTTCATTTGTCCTTGCATCAGTGTTACCGCATCTCCACGTTCCATCAGATTTATGGTTCATATTCCAGTTAACACTGCCAGTATTCCAACGTTTCTTACAGATGATCATAAGTTTTTGGATTAGACTGGAGAGTGTACAAGGCATTTAAAGTGCTCTGACTGGATTGAAAGCCCTCATGGTCTGAAACTTGATTCTTGGGCCGTATTGCAAGAATCTATAGGTGCTTATTTTTGTGGTTAGAAACATTTGCATTATATTATTTACCTAGACCTTAAATTACATTATCATGCCAACTACGCCAGTCTTTAACAGCTGGATCATTAGAAGTCAACACAGCAGTCTGACTTTATCCTGAGCAACATGACAGAGGCATTATGCCCAGACCAGTGTTTTGAAGTTGGACCATCAGAGATCATAGTGTCTGTCCTCATCCGTAGCAACAAGGTACAGGCATTATACACAGAGCAGTCTTCCATAGATGGACCATCAGATATCACTACATCCCACTGCCCTCAGTCCGGCAGACCAGTCCGTCGTAACTGGACTGTCAGGGATCAGCACAGCCGTCTGTCCTCAGTCCTGAGCAACAGGGTAGAGGCAGTTAAACCAGACCATCTCTTCTTCTCTCCTTTGGAAAGTCAGGGATCACCACCATAGATTCTGTTCTCAGTCCAACAGGATAGATGTGTTGCACCCTCCCCAGTCCTTCTTGTTCCATCCAAAAGTTCTCTGAATATGAATGCTGAAAACGAGTGAAAAGAGTATGGACCGTATACAATGTGGAACCGCAGAAATGAGCGAAGGACCACACAGTTGAAGGCACGCCGTTCCCTGGCCTGCAAGAAGGAGGATGACAGCAGTGTCATTAGCTGCCCATGTCCTTCATTAGCAGCACAATGACCGCGCTGAAGTCCGGGCAAATATTATCGTTGATCATCAACCAGGCAGGCAGCATGGCTGCTGTCAGTCAGTCGACTTGCTGTTTACTGTGTGTATTGATTAATCATTAGCGTGGTTTATGTTGTCTCCATCATGGCAATTTCGGCACGATAAGCGTTCTGTTACGATGTGGTTCCGTTGAACTGATACACATCTGGTCATGCTATCATGGAAATTTCTTGCCTCTTCTTTAAGATTTTAGGACCTTTATTTTCTTTTGTTTTGTTTTGTTTTTCCAATGAATTTCCTGCTTTGTTTGTTTTCTGATGATTTGAAGACTACCTCAGTTTCTTGTTTTCACTTCCTTCTTTCATTCATGGACATTTTCGTTTGTTTTCTTTCCAAATATGAGAGCTTTCTTTGTTTCTGGGTTCTTTTGTTGTGAAGAAATGTACTGTCTTGTTAAGTTCTTTGAAATTTTAGGGCTTTCCTCGTTGTTTCATTTATTTTCTTTCTAACTTTCATTGAACATTTCCTGCTTTCTTTCTTACATTTAGATTTATTTCTTTTCTGTGTCTTGTTTAATGATATACAATGGCGGACTTGGTAATTAATGTGTTGTTGTCACGAGTTTGTCACGAGGCCTACGACGTTTGACCCAACTGGGTGGGCGGAATTATTCATTTTTTATTATCGTTGTTGTTGTCACGTGTCCGTCCCTTAGTGTGGCTTGTGGTGCGGTTGCACCTTGGTGTGTTTCGCTCACGTTCGGTTTGCTTTCTCTCTCTCTCTCTCTAATTCCACTGCCCGTGCTATTCATCCTGCAGGTTCACGGGTGGCTGGTACCTTTCTCTCGAACTTGCTGTCTATCGGCCTCTCGCCTGTCTTTTTACCTGTCGCACGTGCTTCATTTCTTTTAGTTTGAAGTATGCTCACTCTGTGACGTAGCGTGGCATGTGGCCGCCATCGCTGAGGGAGGTTAGCTCTTCACTCGAGCGGAAGATGTCTTGGGAGCGCCCTGCTCCGGTCTTGGTTCTTCACCGTATCGTCGAAGGTACAGTCGGTATCTTCAATTCCTACAGTCGGCCTGTGGAGAGGGACATCACTTCTTCTTTTTCCGCATCTGTGCCTCTGTCCTCTCGACTGACAGAGGGCAGAGAGAGTCGTTTGACCCGCCTCTTCGGGGTCACCCACGGGTAGCTAGTAAGCATCCGTTTCGTGTTTGTTTGTTTTGGTTTGTTGTTGTTAGCCGGCTTATTCTCTTTTGCGCAATTTCCTTTTGTTTGCAAAATTGTAAAGAAATATTGTTTGAGACTTTTTCTCTGGTTAATTCAATCTTTAACCTGGCCATCCTAAATTATATCCAAAATTCTTTCTCCTGTTTATGCATCTCGTGATGCGGTAGTCGGTGGGGATGGGAGAGAACCTGGTGATTCAGGGTTGGTACTTGCTTGGTCTCGCTCGTCCGCCCTTGTCACATTCGCTGGACTCTTATCCTCGGCCACCGTCTGTTTGTGTGTGCAAGAGAACGTGTTTTATGTTGCGAGCGTGCGTACGCATGATTTGTCGTTCGGATGCGTGGTTGGAGATTTGTGTTATTTTGAAATGTGGCCTATAAAATGTGACAATTATGCCATTGAATTATTATTTGCAAATGTGGTGGCAGTTATAAAGCGATGGTCGCTGTGTTGGTTTATTTCCTAAGAAAGGAAATTGTTAAACGTGAGTGAGAGAAGGGTGAAGATAATTCATATTGGTTTTATAGCCTGTTGATTTAATGCAGTCTTTTACCTGCTTCGTGTGAGAAGACTTTAATGAACATTCCTGATTTGGTTGGTGTGCTGTGTTACGCTCAGGTCTGTGTTGAGCTGGCGTTGTTGATGTGTTTAGTAGACCTCCCCTCGCCCATCATGCGAGTGGCTGTTAGGATTTAACAGCAGGGTCAGACTGTACTGACGGCGGGGTTCCAGTACCCTTCTTCTTCCTTCCCTCCCTTATTTCTCTCCTCCCAGCTACTTTTTCCCTCCTCCGGGGGCTTCACCCGGAGCCTGGACTGGTTGGTGCACGCGCTGGTTGGGGCCACGCTCTGGTTGGGGCCACGCTCTGGTTGGGACCGCGGACTGGTTGGTGCCACGTGCTGGTGAGGCCACGCTCTGGTTGGGACCGCGGACTGGTTGGTGCCACGCGTGGTCGAGGGCCACGCTCTGGTCGGGACCAGCGGACTGGTTGAAAAGCCCGCCGGCTTGACTGGCCGGCCCTGATCCCGTCCAGGATCTCCAGTAACAACGCCACGTTCCCCCCCCCCCCCCCCAGGACGCGCTCTTCACTATCTGCTTGTGCGTGTCAAGGGTTCGGCCTTGAACGACTCTTTTCAAGAACCGACCCGGTTTGGAGCACCTAGTGCGACAGGGTGGCTCCCAGTAGACTTGGGAAGGCAGGGGTGTGGAGGCACTCCATGGTGTGGAAAGGAATGGATGCTGGAAATGTTTATTTATAATTGTGTATATGTCATATGTGTTTGAAATGCTGTGATGTGATTGTGTACGTCGTATGGTGAAATGTTTATTTATAATTGTGCATGTTGTGTGTGTTGGAATGCTAGATTGTGATTGTGCATGTTGTGTGTGTGTTGGAATGCTTATTTATGACCGTGTATGTTGGTGTGAATAAATGGGGTGTTGTATCGTAATCTTTATTGTGTGGTCTCTTGCGGGGCGTGTGAGGTCAGTCACTCCTTCACTCCCACTAGACCGATCCTGTCAGGGCAGACCTCCAGGGGTCGGTCGTGACAATTGTGGGGGCTCGTCGGGATGTGAAGGGCTCTGACTGTCTCTCTCGTTTCGCGGAGTACCTGTTTAGTTTTGTCTGTTTTGTTATGTTTAGTCAGTTTGTCGTGTTTGTTCGTGGGTGGTTGGCTGGGTGACTCTAGTGTGAAGGGAGTCTCTGGTGGCCTGAAGGAACATCCGGTGTGACTCGGGAGTCGAGGTGAGACCAGGGGAGTCGACCGCGACCAGACCTCCTCCTTCCGCCGGGTGCCTTACGCAGGTACGGCCGTAAGTCTTGCCTTTCTGTTGCCGCTCAGTCTGCCATTCCTGTTTTGTAGTTAGCCAGTTTTTTTTTTGTTTTTGTTTTTTTCCCCGGGTGGTTATTGAGTACAGGGGGTTGTATCGACGTTAGTGTCCCTTTTTTCCTCTCTCCGGATTCCGTCTGCCAGTTTTTGTTTGTTTTTTTTTTTCCGGCCAGCCACACCGCACTGTTGCTCGTGCTGTGGAGCACGGTGTTGCCAGAGTGGGGGCAGCCGGGACATAGTTTGTTTTTTTTTTTTTTTTTTTCGGTGGACCCCACCGCACTGTTGCTCGTGCTGTGGAGCGCGGTGTTGCCAGAGTGGGAGCAGCCGGAACTTGTCCGCACACACGCACACACACACATACACACATATACACACACCCCTAAAATATTTGTTTTTCAAGTGGAATCGTCTTTTCCCCGTATTTGAAAACCGTAGGATATTGTTGTCATGGCAACGTCCGGTGCTGGTGGTGTGGCGACGCGTGTGCGTGCGTCGAAGAAGAAAGGTATTCAAAATGTAGTCCCTACTATTAGTACCAGTACTTCGACTACAGTAACTTCTACTTATTCCAGTGCTGTAGCAGATAGTCCAGTGAGTACTTTTACTACCTCTTCGCTAAGGGATCTTCCTGTCGAGACCCCGACTGGCACTTCCGCTCGGAAGCGTCAGAGTATAGTGAAGAAAACTGTGGGCTTCTGTTGAGTCACAGAAACCGAAGCCCTCTCTTCTCCATGCTTCCCCTCGTAAGGAGTATGCCCAGAAGACTTTCCTTATGGGAAAGTCGAGACCCAAGGGACGGGTCAAACGGGTCATCCTCCCGTGTCGGGAGTGGTGAATCCCACCCAGGACATCGCCTCCGTCCTTATGTTTCTGGAGCGGCAGCGTAGTGAAGAGGCTGCTAGGCAGGAAGCCCTCCGTCGGGAAGAGTTGGATCAGCGCAGGGAGGAGGCTTCTAGACAGGAGGTCCCAGCGCAGGGAGGAGGCTGCTAGACAGGAGGTCCAGCGTAGGGAAGAGGCTGCTCAGCGTAGAGAGGAGGCTGCCAGACAGGAGGATCAGCGTAGGGAAGAGGCTGCTCTGCGCAGAGAGGAGGCTGCAGGCAGGAGGCTCAGCGTGGGGAAGAGCGCAGAGAGGAGACTGCCAGACAGGAGGCTCAGCGTAGGAAGAGGCTGCCCTCCGTAGGGAAGAACTAGACAGGATGGAGCTCTGCGTAGGGAGGAGATGGAACAACTTCTTTCGCGGGCTCCCGCATCTGTAAATCAGGGGTTAATCACCAGGCAAGCGATAGAGTTAGAGGCCCAAAGTTAAAGCTTCCAGAGTTCAGACCCAGTGAGGACATAGATATGTTCTTAGAGCATTTTGACAAGGTTGCTAGTTCATACCAATTGTCTGAGGAACAAAAGGCTATGCACCTTTTTTCTGGATTATCTGGTGCTGCAAGGGAGTGTGTGCTCACTCTAAATGAAGGCGCGTCTTATGCAGACATGCAGTTGGCTCTGCGTAAGCGTTTCCACCTTACCCCAGAGACGTACAGGAGGAAGTTCAGGTCCATGAAGAAGAATAACGACGAGACCTTCGTGCAGTTTGGTGATAGGCTGCGCAAACGCTAGGGTACTGGCGTCAGTTGGCTAAGTTGGAGCTGGAGGATCTGATCCTCATTGAACAGCTCACCAACACTGTGTCCCCAGAGTTGAGGATCCGTATAGGCGAGACAGCACATCAGGATTTCGCGGCTGCGATTCATACCGCTGAGGTGTTTGCTGAAGCTCGCAGGGCTTATGGGCATCGCCCAGATACGGAGAGGAAGCCCTCCACAGGATTTAGTGGCAATAAGGCGCCGACAACTGCTAGCGGGGTGAACAAGGCAGGCAGTTCATCGGGATTTCAGCGCCCCGACTGTGTTTTCTTTGTGGTCGTCCTGCCACATTAGGAAAGATTGTCCTAAAGCCGCTGGTAGTCGTGGGGCTAGTCCTTTCCAACGTCCTCGTGCCTCGGCTAACGTGGGTTCCATCCCAGCTTCTAGTGATTCAGAGTGCCCAGTGTTTCTCTCTGTTGTTGGTTCCTCCTTGGTCGACACCATCAGGATTCGGGAGCATCAACGCTCTTTGTTGATAAGGATTTGGTTTCCCTGAGGCCCGCGGGGCGCTAGTTATGATGTGTGCGGGTTGGAGGCTGGTTTTACCTCCACCCGTCCTTCTGTACTCATTCCTATCTCCACCCCCTACTTTGTGGCGAGTATGGGCCATCGCGGTGGAGCGACCTCTGTATTCCCTTATCATAGGGAATACTATCACCTTCGCAGACGGACGCAGTCAGTCCGTGTCTACGGATCTGCCCGTACAGGCGTGTGTGGGGAGTCACCACAACGCGCCAAAGCTAAGAAGCAGGAACAGGAATTGCGCCCTGTTCTACAGCGATCTCTGACGAGGTTCTTGCAAAGGCCGATCCTGCTTCCATCGCTCGTCTTCAGGCCAGGGACTTGGATGTCCAACGCCTGCGACAACTGGTGAGATCGTCCCGCTCAGTCTGCCCGACACGCCAAGGTGAGCTTCAAGCTCCACAAGGGGATCCTCTTTAGGGTTTTTCACTCAGGCAGATCGTGTGGCCAAGCAGCTTGTCGTTCCCCAAAGCTTGAGAGAATCTGTTCTCCGGCAGGCCACGATTCCCCCATGGCAGGTCATATGGGCTCCAAGCGGACTCTCGAGCGAGTAAGACAGGACTTCTTCTGGCCAGGGTGAACTCACAGGTTAGGCAGTACTGCCGCAGTTGCGATGTCTGCCAACGGACAACGCCTAAGGGTCGCTTGAAGCGTGTTCCCCTAGGGTCAGTGCCACTGGTTGGGGAGCCATTCAGCAAGGTTGGGGTCGACCTGGTGGGACCCGTTAATCCACCTTCCAATCGCGGTCACCGCTACATTTCGGTAGCGTAGACTATGCGACTCGATGCCCAGAGGCTGCCCCGCTTAGGACTATCGATACCCCTACTATTGCTGAAGCTCTCCGGCAGATTTGGACACGCACTGGCGTGCCCAAGAAGAAGTACGGCCGGAAGTTTGTACTGGAGAGCGATCACCATCCTCTCCAGTGCTTGGACCGGATCCGGCCAGTCAGTCATCGACTCATGAGTTAGGCAGTGGAACTGCAGAGTCATGCGTTCACTTTCCGTCATATCAAGGGTTCCTGTAATACGGATGCTGACTATCTTTAGCCGAGCTCCGTAGTCAGCACATTGGAAAATCAGTCAGAGGGACACTTCCCCTCAACCAGGGTCATATCCCCTTTTGGTCTCTGTATCAGGTGTAGTGACAGTTTTCACTTCAGTGATGTTAACGTAGTGAATCACCATGGTTCGGATTGTTACTTTCATGGTTGGAGGTTTGCTTAGTTGTTTGATAAGTGTAGTATTATGTATTTCTCGGTGTGATTCTATCGTAGAATGTTTGGTATTGGATTTATCGTACTCTGTCGATCACAGAGAGTTGGGTTCGGTCCCATTGTTGTGAATTTGCACATGCG
>CM031599.1:91705236-91725236 GCA_018398815.1 Conus ventricosus | reverse complement strand
AGATTGATATAGTTTAAATATTGAAAAAATGATGGGATATGATATAACCTATATGATTAAACTTTGTAGAAAGATCAATGGTGCATCTCATTCGAATTACGTATCTCGTAAGATCGAAACGAAAAACTTCTTGCGTTTGATGACTTATGTCCGTGTCTGGCGTGGAGTACGAAACTGGACGAGAACACACGAACTCAGTACCACAAATCAGAACACCATACAGCCGTTAGCGCATCCTCCCCCTCCCCCACATTTATCACTCGTTCGTCATCATTCCTTGTCACTATCACCCGTAATCGTCAAATTCATCAACATTAGCTGCAGCAACAGAGCAACATTAGCAGCAGCAGCAACAGTTGACAAGAGAAACGCCAGCGGTTGGCAACAACAAAATCAAAGCGCTGATGTACTGCTTGGAAATACCTGTTTCGGCACTCATTTCCCACCACATAATGGTAGTGCAATATAGATCCCAAAGATGACAACACGGTCCGAGAGTATAGGTCCTCTGTGGTCTGATTGTCTTGGCTGATGATGATGAATGTTTCTGTCTATCACCTAGCTGTCTTTTTCTCTCTTCCAGTTTCTGCCTCAGTCGCAGTCCGGAATTTCCAGCTTTGCGTTTCTGGATCTTTTCTTCAGGTCTCACCCCTCGCTGCTTAAATAGCGACTGTTTTCTTTGAAGGTCGTCACGTGTCTCTTGTGGCTTCTTTGAAGGTCGTCACGTGTCTCTTGTGGCTTCTTTGAAGGTCGTCACGTGTCTCTTGTGGCTTCTTTGAAGGTCGTCACGTGTCTCTTGTGCTTCTTTGAAGGTCGTCACGTTTCTCTTGTGGCTTCTTTGAAGGTCGTCACGTGTCTCTTGTGGCTTCTTTGAAGGTCGTCACGTGTCTCTTGTGGCTTCTTTGAAGCTCGTCACGTGTCTCTTGTGGCTTCTTTGAAGCTCGTCACGTGTCTCTTGTGGCTTCTTTGAAGGTCGTCACGTGTCTCTTGTGGCTTCTTTGAAGGTCGTCACGTGTCTCTTGTGGCTTCTTTGAAGGTCGTCACGTTTCTCTTGTGGCTTCTTTGAAGGTCGTCACGTGTCTCTTGTGGCTTCTTTGAAGGTCGTCACGTGTCTCTTGTGGCTTCTTTGAAGGTCGTAACGTGTCCTTTGTGGCTGGCTTTCGCCCTTCAGAACCCTCCACAAAGGACCTGTCGATCATTTCATTCGTCAGAGGAGAAACGTGCCACCGGGCGAAAGGAGACAACACGGAACATTGATAAATTGAAATTCGTTGTTCAAGCTCTGGCCGCGTTAGAGGGACCACTACCTAATCCCCTCCAGACCTAATTGGAAAAGAAAGAAAGGCACATTCTGTCAAAAAAAAAAAAAAAAAAAAAAAAAAAAAAAAAAGAAAGAAAGAAAGAAAGAAAAAACCGAAAAGGAGAAAAGGAAAGTAATAAGAGATCGTCACATAAACACGTATTGACCAAAGTTGTAGACACTGTACACATTACCACCCCCTCCTTCCCGCCACCCACCCACCCACCCCCCGGACTGCCTTCAGTCGCTCAAATTTCTAGCTTACTGTACACTTCTGTAAAGAAGTTGATCTCCCTCTCCCTGCCCATCCTGGGCGAAATGATCCGCCCCTGGAGCTCCTTTTGTAAAACGAGTCTACGTCTGAACTGCCCGCGACTGGTGTGAAAACGATGACTACAGTCAAACACAGAGACAGCTGTAACAGGCATAAAAAAAGTCTGAATTATTATCCCAGACATAAATTGTGTGGGTCGGATTCTGGACAGCGGCAAGATTTGGGCTTGCTGCCATCCAGCCCGGTCAGTTCCGCTGCTTGGTGTCATGCAGTGATTGTGTGGGCTTCAGAGTTTGTGATGTATGCCTTCCTCTTCTCCCATTCTGGTCCCACTTGTTGGCCGTCGCTTGGCGCCTTTGTGACGAAGCTCATGTTTAAGATCGTCGGTCATTTTTAATACATTTGACAATCTGCACCCATTTGTCTGAAATCAGGCCACATACGCTGAAAACGAGTCTGCTTTCCGCCAGCCTCCATTCTCACCCCCCTGGTCCCCCCCCCCCCCCCTGCCTCACCTTAAATAATTTAATGTGAAAAGACATCAGTTCAAAAGAGAGAACGAAGAACATAAACATGCATACAAAAACCGACACACAGACAGAGGCACGCGCATGATCATATATACACGCTCATGTGCTTTTAATGCTTTTAAGTCGTTGCATATGTATTTATATCTCTCTCCCTTATTGATCATTAGATGTGCATTGTTTATGAATTATTCGTAACGTTGAAGCAGTCCAATTGGTATGGATGTTTAACGGAATGGTCAATACATTAGTTAGACGTGCAAATTATTAATAACATCTTAATTTACTTAATTGACATATGTTTTATAGAATACCAGACTTTTACACACGCAACTTCGACACAAAACTAGACACACTAACAGATGAGTGTTGTTCCTTTTAAACAACAAATAAATTTACAGTATTCACATGAAATACGTGTCATTACGGTTTTACATATTTTTTTTCTACATGCACATTTCCAATACAAAATTTTGACCAGTTCCTCAAGGACTCTTAAATACTTTTTCTTTTTACAAACTGGCCTCAAACAGCGCCATCAAACATCTCTTTATTAAAGAAAATGCCCATATTCTCACAGACCTATAAGCAGTTTTATTCCCGGATTTTGCATCAACAAAGCAACACAAAAACAAACAAGCAAAAAACAAAACAAAACACACGCACACAAGAAAAAAAAATCACTTTCTCCACGACCTCGTGTCGAATCACAGAATATGCATTGTACCTGTGCCCCTCCCAGTGAAACAACTCATTGTTTGTCCCAAGTCTGAATTGGGTCCTGAAAAAAAAAATGTTAACGTGGAATACAATCTTCTTATTCAAATCAATTTGCATAGTCTTTTTTTTTTTTTTTTTTTGCTGTCCCAACCTCTGCACCACCTCAGAGGCAGTGCACCCACGCCGCTCATTTCGACACCCCGTCCACAGCCACAGCCCGGTCGGCCCCGCCGCAGCCCCTGCACCGGCAATCCACAGGGAGCAGTCAATGTCAAGACGTCAAGAGGCAACCCACCGGAGGAGACACTGCACTGCTGCCGAGTCACTTCGGTGGTGTTCAGTGGCGCCTGTTCTGATCTAACATACGCTGGACACCACCTACTAAGCCCCTACTGACGACAATAATTGCTTAGTCGCGGAGCCGGCATGAGTGAGCTCTCCCTCCGGAGGGCGCCACCACGTCCATCCAACGACAGCCCCCATGGAGTCGCCGATACCGGTGACCCCGACGGAACCAAACCAAGGCCACAGACGTGGAGAGGACATCGAAACTGAGGTCACCATGAGAGCAGGGCATGAAGGGACACACAGTTTGAGACATTTTTTTATGCTGATCGATGAGAATGAGGATGATTAAGATGATGCTACGGATTTCCATTTCGGTCTGAGACTACATGACAGGGCTATACTGTACGCTTCCTTTCATAATATATCCCGGCGTCAACCAGGCCCGAGAGATACAGGCACCTACAGTGTTGGTCAGGAAATTTGAGCAACACTCTCAGAAACGCATCCATTAAGTGGATGGAACTCGACTGTGTGGTCCCAGTCTTCCCAACTGAGTCCGCAGCAAACTCAACTCTGGGTAGGAGCCGGTCGGGGCAGAAAAACCCACATGACTCTGATGGGATTCAAACCCACGACCTCCCAGCCGGGAGTCCGCGACGCTAACCACTTCGCCACGGCGGCTGGTCAATTAGTATAGTCTTTGTCCTTAAAAATTAATGTTTTTTTTCTCTTTTCTTTTCACCGCTTCTTATCAGGAGGTTTGATATGCTTGTCATAGGCCAGTCGTGGTATTTTTTATATTTAACAATGACATTTCCTGTGTGTCAATAAAAAAAAAACAGACACAAAACACCCCCAGAAAAACAAACTAACAAAAAACTCCGTTTGGGTGCACGCGCCCCCGCAACATCCCCATGCACAATGCTGCTGACCAGTCTGTCCTTCAAGACAGCTGACTGTCCTCCAGGTGATCAGCCAATCACCTTGTGTTCCTCGTTCACCTGATTCAGTGTATGCAGGCTACACGGTTCCCGTGACTAGGATGTCCAAGGCGGTAAACAAGACTTTAAAAACTTCTTTTTTTTTTTTTTTCAATAGCTTGCATTTGTAGGAATTCATGTTATCAGTCGACATTTTCTTTCCATGTACAAACCCATTTCGAACGACCACGAACTTGGGCACAGTTCATGACATGGAAGTGTGGAAAAATGAATTACGGGTATAAGAATTTTTTTTTCTGATTGATTTTTATTATTATGTATAATTTTCGTAAGAAGCATAACGTATGCTTTTGTCATAAAAGGAAAAAAATATAATCGAATTATGTGAAGAATTTCAGCACTTAAAAAGCATTTCCTTTTGCAAAGGACCTTCTAATGTTCTGATTTTCGAAACACTCATTTTAGGACATGCAAGTTCGTTTGTTTTTTTTTTGTTTTTTTTTGGGGGGGGGGGGGGGGGGGGCTTTATATTTTTTACATCCAAAATATGATATCACACTGATGACATTTAGTTTGAAATCCGTGGACGAATCTTTCAATAAGTCGGTCAAGCCAGAAAACATTCCACCCTTTAGCATTTCTTTTGATCCATTGAGTTACGTCCATCCAAAAATATTGAATCACAGAACAGTTCATATTAAGCGAAAGTTATCTCCCACAACGATTACTTCCTTCTAAAGATGTGAATTTTGAAGGAGTTGGGAGGTCTGGATTATAGAGGTGCCGCTGTGCTGCAGTTTGGGGATGACCACAGTGATGATAAACATGTCCAGTGTCCAAAGAGAACCTCTCTGCTTAGCCTGTTGGAGGAACGACAGAGGTCATCCTTCCTGGAGCTGAAACGGCACGCAGCTTCCAGCCAGGCCGTCTTTACACAGGTCACGCTTCTCGACCGGAACTTATTACGGAGACTTCCGGGGAGTATTTGGGAAACGGGAGCTCTCTCTCTCTCTCTCTCTCTCTCTCTCTCTCTCTCTCTCTCTCTCTCCTCTCTCTCTCTCTCTCTCTCTTGTGTATTTCGTTATTGAGACTCTGTCATATGCAGTCCTTATAAATCTTGTCTTTGCGGACCACTCGCTTCGTTTCAGAGAGACCGTTGATAAGGTTAATACAATAGACAATGGAAGAAGGGAAAAAAGAGTGGAGAGGAAGATGGTGACGGAGGGCGGGTGTGTGTGTGTGTGTGTGTGTGTGTGGGGGGGGGGGGGGGTGAGATGAATGGACAAAAGTCTTTCACTTTTATTTCTCGTGGTGAAGGGCACACCCCAAAGAGAAAGAGACCCAAGTGTTCAATCATTGTGGTGAAGGGCACACCCCAAAGAGAAAGAGACCCAAGTGTTCAATCATTGTGGTGAAGGGCACACCCCAAAGAGAAAGAGACCCAAGTGTTCAATCATTGTGGTGAAGGGCACACCCCAAAGAGAAAGAGACCCAAGTGTTCAATCATTGTGGTGAAGGGCACACCCCAAAGAGAAAGAGACCCAAGTGTTCAATCATTGTGGTGAAGGGCACACCCCAAAGAGAAAGAGACCCAAGTGTTCAATCATTGTGGTGAAGGGCACACCCCAAAGAGAAAGAGACCCAAGTGTTCAATCATTGTGGTGAAGGGCACACCCCAAAGAGAAAGAGACCCAAGTGTTCAATCATTGTGGTGAAGGGCACACCCCAAAGAGAAAGAGACCCAAGTGTTCAATCATTGTGGTGAAGGGCACACCCCAAAGAGAAAGAGACCCAAGTGTTCAATCATTGTGGTGAAGGGCACACCCCAAAGAGAAAGAGACCCAAGTGTTCAATCATTGTGGTGAAGGGCACACCCCAAAGAGAAAGAGACCCAAGTGTTCAATCATTGTGGTGAAGGGCACACCCCAAAGAGAAAGAGACCCAAGTGTTCAATCATTGTGGTGAAGGGCACACCCCAAAGAGAAAGAGACCCAAGTGTTCAATCATTGATGTGGTCAGAAAAGGAAGGAAGAAAGGGGCGTGAGGGTATTAGGGAGGGAAACTGCGTGGTAAGGGGCTAGCAGAGCTCCATCCTTCGCCCACTAAACGAAATTCTTCCGACCAGCGCCGCCGTGAACAGAGCGAGCAGTTATCCTCGCATTTTGTAGGCAGCGAACATCCTCAAGAGCATGGTTCAATAACCTTGCACTCGGGAACAAAGACAGCGATGTTTGTAATGTACAAGAGCCCCAAACCGAGTTCTTAATCAACCAGAACCTATGCGTCAGCTGTAGAGAGAGAGAGAGAGAGAGAGAGAGAGAGAGAGAGAGAGAGAGAGAGGGGGGGGGGGGCAGACAGACAGACAGAGAGAGGAGCGGGGGATGGAATGCTAGAGAGAGAGAGAGAGAGAGAGAGAGAGAGAGAGAGAGAGAGAGAGAGAGAGAGAGAGACTCGTTTGACGAGTATAGCAGAAACGATGGGCGCATCATGTCATGTGTAGTTGGCAGATGGTAATGTCCTCCAGCATACCAGGGCAAGCTGAGGTGGAGCTGAAATGAAGTGGCTGAAGAGAGTCACGCCTGAGAACATACAATAGAAACAAAAAGAGGAGACGGAAGGAAAAAAAGAAAAGAAAAGAAAAGAAAACCAGCGTCATAGAGCTATACACAACACCTGCACGCTCTGGAGCCGTTCGTGCTGAAATGAAGATTTACTGACAGCCACGAACGAGTTTTCCTTCGCTACTCTGTCACCGTTTTAACTTTAGACCACAACCCAAACTAAACCAAATCATCAACAAATGAAAGAAAACATCAACATCCGCTTTCTCGCAAGAAAACAAGGGAAAAAGGGAAACCAAACGAAACGAAACCGAACCAAAACAAAACACCCACATGTGCACACAACAAAGATAGAAGCACAACATCAGATAATTCATCAGTATCTTCGTCAATTCATAGCACAATACCTGAACTATGGACTTCCTCAATGCAAATTGAACAGGCCATCTGGAGGACGGCAGCTATTCCGCTGAATGCATTGTTCGCAGTTAACAAAAACGAACACAGAAAAAGGTTAGGAAATACGTTTCAACGCCACAATCACACATCCCACTCATAGAAATAGTTCCTCTGGGCAAACAGACTCCGCACAACGGACATGTGGTGTCCACGCAGGGAAGTGTGTCCGACCTCACACTGCCTAACCACCAGGTTACGTAAGAAAAGGTGGTCATTTGTAAACTGTAAGAAAAGAAAGAAAGAGGAACTAAGCGTGAGGCTTTCTAGTCAACTACAGATGAATGAATCACAGTAGAACAGCAAACACCAGTAACAGAAGACAAAGTTAAAAACATAAAGAAAATTAAAGGCGCTGTCAAGAAGAGAGACAGAAAAGGAGAAATTACTAACGCAAAGTTTCCGGAAGATTAGGGACACGGAACGCAGAAAAAAAAACCCCCAGCAACGTGAACAGAAACCTAAACAAAACGAAAAATGTACAGAAAAATAGAAAGCCAAGTTTTTCTTGCTTGTGTTATAAACCAAAAATGCCATCTTTAATGAGGAAACGAGAAGGGGGGAAAAGATGTGTGTAAGATTGAATGGGCGATAGACGGAGGTAGGAGGGTGGTAAATGTGTAAAAGTGGGGATGTACAAAAGACGTATTCGCATCCTGTCACTCAGATCCCAAAAGCGGTTGTGGGGATGGAATTCAACTTGTCATTCTTTGACATGAACAGCAGCGACCAGCTGCCAGAGAGCCATTTCATACCCTCTACTTTCACTCACCCACCCCTACCCCCTAACCAAACACGGCGCGTGTTAGTTGTTCAGCAGCTGTGTGTATACAGTTCATGTTCAACAGGAGCATGAGCCGGAGCATCTGTATTCTAGGACACAGAGTGACCATGATGATCAAAGTTCAAGTCCTCTTCGAGCAGCAAATGGTGCCCGAGTCCCCTTCGTACAGCTGATGGTGCTGAAGTCCCCTTTGTATAGGTTGTGGTGCTCATGTACCTTTCGTACAGCGAACGGTGCTCACGCCCTCTTCGAACAGTTAATGTTGCCCTAAAGTCCCTTCGTACAGCAAACGGTGTTCAAGTCCTCTTGGTATAGCCACTAGTGCTCAAGTCCCCTTAGAACAACTAATAGTGCTCGAGTCCTCTTCGATCAGCCAATGATGCTGCAGTCCTCTTCGACCTGTGGGAGTGTTTCTTGTGGTTTGCATGCCGTTCATCATCATTACCAAGCGGAAGGTTCAATACACGTGCACTTCGAACAAGGTAGCGGCTATGATAACGTGCGAGGGCCATAGCTCAGTTCCTGTTGGAACAGTTAATTGAGCAGCACTAGTGCCTCACAGAGAGAGAGAGAGAGAGAGAGAGAGAGAGAGAGAGAGAGAGAGAGAGAGAGAGAGAGATTTCCTTACCTAACTTCTTTAATTTTGTTCAAGTCTTTCAAAATTGAATGACTGATCTACACTTGTTTATTTATGTATGAGTTGTTCTCACACACGCACGCACGCACGCACGCACGCACACACACACACACACACACACACACACACACACACACACACACACACACACACACACACACACACACACACACACACACACACACATGTGCATACACACATGTATACATACATTCTTACATACTCGAATACATATCTATCAATCTGTATATCTATCTATCTATCAATCTAGAGAGAACTTCACTCATGCACACACGGACTCACACACACGCGCGCGTGCACGCGCGCACCCCCTCCCCCCCCCCCACACACACATACACACACATGGACGTGCACACGCACACGCACTCTCCCCCCCCACCCACACACACACACGTGCGCGTGCGCACGCGCGCGCACACTTGCACACACACACACACACTCACATACACACACATGGACGTGCACACGCACTCACACACACTCTCGCGCGCGCACACACACACACACCACACACACACACACACACACACACACACACACACACACACACACACACACACACACACACACGCACCCACACACACACACACACACACACACACACACACACACACACACACACACACACACATTTCATTAGGATATGGTAAAGGCATTAATCAGTATTCTACATAATAATGAAAAAAAAAGGAACTGAAAGAATACATTACACAGTGTGTTCAGTCACTTTACTTAGAATGTGTTTCGCCACACGACTGTTCTACCAGATGGTGATTTGAAACGAACTAGGAGGGCACCTGGAGAATGCAGACCTCCACCAATTCTGGTGTGGTGCAGTAGGCACCTCCCCTCTCTCCTCTCTCATGAATGATGTTGTGCACACTCGATCTGTGCTGTATTGTAGACCCACACTATATCTGACAGGTTCATGGATATGAAAGAATCTGATGTGCCTGATTCAAAAAAAAAAACTGAGATCCGTGGATTAGTTTTTGAGAAAAAGCCTTATCAGGCAATATTGAAAGAAAGGGATTTTTTTTTCAAGGAATCCGCTCGTAGATCTCTATATGCAACGATATGTGAGTATTAATTCTTGAGTCAATTTCCAACTCTCCAAGTTTTTGTAAGATCATTTCAGAAGTTTTAAGATAATGTTGCAGACGGACATAATAACATACTAACAGTTGCAGGTAAAATCAGCCTTGGTGGAGATTTATACTTACAGAGCTTGTGCTTTGTCTCCTACCCCCCCCCCCCCCCAAACAAACAAACACATAAACAAACCATGAAATAGCCCTGTTTTTCTTGCGCCTCCTGGTAAATTTGACCCAGATTCATAATCATGATTTTGGTTAGCGATAGACTAGGTTACCCCGTAGTTAATGTTACAGCGAAACCATTTATGTCTTAGTGTCTTTGGAAGTAGGTGTCAAGCCCACAAGCTAAAGTGTAACCATCTTCTTGTATCTGCTCCAGCTCACAACACTTTCGTAAAAAGGGGAGGGGGGAGATAGGGGGGAGAAGAAGGGGTGGTTAAAATGTTCAAAAACTGTTTCTCTCAGACCACATTTGTGGTTGGTCTCCCAGAATTTTCAGATTATTTAGACTTAAGCTTCTCCGGAATACAGTAAACTCACTTTCTGAACCACTTCATCTTCACAACAGCTGGAGCGAAGGGAAGGGTGGTCGTGGGAATGAGGTGGAAGGGGGGGGGGGAAGTGGGGGAATGATGGCTTAGGAACCTCATCAATATGGTCTCTGTTCTTTCCTCGCCATCGTGTTCTCGCTGGTTGACGTATTGTCGCAATTCCCGTCTGGTCGCGGGGCGAGGAGTGTGAAAATCCGCGCTGTGTATCATCAGAAAGACAGGGGGGAAAGGAGAGGCGGGAAGGGCCGCTTACTGTGATCGCAACGGGTGAGAATTATTACAGCCACGGATAATTAAACTGGCAGCAAATCGCCCAGGGATATGGAGGAAGGGTAGGGGTTAGAAGAAAGGAGGGTGAAGACGTGAACAGGAGTGGAAGGAGGTAATAGTTTGTCCTTCTAATGGTTTTGAAGCCCTTTAAATTCCTTGACAGGTCCGTTTTTGAACTGAATGTGAATGGAAATATTTTATTGTGGTATAATTGTAAAGTTTGTAGTGCTATATACATAAGTGCTGCAGAAATCTCCATTAACGCTTGCATTGCCATTGTAACAGTGATGCTACAACAAGATTGAGCATTGAGAAATGACGAGGTTGCAAGCGTTTAAAGAGAAAAACTAAAATCCACTGATACTTGGATTCCATCACGATCAGTATCAAAACTGTTAATGACATTAATAAAAGTATGAGAATGATTTCAAACAGAAAGGAGAATCACACAAAACCAGGAGTCTGATCAACGTTCCAACAAATGCTGATAGCAGCAAGATCGATTCATTTTGTTACAAAATCTGCACGATCACCTCCATGCAGTCTGAGGAAAATGATAGTATTGGAGAACACCAGCTACACACACAGCATGCTGTCGTCTGTCAGAAATCTTGTTGCTTAGTGTTTGTATTTATTGATCATGACCGTGGTTTGTGTTCCCTTCAGTGCAGTGCTTTACAGCCAGGTTGCCACTCTTCCTTGGTCTGTGGTCGAGTAGTATGAGTAATTTTCAATTTTCGTAAATCATTTAGTTTGGTCATCTTGAAAAAAAAGGGAAATAAGTAAGCATGTGGTACTGTACGGTCTCCCAATTTCAACGTTCCTTAACTCTATTCTTTTGTTTTGCTGCAACTCTGTTTATGTTCATCAGCTTTTAGTTACTGGTAATTTGTTCATTTTTCGTTGCTATGTTTTTTAATACTACATTTTCAGGTAGAAGTCTCCTCAACTTCGTTTTTGTATTGCTCAGCTCTAAATGTCTCAAACTGTTTCTGCATACCTCAGCTCTAAATTTCCCCAGTTCTACGTGCATTCTTCGTCTCTAAATTCACCCATTAAGGCAACCATAGGCTAACAAGTCTGCTGAGTCTTCCTGAGTTTTTCTGCTTTAAATTCCCCTAGTTTTTCGTGCATTCACTAGCTGTAAACTCCTGTAGCTCTTTTAACATTCGTTGGCTCTGAAGTCACTCTGCTCTTCCTGCATTTTTCAGCTCTCGATTCAGTTTGTTGTTCTACCATTTGTTGGCTCTAAATTGTCCCAGATTGCATTTCTCAGTTTTAAATTCCCACAGTTCTTCTTGCATTTCTCAGCTTTAGATTCCATATGCTTAGGATGCTTCTGGCATTCGTGGGCTATAAATCCATCCAGGTCTTTTTGCATTTCTCAGCTTTAAACTTCCCTGCTCTTCTTGCATTTGTTGGCTCTATATTACCCCAGTGTCTTCCTCCATTTTTAGCTGTAAATTCCCATAGCTCTTCCTGCTTTCCCAGCTCTAATTTCATCCGGCTGTTCCTGCATTTCCCAGCTTCAAAGTCTTCCAGTCTTTCCTTTATTTCCCAGGTCGAAAGTTTTCTGGTTATATAATACAGCAGCTCTAACACCCCCCCCCCCCCCCCAGGTTTTTCATACGTTCTTCAACTCTGAATTGACAAAATATTTCATTTCTTTAGGCTTGTGTTCCCCAAGTGCAGTGGTTTTTCTCCTTTTAAGTTCTGAAACATGAACACACTTTAGCTTTAAGTTCCCAAGGCTACGTGTTCCTGAAATTCAACGTTCTGCTAATTCTGCATGTCATACCTGAATTAGACTTAGGGTAAAACAAAGAATAATGAGTACGTGCTTTGATAGAGAATGTAGAACAGAGGGAATATAAAATCCTTAAATCAAGATGAGGGAATATTGAGCTGGGGAAGGGGGCGTGGGGGGGGGGGGGGGGGGGATAGCAAGAGAAATAAGAATGTAGAAAAATTAAGGACAGAACCAAGAGAATGCTGTTGGCAGGCCTGATGCATGGATGTTGACAGCTGCATCATCATATGCACTTTGCGCATCAGCAGCGCAATGAACACTATGGGGGTCTGGTCAAACATTATCGTTCATCATGAACCGGGCACGTTGTATGCTGCAGTCAGTAATAGGACCAGTTGTTTATTCTGTGTATTGATTAATCATTACGATAGTTTATGTTCTTTCAAGCATGGCGATTTAGGCACGATCAGCGTTTTGCGGCCCCTTAACCGGAAAAAAATCTGATCAAGCTTTAAGAACGATTTCCTGCTTCCCTTCCTTTAAATCTGAAGTCTTTCTTTCTTTCCTTTTTATTTTCTTTCTTAATTTTTTTTCTTGTGTCTTCCTGATTGCGTTCCATCAGCTTTATATTTCATTTCACAGTAACACTTCGAGGATACACACGCTTCTTGTTGGGTATTGTTATAATATTGGGGATTCGACTGGAGAGTGTCCAACGCCTTGAAGTCCCACGGATTGGATTGAAAGCCCTCCTGGTTTAAAACTTGGTCCTTGCAAACCATTGCCAGTGCCTGCAGCTGCTTATTTCTGTGGTAAGAAACGTTTGAGTCACTTGCCTGACTGTGAAAAGATCAGTCGTGGACCTGTTCAGTGGAGACAATGATTGGGCAAAGGATATGAAGAACTAATGTTGACCGAGAAGGAAAACGAAAATTGCTTACCAACGTTCTGTCATATAAGCACCGTGTATGTGACTTGTATAGTGATTTTGTTCGAGACAGGTGGCAGCTCGACCTAATCATACTTGTCAAGTCCTTATGAGATCTTTGATGTGTCCTTGGTTTTCCTAGCCCGAAGTGTGTGGAAACCCAGACTTAGGTTTAGAGCGGGAAATAATGGTGTGGAGGAAAGCATGCACATTGAGGGAGCGTGGAGCTGAGGAAACACAATCATCATCATCATCATCATCATCATCATCATCATCATCATCATCATCATCATCATCATCATCATCATCTCACTATCATGAGTTATCAGGGCGCTGCGATAGATAACAGGTCAGACCACCAAATCCCTCTCTCCTCAGTCGTCAGCATTGAGGGAGCGTGGAGCTGAGGAATCATCATCATCTTCAGCAACGCTGACCAGACCAGTCCTTGCGTGTCTGGACCATGAGGGATCACGACATCTTTCTGTCCTCGGTCCTGGACAACATGGTAGAGGCATTGTAACAGGACCAGTATTTCATCAGAGATCTTTCAGTCGTCTATCCTCACCCTGAGCAACAGGGTGGAAGCATTTTAACTGGACCAGTCCTTTCTATTCGGATTATCAGGGATCACCATCGCTCTCTGTTCCTAGTTCTGAGCAACAGTTTAGAGGCATCATATCCCCTCCAGTTCTCCATGTCGTTCCCAGTAGAACTGCAAATGGGAACAGAGAAAACGAGCGGAAAGAATACAGAGTTTAGAGAACGTGGAACCTCAGAAATTAACTAAGGACAAACACAGTTGAGGGCATACCGTTCTCAGGCCTGCAAGAAGGATGATGACAGCAGTGTCATTATCTGGCCAAGTCCTGCATCAGCAGCACAATGACCACGGTGAAGGTTGGGCAAACATTTTCGCTGATCATCAGCCAGGCACGCAATATGGCTGCTGTCATTTAGGCGACCTGTTGTTTACTGTGTGTATTGACTTACCATTATGATAGTTTACGTTCTCTTCAGCAAGGCAATCTGAGCACGATTAGCATTTTGTTATGTTGAGGTTCGTTCGAGTGGATCGAGAATGGTCGAGCTTTCATGGAAATTTCCTGCTTTTTTCTGTAAAAATTGGAGGACTGTCTTCATTTCTGATTTTTCCTCTTTCTTTCTTTCAGGTAAATTTCCTGATTTGTTTTCTTTTGTATCTCGGAATCTGTTCGCTTCTTAGCTGCTCCTTTTGTTTTCTCTTTCACATTTCCTTCTTTACTTTTTTTTCAAATTGCAGGGGTGTTTCTCTTACCCTTCAGATTTCTGCTTTGTTTCCTTCCTTTTGATTTGGATTTGGATCTTTTGCCCTGTGGTTGCTTTCTATTAGAGAAATCCCATGTTTATTGTCTGTCAAAATTTGAGTTTTTTTTTCTTTTTCTTTGTTTCTTTAATTCTTTTATAATTTTTTCCCGATTTCTTTGTTTTCTCTCAGTTTAGATGGCTTTCTTTATTTTTTTCTCTAAGATGTTTCCTTTTTTTCTCAGCTTTATGGTTTTCTTCGTTTCTTGCTTTGGTTTTGTCTGAAAGAAGAGAGTCCTCGTTCAGTTCTTCCTGATGAGGAATCCGTATTTTTTCCAATTTGAACAAGGCGTACATTGAGTACGTTTAGTTGTGTCGTGTTTGTTCAAGTTTCATGACAATCTACCATGGACTTTCCACGCATAAGAAATACACATTGATCTGGCATCTTTTCACAGACGCTCCACCAGCCATCCTCCCGCTCACCTTCCGTCCACACCCACACTCTTCCTACCTCTAACTAAAACGGTGGTTTTTATTTTAAAAAAGAAAAGAAAGAAAACAGCATCGAAAAAGCCAAACAAATACAAACATCAATCACAGAGAGCTGCTCAGCTCGCTTCCGGAAAGCACGTGACCGGAAGGAACTGAAATGGCGGTCTAACGGACGACCTGGCCAGGAAAAAGGGGACCACTAAAGCAGTTTACGGCAATTTTACCACGCTTCAATCATCATAAGGAATGAAGGGATGAGACCCCCCCCCCCCCCCCTCCTCTCCACCACCACCACGCTGTGCAACCTAAGCCATCCATTTTCCATCCCTATCCCCCACTCCAAGTTAGCTTGCATTCCCTTCTTCCAGCCCCTTAGCCTTCTCTAAAGTTCTACCCCATCTTCAGCTTGCTGGGTTTTCACTCAGGCGCCACTCATCCCTCGGGCCCAAGTAACCCCCCCCTCTCTCTCTCTCTCTCTCCCTCTCTCTCTCTCTCTCTCTCTCTCTCTCTCTCTCTCTCTCTCTCTCTCTCTCTCTCTCTCTCTCTCTCCGTCTCTCTCTTGGCAGCTAGTGTACTCATGGTACCATTACCTCCTTCTATCTATATATATATATATCTCCCATCACCCCATCACCCTCCCCCCCCATCTCTCCCATCACCCCACTTCTCTGTCGCATGCATAAGTCGGAATGTTTTTTTTTTTTTATATTCATGCTATGAAGAATCTTTTTCAATTTTCTTTTTTAATAATAAATGAAGAGAAAGGTGGCGGTGGGGGACAAGGAGTTGTTGAAGAAAATCATGTAGATAATCCAGTAAACCCTCTGCAATGCATCTGTAATCTCTCTTTGATTCTCTCTCTGTTTCTCTGTCTGTCTCTGTCTCTCTGTCTCTCTCTCTCTCTCTCACTCTCTCTCTCTCTCTCTCTCTCTCTCTCTCTCTCTCTGTATTTGTCTTGGTCTGTCTCTGTCTCTCTGTACCGATGTCTCTGTCTGTCTGTCTGTATGTATGTGTGTGTCTGTGTCAGGATCTATCTGTCTGACTGTCTGTCTGTCTGTCAGTCTCTCTCTCTCTCTCTCTCTCTCTCCACACACACACACACACACACACACACACACACACACACACACACACACACACACACAACCCCCCCCCCCCCACACACACACATACACACACACACACACAGATGGGGACAGGAAGGGGGGGGGGGGGGGGTCAGAGACAGAGACAGAAGCAGGACGAAACTGGGTAATCAGAGACAGAGCGAGCAAGACGAAAGTAGGAGAGACAGACTGCTGATGGAAGAGGATGGAATAAACGCGGGGGTGAGTTTGGCGTCTGGTTTGATCCAAACCCTGCGTTTGGGCCTGCGCAAGTAATAGCGGGCAATTTGGTGCCCGATCGTGGGGCAGCCGTTGAGCACGCTATGGGGAAGTCTCCGTCACGGCATACCGGAGGTGGGTGGAAGGAACGGGGGGGGGGGGGGGGGGGGGGGGGGGGAGGTGGGAGATGCTTAGGAGGGGGTGGGGTGCGGATGAGAGTGGGGGGGGGGATTGTAGTTTGAGGTGTTCCTATTGTGGGTAGGAGGGGAGGGGGGGGGGGGGGGAGAAGGTGTAGGTATGAGAAGGAATGTGAAGGTTAGGTTGCAGAGTTCGATTCCACTGTTTCGGTAGGATGAGATGATAGATATACTGCATATGGACAGGTCTTTGGTTCCTTTCCCTAATGCCAAGGCTAATGGCACACAATCGAGCGTGGTCACTTGATTTGTGCCTTCTCTGGAACACAAGTCCCCAGTCCACTTACACTGGAAATGCAGTCTACCTGGTCCTCTTACAGCAGAAGACAAAGCAGCTAAGGAGAGACAAAATGGCCACTACAAATAACATGCTAGTCCCGCAAAACTTTGACATTTCGAAAAACACCCCCCCCCCCCCCCTAATAGCCGTGTATGGTTTGGCTACTCTTTTGTTTTAAAAGGCACAAAAGATGCACAGTGGTAACAGCATGCAGAACCAGCAACGTTAGAAAAAAAATGTTATTTACATTCTCATTTCACAGACATCAGAACATTAGGAATTTGTACAATCGTATTTCAACGCGCGTATAGTTCCAATAAGGCACCAAGATCACGTGATGTCATTAAACTGAAAAAAATATATAGACAGTACAATTTTATTATTAATCATCTGATGGCTTGCATCATTCATCTGCATTAAAAATCAGAACGCGCTTAGTTTCACTTGGTTTTTATCAACGTTAGGTGGTGTAGCATATGCTGGATGTTCAGGTGCTCTTGTATAGATACATTTTGTTGTTGTTGTTATTGTTGTTGTTGTCAGTATTATTAAAGTGCTTCGAAAAGATGAAGAGAAGAAGAAACAAATAGTGAACTATTGCATCCCGGCACTGTTAACACGTTTAAGAAAAGAATCTGAGATTGTTCAAATAGTGAAAGAAAAGCGGGCTAGGGGTGTGTCATGAGTGGAATGAGAAACGAGACGAGAACAAAACAAATCAGAATCACAAACTGGAACACCACACAGGCACCAGCGCATCCTTTAGATCATCCTGGTCATTATTTTCAATCTCATTTATCATCATTGTCAATTCCATTTGTCATTGTCATCAACATCTTCAACAGCAGCAAGGCTGGCAGCAGCAGCAGCAGCAGCAGCAGCAGCAGCAGCAGCAGCAGCAGCAGCAGCAGCAGAACCAGTCCAGCAGTAGCCGTAGCAATAGCAGCAGTAGCAGCGGCAAAAGCGCCAACCACTGGCAATAACAACATCCTTTGGTGATGCATGGGAACGGCTTTAGCTGTGCTAATTTTCCAGCATTGTTATGGTAATGTATAGTTCAGCCAAAGATGTCAACGCCACGTGAATATTGCTCCTTCAGGGTTTGATCATTTCGATTGATGATGATCAACGTTGCTATCTCTCCGACCATCTGTCTCTGTCTGTCAGTCTCTGCCTCGTTCGCATTCCAGATTTCTCTGCTCATTTCAGGACTGTCAAGAGATCTTTACTTCACTTCTCACCTCTTCCTTCCTTAATAATGGCTGCCTTTTTTTAGAGGTCATAACCAGTCTCGTATGGCTGGCGTTTTTGCACCAGAACTTTTTTCAAAGAACCTGTTTATCGTTTTATTCATCGCATGAGAAAGATGATTCCTGGCGACTGGAGTGCATGCCTTGAATGCGTCTAAAGGATCCTTTTACCCCTCCTGGCCCAGTTCTGGAAAGTCACGGAAAATGTATGAAAGCGCCCTCAAAAGCATATTCTCATGAAAAAAAGGTAATAAGACGTCAGAGAACCACGCCAACGGCGAATATTGCTGAAATGATACACACCTCTTTCCCCTGTCAGTACATTTTGCCAACTCTAGATCCATGAAAAGAAATTGGGAACACCCATTCCAACCCTTCGCCCTGCCTTTCTTGAACAAACATGTCTGCCCCTGAAATCCCATAAATGACACGGGTGGGCATATTGACAGCCACGGCGTTAAGTGATGGCTCTATCGGAAGAAAAAAGTAGTCTTATTTATTGCCCCAGACATAAATGTTGTGTTTGGACATTCTGGTCAGTGGCAGGTGTAAGACTTGCTTCCATCAAACCTGGTCAGTTCCATTGCCTGCCATCACGCTTTAAAGCATCATTATGCCAAATTCATTACTAGTGACTGCTGTCTTCCTTCTCCATTCTTGTCTGAGATGATGGTCCTCCACTGGCACCCTTGCACACTCAACTTATGTAAAGAGTGTTTCTGTGTGTTCTGACTCAGAGTCTTATGACATTTACCTGAGGGAAATTTTCGGCCTGCTACTGCTGGTCTTCATCAGCCCAGACTGACTGGTAGTTGTGGTGGGTGTTGGTGTCCTCTGAGTTGTCATCTCTGGTGGAGTGATTGGTGTTCAGCACACACTTGTAAATGGTGGTGGTGGGGGGCAGGTCATAGCCACAGACTCTGTTCAAGCTTGGTTTTCTCTCCCTGATTTCTATTGCTTCTTTCACTTTCCTTTTTGTGAACTGTGATTCAGCTGCAGTTATGGTGGCTTGAAACTAGTTGGTTAAGTATGGTGGGTTGTTGTTGTCAGATGTTCATAATATGCAGAAGAACTTTTGGTAATGTGTTCATTTAGCCTTGCACACTAAACTTATGTAAAGGGACTGGTAATCAGAAAGGAAGAAGGGCATTTACAAGCTGGCCTGCGGAGCTGACAGTCATGAGTTCAAACTACTGGTGGGGTTGGATTTTTACGGCTTGGAATCTCTTGGCAGACCTGTTCGTGATCACCCAGAACGACATTCATCAGGTGGCCGTGGTCCTGCAAGAGGAAAGGCCAAGACTCTCCCAGACGATGCTTCAACAGTGGGCGACGTTGCTGCACTGCATGCACGCAGTGGTTAGTGCTCCGAATCGTCATTCTGCGTTTTGAACTCTTTTGTGAAATTCAAAGGGGCACCCTACGATTCTTCTAGCGCTGTGAAATATCACGTGACAAAAATATCAGTATCCGCCACTTTTTGTGAGCAGTGTACTCTCCTGTCTCTCTCTCTCTCTCTTTCTCTCTCTCAAACTATTGGGCTATCTGATTTGCAAAATACTGTAAACGTCCTTGCCAATAGAAGCAGTCCGTACTTGTACTAATTCACCTGCTGCGCACATGCACTAAACGCAAGTCTTCATGGATCAGCTAGTTATTATTATAAAATGTGAAAGAGAGAGAGAGAGAGAGAGAGAGAGAGAGTGAAGAGTCAGGCTGAATCACCTGGATGATCACTGTAACTTCCTTGGTTGCCATCCCTCATCAGGGGTTGGCTACTTGAGACTGAGTGGATAGGACTCTACGGAATTGAGTAAATTAGAATAAAACGGTTTTTGCAGAAAGTAAGTAATAAACCAGATCCCATCAATAGTTAACAAAATGACATCAAGAAACAAAAGACAGAAAATAAACCAGATAGAAAGAGAAAAAGATTGGGTGAAGGGGGGGGGTGGGGGTGGGGGGGGGGGGGGAGGGGGGATGGGGGTAATGGAGACACGTCTTCGCTGTAGTGCGACGAACAGAAGAAGCAACAGTTCATCGATGTGGTGCGAAAGAAGGGGG
>CM031599.1:91692354-91704236 GCA_018398815.1 Conus ventricosus | reverse complement strand
CTCCCCAACAGCATAACGTGCTCAATCCTCTTCAACAGCATAATGGTGCTCAAGCCCTCTTCAAAGAACATAATGGTGCTCAAGCCCTCTTTGAACAGCATAGTTGTGCCAGTCTCTCGAAAGTATAAAGGTGCTCAAGCCCTCTTTGAACAGTGTAAAGGTGCCAAGCCCTCTTTGAACAGCATAATGGTGCTCAAGTCCTCTTCAAGAGCATAATGGTGCTGAAGCCCTCTTTGAACAGCAAATGGTGCTCAAGTCCTCTTCGAACAGTATAATGGTGCTCAAGCCCTTTGAACAGTGAATGTGCTCAAGCCCTCTTTGAACACATAATGGTGCTCAAGTCCTCTCAAAGAGCATAATGGTGCTCAAGTCCTCTTTGAACATCAATGGTCTCAAGTCCTCTTCAAAGAGCATAATAGTGCTCAGTTCTCTTTGAACAGCATAATGGTGCTCAAGCCCTCTTTGAACAGTGTAATGGTGCTCAAGCCCTCTTTGAACAGCATAATGGTGCTCAAGTCCTCTTCAAAGAGCATAATAGTGCTCAAGTCCTCTTTGAACAGCATAATGGTGCTCAGGTCCTCTTCCATCAGCAAATGCTCAAGCCCTCCTTCGAACAGTATAATGGTGCTCAGTCCTCTTCCAACAGCATAATGGTGCTCAAGTCCTCTTCGAGCAGCATAATGGTGCTCAAGTCCTCTCGAAAAACTAATGGTGCCAAGTCCGCTTCGATCAGCCGTTTGTGCTCAAGACTTCTTGCACAACTGATGGTTCTCGAGGCCCCCTTAGGCAGCCTCAGTTGCTAAGTTCGCTTCGAGCAGTCTATGGCGCAAAGTGGTCTCCGAACAACTAATGGTGCTCAAATCGTCGTAGAACAGTAACCGGCACTCTGACAAATCGCCTGCCAATAAAACATCCCCTCGTTCTTCCCGACCTACCCCTTCTTTCCCCCCCCCCCCCCCTTTCTCCCTTGCCTCCCTTGTCGGCCCGTACTCCCACCCACCCCCCTCCCCATATCCCACACCCCCTCAACACACCACAATGTTAGCTGTGGCCTCGTTTTGGCCCTTCTGCCCCTGTCTGTTGCCTCGTTCATTTCTTATGGTTTTTTTTTTTGTAGACGTCTCCTTGTGTAGGAGGCAGTCAGTCTTGGAGTGGCAGGTAGTCAGTCAATTACGGTGGCGTACAGAAGAAATAGGGGGTTTCTCTGGCATCCATGTCAATAACGGCGTCCAATCACAGCACTGGTGTCTGTCTGATGGATTGGTCTTTCACTGAGAGAGCGTTATGTGTGGGTTTCTGTTTGATGTTTACTGTATGATAGCTTTGCAGTCCAATGGTTCGAGTTTTCGCTTGTGGAGCTGACGGGCATGAGTTCGAACCTCTCGCTGAGCAGAAGACAACACCAGTTCCGCAGTGGATTCTCTCCACTGTGGTATTGCAGGAAATGAAGAGGCAGACAGACTCTGCAAGGCAGGCAGCCAACAAGACCAAATAGCCCATGCTGCATCCTACAGAGAGGCGAAGACCATTATCCGCATCCAGTTCAGGACAGCATGGAGAGAAAGACTGCATGTGGTGGTAGAGAAGGATGACATTCACCATCTTGAGTGTGCGCAACAAGTCGCCATCTTCAGATTAAGAGCTGGATACTGTCAGTTGCTCTCCCGCCTCTATCGCCTGAATATATCACACACAGATGAGTGCCCATGTGGCACTGGCCCACAAAACCCAGCCCACGTACTTCAGTCCTGTCCCACTTTCGACAGCCTGCGGCGTGAGTTTTGGCCCGGTGCAGTGGAACACCAAGAAAAGCTGTAGGGAACGGCAGACTCACTCCGACGGACCGCTGACTTTGCCCAAGCTACCGGACTTTGTATCTGGTCAGTATGACCAGGGAACGCAGAAGAAGAAGAAGAAGAAGAAGAAGAAGAAAAACCTCTCGTAGTGTGGGATATAGACGACCCGAAAACCTCCACTGTCCACCCGTCTGATTCAGTTCAGAGAAGATGAAGGCGGCGGAAGAAGAAGATATCAGGCACCGCCTTCCATTATGCTAAAAGCTAGACAAGGTGATTTTCTTGCAGTTCACTTCACCTTTGGCGTTCAGGCATTGAGATTTCCACTTTTAACCTTTGACACGTGTATGCGTGCATGCGAAGGTGCGCACGCGCATGTGAGTGTGTGTGTGTGTGTGTGTGGTGTGTGTGTGTGTGTGTGTGTGTGTGTGTGTGTGTGTGTGTGTGAGAGAGAGAGAGAGAGAGAGAGAGAGAGAGTGTGTGTGTGTGTGTGTGTGTGTGTGTGAGAGAGAGAGTGTGTGAGAGAGTGTATGTGGTGTGTGTGTGGTGTGTGTGTGTGTGTGTGTGTGTGTGTGTGTGTGTGAAACGATCTCGTTTAAGAAAAAGTGGCGGAATCTGTCACTCCATCATCATTAACATGCCTATCTTCAAGCATGGTTACCGGAAGGATCCTGGCAGAAAAATTACGTTTGACGAGGTAAAAATGGAAGAAAAGGTATAAGAAAGAAGTTAAAAAAACAACAACAAAACAAAATTAAAGTTTATAAAAACAGAGAAATCCGGAAAGGAACGCAAACATTGTGTGCTTCAACTATTCCCTGCACAAATGAAAATTGCGCTTCCTTCAGATTCTTGTTCTCCTTAGTTGTGAACGTTTTTGGTGTGTTTCGCAACTTTGCCGCCTCACCATTTATTTGGTCATTATCTGACATAGACTCTATTTATACACTTCGTGAAATTTGAAGAGGATTCTTCCAGTTTTTAGATATGTTGCAGATGAATGAGTGAGTGCGGTGCAGACTACACTCTGATCACACTAATTTTGCCACTCACTACCCGGTGGTACAAAAAACAAAACAACTGTAACTGAAACAAGAGAAAAAGTGTAACGACCTTACAGATCAAAGGTAGGTAAATAGACCTCGGATAAACAAAACGTGAGGGGGGGGGGGGGGGGGGGGGGGATAGCTCAAAGAGACAAAGGTGAAAAACAAATGCGATTTTTTCCCCCCAACCTGGTCTCTGATTTAGTTCGAATCTACTTATAATCCATTTCATCGATGCAAACAGGAAAAATGATACAGCTCAGGGATGGAGGTCCGAAAGGACATCTATTCCAGTTATGTACCACAGTTATTGAGTTCTTGTACACCACAGTTAGTAGAGCTTCAGATTGATCTTCATTCTCTGCGCAGTGTTCACATTGGTTAGTGGAGGCAGACAGCGTAGGTTATATAATACGGGATACACCAAGATCATGTTTCCATACCTGGCGCAACAGGGCGGCTGAATCTCTGTCTGTCTGTCTGTCCGTCTCTCTCCCCCCCCCCCCCCCCCACCTCTCTCTCTCTCACGTAATAATTTAGGGAAAATTCCAGGTTCGTTCTGCATGCGTCTGGTCTACCAGTGAGCCAGGTGAAAGGGTACCACAAGCAGCATCAATGTGATGATGATCTTGTAAGGCGGACAGAACTGCAGTTGTGCTGATATTGCTACAGCAACAAGCAGACTGGCTGTTTCTTGGAATAAAGCGGCAAAGCAGATGTTTTGCTTGGAAGGTAAGTGCATGACAGGCACGACTGTGAATGGGCAGCCACAGACTACAAGAGCGTCTGTTTGGGCGTGCAAGGACCAACAGCAGCTTAGATCCTTTTAAAAAGAGACGAATCATGCGGCGCAGTCCTTAACTGTCTGTGCAAGTGCCCCGCAGGCATTTTGGTATGCTGTGATGGTTCTGAGCCCCCATCTTCATATCCATCTCAGGGAGCCGGAATAGCCTAGTTGGAGCGCCGGACTCGTAATCTTTGGGTTGCGGGTTCGAACTCCGCCGGGCCGTTTCGGTACAGGGGGATTTTTCCCTCGGAGTGAACATTGGTTCTGACTTCATTTCCCATACAGTCCTTCGAATGAGACTATAAACCGAGGTTCCGTGTATGAACGCACGCATAACATCTTGCACACACGTAAAATCCCATCACCAACTTTCGGAAGAGAAGGCCAGTTCGGCCATTGGTATGGATGACACGTTACACATAGCATGCACCTTCCCCAAAGATGGAGTATGGCTGCCTTAATGGGGATAAAAACCGGTCATACACACAAAACTCCACTGCCTTTGTTGAGCAGATGGGATTAATATGTGCCTGTATATACAGGGAGTGCCCGCAGGAGTATCTGCCTGCGCACACGAAAAAGAAAAAAAAAAAGAAAAGAAAAGAAAAGAAAAGAAAAAAAACACCTCCATCTCATCTTCACTCTCTCCTTACCTTCCCCCTTCGTTCCTCGCGCTACTTCCTACTCACACCCCCTCCCCTGCTATTTGTCTTCTTGCCTGATCGACCGTTCATTCATTACGGGTTGGTCGGACAGTGTGCCGGTCTCTGCCACTTCCAAGAGGGGGTCAGTCAGTGGTGAGTAATTGTGGTGTACTGAGGAAGGCGGGGTTCTGTGGCTCCCACTGAGTCCAATACGGGGCTTTACCAGCCGTGGCGGTGACGGCACTGGGATTCGTGTTTGAGCGATGGTTAATAATTTCTCAGGAACCGCGTTTGTTCGTAGCTGCTGTTGAGGATAGATTTTGATGTACACACTTCCATGTGGTGTTGGCCCATTTGCGTATGACGAAGTGTGTGTGTGGTGTGTGTGTGTGTGTGTGTGTGGTGTGTGTGTGTGAGAGAGAGAGAGAGAGAGAGAGAGAGAGAGAGAGTGAGAGAGAGAGAGAGAGAGAGTGAAACAGAGACTGTGTGTGTGATTCTGGTTTTTCATGTATGTTTGTATGTGCATGCATGTGTGTGGTGTGTGCTTGTGTATGTACGTGCGCGCGCGCATGCGCGTCTGTGTATCTGGTGTGTGTGTGTGGTGTGTGTGTGTGTGTGTGTGTGTGAGAGAGAGAGAGAGGAGAGAGAGAGAGAGAAGAGAAAGAGAGAGAGAGAGAGAGAGAGAGAGAGAGAGAGAGAGAGAGAGAGAGAGAGAATATTGTCTATGGAATTCGGAGCAGTCTGACTCTTCATTATTGAAAACATAACTCACACCATGCTGTCTTCAGTCAGCTTGATGACCCCAGCAGAAGACTTCAAAGAGACTGAAGCTTAAAAAAAAATTCAGACAACAGAAACGAATTAGAATGGATGAGGAATCTTTTGTTTTAAAAGGCGCTAGCTGCAGGTGGGTTAGAACATAAAGGTACACTGTTGGGTCGTGAAAGAAAGATAGAAGTAACATGTTGTGCTAAGTAAAAGATTTTATGTTTTCATGTTTCAACACTCAGACCTGAATAACGACAGTTTATACGTTCAGCTATGTAATGGGTGAAAAAAAAGATGAAACAGACTGCAACGTCATGGAAACATACACAAACAAACAAGTACACAACAAGTGTAAAGTGACGTTTATTTTATTTACACAGGACACCACAAAACTTTTGGATATTTCGGCGAAAGCGCTTTTTCAACAAACACAGGACAAGAGAGAAAGGAGATCAAAAACAGTACTTCTCTTGCACAGCACAATCCACAAAATTTGTGGATTGTGCTGTGCAAGGGAAGTATTGGTTTTTGATCTCTTTTTTTGTGTTTTGTTTTAAAAGGCGGAAAATTTGTGGATTGTGCCGTGCAAGGGAAGTATTGTTTTGGATCTCTTTTCTCTCTTGTCCTGTTTGTTGAAAAAGGGCCTTTCGCCGAAATATCCAGAAGTTCTGTGGTGTCCTTTGTAAATAAATAACGTCACTTTACATTTGTTGTGTACTTGTTTGTTTGTTGTATGTAATGGGTGGAAAAAGACTAGGAACTCCCCCCCCCCCCCCCAAAAAAAAAAAAAAAAAAAAACCCTGTCTCCTGTCCTAACCCTGAAACTAGCATGCAGTCATCCCACGCCATGCATGTGTTCTTAATCCGCATCAAGTCCAGTCCAGTGCGTAACAGCTGGGATGACATGCACGCTCCAAAGCACGAGGTCCTTTCAACAGCCGAGGAAGCAGTAGCAATTCTGGAGTCCCGTCTCCACCGTCCCCCCCCCCCCCCCCCCCCGGATGTCTGCCTACGTCTGCTTTATTGTGCTGGTTCTGAACTGTCTGCTTCATCTCCACAATCTGAGCATGTGACTGGAAGTCCGATCGGTCCGCACGAGTTTGATTGACGGTTAGTCTGTCAGTTTCTGTGGCGGACTGAATACATAGGGTGAAAGGGGGGGGGGGGGGGGGGGGGGGTATGGGGGAGGGGGGACTCGGTGTGGAGAGAAAGCGAAGGGAGAAGGGACGGGGCGTGGGGAAAGAAGGAGCGTGTTCTTTTCCCTGCATGTCAGTAAGAGTTCCACAGCAGAGCTGATGGTGCTACGATTGGTTCTGATCGAGGAAATGGTGACAGAGCTCATCATGGGATGTCTGGCTGGCGGGTTCTCCTCCGTCTCTTTGTCCTGTTTATTTTCTGTGCTCCCAGTTCTTATAGAACAGGGAGTACTGTTGAATGAGAACGTAGAAATGGTGTGTGTGTGTGTGTGTGTGTGTGTGTGTGTGTGTGTGTGTGTGTGTGTGTGTGTGTGTGTGTGTCCCCGTCTGTGGTCAAAATGTGTTGCACTCGCTCCAAACAAAACTACTGGGCCGATCTTTCTGAAAATTTGTAGGTATGTGCATTATGGGTCACGGATGATGCCCGATGTTTAATTTACCGTTATAGCCGTCACTAACGGTTTTTATTCTTTATGGAATATCTCAAAAAGTGCGCGGCCGATCTTTGTGAAAATTAGCAGGTAACTTCATTATGGGTGACGGATGATGCCCGATGTTTTAGTTTACCGTTATAGCCGTTAGTAACGGCTAGCATAGTTAGCAACGGCTATAACGGCCTATAACGGTTTTTGTTCTTTTTGGAATATCTCAGAAAGTACTCGGCTGATCTTTCTGAAAATTTGTAGGTATGTTCATTATGGGTGACGAATGATGCCCAATGTTTTAGTTTACCGTTATATCCGTTAGTAAGGGCTATAACGGCCCATAACGGTTTTTGTTCTTTATGGAATATCTCAGAAAGTACTTGCGACCTTTCTGAAAATTTGTAGGTTTGTTCATTATGGGTCACGGATGATGCCCGATTTTTACCAGAATAACCATTACTAACGGCTATAACGGCCCAAAACTTTTTTCCTCTTTATGGAATATCTCACGTGTATTCAAGATAAACTGTGAGTACGTTTATATGCTTTGCATCTTGTTTTGGATGATGTAGATTTTGTATGCAAGTAGACATTAGATCTGTGTGTGTGTGTGTGTGTGTGTGTGCGTGCGTGCGTGCGTGCGTGCGTGCGTGCGCGCGCACGTGCACACGTGTGATTGACAAGCAATCTTGTTTGTAAAAATCAAACGAATGTGATTCATCGTCACTGAAAACGTGGAGCGCAGAATGCATTGTGCTCAATCACGGCTGGCCAGTAGAACACTCCAAAGGAACCGAAGCTTAAAACCTAACAAATCATTCAGACGACAAAAACGGATGGGGAGGGACAGAGGCATGAGAAAAAAAGAAAAAAGAAAATCGAATTGAAAATGGTGAAAAATAAAAGTAGTCTGACGCGTAGTAAAAAAATAAGATGATATAAGTGAGATTTTCTGCTAAATCAAGGATGTTCCCAATTTGACACTCAGACCCTGTATAAAGGAATTGTATTGTGCCCAATGATTCACAGGCTGGAACAGACTAGTAGACCATAAAACAGCCCCTTCTCTCTTTCCAGTCAGTCCCTCGTTGCTCTTAAAGAAGCATGCAATCACCCTTTGCCTTCAGCGGAGTTCTCATCAGCATTATTATACTTATTTTTCAATATCGAATTTTGATCAAATAAGTTGAGAAATTACAGACGCGTCAAAAGAAGACAGTGCGCCGAGATTTCAACACATAACTGACACACCTCTGTAGGGCACAAAAATACATACACAAAGCATTTCCTATGACTTATAGCAATGTGAATGAAAACGAAAGAAGAGAAAGAAGAAAACGTAAATGAAAACCAGCTGATACCTACCATGCAAATGGTTAACAATTAAAAAGAGCCTACGCTGTAAAACACACAACATATTATTAGAACTGGCGATAATCTCAGCATTATTAGCACAGTCCAGTACACAGCAGGTAGCATGATGTGTATGCTCCAAAATCCTGGTCCTGCCGAACAGCTGTGGGGCAGCACACTGAAGTGTCGCCCAAACATCCTGTCGAGAGCCCGCTTTGGCTGAAGGCTGTGTCAGGCCAACTGACATAGGCTAGAACACCAAGGCTACATCAGAATGTTGTTATGCTCTGCATAGTTATGCGGGATTGTCTTCAGTCGTGACAAGCTCCTAGCATAACATTACCAGTCTCCAAAAATCCCCCGAAGTCAGAGTGTGGCTGCCCACGTGCAGGGTAATCAAAAACGGTCACACACGTAATGTTCTCATCCCTACTTGCAAAGTGAGACGACGGCAGGCGGAAATCCAAACAAATCTTAAATAAATGTTAGCGAACCGCCAAGAGAAACGTGGACAAACGAGGCACAAGACAAAACATGACGATTTTCATTGTCCTATTTGTTGTGTCTCGCTTGAAGAAGACCTAAGAGGTCGAAACGCGTCGTGTTTTGTCTTTTGACTCGTTTTTCTCCACTTTTCTCTTGGCGGTTCGCTAACATTTATTTAAGATTTCTCATCCCTAGCTGATGCATTTGTACCATAGTGTTCAAGTACTTCGGCTGTTCGGATGATCCCTGGAGTCTTTTAGCCAGGGTACGACAACAAGAACAAGAACAACAACATCCTGTCGAGAACAAGGAACAACAACAAGAACAAGAACAAGAACAAAACAACAACAACAACAACAACAACAACATCCTGTCGAGAACAAGGAACAAATCGAAGCACAACTAGACACTAGAAGCGATCACCAGGACTTGGTACGGTATCGGTAAGAACACTGCAGGTTATTGGCAAGATTCAATAGCAAAGTCAGGGTAATCTTCATAAAGCTGTTTTCAGTTTCGTAACATGACGCGAATATAAAACTGAACATAAATGCATGGTGAGGCGCAGTCAAGTACCCACACTTCGATTACCAGTAAGTTTCTCTCCCTTCCTCCCGCTCCCCCCGTACTTATTTTATTCATATCTCATGTTGATCTGTATCTTTACCAATGCAGGTTACACATTTACTTCCCATACACGTTTATTCTGGATTGAACTTTAAGTTTATGAATTGCATTTTTCTTTCCTCTTTCACATCGATCTGGATCTGGATCTGGATCTAGGAAAAAAAGAGGCGTGCCAGTCACTTCTACATTCATCAATAGATGTCACAGAAACATCCTCACAATAGGTGGCCGGAAGTCATCTCCAACGAACAACTGTAGGACAGGATGACACAATTCCCAATTGAAACTGAGATAAAGAAAGGGAAATGGGGATGGATCAGCCACACGCTACGGAAGCCTGTATCCAACGTAACAGGGCAGGCTCTGGATTGGAATCCACAAGGAAAGCGGAAAGTGGGTCGACCAAAACAGACTTGGCGCAGAAGTGTCGACGCTGAGGTGAAGGCCACCGGAATGACGTGGGCCCAGCTAAGGAGGACCTGCCAAAATCGCGTGCGTTGGAGGAGTGTCGTCGCGGCCCTATGTTCTTCAAGGAATCAAGAGGCATGAGGGTAATAAAAGGGCCGGTCCCTTCTAATTAATTAGCTGGAGGCAGATTTGTGCAGTTGGATATTTTGTACCCCTTAGTGATGCAAGTTCAAGCAGGAAGGTTCCCTGCTATAGGCATTGATGCCGAGGTCTGTAGTTCCCAGCTATAGGCATTGATGCTGAGGTCTGTAGTTCCTACTATAGGCATTGATGCTGAGGTCTGTAAATCCCTGCTATAGTTATTGATGCTGAGGTCTGTAGTTCCCTGCTATAGGCATTGATGCTGAGGTCTGTCTCTGAAGCTCCCCACAGACGTCTGCTTTGCTGTGCCAGTCCTGAACTGTCGGCATCAGCCGCCTTCACTCGGAGCATGGACTGGAAATCTGATTGGTCCACGTGAGTCTGACTGACGGGCAGTTTGCCAATTACTGTGGTGTACTATAAAAGTAGTTTGGGGGAGGGGGAACGGGAAAGGGGTGGTATGTAGGGTAGGGGAAGGACGGAGTGGAGAAGGAATGGAGGAGGGAGGAGGAGACATTGGGAAAGAGAATTCCGTCACAACGCTGATGACGCTGGAATCTTCTGTGTCGCCTGATGGATTGGTTCCAGAGTGAGAGAGCTCATGTTATGAGTTCAGTCTGGCTGGCTGGCTCTCTTCAATCGTTCTTTGTTCTTGTGTGTGCTTCTTAGTATGTAGGTCTGTCTTTGCCTGTTGAGACTGGTTTTTGATGAGGGAGAGAGAGACAGAGACAGGGAGAAATAGAGACAGAGACAGAGAAGGAGGAAGGAAGGGAGGGAGAGAGAGAGAGAGAGGAGAGAGAGAGAGAGAGAGAGAGAGAGAGAGAGAGAGAGAGAGAGAGAGAGAGAGACACTTTGAAGTTTTATTGTCATTACCATGAAAGGTCTCTTGACGAAGAGAATAACCGTGAAACAAGTCTTTGTCTAGGAGAGAGAGAGAGAGAGAGAGAAGAGAGAGAGAGAGAGAGAGAGAGAGAGAGAGAGAGAGAGAGAGGCACTTTGATGTTTTATTGTCATTGCTGTGAAAGGTCTCTTGACGAAAAGGATAACCTTTAAACAACTTTTTGACACACACACACACACACACACACACACACACACACACACACACACACACACACACACACACACACACACACACACAGAGAGAGAGAGAGAGAGAGAGAGAGAGAGAGAGAGAGAGGAGAGAGAGAGAGAGAGAGAGAGAGAGAGAGAGAGAGAGAGAGAGAGAGAAGAGAGATCTTGTCTCATTATGTTTACTCAATACAATTGCAGAATCTGTCATATCGTGAAATATAATCACAAAGTGCAAGACAGACTTTGCCAGTGCAAGTCACTCAAGACCGTTAAGGCTGAAGAATCTGAAGAAGAATGAAAGGAAACTGTTGTTGTTGATGATGATGTTGCTGTTGTTGCTGCCGGCGCTGGTGCTGCTTCTACAACAACAACAACAGCAACATCAGCAACAACAACTGCTTCTACTACTACTACTACTACTGCTGCTGCTGCTCTACTACTACTACTACTACTACTACTACTACTATACTACTACTACTACTACTACTACTACTACTACTACTACTACTATCCTGCTACAGTCTCAAGTTCCTTGTATAACTTTCATGCTGGCTTATAGTGAAATTGCAGTCACTGTAGCTGTCTCCTTAAGATGTGACAGTGCGTGCGATCAAAAAAGCTAGACGTGTCTTTAATGAATGCACATATGTGTGTGGGCCTTTTCTTGTGTTGTTGTTGCTGTATGCGTGGGTCAGCTAATAGGGAAGTTTCACGTTCGTTCTGCACGCTTCTCGTCTTCTCGTCTGTGGGCTAGGTAAATGGGTACCACAAGCAACATTGATTTGACGTTATGACAAAAAAAAAGTAGATGGAAGTATTGATGTACATTGATTTGAAGTCATGAGCGTGTAAGGCAGATGGAAGTATTGATGTACATTCATTTGAAGTCATGAGCGTGTAAGGCAGATGGAAGTATTGATGCACATTGATTTGAAGTCATGAGCGTTTAAGGCAGATGGAAGTATTGATGTACATTGATTTGAAGTCACGAGCGTGTAAGGCAGATGGAAGTATTGATGTACATTGATTTGAAGTCATGAGCGTTTAAGGCAGATGGAGGTATTGATGTACATTCATTTGAAGTCATGAGCGTGTAAGGCAGATGGAAGTATTGATGTACATTGATTTGAA
>CM031599.1:91667354-91687354 GCA_018398815.1 Conus ventricosus | reverse complement strand
TCATGTGGATTTATATTTGTGATTATTATGTGTTCTGTCTTTCTATTTTTTCAGATCATGCTATTCGACAGATGTAACGTTTGGCAATGCATATGTATATATGTGCGCATGGTGTTATATTTGAATTGTAATGCTATCATTTTTAATCATTATCATTCATTACTATTGTTATTGCTATTATTATTGCTTGGAAAGGATTGTTCGACAGTGTGGATGTTTGGTTAATGGTTGGGGTGTGGAGGGTGGCTTTTGTGTTTGAAATGTTTCTTTTTCATTTTTGAGGGCAAGATGCAAACAAGCCTGCCATGTGCTTATTGTTTTCCCTCATTAAACAAATTTCGTTCGTTCGTTCGTTCGTTCGTTCTTCTATGTGACTGGACGTCTGATCGCTCCAACAGAACTGACGGCCAATCTACCAGTCACGTTGTTGTACTGAGGGAAAAGAGGGAGGGGCTGGAGGTGGGATGGAAGGGGGGGGGGGGGGGCATAGAAGGAGGAGGGTAAGGGAAGGGGCACGGAGAGGAAGGAGGGTGTTCTGCCCCCCCCTCTCTCTCCCCCCCCCCCCCCTCAAATCGCCCCATGTCAGTGGGAGAGTCCCATCACAGGGTTGATGGCGCTACAATGGGTACTGGCAGAAGCGATGGGTTTGTGGTGAGAGAGCAGCTCATAGTGTGATGTCTGTCTGGTTGGAGGCTTCTCTTCAACTTCCCCCCTGTTTGTTGGGTGTGTGTTTGTGATGCTGAGGGCTTGTCTGTCAGTCGATATTGGATTTTAGTGTGTGTGTGTGTGTGTGTGTGTGTGTGTGTGTGTGTGTGTGTGTGTGTGTGTGTGTGTGTGTGCGTGCGTGCGTACGTGCGTATGTGTGTGTGTGTGTGTGTGTGTGGAGAGAGAGAGAGAGAGAGAGAGAGAGGGGAGAGGGAGAGGGAAAGAGAGGCTCTTGTCTGTAGAATTCGAAATAATCTGACGCATCATCATTGAAACATAGCTTGTTCACTTTGTTCTCTTCACTCAGAGTTGACTTAAAAGAGACCGACTGCAGCTTGGAAACTAAGAAAAAAACCCATTTCGACAACAGCGAGGAGTGAAAAGGAAGTAATACAAAAAAAAGTGTGGGAGTTGGGCAGAAAAGAGAGGCGGACTGATGGGTTACTTATTAAGGAAGCTGGAAGTAAGGTTCTGTGCTAATTAAAGGAGGGTCATGTTTCCAGTTTGACCCTCAGACCTTGAGAAGCTACAGGCTACAATGTTGGTATCATGAGACAGGCTGGAAGAGACCAGCGGACCAGATTCCCTCAAGCCGCATTCCTACCCACCCACCACTGCCTTAAGGAAGCTGGAAGTAAGGTGCTCTGCTGGAAAGACTACGGGTGGAGGCAGACAAGGATGACATTCACCATCTTGAGCGTGCCCAAACAAGTCGTCATCTTCAGACTAAGAACTGGACACTGCCAGTTGCTCTCCCACCTCTATCGCCTGAATATATCACACACAGATGAGTGCCCATGTGGTACTGGCCCACAAAACCCAGCCCACGTACTTCAGTCCTGTCCCACGTTCGACAGCCTGCGGCGTGAGTTTTGGCCCGGTGCAGTGGAACTCCAAGAAACGCTGTGGGGAACGGCAGACTCACTCCGACGGACCGCTGACTTTGCCCAAGCTACCGGACTTTGTATCTGATCAGCATGACCAGGGAACGCAGAAGAAGAAGAAGAAGAAGTTCTCCGCTAATCAAAGGAGAGTCATCGTGTTCCCAGTTCGACACTCAGACCTTGAGCAGCTACAGGCTACAATGTTGATATCATGAGACAGGCTGGAAGAGACCAGCGGACCAGATTCCCTCAAGCCGCATTCCTACCCACCCACCGCTGCCTTAATCAATCCTAAACCACCAGGCAGTCGTCCTTCACCTCAACATGCATGCACTTCATGATCATTAGCAGCATCGTCCACCGCATAGCATTCCATAGCAGCCAGAGTGACATGCATAGCCTCAGGACCCAGGTCCTGTTCAGCAGCTGAAGAAGAAGCAGCACTGATGCTGGGATCTTGTCTCTGTAGCTTTAACCCCCGGACGTCCGCTGTGCTGTTCTGATTTTCAACCGTCTTTTTTCAGTCCCTTCGCTATGAGCATGTGATTGGAAGTCTGACCGCTCCACGTGAGTCTAATTGACGGGCAGTCTGTCAGTTATAGGGATCCACTGACGGGGAAGCAAGATAGGGCGAGGAGGGAAGAGAGATGGATGGATGGGGGCGTAAAGAGCGGGAGAGGGTGAGAGAAGGGAAGGGTGGTGGTGGTGGTTAAGGAGGGTTTTGTGTCCACTCCATATCAGCGAGAGAATGGCGTCAGAACGTGGATGGCTCTGGAATCATCCACGTTGTCTGATGGATTGGTTTCGGAGTGAGAGAGCTTATACTGTCTGTGAGGTCTGTCTGTCTAGCTGGCTGGTTCCCTTCAATCGCTCGTTGTTCTTGTTGTGTGGTTTTTGAGAATGAAGGTCTGTCTTTGCCTGTTGAGTCTGGCTTATTTTAACGCGCGCGCGTGTGTGTATGTATGTGTATGTGTGTTAGGAAAGAGAGAGAGGTTTATATATATATATAAATATATATTTCCTCCCTATTGGAGATTATAAGCTTGCTGAAGGCTCATTTTGAGAAGCATTTATTTTATTTTCCCCATCCACCCACTTGAGCACATACTGTTAGTTAGGCAGTATTAACTGCCACTGCAGATATGAATGCTTATCTCCCCTATTTCTTCAATCTAAGACATAAGAGCAAGCTTTGTTTATAATTGTATGTATATATGTGTGTGTGGTGTGTGTGTGTGTGTGTGTGTGTGTGTGTGTGTGTGTGTGTGTGTGTGTGTGTGTATGTGTGTAGATAGATAGAGAGAGAGAATTTGGATCTTTGATATGTTATTATCATTACCATGAAAGGTCTGTTGACAACGAAGATAAAATGAAGCAACGCTTTGTCTGAGAGAGAGAGGGGGGGGGAGAGAGAGAGAGAGAGAGAGAGAGAGAGAGAGAGAGAGAGAGAGAAAAGAGAGAGAGAGAGAGAGACTATGAAAATCCATCTTCTCTCCTGATTCGTGCAGAGCAGCAAAATTCACCGTTCCATCAAATGTAAGCGGAGACTTAGCCAGTTTAACCACATTGAAGACAGTTAAGGTTGAAGAAGCGGAAGAAGAACGAGGGAAATTTACCCAAACAGAAGTCAACACTCATGAATGAGAGGTAAAAGGAAAAAAAAACCGCGAGAAACCTATTTTCCATTTTCCGAGGGTAAAGCGGATACTGTCGTGGAAACACTGATTTGTTTTTTTTAAAGTTTTTTTTAATAGTCCATTTACACATTGGGAATTCAGTGAAAGTTTGCTGAGTTTAGCGTAAGACCGTGCACGCATGACTAGCGATTAGCCAGATAATTGGAACTGTTTACTGAAGGAATGCGGGGGGAATGGTGGGGGTAGGGAGACAGAGGGAAGCAGAAGGGGATTCTTCTTCTTCTTCTTCTTCTGCGTACGCAGGCTGATACTCCTGCGGACACTCTCTATATGGACAGGCAAGTATTAATCCCATCTACCCAACGAAGGAAATAGAGTTTTTATCCCGCCATTAAGGCAGCCATACTCCAACCTCGGGGAAGGTCCATGCTATGTGTAACGTGTCATCCATACCAACAGCCAAACTGGCCTTCTGTTCCGAAAGTTGGTGATGTGATTTTACGTGTGTGCAAGATGTTATGCGTGCGTTCACACACGGAACCTCGGTTTATAGTCTCATTCGAAGGACTGTATGGGGAATGGAGTCAGAACCACTGTTAACTCCGGGGGAAAAATCGCCCTGTACCGAAACGGCCCGGCGGAGATTCGAACCCGCAACCCTTGGATTACGAGGCAGAAGGGGATGAGAATGGGGGGCGTAAAAGTGGGGTGGAAAATGGAGGGGGGCCCGTAGGAGGCTGGAATTGGCTGGGAAGAGGGAGAGGGTGTTCTCTGTATACCACCATTGACGATTCCATTACAGTGACGGCAACCTCACAGCCTATAATTGTATCACCATTGTTTCTGTGGTTTCGTTTTTTATTGTTGGTGCTCTCCTCTCTCCCCCTCTACCTCCTCTTCCGCTGCTCCACTTCCCTACCCACCCCTACCCCCACCCACCCCCCTCCTCCTACTGGTGCAGATGTTGCTGCTGCAACTGCAGTTATTGGAATCGCTGTTGCTGCTGCTATTATCACTACTGCTACTTCTGCTGTTTCCTCTGTTACTGTGATTGCTTCGACCACTGCGTAATTGTTTTTGTGATTGCTTTGCTTGCTGCACGTGTGTTGTATTTTTCTTTCGCTTCACTTCTGATTTTGCTGGCGTCAGTAATTGTACTATAAAGTGTGTGTGTGTGTGTGTGTGTGTGTGTGTGTGTGTGTGTGTGTTGTGTGTGTGTGTGTGTGTGTGTGTGTGTGTGTGTGTGTGCGCGCGCGTGCCTGCGTACGTGCACATTGTGTGTGTGTGTGTGTGTGTGTGTGTGTGTGTGTGTGTGTGTGTGTGTGTGTGTGTGTGTGTGTGTGTGTGTGTGTGTCTCACAGGCTGTTGGTGGGGGCCCCTAAAGCGCAGACGTCCCAGCCCGGCGTGGAGAAAGGAGGCGCTGTGTACAGGTGTCGTACGGACAGGCTCAACTCCTGCCAAGAGATCCCCTTCGACCCTTTAGGTAGGAGAGTGAAAGCTAAGGCTCTTCTTACTCATGGCAAGGGGTCTCAATATCTCTTAGGAAAGTGAAAGCTAAGGCTCTTCTTACTCATGGCAAGGGGTCTCAATATCCCTAAGAAAAGTGAAAGCTAGGCTCTTCTTACTCATGGCAAGGGGTCTTAATATCCCTAAGAAAAGTGAAAGCTAAGGCTCTTATTACTCATGGCAAGGGGTCTCAATATCCCTTAGGAAAGTGAAAGCTAAGGCTCTTCTTACTCATGGCAAGGGGTCTCAGTATCCCTTAGGAAAGTTAAAGCTAAAGCTTATCCTGCACATGGCAAGGAGCCTAAATCCCATCAGGAAATATAAGCTTAGGCGCGTCCTACACATGGCAAGGGATATGATTGCTCTTCACCCTTTAACTCTAGGTAAAAAATGCTAAACTGTTTTGCTTCCTTGTCCTTTCTCATTCAAAATGTTTGATGCATCAGTATAGCTGTTCTATTGCATTTTGGTACCGTTTATAAAAAGAAAATACAGGAAAAAAAAACGTTCGGCAATTGAATGCATGTAGGAGACGGGGCAAAGAAAATTCTTTCATTTCCCTCTGGACGTGGGCCTACGCCACACTTAATGATCTGGCAATAGGCTCTGCATTAGAATATAGGGGATTGAGGAAGACGAAAGCTGGTTTGACCTAAAGCCAAAAGCACTGCGTTAGAGGAATGGGGCATGAGAAGGTCGAAGTTGGTTTGACTTGCGGCAAAATGCATGGCGTTAGTGAAAAGGGCCCGAGAAAGGAGAAGATTTGACTAAAGACACCGCTTAAGAGACAGATGAAAGTTGACTCCGTGCGAGGGGAGATGCACTACTAGAGGACAGGGGCTGGAGGACGGTAAAGGTTGAACTCATTATGAGTTCTATTGAACTTTTCATCCATTGTGTTTCGTTCATCGATACGAACATGTTGTCGTCCAGTCAGTTGAAAGCTGCTGTCTGAGCACGTGTGGCGGCCCGTGGTTGGGTTACTCGTTGTAACGGAAGACTGGCCGAACTTTTGTGAAAATATTGAAGTGAATACTGTTGAACTTGCTGACGCTATTGAAGTATTTGACAACAGGCTTCGCATTCTGGACGAAGCACAGTCGGCGGTCGAGTTTGAAATGGAACTTTCGGAACTCAACAATGACATTGCAGAAGCAGCTGATTTTCGTGCAAGTGCAAGAGCGCCTCGTATCAAAGCTGCTAAGTTACTCGCAACACGTGACAGTAAACATGACATGAGGCACAAAGTACCACACTGGACGAAGTAGTTTGAGAAAGATGATGGCTGACTTCACATGAGACAAAGTGCACTTCATTAGAGGAAAAGGGAATGAGAACGAGGAAGATTAGTTTGAAATTAGGCTGAATATGCACCGCAGCACGGAAGGGGGGGGGGGGGGGGGGGGGGGGGGGTGAGGTAGATGAAAATGACTTGAGCTGAAATTACCTGAGAGGAAAAAGTCGGCAAAGAGAACGTTGATTCGTTTGGACAAAGCACTATTCAAAGTTGGGAAGGGCGTGTGGGGGAGAAGAGGGGGGGGGGAGGGGGGGGGGGGGGAGGGGGGATGGGGGGGGGGGGGGGGGGGGGGGTGGGGGGAGGTGGGGTAGAGAAAGAAAATTGACTTGAGCTGAAATCTACCCATGAGAGGAAAAAGTCGGCAAAAGATGAACGTTGATTCGTTTGTGACACAACGCACCTCATTCAAAGATTAAGGCTTGAGGAAAAAAAAGAAAGGTGGCCGTGATAGGAGTCAAAATGCACCCAACTAAAAAAAACATTGTTGGGAGAAAAGATTAGAAGGCTGACTCGATTGAACGAGAATACGCACTGTACTGCATTGTAGAAAATAGCGTGCGAAAAGACGAAAGTAAGTTTGACTTGAGGCAAAGTGCACTGAACTACACTGAGGAAATGGCTTGAGAGAAACATGACGCTTGGTTGGAGGCAGAATGCACTGTCTTAGAGGAAATGGTGTAAGAAAGATGAAGACTCGAACAGAAGGTTGCAGTCAGTAAGATAAGGGAGCAGATGACACGTGAGAAAGTTGCACGAGCGTCACTGGCAGAACTATCTGATTCGCGGCTGATACAACGCTGCAAGAGAGACGTTTACATTGAGTGGCGTCTGCGACAGGCTGTCTTTCCCTAACTGAACAGTTTAAGTCGAACAGTATCATCGTAGGCACACACACACATTTGCGAACTCGCGCGTGGCGCGTTTGCACGCACGCACGCACGCGCGCGCGCGCGCCCACACAGAGTGACACACACACACAACACACACACACACACACACACGTACACACACACACACACACACACACACACACACACACACACACACACACACACACACACACACACACACAACACACGAGAGAGAGGGGAGAAGAGAGAGAGAGAGAGAGAGAGAGAGAGAGGAGAGAGAGAGAGAGAGAGAGAGAGAGAGAGAGACAGATAGACAGACAGACGCAGACACACACATACACGCGCGCGCACGCACACACACACATGCCCATTGTCAAAAAAAAGAAGACCCCCCCCCCCCCCCCCCCCCCCCCCATGTATATTGTAGAGTGCATTTCGATCATTTGCTCACATACAGACGGGACACACACACACATACAGACACTAAAACCCACGCACGCATGCGTGCACAAACGCTCGCGCGCGACACACAACACACACACACCCCACCACACACACACACTCACACACACAACACACACCCCCCACACACACACACCACACACACACACGTATGCACAAACACACACGCACCCCACACAAGCAACATACACATTCCTAAAACTCGTGCGCACATATGGCATTGCTCATAAAAACAAAAACATTACGCTAATGTGTTTTTTAGCACGCTCGCGCAATATAGCTACACATACAGACACACAGACACAAGCACACAAGGCGCGTGCAGGCACATTCATTCATTTGCAAACACACATGCAAAAGAACAGAGAAAGGGTTTGGGTTCTGGCTCCCCGGTCTCAACAGTTTCGAACGGGCGACTCCAGAACACACATTTCTCTGTTCTCTGACAAGTAAGGCTTAACAATGAATAATCCATCACAAAATTCTCTTTCAATAACAAAAAAATAACGATTATCTACAAAACATACATACTGTGTAGGGTTTTTATCCGTTTTTTAATACTAATTTACTAAACTTTTCAGATTTTGTTTTTGCTTAATCCTATGTTTTTCCTGATCGTTTTCAATAACATCATTTTCACGCATACATTCATCAAATGCGTCTCTGTCTTTCATGTAAAATAAAAATTACAGTTTTTAAAACTGTTCTCTAAAGTCTTTTAAAACCGAGTTATATTTTTGGCATAAAATCACAAAACTTATTCCAGCATGTCTTCCGCTAAAGGCTTGTTTTGACAAAGTGTTTCTTTTTTTAAAACTATGTCTTTTCTGCTGAACAGTCATCTAAAATAAATAGTGTCTGCGTTCCTTCAAACAATATAAAAAAGCGTTCTAGACACTCACTCAGTTTATTGCTAGGATTAACTAAAATATGTTATCATCAGTCCATATAAACCTTCTATCATAAATATGCTTTGTTCCATTTAAGTGTTGGGCAGAAAATTAAAATATGATCAAAATTATAACGATAAACTGTTTGTAACAGGTTGAGGATAAATATTGTTTTTCCACAACCAGTTTGTCCAAAAATTAAGAACAATGAGGGGTTTTTGTCATAAAGTTTAATGCTCCATAGTTTTATAATAGAATTTAATCTAACCCAGTTATTATTTTTACCATACTCTCCGTCAAAAACTTGTTCAGTATAATAAAACCCTATGAGGCCTAAATGCGAAAGATTAATCCAATTAGTTCTGTAAATTGTTTCTATTTAGACTAATATTGATTTTGTTGCTTGTTGTTTTTACCTTAATATCCCGCCATTGTGAAGAATGACGACGGTAACTTTAAGACGTTTAACGTCTAAGTTTTTTCCAGCTAATATTAATTCCTTTTATAAGGTCATCACTAACGCCCAAACCCCATCCCTCTCTTTCATCTTTAAAGACAGAAATTTCAAATATCATTGGAACGCATCTCCTAATTTTCTGCTTGGAAAAACTGTAATTTTTGTAGAAGCTTTCTTTTAAAACCGTTTCTCTTCTGTGGAGGATGTACTGTTTTTTCTCATACGGCGATATTTCAATCTCTTTCCGACTATTGTCGTCCGGCATAAGGGCTTACAGTAAAGGGCCAGAGTTGAATGCTTTTCTGAAACTTTTTTGGCGGCTAAAAATGTAAATGGGCTTATGAATTCAAATTTTATTTCCCATTCTAAATATGGTTCTAAGTGCCATTTGAGGTCAGGTTTTCGAACTATTTTATATTTATACTGGCCCAAAATTATTTGCTTCTAGATTGCGCAGCTGTTCTAGTTTTGGAAACTTTTTGCTGTCGCCAAAACCCCTTTGCGTTTATAATCACCATCTTTAGTGTACTCAAAACCATACAAAGCGCCTATCTCACCGTTCTGTTCAAAGTCTGTAACGTCTGCAAGGTCTTTTAATTCTAAGGTTATACACCTTACAGGCGCCAATGTAACTCCCGATTCATCTGGCCCACGCGACATTTTTTAGTACAATTATTATTTTATTTCTAAAACAATGTGCAGGTTATCACATTTCACGACTTTTCCTGTTTCGTCTGTGATTTTTATTTCGAACAATGATCCGACCTTCCCACAAGCTAATTTTTTAAACTGTAAATTAGGGAATTGTATAATTTCATAATCGCAAAATGCAGCTTTTCCCGACGGAAGAGCTCTTAAAACAGTTGAGGGCCTTCCATCATATAAGTTTTCATCAGTGCTAACTCGTCCAAATGAACATAGAGTAATGAATGTAATGCAAGATCGAGCGGATTTTCCCCCTCAAAAGTAGTTTCGCCTGGTGTAACAACAAATCTTTAGTGTCCTCCTGAGTGTCAGCTTCAAAGCCTAACATTTTAGCTAGCTCTTTATCAAATAAGTAATCTGCTTCTTCAGTTTGAATGTTAATATTGTTTTTAGATTTGCATTGTTAAGTTTGAGAGTAATGCCGAATTTACTCATTGCTTCTTTTAGTGAGCAAAACCCGTAATAACCATCAGGTATTGTTAACTGGTTAAGCTTTGAGCCCTACAACTTTTATAACCTTATTATTGTTCTTGGTTTCGCTTATATTAAACCCTACGACTTTGTAAAATATTTCATGGAGCGCGACCATTTGGTTCCGCAATCGTTATCAATAGCATGTTCTAAATCCGGAGAACTGTCTGAGTTGTTATTGTTACAAACATTTTTAAACGAAAATAAAAATGAGCGCGTTTAAATATACTGATGCAAAATATTCTGTTGGGCCGCACTACCATCTTAAAAATTATAGCAACTGATACTCTTGACATTGCTGTGACCCAGACTGTCACTTTTTCATAAAAAGGTGAGTACTCCATTAAGCAGATATCTTAACCCTCCCTATTAAAAAAGACTACATCGCGAAAGTGTGGTTTAGTCATCCGATGCAGTTTTAATCAGAACCAGTTAAACTTTGCTGTGTTTTGTGCAACAACTGGGTGTGGAGTGTCGTATGCTGATCATTTAAATCATCCTGATCCTTTGGTGAGGTCAGTGTATAGATTTCATTTTTATTACACCTTCAGACGTATTTTGACTGAACTGCGAGCGCCATTACCAAATGACAAAACGTTTAATCCATTCAGCAACAGAATAGATATGAAGGCTTTTGAAAGGATTGTAACGAATTAATATTAATGTTAAGACAGACTTTAGACAAAAGTGGATCTAATCATGGCTTAGCACCCCTTATTTATTGGGGCGTGCACAGAAAATATAAGTATGACTGAATCCTCCTTACACATCTTTCTCTTCAGGCACAGTGTTCACCTGGGTCCATAGAGCAAGAGCATAAAACAGCATGGACAACATTTATCTTAGACATATCTGAGGGCTTAACTAAAGCGGGAATAGAACGAATAAACGACTCTATTCGTACTTACGTTGGTGTTTGCTAGGTTCGCAAGCACAAGCGAGATCGAGCATAACTGATTCTTCTACTGGCCTTGATGCACAAAAACAATACTTAGCAAATTTAGAGGACGCCATTAATTCTACAGTTGATTTACCTTCAAGTATAAAAGGTACCAAAATGTTTTACAATACGCAAGATCGAAAGTAGACTTTGCTGTTGGCACTGGTTTATACATGCTGCCTTCTGACCTCAGACTCCAGGTAGGAACAATAATAAACTACAATAATGAAATCCTTGTGGCAGGTAATGAACAGAAGCTTGGGAAAAAACGACATAAATTCTGAGCCAGTAATATTGCAAACAATAAAAACAACACCCAAGATTAAGTCATCCAATCCCGAGGTTCAAAGCCCAAAGACTGTTGAAGACGCGGACTTCTGTTCGCGATGACCATGAATATGAAAAGACAGCACTTGTTATTGGATTAACTGCCCTAGGATTACTTGGTCTTTATCTTACTAAATAGTAACCCAACTATTAAGAGAACTAATGTCCATAAGTGCTCAGCCATAAAGCCGACTACTTTGCTCGCAGTAGACAAAAGCCAGCTAATAACTTCCCTAATATACCTGGTAAAGAGTCTATAGCTTTACCAGCTAATTTTTTTAATAAACTCGCAAGATGATCAAGCTGTTTCTTTACCCATGATTTATCAGGAGATGGCGATGGAGGCACTGAACTTTGCCCTCCGCCACCGCCTGTAATAGCCATCACCAGTCGTACTTATTGCAAATCCTAAGGCGTTATAACGCTTGCTAATGTGACTCCCTGCTCTCTAAACAGTGTTCGTATTCGTTCTGCTAGCGTTGTGTCTTCATATAAAATTTTTTCGATAGTTTCTCTTATTCTGATCACTTGAGCTCGTAATTGTCTCGGTTAGTAGACGCCGCTTTTAGTATTGCTGCTCTTTCTTTTTCAAGTTTATTTAGTCTTTGTTCTATTCTTTCTTTATCATCACGCCCTAAGTTGGCGTCGTCAGCCTCAGCGAGTTTTTCTTTTTCTCTTTTTATATGCTCATTATTTTACTTAGTTTTGCTAAATTGTCTGTTAATTCACCTCTAATTTTTCTTACATTCCGATTAATGCTCTAATTCTTGCGGGGTATTGGGGGATCATTAATTGTTTTTTAATGCTGTTTCTTTCTGAAAAATGGTTTCTGCTTCTTCTATTACATTTGTTATTTTGTCTGCTATTGGAATTAAATCTTGAAGTTCTATGTTTTGGGGAACTTTTGGGAGTTTCTTGTTGCTTGTTTTGAAGGGTAGCAACTGCTTCCCTATCTAATTTTGGTGGTTCAGCTGCTTCCCTATCTAATTTTGGTGGTTCAGTGTTTTCCCCCTCTTTAATTTTGGGTTTTTGGTTTAGGGAATGCCAAGGCGATCTAGATCTTTTGCCTTAAGTCTTTGGTTAATTGTACTCAAACCTACAAACTTTGATGAGTCTCGTTTATCTGTAAGCAGAAAACGTTTTCCTCGTTCGTCTTTAAAATACAAATGGCCATTCTCATCTCGTTCAAAATCATTAGGGTCTAAAACTACGGGAGTGTTCTATGTTCTAAACTTTTGTAAAATGCTTCGACCGTACTTTCTGTTAATTACGCCGCAATGAGAACGCGAGCGATGCTGTGTTAAAGGAGTTCTTTCATCCATGTCGGCGTCTACAGGATCAATATCATAATCTTCAAAGTCAATTCCGCCATGTTTTAAATAATTAACTTTTTATTTTGTTTTATAAAAATGTCACAAGTATATGGCTCGATTCTTGACCCGCATAGAAAGCTGAAAGAACCCCATGCGGAAGGGAAATAAACGAACATTACAGTACCAAATAATCCCATTCTACTATTGATGCGAAACAAATTCTTACTGTTTAAATTTTTCCGACCTACACGATGATTGATTGTGCCCAGGCTCTGCACGCTTACATTCAAATAGAACTCCGCTTCAACAAAACAGACCCAACCAGAACAGTTTTAGTCCCATAATCTGGGGCGGGCAATCGTTAAGAAAATTTCTATAAACTTGAGGGGAAAGAGTATTTTTCTTTACACAAAGCAGACAAATTTTTAACCTATCTGATCTATGGCTAACCGCGAATGAAAGGAAGATCTTGCGTTTTCCAAGGAATCGCAATGCCGAAGCACTAAAAATATAGAAAGGCGCCGAACACCGCCTCAGGAGCTAAAAGCAGCAAAAAGGCTTTAGCTGTAAGTTATGTGCGTTTGAAATCGCTTTTTTCCATTCTCCCTAGATATTGAGTTGTTAAAGCGCATGCCCCATACTTACAAGGGCATTAAAAGACAGCTGGCATACGAACCAACTTTAATGACTACAAACGTGTTATCAGATTCAACGAGACACCGAAGCAAAGTACAGCAATTTCGAACATCTCGTTAGAGTTTGATGTTTATTAGCAGTTTCTAAATTAGTCAAGGCTGAATGGGCAACAATATGAGTCCACAATTAAGTAATATATTTACGAAACCGTGCGTCCATCAATCAACATATCCTAAAAGCATTCAGCACGCTATATGGAATAATAAATCATATGGTCACAGCAAAATCGGCTAAAGGAATTTTATATGCTGTGTGGAAGATGAAGAACATTTGCAAGAAGCAAGTGAAAAGTATTTTGTATCCAAAAATAACGAAAAGAGCAATGTACAATTGATGTAAGTCCTAACCAAATCAATGCAACGCGACTTCGACCTTATCATCATTTTGACGAGTAAGAAAATTGTTTGGGGGGTGGGGAGGTCAGAATCCAACAGCAGACCTTGCGTCTAAAGAACTACACCTTCACAGTGTTCGGCTTGATAGATTTTTTAACAATCAAAAATAACGGTTTCTTGATTGACCTAAGGACAACAGAGGAATAATCAGTTGGCATGGAAGTGGGAGAACGTGTTAAAGACGAAAACATACAAATTGAGAAAGCAAAAGAAGCCGATAAAGCCACTTACATGTACATTTGGTTATATTAATTGATACACAGCTAATATTGCAAAGAACATATTAGACTCAAATAGAATACTAAATTATTTTTTCATTTATTAAAAAGCATGCCTACTCAAGTTTATCCAAATGTGCCTACAGCGCCAGAGTCGCCTAGAGAAGAATAGTTGAAAACCCCCGGCATAAAAAAACCTTTAGATTAACCAACATTACACAAATGGCCACAAAACTAGAGCAAACCTATCAAAATACAGCAAAACCAAACGAAGGTATCAAGCGCCTTTAATGCTTGTTACATAAGTTATACTGGAGCTTCACTAATAAGCGCCGCATCACATGAACGAGAGTTTGTCACTAAGCCAACGTGCAAAGGCACACCCGCAGCTTTAAACCTCTAGGCGGCTGCTTTATCTCGTCGGCCCTGTGTTCATTTAGCTGTAAGGTGCTGCAAGCAAAAAATATAAAACAAAACTCCAAAAGCACACAGCTATGGTTCAACTAAAAACAGCTAAACATAGTTTTCCTCAACTGATTATAAAAAGCACAAGCTTGCCACAAACATCACGATGAAGAAATTAATCGTTTACAGCCGATTTGATGACTACAAAGACAAAAGTATTATCTTCAAAGAAAGGACGAGGAACAAATTTTTCTCAACAGCCAGAACCCCGATCAGATAAAAAGGAATGGCATAAAAAAAGATTAAACGAACCAATAAACTCTGTTCTAAACAGCACACAATAACAACGCCAAAGGTGTTTATACTTTAGTTTAGGAGATCCAAGCGCAAAAAGTACCATGGATATTGATTATTATTTTTTGATTTAAATAAATATTTGAGTTAGAAAGAAACTCAGCATAGATAAGATATATGAAGGTCAACGAATTGTTTGAAGCAATGCACGAAAATTTATCAAGAGACTGACATATTGATTAGAAGTCATTAATCCAGCAAGCATATCGGCAAGTGTTGCTCATGCTATTTTCTCAAGTTCAGTAAACTAACAATAGACCCTCCTCCAGTTAAAGTAATGTTAGCTGTTTAATCGACTATCTAACAACAATGAAGAAACCTAGAAACAGGGTCTCGCTAAACAGCAGACTATTCTTTCCTCTAATGAATTAACACCGCGGTTGGCAGACCACTGCTTACACTAGTTTTGATGAATCCGCCGAAGAGCTAAAATGAGAGGCCCCCCCCCCCTCTGGTTTGGTCAGAGGGCGAAGTCTTAGAGATCAATTAAAACAGGCTAAGTATGCGCCAATTGAGGCCAGGTCTTACATTCCACTCACCTCCAGCATTAGTGCAAAAAAAAGCAGTTCTAAACATAACAACTACAGAACGACAACAAATGTTACATGTGGTGTGTGCTCGCAAGGCTTCATTACGTCCGCAAAAACGCAGAGAAGCGTTGTCTAAACTATTGGGATTACATTAATGATCTTAACTTAGTGAATATCCTTTCCTGTTATCTGTGATTCCATTGAGCAGTTTGAAGAACAAAACAAACCATAACTGTTAATGGTCTACACATTGGATGAAGAAACAAATCTACAGCAGCCGATTAAAAGTGTCCAAGAACGAGCCCAACAATTGGCGAACCAGACAAAAATCATGTTGACTTACTGCTGATGTTTCACCGCTACCGCATTACACAGTGATCCGCACAATGAATAGATTATTGGCGCATACTACAAAAAATTATGGCAAACAAAATCTGTAGAAAATGTTTAACACGAAATCCATCTGTTAAAGCGGCGAGTGAACATAAGAAACATTGTATCGGCCCATTGACTGTAATACAGACTAATTACGCCCCAGAAGCAGTAAAGGTTAGTTTTAAGAACTGGACACTTGATGCAAAATTCTCCATAGTAGTTTAAGCAGACTTAGAAATCACTCATTTGTTCCTTATGAACGGGCCAGCGCCACAAAAACTTTCCGAAAAACAGTCTTAATGAGTAATCAAGCAGATTGGTTCATTTGCCTTCATTATTGTTAGGTCGATGGCGCTCAATTCAAAACGCCAAAATTATACAGAGATCCATATGCGCTAGAAGATTTTTACAGCGCATGCACAAGTGCCGTAAAGATTGTTTCTAATAATCTGAATTTATCATAAATCATCAATTACGCCTAACAGACAACAACAGTATGACTCCGCCGACACATATGTTTGGATTTTGTGGTTTGACCTCACATCAGACGAAGCCAATCCAACAGTAAGAACCATGACCACATTAGTGGAAAGTTCAGAGAGCAGCGCACAGAATATGCCATCATCAACTAAAGTTTGATCCTAAGACATGGAAGCTGCCCCATCTTCTATCACACTTGCGAGGGGTACGACTCTCATCTTAAAATGAAAGCATAAGGCAATGCTTCAGGGTAACATGGCATTGCACCTCATCAGAAAATAAATGTTTTCACTTTAAATAACATTTCTTTTATGACTCCAATGCAGGCACACTGATGGTTCGTTAGAGTCACTGGCTATGTCCATAAAGTCCTGCCCAATAACGGAAGTATATTTTGACCCAACTCTCGTTAGAAAGGGTGTTTACCCTTATGAGTACATGAACTGTTGGGAACGGTTGATGAAGATACACTTCACCTAAAGGCGCGTTCTTTTCTATCATAGAGGAAAGGACACAGTGATTCTGATTACCACATGCTCAAGATGCGTGGCAGAAGTAAGAAGTGTAAAACGATGGGAGACTACAAGATTCATAACATGATGGCTGGATGTAAGTTTGTTGGCGACGTCTTTTGAGACTTACAAAAATACCTGCATGAAACATTATAGCCCTGGATCTCGCATTATATTTCGGCGCCCGGGAAGAGTTGGGAACGCTTCTTAAAGTTCCTGGAGTACATAATGATTTAATGTCTAACCTGCAAAGAATCAGATGATTGAAAACCGATTGCGTGGAGGAATTAGTATGCGACGCAATCATTACTGTAAAGCAAACGAACAACTACTTGGACACTATGAACCACGGTAAAAAAGGTCTAACTATCTCATGTATTTAGATGCAAACAATCAGTATTGTTGGGCAAATGGCGCAATCACTTCAATACGTAACTTAAAATTACACAAGCGGCGTTACAAAAAAATTTACAAAGGAGCATTAAAGTGGTTTGAGCAGTTTGGCGCCGTGTCAACAGCGCGGAACCAATCTAGAAGTAGACTTAGAATATCCTCATGAACTCCATGACATGCATAAAGACTATCCGTTAGCCGCAGAAAGCCTAAAGATGAATCCCAATAGAGCCGCCTAAACTTGTGCCTAATCTTCGGGGCAAAAAAAAAAATGTCTGCCATACCGACTCTACAATTTGTATTTAAGACACGGTTTGAAGTTGGCAGCTGTTCATCGTTCATAAATTGCTTTTGATTCAAACCAGTTCATGAAACCATACATCATGAGGAAACACGATCTCAGAACTACATCCACAGATGCATCGAAAGACTTATTTCAAGCTGATGAACAACAGCTGCATTGGAAAGACTATGAAAATTCCGCCACAAGCGCAAAGAAGTCGATTGGTCACCGAGAGAACGAACAATTAAGCAGACATCTAAACCCTAATATCATGACTTCAGAAGATTTCATATCACTAATTTGGTATAAAGATGAAAAAAAGAAAGTCACATTGACAACCCAGTATATATTTGGTTTACTTTTATTAGAAATTAATCAAAGCTTTTAATGTTAGAGGTTCTTTAGACGTACTTATACACCCCGTATCCTGATCCAGAGTACATTACACAGATACAGATAGTTTTGTTATAGATATCCCAACTGAAGACATCTATCAATAAATACATGGAATATATAAGTAGCTAAAGGCATGCGGGATGGTAATCGACACATCCGATTACCCTAACGATTCACCATTGCATTCACTTACTAACAGAAGTTTTAGGAAAGATGAAGGATGAATTATCTGAAGGTGACAAGGATATGTGGGGTTAAGAACGAAAATTGTACAGTATTTTCGAGCCAGGAAACAACCATTAAGAAAGCAAAAGGAATATCTCGCAGTGTTGTGCGTCAAACAATACGCATGAACAAACTACAAAAAGCATTGTTTGACAATAAGACTTTTCAATCATGACAACGTAAAACTCGATCTAATCTACATGAGATCAACACAACGGTTGAAACAAAGAAGTCATTAGATATAACAAACACAAAACAGTATTGTAAATCCCCAGAGTTTTCATAAGCAATGGACATTATAGAACCGTCAATTTAATTAAGCGGACTGTGTCTGGTGGGATTATCTGCAGTTCTCTTTTTACAAAAGATTCTTTAGAGAGAGCAGCAGTTTTCGTTGTGTCCCAGTTTCTCGTAAATAATACCACGGGCGGATTTTTTCATTTTTACAAATCTTTTTATTTCGTAAGGATCCAACACTCCAAACTGGATCGGTTTGCCCTGATGCGTGTGTCCCAATCTGCTTCCCCGGTAAAATAAAGGTACCTTACTTTCAAGCCAAACGTAATAGTATGCTGGTGGTACTGAGTCTTCCATCAACATTTATTGTTTTTCCCTTTGATTAGCTTGTACTGGTTATTTTAGACCTTAAATTCTTCATTATTCATTGCGCGCAAAACTAAGGGCAGTCTTCTAAAAAACCCATTCTGTGTTGCGTAATTGTCAATAAGCACTCTGTGATACTGGTAGGAAAAAGTCTTTCAGCTAACGTTTGTTAAAAGTTTTCGACTAAAGCCTGTGATCTTTGAACTCCCGGAATGCCTCATTTATGGTAACTGCTATGTTTCAAACAATAATTGATTCACTTGCCCTTTAATTCTTTTCACATCACCTAGAATCATGCGAGGGTAATTAACGGGCCTTACGTTGGTAATATCAGCAGTATGCAACAGCAACAGCAGAGGCACACTTTTGTGTTAATGGTCTGCATTTTGTATCATGAAGCTTTTTCAAAGACAGTAATGCATTCCTTTAAAATCTTTTCCGTCTAATCGTATAAACAGAGGGTAAATATAGAAGTCCATTTGATGGGGTTCGTTTGGAGTTGTATTGACAAAGTGTGGTCACTGTATACGTCTAGGTGCAGGTAAATAAATTTGCCAAATCGCTTGTTTTAGATAACCATTCCTCTCGCTTGTTTGTCACTAACTCCAGCAGCTTCTTAGCTATATTGGATTGCGTAATTCCCTTCCAATCCTATGGGTGAATAATAGATTTTGTTCATTTTTTATTCCGCCAATATTATGCTCAACAAAATAGACAACAGTCATGCATCGACAATAAACGTGCGATTTCTGCGGTCCTTTTGTTTTTCTGATTGTTGATAAAAGTCTCAGAATAGTGGTGGGGCTTGTCCGATAGGTTTGCCTGTTACAAGATAAATATTCTTTTATTTCTTGATCACCATCTTTAATGTGTAAGCTGCATGTCCCTGTTTTATCAGTTAGTTATTAATGAAATCTAACTGCTCAATCTCTGCATTTACCAAATGATCTTGTGCAGGCAGCTAGTTGCTACCACAGCTTTGTTTATGTCTATTTTCTCTCGCCTCATCCCGTATTTACTAAATGCGTAATTAACTTCCGCTAAAAGCCAGCGCATTTACCATCAGCGCCACCAATCAATCATAACGAGTGAAGCCATATTTTAATAAAGTAATTTTTTTACATATTTATAATCCAGGAAATATTCTTGCTAACAAAAATGCTTTCGTAGCAAATGAAGCTTGCAATAATATCAATACACTTGCTAATCCTCAAAGTCAGTTTGCCAAGAATCTGCCGTTTTATTTACAGCTTTTACCAGCATTGAGTATCCCAAACATAGCCTCCAAAAACAGCAGAATGGTATACCAAGGTTGCAAGATTATTTTTTTTCGGCGGCTCATTTTTAAAAAATAAAATAAATATAATTAATACAAACTGAACAGCGATGAACTGCTAGAGCTACAGAGCGCCTACACTGTCGTATGGACTTACAAATGAAGAAGTTGACGACCAAGCTAATATGCCTACAACGGAAAGGAATGTATTCTTTATGCAGCATGGTGGGTAAAACAAAACAGTTCTCTTGGAACTGGAATTCAGCATAGAACAGAATCAACAGATGTCCGCCCGCAAGACATTATAAAGTATCATAACAGTATGAACGCAGCTGGGGTCAAAAAGAATGGTGAAAAGTGTAGGACAACCGTTCTTAATTGTACCACTAAACTAGTCAGTAATTTGCTCCCATT
>CM031599.1:91657354-91659854 GCA_018398815.1 Conus ventricosus | reverse complement strand
TCTCTCTCTCTCTCTCTCCCTCTCTCTCTCTCCACGCACATTCATACGCATACAGCCCATGCACTCGCGTGCGCATACACATACGTTGAACGGCGCACGAATTCACGCATGCATGCACGCAAATATGCGCACATACGTACAAACAGACAGATACTTATACACACACACACTTACCCATATATACATAGATTCACACACACACACACACACACACACACACACACACACACACACACACACACACACACACACACACACACACACACACACACACACGCACGCACGCGCGCACGCACGCACGCACGCTCGCACTCTCTCCACACATTTCAGTCAGGCTTTCGTCGAAATCACTCATGCCACACGACCTTAACACGCCTCTGTGATACATGGCTATCAGCCATCAACGAAAGAAAACTCACTGGAACTGTTTTCCTCGATTTTAGGAAAGCGTTTGATCTTGTAGACGACAACATATTATTAAAAAAAAATGACTGCATATGTTCAAAATCCGGCAGTAGTCACCTTCTTTCAGTCATATCTTGAAAACAGGACCCAGCGTGTTTACTTAAACGGTACTTATTCCTCTGAAGGAATAGTGAGCTGTGGCGTTCCACAAGGCTCTGCCCTTGGACCTCTTCTCTTCTGTATTTTATAAATGACCTACCGATGCACATATCTCACAATGATGTCATCTGTGATCTGTTCGCTGACGATAGTTCTCTTCACTGTAGTGATATAAACATCATGCCTGTACAAATATCGTTACAACAAAGTATAACTGATGTCTTAGAATGGTGCAACCAAAACCGAATGGTCCTTAATCCGCACAAAACAAAATGTATGGTCCTAGCATCGAGACAGAAACATCAACGACAGCATCTTATGTTGAGCCTAAAAATGAGTGAAACCTTGATCGAGCAGGTTACCGAACACCGTGTCTTAGGCGTGATTATTGATGAGAATTTTAAATGGCAATCACATATAAATCATGTTTGCAAACAGTTGGCTCGCAATTTGTTTTTACTCAATAAACTCAGTTATTATGTTGAACCACACATCCGGAAATTATTTTTTGAAGCCCATTGCCTTTCTCACATCAACTATGCGTCCACTGTCTGGAGTGGTGCCGGTGAAAATCACATAAAAAAGATCAACTCTATGCATAGACGGGGAATTAAGCTGATTCTTCCCGACAAGTCTCTATCAACCACGGGCAAATTCGCAAAACTAATGATGTTACCACTGCAGAGCCAACTGACCTATAATAAGGCAGTACTAATGTTTAAAGTCCACGCAAACATGGCGCCAACATATCTTGCTGAGTTTATCCAAATGGCAACAACGCGATATGATTCAAATAATTACATTTTACCACGTGTCCGCATTGAATTGTTCAAATCTAGTTTTGCATTTTTTTGTCCATCTGTGTGGAACTCTCTTCCTCCGTATGCCAAAACATGTCAATCACTGCCGTCCTTCAAATCAGCAGTACTTAAACATTTACTTGGAACAATAAATCTAACCTTTTGATCATAGTTACAACGCCCTACTTTTATGCTTGCCTTTATATTAGCTAATGAAAATGTGTGTGTGTGTGTGTGTGTGTGTGTGTGTGTGTGTGTGTGTGTGTGTGTGTGTGTGTGTAGGGTGGGGGGTGGTGGGGGGGGGTGGTGGTGTGTGGGGTGTGGGTGTGGGTGTGCGCGTGCGTGCGTGTGTGTGTGGGCGTGTGCATGCATGTGAGCGCGCGCGCGTACGTGTTTGATTGTCTTTGTGTAATTTTGTAATGGATTTTGTGTATGTGTGTGTGTGTGTGTGTGTGTGTGTGTGTGTGTGTGTGTGTGGTGTTACATTTTATAATTATTATTCTTATTACTATTGTTATTGTTAATATGTTGCTATATTCTGTATTGTTTCTGTCATTATTAATATGTGCAGTCTGTTTAGTTGAATATTGTAGAATAGCAAGGACAGATTGGAAGAATAGGCACTGCCTAAAATCTCTATCCTTGAGTAATAAAGTTTTTGAGTCTTGAGTCTTGAGTCTCTCACGCACGCTCGCACGCACGCTCGCACACAGGCACGCACGCACGCACGCACGCACGCACGCACGCACGCACGCACGCGCATTCGCACACACACACACACACACACATACACACACACACACACACACACACACACACACACCTTTGCACACGTGTGTTCATTTTGCACTTACACACACGTATGTTCACTTCAGAGGGCGTAATGATTATGTGTTAAAGACGGCTATTTCAAAAACGATTATGCCACTTTGAAATACAGGTACAGGCTCAGAAAAGAGAGAGAGAGAGAGAGAGAGAGAGAGAGAGAGAGAGAGAGAGAGAGGTGGGTGGGTGGGGTTCCGTTTTCAGTTTCATCACGGAGGTGTCACTAGTCCGCACCCTATCTATGAAGTTTTGATATCACACTGCGCAAGATTGACAGCGGATGAATTCATGACTAAGCTGAGAGGGTTAAG
>CM031599.1:91642354-91649854 GCA_018398815.1 Conus ventricosus | reverse complement strand
ATGATACTAGTAATTGCAACAGTAATAATGGTAGAATGGAAGTGAACGAAGGGGTATGGTGGGTTGATCGAGAGAGAGAGAGAGAGAGAGAGAGAGAGAGAGAGAGAGAGAGAGAGAGAGAGAGAAAAGAGAGAGAGAGAGAGAGAGAGAGAGAGAGAGAGAGAGGAAGAGAGAGACCGAGAGAGAGGAAGAGAAAGAGAGACGCCACTGCTTCTTAAGAAGGGTTGTGTGTATACACGCCAGTCTCAACAACATTATTTTAAGCGAATCCTTGCTCACTGCCCAGTATTACGACAAAGCGCATAGGGAGGGAGGGAGGGAGGGAGAGAGAGAGAGAGAGAGAGAGAGAAGAGAGAGAGAGAGAGAGAGAGAGGGAGAGAGAGAGAGACGGACAGACAGATAGACAGACAGACAGACATATAGACAAACAGAGAGAGAGAGAGAGAGAGACGGACAGACAGATAGACAGACAGACAGACATATAGACAAACAGAGAGAGAGAGAGAGAGAGAGAGAGAGAGAGAGAGAGAGAGAGAGAGAGAGAGAGAGACGGACAGACAAACAGACAGAGAGAGAGAGAGAGAGAGAAAGAGAGAGAGAGAGACGGACAGACAAACAGAGAGAGAGAGAGAGAGAGCGCGTTAATACTGTGTGCTCCCACCCCACCACAGACGTAGCCTAGCCTAATAGTAATCTTCTGCCAAAGCTGATAAGTCATATCTCATTACCTACCCTCCCACACCACTCCACCCACCCACCCACCCACCCTCTTTCCTCCTCCGTCTTTCCATCTCCCCCTGCCTCCCTTTCCCCTAAGTTTCAGACTAGTTTTTTTTGTTTTTTTGTTTTTTTGCATAGTTGTTATACTGATCTTCTCAGTACCATCGAATGAGACTCTAAACCGAGGTTCCGTGTGTGAACGCATGCCTAACATCTTGCACACACGTCAAATCCCATCACCAACTTTCGGAAGAGTAGGCCAGTTTGGCCGTTGGTATGGATGACACGTTACACATAGCATGCACCCTGCGTGAGAAATGGAAAGAATGAAGGAAGTAAGGAAAATGAGTGATCGATATTGAACAATACTGACTGGATGACACGGGAAACGACTGAATGAAGCGCCAGCTGGCAGCTCTTCAGTCGGCACTACCCAGGTAGGCAGCCCTTTGTGTAAACGAGTGTTGATTGTAAAGCGCTTAGAGCTTGGCCTCTAGCCGAGAATAGGCGCTATATAAGTATTCATTGTTATTATTATTACCAGGGCCGAAGAATGCAACCAGCCCACACACACACAAAAAAAAAGAAAACGAAAAAAAAAAAAGAAAAAAAAAAGAAAAAGGAAAAGGAGGTAAGGTAAGGTAATGTTGCTTATAGCCCAGCCGACCGCAAAGGGCCATATCAGGGCTGTAACCACGTTAAAATCAACCCACAAGTCATAAAAAAAAACACCTTTCACACATCTCTTTAAAATACATCTTCTAAAAGCGTACCAGAAACTTCGTTAAAAGAAAAAGGAAAGGAAAAGAAAGGAGAAAACAACAAAAACAAACAAAAAACAAACAAACAAAACAAAAAAAAGGAGGGGGGGGGGGGGGGGGGGGGAAGAAAAGAAAAAGAAAGGGAGAAACAGCACCACAATCAACAAACAACAACGACAACAAACAAACATCAACATCCACCAGTAGTAAGTTTTCGTGAGACAACCAAGGCAGCTTTAATGCCAGCTTACGTCTTCATTTAGTTGGAAATGGCGATATCTTAGACGTGTGTTGTGTGGGGAGGGGGGGGGGGGGGGGGGGGGGGGGGGGGGGGGGGGGGATGGTAAAGTGGAGGGGGGAGGAGGGAGAGGAGGGGAACGCACAGGTGTGTGTGTGTGGTGTGGTGTGTGTGTGTGTGTGTGTGTGTGTGTGTGTGTGTGTCGCGGGGGTGCGGGGATGTAGAGAGGTAAGGTAAGCGGTGATTCAGGGACATGGGAGCATAGGGTGGAGTTGGGGGGGGGGGATGTAGAGAGGTAAGGTAAGCGGTGATTCAGGGACATGGAGCATAGGGTGGAGTTGGGGGGGGGGGGATGTAGAGAGGTAAGGTAAGCGGTGATTCAGGGACATGGGAGCATAGGGTGGAGTTGGGGGGGAGGGGGATGTAGAGAGGTAAGGTAAGCGGTGATTCAGGGACATGGGAGCATAGGGTGAGTTTGGGGGGGGGGGGGGATGTAGAGAGGTAAGGTAAGCGGTGATTCAGGGACATGGGAGCATAGGGTGGAGTTGGGGGGGGGGGGGGGGGGGTGTAGAGAGGTAAGGTAAGCGGTGATTCAGGGACATGGGAAGCATAGGGTGGAGTTGGGGGGGGGGGGGGGATGTAGAGAGGTAAGGTAAGCGGTGATTCAGGGACATGGGAGCATAGGGTGGAGTTGGGGGGGGGGGGGGGGATGTAGAGAGGTAAGGTAAGCAGTGATTCAGGGACATGGGAGCATAGGGTGGGTTGGGGGGGGGGGGGGGGGATGTAGAGAGGTAAGGTAAGCGGTGATTCAGGGACATGGGAGCATAGGGTGGAGTTGGGGGGGGGGGGGGGGGGGGGGGGGAGATGGAACTGTGGGAGATAGGACTCGTACTGTTTCTTTTTTGATATCTCAGCAGAATTTGTAAGGAATGCAAGGAGGACGGGTGGGGTGGTGGGAGGGAGAGAGAGAGAGAGAGAGAGAGAGAGAGAGAGAGAGAGAGAGAGAGAGAGAGAGAGAGAGAGCACGCACACACGCACGCACGCACGCAACGCACGCACTCACGCACACACACACCACACACACACACACACACACACACACACAAAACACACACACACACACACACACACCACACGGACGAAACTGTAGAAAAAAAACCAGTTGTGTAGAGATAGAGGGTAATACATCAAGCGGAGGAGAAGCAATGGAAGGTGGGTAGTGGGGGAGAGAGAGAGGGTGGTGACTCACCAGATAACCTCCCCTGTCCCGCCTCACGACCAAACGTTCTGGCGATCGACGTTAATTGGGCTAATTATTATAATCCTCCTGTTTGGTTCCTCCGAGATAATTTGACTAACGCCCTAAACAGCATTCTTTTCGATTTGTTTCTGGGGAGAAAAATTTTAGAAATGGTCTTCCAGGCAAAAGTTCTTTCAATGTCCTTCGAATGAGACTATAAACCGAGGTTCCGTTTGTGAACGGACGCATAACATATTGCACACACATCACATCAAATCGCCAACTTTCGGAAGAGAAGGCCAGTTTGGCCGTTGGTATGGACAGAGCATACTACATTACGTATGCTCTGGTATGGATAACATATTACACATAGCATGCACCCTGCGTAAGAAATGGAAAGAATGAAGGAAGTAAGAAATTTGAGTGAACGATATTGAATGATAATTATGGATTGGATGACACGGGAAACGACTGAATGAAGCGCCAGCTGGCAGTTCTTCAATCGGCACTACCAGGTAGGCTGCTCGTTGTGTAGACGAGTGTGGTTTGTAAAGCGCTTAGAGCTTGGTCTCTAGCCGAGAATAGGCGCTATGTAAGTATTCATTATAATTATGGTATAGACCTCTATTCAGCTTCCCGTGTTTTACCCTCAGCTTCTTGTTTTAAGACGTGTTGATGGTGTTTCTTCGTGAGACGTTTAACTGCAACTTCATCGGTGTCGTCTTTCGTGCCCTTCCGATGCTTCACCCCCACGCCGCTCCTTTCATCTCCTGTGTCCACAACCACATCCAGTCCTACTGTCAGTTTGTAATGATGCGAGAGATTCCGTTGAACACTGTGCATCTGTGAAAAGGTAGATCTAAGATGTTTTTTTTTTGGACCAAAGTGGATGAAATAACTAGACATGTAGAGAGAAATGTCAAAACACGCATGCGATGTTAATACGATCACATCTTATTTTGTACTTTCTGATATTGGTCAACGGATTTTTATGCAGCTGGCACGCTTGACTTCATGTCATATTTCCCCAAGCTGTACATATACAAGTGTAAAATAGATAAAAATAGATAATGACAGGCTAATCATTTGAGACTCTTCTGGTGTGATGATCAATGGGGGCAATGATGATGATAAAGACAATGCTCTTGGGAGAGTTCTATCCCGGATTCTTCAAAACCATGACAGGGCTGCACTCTGCATTTCTTTCCACAGTCTCTTCCGGCGTCAGTCAACCAGGCCCGAGAGATACAGACATTTTTAAGAGTGTTGGTAAAGCGTTTGTTTGAGCCACACTCTCGGGGAGACGCATCCATTCAAATGGATGAATCGTGAAAGTTTGGTTCTAGACTTCCCTTTTAATTAAGTTTACAGCACATTCACTGACTCTGAAGAGGCGTCGGCCGGTGCCGAACAATTCCACAGATATATGCACCGATGGGATTTGAACTCATGACCTCTTAACTGAAGCACGCGATGTGACCATTGAAATACGGTATGGTCAAAAAAAAAAAAGATGCAAAGCATATAAACGTACTCCCAGTAAGTAGTAGTACAACACAAAGAAAAACATATGAATCAGCTACTATAGCACTTTCTCCCTTTTGATGGTAGAAATTTTGTATGTAACGGAAAAGAAAAAAAAATCCGCTGTACCCGGCGGGGAAACGAACTCGGGTCTCCCGCGCGACAGGTGGGGACACTATCCACTATACTACCGAGGCGCTTCCAATGTTTAGTTACACTTAAGCTTATAAACCGTTATTGCTTAAACTGTACATAACAAAATTTTCATTTATAGCCGTTAGTAACGGCTATTCAGGTAAAATAAGATATCGGGCATCATCCGTGAGCCATTATGAACATATCTACAAATTTTCAGAAACATCGGTCCAGCAGTTTTGTCTGGAGCGAGTGGAACACATTTTGACCACGGACAGACAGACACACAGACAGCATTTCTTCGTTCCCATTGTAAAGTACTCCCTGTTCTTTAAGAACTGGGAGTACAAAAAGCTTCGGTGGCAGGTCACCAAAGACAATAACTGTAAATGAACGTAATGTAAAGTATGCACAGGCATACATGATGTGAGAAATCATAGGATAGAAAACGTACATTGTTTTGAAAGATCCTATACATTCAGTTCACTCGCGATATAAATTCGAGGGTACGAACTCATCATGTACACTCATGCGAGAAATCCAAGGGTATACATTAATATGCCTCTTCAACACAGCAGTCACGGCAGAAATCCTAGGATATAAACATACTTCACACACTCAGGCGAGGAATCCTGTGGCACGTCTCTGACGGGTGTTACTGCTGGCATAAAACCCGACACAAAGACCGGAGAGGAGTGTTGCAGGAATTATTTCATGGTGCTGAATTTTCAGCCTGCCAAACATTTCAGCAGCTTTCAAAGAGAAAGGGACGTTTGTCAGGTGCTGAAGAACAAAAAGAAAGAAAGGAACAGATTGCGTTTTCAAACAAACATTTGCATTTTCTCTCCCTTCTCCATCCCCCCCCCCCCCCCCCCCCCCCCCCCCCCCCCCCCCTCTTTTTCCGGGCCCCCTCTCCCCCCCCCCCCCCCCCATTTCTTCCCCTTCAAAGGCGCTCCACGCTTCTCATGCCCCGGCTCCCACTCCCACACCACCCCCACAACCCAGCCCCACCCACACCACACCCACACACCCACACCCACCACCACCACACACCACACACACACACACCCCCACCACCACACACACGCACACCACACCACCACACACCCACACCACACCACACACACACACACACACACACCACACACACACACACACCTTCACATACAACAAAACAACACACCACCATAAAAACTACAACACACCACTCACACAGATCACACCACGTATGCGCTACACGGCCGGTACACGGGACGCGGCGCGCACACATACACGCACACACGAAAGAGAGAGAGAGAGAGAGAGAGAGAGGGAAGGAGACAGACAGACAGACAGACAGACAGACAGACAGACAGAGAGTGAGGGAAGGAGACAGACAGACAGACAGACAGACAGACAGAACACACACACACACACACACACACACACACACACACAACACACACACACACACACACACACACGCACACACAGAGCATACACACTAAGCGACGGACTCCATGCTCCCAAGCAAGTGAGTAATATGAGAGCCAGGCGATGAAGGGTCCAGAGATAACCCTTGCCTGATGCTTCCTGCCTGGCCGTCACCCCTCTCCCTCCCTCCCTCCCATGGCCACCCTCTGCTTCAGTCTAGCCCAGCCCTTTCCTCTCTCCACCATCTTCGTCCGTTTCTCCCTACCTCCTCTTCGTTATCATCAAGACTGGCTGTACTGAAGCCCACAGAAGGTAGCAGTCATAATTATCATCAAGACTGGCTGTACTGAAGCCTACAGAAGGTTGCAGTCATAATTATTATCAGGCTGGGAGTTGGGGAGTCAAATGTTCAACCAGCAGGTTCCCTTGCTCATCTCTCATTAGTTGCACAGCCTGGCTGACCACACGTGAGGTGGGTAGGGTTGCTGGAATGCAGTCCGTGGAGGCTAGCGTCCACATGAGACTTCTCAGTCAGGGATGACTAGTTGCTTTAGGGCCTACAAGTCAGGGAGGGCGTGGAGGAGGGGAGGTGGGGAGGGAGGATAGGGAAGGAGGGGGTTGGAAACGGGAGAAGTGGGGCGCGTAGGCGGGGAGTAAGGGAGAGGATATGAGAGTCGGGACGGTGGTGATGATAGGGAGGGAGAAGGTAGGGGAGAGAGCATAGAGGTTGTGTAAGGGACTAGGTGGAGAGAGATAAGGGGAACATATGTACCGGTGTGCGTTTCCTAGCCGCGGCGTCGCTAGATTTCGTGAGGAAGGCGAGACTGGAGTGCTATGTTTCTTTTTCAACATCTCGCGAGGAGCAAAGCTAGGTATTAGCAGCCGAGAAAGTGAAAGCCCTTTCCCTTTCTCTGGTATTAGTCCGATTTCTCAGGTAGCATTTTGTAGAAGATTTTAGCTTGCTGTTAGAAGCGTGCGAGGTATAATCATGGCGGCTCGGTTTATGGGATTCATGTTTCATGACGAATTTTGTTTAAAGCAGGCCTACGGCAGTAACCGCTTCTAATTGGCAGCAGCGTCGAGTGGCATCGCAGTGAGCAATCTGTTAAGTCACAAATTATTCCTGTTGTTGAAAAGCACTCCAGATATGTGTTCTCATGCTGGTTTTTTTTTTTAAAAATGTACACATTCAGTTGCAACGGTGTCAGTGTGTCACGTCCCTCTTTTTCCTCTACCCACACCCTCTAACATGACTTAACAGATAAACTGAGACTTTGTTTACAATAATGTGTTACAAGTCTGTTACAATAAGAAGAGTCGAGCGACGTCAACCAGACTTTCGACGTCAGCATCAGCACACGTGTCTTACAAAGATCATAGAATCTGGATCCAGATTCAGAAACCCGTCGGTCGGAAAGAAAAGTGGCCAATGAAATCAGCCTCCGCCTAGCACAGACTCTCAAGGCATT
>CM031599.1:91634854-91637354 GCA_018398815.1 Conus ventricosus | reverse complement strand
AACTGTCAAAGTTTATGTCACGGATATTTTTAATTTCCCATGAAAGTATTTCACATGATAGATATTCATCTTTCGTGACATTAATTTCACAGTGTTTATGTTCAGAGAAAAATCATAATGATCTTGCTGATCGGATCCTCCATCCGCCGTTTGATCCGGGTCCTTGCCACGGGTCAGCAACGAAGTTCAGTGGATTAATTCATTTGCCACATTCCGTCTTTTGACCGAGTTTGGCCAAAATCGGCTCAGTAATTTTCACGCAGTCTTTCTGACAAACAAACAAACAAATAAACCAGCGGATGTTCGTATGAACGCGACTTTCGTGGCGGGAGCAATATAGTCGCTAGTGTAATAAAGCAGAAATTTCATCAAGCAGGCTTTGGCACTTCTTCAGGCTACCATCATTAGAAGTGCTTTAGCTTGAACCCCCCCAGCCCTGATCCCCAGCCACCCCCACCCTGTCCACCTAACCACCTTCTCACTCCACCCCATCCTGAAATTTGACATGAAGACTTTTATAGTCTGCTTTATCTTTTCTTTCTTTTTTTCATATCCTTTCTCTCTTCTTTCTTTCCTTCTTCCCCACCTGTTTCCCCTTTTCTTTCTTTCTTTCTTTCTACCTCTCTGTTAGTCGATTAGCCCACTACACAAGCAGTGGTTTGAAATACTTTTTGTGTATTTGTGGATACACTGTAATACTGGTTAGTCCTATTCAACGACGACTGTTATTTCAAACCGGAGTAACAGGACAATTGTGGTGTGTTTTTTTATGTAGTCAAAAGATGTTACTTCAGTAAGCGGTTTTTTTTTTTTTTTTTTTTTTTTAACAAAAAGTGTTAACACAGGAAGCATATGATTCAACAGAATACTGCACATCTGTACTCCGTAGAGAGTTAACAGCGCTATTTATAAGGACCGGGAAAGCGACTACGGACAAAATGACGTCAGCACTGGTTTGTGTGATGATGACGATTTTGCCAGAGATGGTCAGGTCTGGGGGTCATGCTTCAGTGCTGTCCGCCAGCTGGGGGTCAGAGGAGCTGTGACTTGCAATTAACGGCTGATTAGTGTCACACCTGCTGGGATCTCTAATGAGACAGTAGGTAATGAGGATGGACTCTATCATGACCTGTGGTGGAGCCCCGTCTGTGAAAATCATTACGGTTATTTCTCCGCCCGCCGCCCCTTTGTGAAAGGTACGACGGTAATGTATGGTCGTTTATTAGCTTCAAAAGGTCGTTGTTGCTGTCATCGCAATAAGAACAGTATTTATCAACGGGAAAATAATAACGATTACTATTTCTCGTGAAAGAACTTACAGTGTGAATAACACGGTGAATATGATGCAGAAGCAGTCACTTTCAAGTGAAAATAACTATCTTCATCGGTTTTTGTGCTGTTAAGGCATACGATGATGAATTCAAAGAAAAAAATAAATTCATGAGCCCAGTAAGACATGAGGAGTGAACAGTTAATTATGGCTGATGTTTTCGTCATCCGGCATTCTGAGCCTTTCCGAATGTATTGTCTTCACGCTTACAGTTCTTGCTGTGATGACAATGTTAACAGTGTGTATGCCTGTACATCAGAGTGATTGCTTTCGAGAGACATAATAATATAGATATTCTTTTGAGAGACATTATGATTATTTTCCTGAATGGTAACTGCTTATGTGAGTCATAATTACCGTTTTACCGTTGATCACGTTTGACTACTATATGAGGCCGAAAAGCAAGAAAATGAGTATTATGCACAACATCAGAAATCATTGATTGTTCTCATGGAGGAAAAAAAGGGCTTTTAAAACTTTTTGAAATCCATACCAATATTATTAAGGACTGTGGGCTTTTTTGTTTACCCTGTAACAGTAGACACCTAAGATATAGTCTTGCGACTTTTTGAATACCTTATGACAAGGGTGTTTCTTGAAGACAGAGAGAGAGAGGAGAGAGAGAGAGAGAGAGAGAGAGAGAGAGAGAGAGAGAGAGAGAAGAGAGAACCACTAGTCTTGTGTGTTTGTCTGTTTGTTTGTGGGGTAGTCGGGTGGTTACAGCAGCAGGCCTCCGTCGGTCATAGCTGACCATGGATAGAGCGTATCCCACCTAACATTTAGCTAGCATCCGGGCTGTCTGCTCGACCCGAGCAGCGTTGCCTGTGGCTGTAGAGACCGATGCGAGAGTGGCAGCCTCTGTCGCAGCGGTCACATCTGTATGTGGACACTGCGTTGTTGGCTGTCATCGCCTTTCTGCGGGCTCGCTTTGCTGTTCCAGCAGCTGTCAGGTTGTCTTCGCCAATCTGCAGCTGTTTCTTGAGAGTGCTTCTCCAGCTGTTGCGGTCTGCTGCGAGGTCCTCCCAGGACTCAAGTGTTAATCTCAAGCGCCTTCATGTCTCTTTTGCAAACGTCTTTGTATCTCAGCTGTGCGCGGCCACTGCTTCTCTGCCCTGCGGCAAGCTCTCCGTAGAAGACGTCTTTTGGGATGCGACCGTCCTCCATGCGACG
>CM031599.1:91624854-91629854 GCA_018398815.1 Conus ventricosus | reverse complement strand
TTTGGCCGTTGGTATAGACGACACGTTACACATAGCCATAGCATGCACCTTCCCCGGAGTGGGAGTATGGCTGCCTTAATGGCGGGATGAAAAAAAAAAGGTCATACACACAAAACTCCACTCCCTTTGTCGGGTAGATGGGATTCATCCTTGCCTGTCTATACAGGGTGTGCCGGCAGGAGTATCAGCCTGCGTATGCAGAAGAAAAAAAAGAAAAAAAGAAAGAAGAGCAAGAAATGACGCAGTATGATTCAGACAGGAACCCCCCCCCCCCCTCCCCCCACCATGAAGGAACACAGTGTGACTCGGACATGACACCATCCACATACGAGAAGTGGACATACTGCAGTACGTACAGAACACTACACCATACCGGGAAGAGACACACAGACAGAGACACAGACAGGATCCTGTACTACACCAAGAAGGAACTTAGTGAGATACAGACAGGATCCTGTACTACACCAAGAAGGAACTTAGTGAGATACAGACAGGATCCTGTACTACACCAAGAAGGAACTTAGTGAGATACAGACAGGATCCTGTACTACACCAAGAAGGAACTCAGTGTGATACAGACAGGATCCTGTACTACACCAAGAAGGAACTCAGTGTGATACAGACAGGATCCTGTACTACACCAAGAAGGAACTTAGTGTGATACAGACAGGATCCTGTACTACACCAAGAAGGAACTTAGTGTGATACAGACAGGATCCTGTACTACACCAAGAAGGAACTCAGTGTGATACAGACAGGATCCTGTACTACACCAAGAAGGAACTTAGTGTGATACAGACAGGATCCTGTACTACACCAAGAAGGAACTCAGTGTGATACAGACAGGATCCTGTACTACACCAAGAAGGAACTCAGTGAGATACAGACAGGATCCTGTACTACACCAAGAAGGAACTCAGTGTGATACAGACAGGATCCTGTACTACACCAAGAAGGAACTTAGTGAGATACAGACAGGATCCTGTACTACACCAAGAAGGAACTTAGTGTGATACAGACAGGATCCTGTACTACACCAAGAAGGAACTTAGTGAGATACAGACAGGATCCTGTACTACACCAAGAAGGAACTCAGTGTGATACAGACAGGATCCTGTACTACACCAAGAAGGAACTTAGTGAGATACAGACAGGATCCTGTACTACACCAAGAAGGAACTCAGTGTGATACAGACAGGATCCTGTACTACACCAAGAAGGAACTCAGTGTGATACAGACAGGATCCTGTACTACACCAAGAAGGAACTCAGTGTGATACAGACAGGATCCTGTACTACACCAAGAAGGAACTTAGTGTGATACAGACAGGATCCTGTACTACACCAAGAAGGAACTCAGTGTGATACAGACAGGATCCTGTACTACACCAAGAAGGAACTCAGTGTGATACAGACAGGATCCTGTACTACACCAAGAAGGAACTCAGTGTGATACAGACAGGATCCTGTACTACACCAAGAAGGAACTCAGTGTGATACAGACAGGATCCTGTACTACACCAAGAAGGAACTTAGTGTGATACAGACAGGATCCTATACCAGACAAAGAAGGAACTTAGTGTGATACAGACAGGATCCTGTACTACACCAAGAAGGAACTCAGTGTGATACAGACAGGATCCTGTACTACACCAAGAAGGAACTCAGTGTGATACAGACAGGATCCTGTACTACACCAAGAAGGAACTCAGTGTGATACAGACAGGATCCTGTACTACACCAAGAAGGAACTCAGTGTGATACAGACAGGATCCTATACCAGACCAAGAAGGAACTCAGTGTGATACAGACAGGATCCTATACCAGACCAAGAAGGAACTCAGTGTGATGCAGACAGGATCCTGTACCAGACCAAGAAGGAACTCAGTGTGATACAGACAGGATCTTATATCATACCAAGAAGGAATTCGGTGTGAGATAGACAGGATCCTATACTACACCAAGAAGGAACCTAGTGTGATACAGACGGGATCCTATACCAGACCAAGAAGGAATTCTGTGTGATACAGACAGGATCCTATACTACACCAAGAAAGAACTTAGTGTTATAAAGACAGGATCCTATACCAGACCAAGAAGGAACTCAGTGTGATACAGACAGGATCCTAAACCAGACCAAGATGCTGACACAGTGTCATGCATATCGGATTCTAGTTCACACCAAGAAAGGGACACAGAGACACAGAGAGACACAGACAGAATCCTAAACAACACAAAGAAGGGGGCCATAATTTCATACAACAACATCCTGTACAACAACTCAAACATGTGCGATGCAGACAGAATAGCTGACAACACGAAACACATCCAACAGACTTGCCCGCAGTTTAAAAAAAAAAGCCGGATACACGATCTTGACAGATGGTTCTACCCAAGACGCCTCCTTTAGGAGGGGTTGGAGATGCAGGAATTCCTGTGGAAGCATCCTGGAGATATGACTACAGAAGAATGCAATATTGTTCGGCTGCTGGCAAAGCATTCCGCTCATTACGGGGCCCGAAATGGAGGCACGGGAACGGGTGCCGTCTACAGAGTCACAAGAGCAGCCCAGAGCATCAGCCTTGCCTCACAGCCCAGCGTAGTCGTCGTGTGTCAGCACTGTAATCCCAAGGGCACACCACACACACACACACACACACACACACACACACACACACACACACACACACACACACACACACACACACACACACACACACACAGAGACAAGAGAGACGAGAGAGAGAGAGAGAGAGAGAGAGAGCGAGAGAGAGAGAGAGAGAGAGAGACGAGACAGAGAGAGAAACAGAGACAGAGGGGAAGAGAGAAGAGAGAGACAGAGAGAGAAAGAGAGAGAGAGAGAGAGAGAGAGAGAGAGAGAGAGAGAGAGAGAGAGAAGGAGAGAGAGAGAAAGAGAGAGACAGGGAGAGAAACAGAGACAGAGGGAGAAGACAGAGAGAGGGAGGGAGGGGAGGAGAGAAAAAGTAAGAGAGAAAGAGAGACAGACAGAGAGAGATAGAGAGACCGGGAGAGAGAGAAACGAAGAGAGAGAGAGAGAGAGAGAGAGAGAGGAGAGAGAGAGAGAGAGAGAGAGAGAGAGAGGGAGGGAGGGTTTTAAAGGGTGAGAGAGAGAGAGAGAGAGAGAGAGAGAGAGAGAGAGAGAGAGAGAGAGAGAGAGAGAGAGAGAGAGAGAGAGAGAGAGAAAACAAATGAGAACAACCTGACGACTCCCATTCCGACAAAACACCATCCATGTTGTCGTTCCCCAGTGGCGCCCTCTCTCGGTGCGTGGGAATACAACAGGAAAACACCCTGGCAAGGGATTCAGCAGAAATCCACCTCTACCGCTCCCTACAACAAGGAGAACCCGGACTATCAGTTCCTCTCAGCCAGATTGGCAGGTCACAGAAACATGCAGGATATTCCAGAACAGATGTAGTATAGCACCACCCTTGTCGCAGCAGCGGTGGAGCCACCGACATCGCTGTCAGACGTTGCCGTTTGGAATCGAATTCCGCTCGCGCCCAGCGTAACATGAATGGCCAGTTTCATTGCTCATCTGAGTCTGTTGTCGTTCTGGAGGTGATGGTTAAGTGTAAAATAGCCCCCCCCCCCTCACATATCTCCAACCTTCACCACTCTGCCCTCTGTCCACTCTCCTGTGATGGTTATCGTCGTCTGCTAAGTTATTACCGTTGATAGGTGTGGATATGAAATCTGAACGTAATATTCTCAATAAAACCAATGGGGATTGGTTGGTAACTGGACCGAACACGAAGGATTGAACCTCTACTAGAAAAATTCACAGAGAGAGAGAGAGAGAGAGAGAGAGAGAGAGAGAGAGAGAGAGAGAGAGAGAGAGAGAGGAAGAGAGAGAGAGAGAGAGGAGAGAACACACAAAACAACATGGAAAGTAACGCAGATTTAACAGGCAAATACAAAACAAACTCGCGAGTTTCCGGCAAATGTCTTCTTCAGTCTTTATAAACAACACCGTAAAATGTTCAAAACAGTACTCCTCTGAAAACATTCAACATGAGAGAGAGAGAGAGAAAGAGAGAGAGAGAGAGGAGAGAGAGAGAGAGAGAGAGAGAGAGGGAGAGGGAGGGAGGGCCAAGACCCCCAGAGAGAGGAGAGAGAGAGAAAGAGAGAGAGAGGGCCAACACCCACAGAGAGAGAGAGAGATGAGAGAGAGAGAGAGAGAGAGGAGAGAGAGAGAGAGAGAGAGAGAGGAGAGAGAGAGAGAGAGAGAGAGAGAGAGGAGGGAGGGGGTCAAGAACCCTACACACACAACACACACACACACACACACACACACACACACACACACACACACACACACACACACACAGAGGGTATCGTTTCCGGTTTGCATCGACCTCTGCTGGCGGCAGCTATTAAAGAACGATCACTGTTGTGTCCGCAGGCTGCCAGGAAATGGAATCGTTGAGAGTTATTTCCCGAACAGTTCTATTGGCACTTGGCTGTTCGCGGACAATGAATCCATTTTGCTGCTCGTATCAGCGTTTCCAAACACAACGGCGGGGGCAAGGATCATGCTTACATACATCTTCCAGTAAATTTAATTTAAATTCAAAAATAATAGTTACTCGTTTATAGAAGAGACAAGAAAATAATGTTCAATGACAAAATGCGTGGCTGAAATATTGTTGGCCTGTTATTTACATCGCTCTCTAACCTCCTATGAAAAATGTAATGGACAGCAAAGCCAGTCTGTAGTTAGGTCCGTGGCATCAAAATATGGAGCAGAGTACCTAACTTCCCCCACTGATTCCTCTCTCTCTCTCTCTCTCTCTCTCTCTCTCTCTCTCTCTCTCTCTCTCTCTCTCTCCTCTCTCTCCTCTCTCTCTCTCCCTCTCTCTCTGTGCCTGCGTGTGCATGCGTACTTGCGTGCGTAGGGCATGCGTGCGTGCATTCTCTTCCCTCCATTTCGTTTTACTTTTCTTCTTTTTTTTTTTTTTTTTTTTTTTTTTTTTTTT
>CM031599.1:91609854-91617354 GCA_018398815.1 Conus ventricosus | reverse complement strand
CGCAGTATAGTTGTAAACTGTGAGAATTAACCAAGAAAGCTTATTAGTTTGAATGTGTGTACTGTTTGCTTTGAAGATGTTTTCGAGTGTGAATCTGCAAACATTTACGATTTCTGTCCAGTGCATTACTTTGATACTGGTAAAAAAATGTTGCAGTTAGAATAACACAGGTTAGCCAGCAAAAGTTTACAATATTTTGTATGAATTAAACATTAGGTGAAAGAGCGTTTTTCTACGCTTGGACATAGTTTTGATAATGTGTTATGAAGCAGATCACAGATCATGATTAATGGATTGAAGATCACAGAAGTGGTATGATCACATTCTCTCTCTCTCTCTCTCTCTCTCTCTCTCTCTCTCTCTCTCTCTCTTCTCTCTCTCTCTCTCTCTCTCCCTCTCTCTTTCTCTCCCTCTCTCTCTCTCCTTCCCTCCCCCTCCCTCCCCCTCTCTCTCTCTCTCCCTCCCTCTCTCTCTCTCTCTCTCTCTCTCTCTCTGTGTGTGTGTGTGTGTGTGTGTGTGTGTGTGTGTGTGTGTGTGTGTGTTCAGCTGCGATAGTTCTTCTCTACCGTAATTGTTATAGGAGTCATTTAAGAGCCAATTTGATTCGGCCAGTGCGTAGTTTTGCGAACCAAAGTAAAAGAAGTAAACAAAAAACAAAAAAACAATCTTTTATGTAAAGCATTTATATTACGATCAGATGCTTTGTCTTAAGTTGCCCCCTGTTTAGACAAGTGTGAAGAAAAGTCTGGCAACGTGAAATGATTGTTCAGTTCAGTATTCTCCTTGACGGGGACATGACCTAGGCTTGAATAAATCATCCGAATTTGAATTATGTTCAACTCTGCCGAAAAGAGATATCCCACCGCCTGTCCTCTCCCTCTTCCCCCTTTTAATCGGTTTCTAACGGCTGTCAGTCGTATCAGTTAACCAACCCCCTGTGATCGCTTCCAGACATGGAATTCTTATCTCAGGGTCAAATCTTCTGCCAAAGATCATCAGAAATCTTTGACAGGGATCGTGGAAGACTGTCAGAAAACCAGGAACCAAAAGGGATTTCTTTTTTTTTGTTTTTGTTATTTCTTCTTCAGAGCATGCAGCAGTGCCCTCCCCCCTACCCTCCCCCCCCCCTCAGCCCTTTCCCTCCCCTCGACCTTCCCCCCAACTTCCACTTCCACTTTCCTTCCTTCTCCCCCCCCCCCCCCCCCCCCCCTTCTGTCCCAGCATGTGTTTTTGGTGTGGAACTGGGTATGGATGAAGTGTTTTGCGCTGGGTGTAGGATTTGTGCTTACAAGTCATGGGGCCATGTTTGTGATAGGGGAGATAAGGGCTTCACGTGCCCAAGGGAAAAAAGTTGCTGGTGACAGAACAGATTGTTTCAAGATGTCTGCTCGCTGGATTGTCTTTAAGGTTCTCAGGGATGTTTTCATTGCAAGCATTTTCTGACATCCCGCCTCCCTACTACACCTACATCATCCTCTGTCTGTCTCTCTCCCTCCCTTCCCCCTGCACTCTCTGTCTGTCTGTCTCTCTTTCTCTCGCTTTCTCTCCTTCTGTCTGTCTGTCTCTCCCACAGCGTCTCTGTCTCTGTCTGTCTGCCTTTCTCTCTCTCTCTCTCTCCTCTCTCCTCTCTCTCTTCTCTCTCTCTCTCTCTCTCTCTCTCTCTCTGTGAGCCTTAAGTGTGTGTGTGTGTGTGTGTGTGTGTGTGTGTGTGTGTGTGTGTGTGTGTGTGTGTGTGTGTGCGCGCGCGCGTGCGATATGAATCTCTCTGAGTATTCTTTTCTCCACCCGACCCCCCCACCCCCACCCCACCCCCACCCCTGTTTTCCGTGCCTCCCCCCCCCCCACCCCTTCCACCGTCACCCTCCCCCCACGTGATGCCCTAAAGAAAATAAAACCAGCCCGTGCCAGCTGTCAGTGGTATCAGCTGACCTCGAGTGACCGCTGTCAAAGATGGAATGATCCAGGGGTCAAAGGTTGTCAGAAATCAACAGCAGTCGCGGCACAGTGGCAGAAACTACGGAACGAAGAGGGATGGACTTCTTCACGAATCGAAACATGTTTTGTTCCACGAGCACGCCCCTCCCCGGTCCTCCCCCCCCCCCCCCCCCCCCCTTCCCCTCTCTCCCGTCCCAGCCCGTCAGCTCACTCGTTTTGCGCTCATTTTTTTGCAAGTCGTGGGACCATGGTTAATTTAAGATTGTGGAAATCAGAGCAGCACGTGCAGTATAAGAAGTTGACGACGACAAACAATATTGCGTCAAGAATCTGTCTACCTTTTGAACTCTGTTCGTGGTTTTCTTTCATCCTTTTCTTTCGTTGTCGTTGTTGTTGTTGATGTCGAAGTTTTTGCCCAACCCAAAATGCCTTGAGTTATTTGCTGCTTTCATCAGCTAACAAGAGCAAGGAAAACAGGGAAATACGGGGGTAAAAATCCACTCGAAAGAGACGCTTTTATTAGTATTATATGTGAAACGTGATTCTGTTCTGTTACACTGTCTTTTCGTTACTATTGACGCTTGTGTTCTCGCTTTCCCATTCCTTTCGTTCTTTTCCTGTCTTTCGATTTTCTTTCAGGGTTTTTTTTTCCCATTCCTTTCCTCTCTATGCCTTTCCCTTTTCCTCGCCATTTTTTTTAACCCCCACTGTTTGCCTTTCCTGTCTTTCTTCGACATTCTTTCTTTCCGTTCTCTGTCTTCTTCACCTATTCTGTCCTTGCCTCGCCTTTCTTTTCTTTCTTTGCCTTTCTTTTCTTTCCTTTGCCTTTGTTTCCTGTCTTTGGCTGTCCCTTCTTTTCTTTGTCTTTGGGTTTTTTTGTGTCTTTCATTTCTTTGCCTCTGCTTTCTTTCTTTCCCTTTCCTCTCCTCTTTTGATTTTGCCTTTCTTTCTTTGCTTTCCCTTCCTTTCCGTCTCTGTCCTTGCCTTACCTTTCATTTTTTTTGCCTTGGCTTGCCTATCCTTTCTTTGCCTTTCTTCTTTTTTTCCTTTCTTTCTTTACCGTTCCTTTCTTTCGCTTGACTTGCCTTGCTTTTCTTTCTTTGTATATCTTTTCTTTTCCTTAGCTTCTCTTTCTTTTCCTTTGTCTTGTCGTTACTTTCTTTTCCTTCCTTTCCTTTCCTTTGTCTGATCTTTCCTTGTGTTTCCTTTCCTGTCCCTCTTTCAAGTATTTTTCCTTGGCTTTGCTTGCTTTTTATTTCCCCTTTTTCCTGCTTTGCGCCCCCCCCCCCCCCCCCCCCCCCCCCGCCTTCTCATTCGTTACGCTGACTTTGGGTATTTTTGGTGTTCATTTTTCTTGCCTTTTCTTATCTTCCTTTTCCTTTTACCTGCTTCCTCTGTGTGGCTCTGGGGTTTTTTTTCCCCCTTTTCCCGACCAGCCTTTCCTTGTTTAGCGCTGTCTTGCCTTCCATTGACATGACTTGTCTTTTTCTTTTGCCTTGTCTCCCGGTGTTTCTTTGCCTTTCCTTGGCATTATTTTTTTCTTTTCTTACTTTGTCTTGCCTTGACTAGCCGGGGTACGTATCAATCTGCCCCCGCCTCACTGTGCCCCTGTCTCATTGTGTCCCCAGTATCATCTCATTGTGCCCCCGTGTCATTGTGCCCCCAGTATCATCTCATTGTGCCCCCGTGTCATTGTGCCCCCAGTATCATCTCATTGTGCCCCCGAGTCATTGTGCCCCCAGTATCATCTCACTGTGCCCCCGTGTCATCGTGCCCCCGTGTCATTGTGCCCCCGTGTCATCGTGCCCCCGTGTCATTGTGCCCCCATGTCATCGTGCCCCCGTCTCATTGTGCCCCCGTGTCATTGTGCCCCCGTGTCATCGTGCCCCCGTGTCATTGTGCCCCCGTGTCATCGTGCCCCCGTGTCATTGTGCCCCCGTGTCATTGTGCCCCCGTGTCATTGTGCCCCCGTGTCATCGTGCCCCCGTCTCATTGTGCCCCCGTGTCATTGTGCCCCGTCTCATTGTGCCCCTGTCTCATTATGTCCCCATCTCATTGTGCCCCCGTCTCATTATGCCCCCGTGTTATTGTGCCCCCGTCTCATTGTGCCCCCGTTATTCAGGGGAAAGAAGAACACGTATAAATTAAGCAGAAACCATCTGTTTTCGACAAAATTCTCACATAAATCAATATATGTGGGGGGAAATGACACAACCCCGTCCTTTTCCTTCTTATTCTTCTCACCATCATTTTCTTTTTCTTTAGTGAAATTTCATATTTTCATTAAAACTAGGCTACATACATGCGTTCATTAGAACAGAGAGAGATATTATCCACATAGACGGGGGCACAACGAGACAGGGGCACAATGAGACGGGGACAGATTGACATGACCTTGCCTAGCCTTGCCTTGTCTTCCCTTGGCTGTCCTCGTATTGCATTGGGTTAGACTTTGCCTTCTTTTGTCTCTCGTTGGCTTGCCTTTCCTGTTCTTGCCCTTCTTCTCTTTTCCTTGCATTACTTCCCTCCCCCTCCCCCGCACCCCCCCCCCTCCCCCGCACCCCCCCCCCCCCTCCCTGTCCTTTGCTAAGCTTGTTTTCTTCCCTTCCTTTTCTTGCATTGCATTGCGTACTGTTTTCTTTCTTTTCTTGTCTGCTCTTTGCATCGCACAGCGCGCGTGGTCTTTCATCGCCTTTCAGAGCGTGGGCCTCTGACCCCCCCCCCTCCCCCTCCTCCCTTCCCCCACCCTCGTGCCTTCATGACCTTGCCTTATACTGGACCCCCCCCCCCCTTACCCCTTTTTTTCTTGCCTTTCCTTCGCTTTGCTACGATCATGCCCTGCTCACCTACCTTTCTTTGTCTTGCCTTTACTTCTTCTTCTCTTCTTCTTTCTTCTTCTTCTTCTTCTTCTTCTTCTTCTTCTTCTTCTTCTTCCGTATACACCCACGGTCAACATTTTGACCATTACTGGCGTTTTTTGGGAGTGCGCAGAAGGAAGGAAAAACAAAAAACAAAAAAAAAGGGGGGGGGGGGGTGGCTGTCTAGTATGGACTTGACACCTTTGAAGAAAAGGTGCCAAGGCTGGGGGACAGGACGGCGTCTGCTGGTAGACTGTTCCAGTCCCTGACTGTGCGGGGGAAGAAGGCCATATTGCGGTAGTCATTTTTGGCGGGGATCCTCTTCAGCTGTTTGCTGTGGCATCTTCTGGAGCGGGTCACAGCGGGGGGCCAGTTGGTTGCAGCGCACGCACACCAGTTTGTTGTTTTGCATGATCTTCCCCTGCGCGTGTCTTCTTGTCCTTCTCGCACTACCTTGCCTTTCTTATAGTTTCTTTCCTTTCCTTTCCTTTTGTTGCCTTGCCTTCTCTTGACATTTTCAACAAAGAAAAAAAAAAAACACAACAAAAACACGATCTGCTGTAGTGCGTGTTTCCACAGCTGGTACCAGCTATCAATTCCATGCATGCAGGGGTTAGGTGTTTTGCAGACTGCTGGAGTGGACAGACGCGCGGCGGGAGGTCACAATGACAGGGAGAGGCAGGTTGGGGGTAGGGAAGGGGGGGGGGGGGGGGGGGGGGGGAGGACGGGAGGAAGGAAAGGCGGGTTGAGCGGTGGTGGGGGTTGAGGGTGGGGTTGGGGTTGGGGACGGCTGGGAAACGTGGTGATCACGTGATCCACGTACGTCACGTGATCCTCTTGGCGTGTGCAGTTTGAAAGAGTGTACTTGACAGCAGCATGAAGTATGAGAATGACGTTATTCGTGACGATTTAATTAATTAATAAGCAGGGAGCGGACGGCTCGAGTTTTACGGAAAGAAAAGTTAGGGAATCCCACCTGACGACCTTTCACCCCCCCCCCCCCCCCCCCCCCCCCAAAAAAAAAAAAAAAAAAAAGACGTCACATGACCTGTCACGTGGTAACGAATTCCTCGCCAGCTCTCGATCCTCATAAAGATTTGGAGAAGGATTTGATGATTACTGGGAAAGATTCCAACACTCTCTGCTACCGGGCTTTGTATTCTACGGACAAAATAGATAAATAAATAAATGAACAAATAAATGAATGAATAAATAAATAGATAAATAGAGAGATAGATAAACAAAAAGTAAATAAAGTAGAGCAATGCAATCGTGCTTCTGATTTAAACTGTTGCGGGTTTTTGTTGTTGTTATCTTTATGATGACGATGAAAGAAAAGACAGAGCTGTCATCGGTCCAGCATCTTTCAGATGGCGATTTGATACTGATCGTGGCTCCTGCTGGCTTTGGTGATTGGTGATTGCGAAGGCGGAAACGCAAGATTGGTCTTTGATGAAGAGAGAGAGAGAGAGAGAGAGAGAGAGAGAGAGAGAGAGAGAGAGAGAGAGACAGAGACAGAGACAGAGACAGAGACAGACAGATAGACAGACAGACAGACAGACAGACAGTCAGTCAGACAGACAGACAGACAGACAGACAGACAGAGAGAGAGGGTTTGAAGTACGCAGGTATGCCTACAGACACCACACACACACACACACACACACACACGCACGCACGCACGCACGCACGCACGCACGCACGCACGCACGCACGCACGCACGCACGCACCACACACACACACACACACACACACACACACACACACACACACACACACACACCAGGCCAGAGGAAAATGAAGATTGCCTGAAGGGGGTGACCGTCTTCTTCCCATTACTCCTGTGATTCGGTTGGTCAACCTCTAGCGAAGGCTATTTGGGGGAAGGTCAGCTGTCGTCTGCCCCCTCCCCCCCCCCCTCTCTTCCACCCCATCCGCCTTCCCTCCGTCTCCCCCCACCCCACCCTGAAGCTACATAAATACATACAGTACTGACTAAATATTTTGAAATGTAACTAAATGCATGAACTTGTACACACATACGCACAAATTACAATTTCACGTACCATCCCCCCTTCAATCTGTCAACATGACATCAAGGGCTTGATGGCGACGAACCAATACCCACCCACCCGCCTTTCTCCTCCCACCTCCTAAATGCATTTGAGTACAGCCGTAATCATTGGTACCCACAGCGCTAGATGGGTCATGAAAACTAAAACTTTCAAGTCATTTCATAGATTTCAGGTTATTTGCACGAAGTAAAGATTATGAAGTTAATGAAATTTTTTTTAAAAGCCAGTCCTTGAATTTGCACACTTTGATTATGAAATTTTGAAATTGTACACAAAAAATACGCATTTGGATGTTGTTGTTGTTGTTGTTGTTGTTGTTGTTGTTGTGTTGTTGTGTTGTTGTTGTCGTTGTACCCTGGCTAAAAGACTCCAGGGATTCATCCGAACAGCCCAAGTACTTGAACACTGTGGTGCAAATGCATCAGCTGGGGATGAGAACATTGCGTGTGTGACCTTTTTTTTAATTATTACCCCGCCACATGGGCAGCCACACTCCGACTTCGGGGGAGCTTGTCACGGCTGAAGACAATCCCCGCATAACTATGCAGAGCATAACAACATTGGTGTCCTAGCCTTTGTCAGTTGGCCTGACATAGCCTTGAGCCAAGGCGGCGCATTTGGATGGAACGTC
>CM031599.1:91594854-91599854 GCA_018398815.1 Conus ventricosus | reverse complement strand
GGGGATAGGGGGCAGGGTAGGATGGCGGGGATAGGGGGCAGGGAAGGATGGCGGGGATAGGGGCAGGGTAGGATGGCGGGGATAGGGGGCAGGGAAGGATGGCGGGGATAGGGGGCAGGGTAGGATGGCGGGGATAGGGGGCAGGGTAGGATGGCGGGGATAGGGGGCAGGGTAGGATGGCGGGGATAGGGGGCAGGGAAGGATGGCGGGGATAGGGGGCAGGGAAGGATGGCGGGGATAGGGGGCAGGGAAGGATGGCGGGGATAGGGGGCAGGGAAGGATGGCGGGGATAGGGGGCAGGGAAGGATGGCGGGGATAGGGGGCAGGGAAGGATGGCGGGATAGGGGGCAGGGAAGGATGGCGGGGATTTATCTTCACTCACCCACTGATTTTTATCTTCACTCACCCAGTGATCTTTATCTTCATTCGTCCACTGATCTTTATCTTCACTCATCCACCGATCTTTATCTTCACTCACCCACATATATTTATCTTCACTCATCTTATCTTTATATTCAATCACCCACTGAGCTTTATCTTCACCCCCCACTGAGCTTTATCTTCACTCACCCACATATCTTTATCTTCACTCATCGATCTTTATCTTCACTCATCCTATCTTTATCTTTACTCACCCACCTATCTTTGTCTTCATTCATCCGCTATCTTCATCACTCACCAACCAGTCTTTATCTTCACTCACCCGCTGATCTTTATCTTCACTCACCCACTGATCTTTATGTTCACTCACCCACATACCTTTATATTCACTCACCTATCTTTATCTTTACTCATCCTTTCTTTATCTTCAACCACCCACTGATCTTTATCTTCACTCACCCACTCATCTTTATCTTCACTCACCCACTCATCTTTATCTTCAATCACCGATCTTTATCTTCACTCATCCTATCTTTATCTTCACTCACCCACTGATCTTTATCTTCATTCACCCACTGATCTTTATGTTCAATCACCGATCTTTATCTTCACTCATCTTATCTTTATCTTCAATCACCCACTCATCTTTATTTTCACTCGTTCACCGATCTTTATCATCACATACCTTTATCTTCACTCACCGATCTTTATCTTCACTCATCCTAACTTTATCTTCAACCACCCTGTACCGATCTTTATCCTCACTCATCCATTTATCTTCATCTTCACTCACCCACCTATCTATCACTCATCCACTTATCTTTATCTTCACTCACTCACATATCTTTATCTTCACTCACTCACATATCTTTATCTTCACTCACTCACATATCTTTATCTTCACTCATCCACCTATTTTTATCTTCACCCACCCATTTTTTTTTTAAATGTTCGCTCATCCGCCTAGTTTTATCTTCGCTCAGCCCCCTAAAATTTATCCTCACTCATCCACCGATCTTTATACTCACTCACCTAACTATCTTTATCTTCACTCACCCACCTTTCCTTATCTTCACTCACCCATCTAACTTTATTTTCACTCACATTCTTAGTTTTAATTGTAAATTTTTGTTCTCCCCCCCCCCCTCTCTCTCTCTCTCTCTCTCTCATGCCTCTCCCACCCACCACCCTCCCCTGCGCCCTATGCTCCTGCGCCCTCCCCTCCCTCCCCCCCCCCCCCCCCCCCCCCCCCCCCCCCCCACCCCAGCAAAAAAGGGAACAAAGAGAAAAGGAATAGCTTTGAAAGCCTTTGGGAAGCAGCTACTGAGGTATTAATTAACTCTCTGTGTGTCTGTGTGTCAGCCCAGTCCCTCTCTCCCGATCACACCGTCTGTCTCTGTCTCTCGGTTCGTCGATGTCTCTCTCTTACCCCCGCCCACCTCAGCCAAACACTTTTCCCGTGCTCTTTCTCTGTCTCTGTCTCTGTGTCTCTCGTTGTCTCTGTCTCTGTCTCTCTGTCTCTCTGTCTCTATCTTTCTCTCTGTCTCTCTGTCTGTGTCTGTCTGTCTGTGTCTGTCTACCTGCCTGCCTGTCTGTCTCTGTCTCTGTCTCTATCTCTGTCTGTCTGTCCGTCTGTCTGTCTGTCTGTCTCTCTCTCTCTCTCTCTCTCTCTCTGTCTCTCTCTCTCTCTCTCTCTCTCTCTCTCTCTCTCTCTCTCTCTCTCTCTCTCTCTCTCTCTCTCTCTCTGCCCTTTCATCTCTCCATTCTAAACCCTGCAGCTCTATCTGCCTGTCTGTCTGTCAGGCTTATTTGATCTTTTAAACAGTATTGGCACTCAAGATATAATAATAACAATGAATACTTATATAGCGCCTATTCTCGGTAGAAACCAAGCTCTAAGCGCTTTACAATCCACACTCGTTTACACAACGGGCTGCCTACCTGGGCTGTGCCGACTGAAGAGCTGCCAGCTGGCGCTTCATTCAGTCGTTTCCCGTGTCATCCAGTCAATGTCGTCCAGTATCGTTCACCCAGTTTCCTTATTTCCTTCATTCTTTCAATTTCTCACGCACGATGCATGCTGTGTGTAACGTGTCATCCATACCAACGGCCAAACTGACCTACTCTTCCAAAAGTTGGTGATGGGATTTTACGTGTGTGCAAGATGTTATGCGTGCGTTCACACACGAAACCTCGGTTCATAGTCTCATTCGAAGGACTGTATGGGAAATGGAGTCAGAACCAATGTTAACTCCGAGGGAAAAATCCCCTTGTACCGAAACGGCCTGGCGGAGATTCGAACCCGCTGGTTTTTCTCATTTGAAAATGTGTTTCAATTTGAAAAGTTTCTCAATGTCGTAACAGATAAATGGCACAGAATAAATTACACAAGATTCAGGTTGAAAACGTTAGGTTTTAATGCGAACAAAAGATTGTTTGAATGTGACACATCCACAGAATCTCCTTGTCCTGCATGTAGACACATTATTGATGACAAAGAACACTTTCTGTTCCACTGTACTGCTTATAATGAAGTGTGGACAAATTGTTCATTTTTGTAGTTAGATATAGCGAAAAGACAAGATGTCGCTGTTGTGTTATCATCAGATGATGAACTTGTAATTAAATCAGTTGCGAAATTCATCGCAGAAGCATTGAAAATTAGACAGATGGAGGATAGTGAAATTTAAGATTATGCATCCTAAGAGATACATGAATGAATAATATCATTCATCGCATGTGGAAGAGATCAGTAAGATACAAAGTCATCTTATGATTGAGTGGATGGTCTAGTCAGTCGTACTGTTTATTTTTTTTAACCTTGCTGTATAACTCCTGTGTGTGAGGACATAAGGAAATGTCACGATTTATTTGTTTTTGCTATCCTTTGACTTGATACACACTGGGAATGAATGTGTACTATTTGTTTGCAGGAAAGGAAGATGGAAATGTTGTTCTGTTACCCACCCCCCTCCCCCCCTTGTCAACAGACCTCTTTGGTGATGACAATAAAGTATTAAAGTGTCAAAGTCTCTCTCTCTCTCTCTCTCTCTCTTCTCTCTCTCTCTCTCTCTCTCTCTCTCTCTCTCTCTCTCTCCTCTCTCTCTCTCTGCCCTTTCGTCCCTCCATTCTAGACCCTTCAGCTCTATCTGTCTGTCTGTCTGTCTGTCTGCCTGTCTGCCTGTCTGTCTGTCTGTGTGTCTTTCTCTCTCTGTCCCTGTCTCTGTCTGTCTGTCTCTCTGTCTCTCGTTTTCTCTCTCTCTCTCTCTCTCTCTCTCTCTCTCTCTCTCTCTCTCTCTCTCTCCTCTCTCTCTCTCTCTCTCTCTCTCTCTGTCTATCTGTCTGCCCTTTCATCTTGCCACTCCAGCCTCTTCTGCTCTATCTATATAGGTGGGGTTCATGGTACGATCACCTCTTTTGGAAAATCGCCGCCAGACTTGAATCAGATTTCTCAAGACTGAAGGCGGCATTGGAGGGAATGATGCGCTTAAAGCACAGTAAGAATGAAATACAGAGATAGTATTTTCCACGAATCAGAGAACGTTACCATATATACTAGGGTAAAAAAAAAAGGGTGAAAGTTATAATAAAGCCCCACAGTCTAATGACAGCAGGTGCAGTGCACTGTCAACATGATGAAAGGCTGAGTCCGCTCCCTTGCCTTCCGCCGCCTTTTAACCTCCCCTGAACTGAATCATGTTTTCATTTACTGCTGGGTGGAGAGAGAGAGAGAGAGAGAGAGAGGGGGGAGTGGGAGAGAGAAGAAAGAAAGAGAGAGAGAGAGAGAGAGAGAGAGAGAGAGAGAGAGAGAGAGAGAGAGAGAGAGAGAGAGAGAGAGAGAGAGAATTCAAACCGAATATAAGAATCCAGCCCTACGTGTGTGGTTCGAATTCAAGACTGTCAGCTTCGGAAGAAAACGCTGTGAACTATATTGACAGTACATGGAGTCAAAGCGAGTGTTGATTTGTATTAACAAAGATTTCTATACTGACTGACCTGTTAGCCGTTACAGTTGACATTGATCACGTTGGTATCGAAGACGATGTGGGAAAAATGCAGAATTAGACACGGTTTTTCTTCATTTGTCATATCTGTCTCTTTTAGTTCCATATATTGATGTCGCCTTCGGGGTACGTGATTAGCCAAAACTGTTGTTTTTAGAAATATATTCCTTACTAATATAAAGTTTTCTTTTCATTCGCTATATTTAACATTATAAAGATCTAGTTGCAAAGTGAGACGACTGCAGGCGGAAATCTAAACAAATCTTTAGCGAACCGCCCACAGCAGTATGAATCAAAAAAAAAGATCTAGTTGCAAAGTGAGACGACTGCAGAGTACAGCCTCGTTCTCATTCAGCGCCTTCCTAGCGCTGAACTCTGAAGCGATCAAAGCTAAGTGAATGTTCGTTGTCCTGTTCGTTTGTGTCTTGCCTGAAGAAGACCTAAGAGGTCGAAACGCGTCGTGTCTTGTCTTGTGACTCGTTTGTTCACGTCTCTCTGGGCGGTTCGCTAGCGTTTATTTCAGATTATAAAGGTGAATCCAGTACAGGGTGTGTGGGCAAACTTGGAACATTCTTTTGTGTGTGTGTGTGTGTGTGTGGGGGGGGGGGGGGGGTG
>CM031599.1:91569854-91577354 GCA_018398815.1 Conus ventricosus | reverse complement strand
AACATTTCTTCTTTTCGTTTCTTCACTTACATATCCCATTCAGTTCCCACGTTATTTTTACAACCGCCACGGTCGGTGTGATTAGAAACAGCATGACTTCACGATTATTTTCTTTGAATGTCTTTTTGCCATTCATCTGGCTTTGATGGTCTTGATGACTGGTTGTTTGATTAGCTAATGTAGATTAGTTGATGAATTGATTAATTGGATGTTTCTTTCTTCCATTGATGATTGATAGACCTATTACACGACTAAGTGATGGATTGGTTTATTACGTGTATAATTTACGGAATCGATTGAATGCTAATAGTAGACATGTTATATGACAAGAGTCATGGATTGGTTTATTAGTTGTGTAATTCACGGAATCGATTGAATGCTAACATTTGATTGATTGATTGATTGACTGATGAGGGTTTTCTTTGAAAAACGAAATGTATGATCAATAAAGAAAAAGATAATTGATAAAGTGAAAACGATTGTATGATTAATGAAAAGATAATTGATAAACTAAGTGATCGCTTAATTTTATGATTAATAAAAAAATATCTACAACTGATTGATTGATTAATTGATTGATTGACTGAATGATCGATTGATTGATGGACAGATTTGATCTTCTTTGTTGAGTGTAGGCGTGTGAAATGAAAAAATATCTATAAAATGATTAATTGATTAATCGATTGATTGATTGATTAATTGGCATATTTGATCTTTCTTTGTTTGTGTGTAGGCGTGTGGATGAAAAATATTTATAAAATGATTGATTGATTAATTGATTGATTGATTGATCGATTGATTTATTGATTAATTGGCATATTTGATCTTTCTGTGTTGTGTGTAGGCATGTGCCCCTCGCTACGTGTATTTCTCGGCCACTCTGGACAAGAGGGAGCCAGTGGGCAGTTGCATCGTGAACGTGGCGTCCACGACAGACTATGACGTCTTCGCCCCCTGCAGAAACGGTAATATCACTTCGTCCAGTTGTAGATCTTCTTCGTGGTTGTCATGCTGTTAAGGTTGTTGTTGTTGTTCATGTTGTAGTTGTTCATATTGTTGTGGTTGGTAGTTGTATTGCCAGTGCGGTCTCCCCCACGCACGATGGGAATATCTTCGCCTCCCTGCTAGGAACGGTTACTCCATTCGACTCTTTCCTCTGGTCAGTGAGGTTTCGTTCTTCTTGTTGTTCTTTCCGTGTTGGTGGTGATGGTTTTGGAAGTGAAGCTGCCGTTGTTGTTGTTCTTTTTTGTTAGTTTGTGTTTGTTGTAGTGTTGTCTCTCGTGTCCTTTGGTTATCATTTATTGTATGATTAGTGTTGTTAATGGTGGCTGGAGAGAGAGAGAGAGAGAGAGAGAGAGAGAGAGAGAGGAGAGAGAGAGAGAGAGAGAGAGAGAGAGGAGGTGTGTGGAGAATGATAACATGGGAGAGAGAACGGAGAAAGGGAAGGGGAAGGGGAGGAGGAAGCAAAGCGATATGGTGATGATGTTTTGCCGGTGCTTTGTTGACGATATTACCGTTTTTTGTTGTTGTTGGTTTCCTTTTGATTTCTTTTTTCCTTTTTTTTTTTTCCTTTTTTTTGTGGGGCTGCCATCGGACCATGCAGAACCACCACAGAGATCAAGTTCGTTATTTTTTTGTTGAATTGATTCAGCCATTTATCATTTGTATGCCTTTTTATTTATTCATTTATTTATCTATTTTATTTTATTTTTAAATGATTAGTTAGCTATTATTAATATGCCTTATTCATTATTTGATTCATATGCCTTTTTTTCTTTCTTTCTTTCTTTCTTTTTTTTATTTATTTAGGTATGTGTGCATGTATATGTATATGTGTATAGTATGGTTGTCTGTACGTGTTGTATATATGCATTTTGAAAAAAATCTTGATTCATTCTTTCATTAATTTTATTTGTTTCTTTAATTTTATCAATTTCATCATAACAAATCTTAAATAAATGTTAGCGAACCGCCCAGAGAACGTGGACAAACGAGTTACAAGACAAAACACGACGCGTTTCGACCTCTTAGGTCTTCGTCTGGTGATAATTAAACGAATAAAACAACGAAAATTCACTTATGCTTTGATCGCTCAGGCTTCAGCGCAAGGAAGAGGCGTTGAATGAGAAAGGATCGCTCAGGCTTCAACGCCTTCTTCCTTGCGCTGAAGCCTGAGCGATCAAAGCTAAGTGAATTTTCGTTGTTTTATTCGTTTAATTATCACCAGACGAAGACCTAAGAGTCGAAACGCGTCGTGTTTTGTCTTGTAACTCGTTTGTCCACGTTCTCTGGGCGGTTCGCTAACATTTATTTAAGATTTGTTTAGATTTCCGCCTGCAGTCGTCTCGCTTTGCAACTAGATCAATTTCATCATATGTAAAGCTTCGACAACCTCTCTCCCCCTCCCTCCCATCCCAACAACTCCCCTCTTTCTCTTTTCAAACTTCCACTATCTCCATACCACCACCACCCCCTCCCCCACCCTTTCTCTCCAGCCCCCTCCCCCCTCTCCGTTTTATTTTCATGTGTATTCGTCGCTATTTTTTTTAACGATAATGCTCTTAGTGATATAACTGTCTCAGCTGTCACTGTAGCTACTTGTGTATGTATCTGCTGTGTGGGATGACTGGTGATGTTGCTGACATCTCTAAATCACTTTCCCAGCCCCAGTCATCTCCTGCGTATCCATCAAAAAATATGTCTCATATGATTACTGCTGTGAACTCTTTGTTGTTGATCCTTCCTGGTGCAGAAGAAGACGAGATGGAAGACGATGGTGGTGGTGTTGATGCTGATGTTTTGTTTGTTTTTGTTTTTGTTTTTCTTAGTCATCTCCACATTCGTCTACTCTCTATAATCAACATACACTGTACAGGTGTTTTGCTGTTCCTCCCTGCTTCTCTTGTGCCCTATTTACCTCAACATATTCCAACGTATCTGTGTGTAGAAATAAATAAAAGTTGCTGTAAAGCATATAATGGTGATGGTGGCAATGGTAGTAGTTAGTAGTAGTGGTAGTAGTAGTGGTAGTAGTAGTTGTAAATGGTAGTGGTAGTAGTAGTGGTAGTAGTAGTAGTAGTAGTAGTAGTAGTAGTAAAAGTAGTAGTAGTAGTAGTAGTAGTAGATGAGGAAGTAGAAGTTGTAGTAATAGTTGTAGTAGTGGTAGTAGTGCCTTATTTGCATGCGGGTCGTGGATCCACCCTGATTTCATACTAGAATGAGAAGTGCCGGTAGTGGCTGGCGATGGGATGGTTCTGCCCTTAACAATCATCTGTCTCCCTTCAGCCCGCAATGATCTGTACAGGTCTGCTACATGTCTGTCTGTCTTTGCCTGCTGGTGCTAATTTCCAGCGTCCTCGCAGGAAAACCTGTTCATGTGCAATTAAAGCTTCACGCTATGTCTTCATCCGCTTCTCACGAAGACGATGTCTCACCCCCCCCCACCCCAACCTCCCAACCCCTCGCCCCCCCCCCCCCCACCTTACCATCCCTTTCCAGCATCTCTTTCTCTCATCGCTCTCCCTGTCTCTTCATGCTTTCCTGTCTGTCCTCCCCAGCCAGTCTTCTCACTTACCGTTCTGTTGTTGTTGTTGTTGTGTTGTTGCTGTTGTATTCTTTGTTATTTGCGAATAGCATTTTCTCTCTGTCCCCCAGCTTGTCGCCTCACCTACCGTTCTGTTGTTTCTGTTGCCGTTGCTGTTGTTGCATTCTTCGTTATCTGCGAATAGCGTTTTCTTCTTTCCCCACACAGCTGCTTTGTTTGTTTGTTGTTGTTATTGTTGTTGTTTTGTTCTATTGCCCCCCCCCCCCCCCCATCCCCCCATCCTCCCTCCCTCTCCCCATCCCTCACTTCTCCATCCCGTCGTCCCTCATTTTCAGCTGAATTGTCATCACACGTACGCTGTCATCGCATCTGTGGTGGTTTCGCTGCTGTTTCATGCTGTAGCTTGTTGTTGCTCACATTACCACGCAGTGAATCTCCTCTAAACAGCCTGCTAAGCGAAATGCATTTCGTTATCACCCCCCCAACCCCCCCCCCCCCCCCCCCTCCATCCCCGATGTCCCCCACACTGTAACATTTATTTTCCTAAACGACGGAGGATTTTTTTTTTCTCCCCGTGTTCTTGTAGCAGTTCTTAAGTTCCCCACCCCCACCACTGCTCTCTCTCTCCCCTCCTCTTCCTCTACCCCCCCCCCTTCCCCTTCCCCTTCCACCCTTCTCGCCCCCAGCTCCCCAAATATACTTTCTGCCGTTTCCACCCCCTCCGAATAATCCTATTGTTGTTTGTTGTTGTTCATGTGTGTGTGAAAAACGTACGTCTGTGTAAGTTTTGTCCGTGGCGGAGATGAGTTGGGGGGGTGGGGGTAGTAGTGGGGAAGGCGGCGGAGATTGGAGGGTGAAGGGGCAACGCCGAAATGAGAAGAGAAGGGGGGATAACTCTTGTGGTGCTCATTCGTTGTTTTGTATTCCTGGAGCGTAGGGTTCGACAGGTTTTGTTGTGAAGCACGGATATAAACAAAAAGTTACTTAAGGTACTCAGCTACGATTATTTCCCCTCTCTCTCCTGTTCAAGGGGTAGTTATCCATCTTTCATATACATTCTAGTTGTCTTTCCTGTATGCGTTTAAGCAAACTTGGCTTTTTTAAATTTTCTTGTGTGTGTGCGTGTCAGGGGGATGGGGCTGGGGATGGTGGAAGTTGATGTTGTGTGGGTCATTTCTGGGGTAGAGGTTGGGGGTGGGGGTCATGATGGGGTTGGGGATGGTGGAAGTTGATGTTGTGTGGGTCATTTCTGGGGGTAGAGGTTGGGGTGGGGGTCATGATGGGTTGGGGATGGTGGAAGTTGATGTTGTTGGGTCATTTCTGGGGGTAGAGGTTGGGGGTCATGATGGGGTTGGGGATGGTGGAAGTTGATGTTGTGTGGTCATTTCTGGGGGTAGAGGTTGGGGGTGGGGGTCATCTTTGCAATACTTCGATATATACAGTTCCTGATATTGATGTATCTCTCTTAGATCAGGAATAGAGTTTTAGAACTTACCGCCAATGACATTGACAAACAAAGCACAAGACAAGACACGATGCATTTCAACCACTTGGTCTTCATCAGGCGAAAAAATAAATCACATTTAAAAATGTGGGACAGTACAAACTACGAAAAACAAAAAAAGGGGAATGAAAAAGGGACTTATCCGTAATTCTCCATGAAGGCGGAAATGACATGAGGCCAGGGGGATTATGGGAGAGGAAACAGAGGGGGGGGGGGGGGGGGGGGTTGCGTCAGGGGAGGTGTGTGTGTGTGATATGATAGGGTTGTGTGTCTAGTTTATTAGGATGGTATGATATTCTTTGTGAGGGTTTGTGGTAATGGTGGATAGATAATGGGAAAAAAAAAAAAAAAAAAAAAGGGAGAAGAAAGGTGTGTTGTGTGTGTGGGGGGGGGGGGGGGGGGGGGGGGGGGGGGGATTTAAGGGGAAGGATCAAAACAAAATTAAAAATTAGATAGATGAGGGTTGCTGTAACTACTGTATGAAGTGAGTGAAGAGGATGTGGTGGTGGTGTATGTAAGTGTGTGTGTATGTTTTTGTGTGTATGCGTGTGTGTTGGTAGGGTATTGCCAACTGATGTGGAAGAGGTGGGGTATGTGTGTTTGGTTATTGTTGGATATTGATGCCTTGGGGGTGTAGGGGTGCCCAGTTTGGAAATGAGATGGGATTCTTGAGTTGTGCGTTCAAAGCTGTCACTCTGTGACTGCCAGAGTGCCATAACTTTGACATGGTCGATGTTGTGTTGGGTGTGGTTGAAGTGTAGGGCGACGGGTTTGGGTCGGTGGTGGCGGATATTCAGCCAGATGTTCAGGATGCCGTGTTTCAAGGGCGTGACGTTTCCCCTATGTAAGATCTTGCCACACAGCTGGCGTGGATGGCATATATAATGTTGCGGCTCTGACATGAAAATGTGCGTTTTGACTGTGAAGGAGTTTTTTGGGGCCCTGTAAGATGGTGTCTGGGTTTTGGGGAGGGGCCAATTTTTGCAGTTGGGTTTGGAGCAGGGGTGATACCTGGTGGTGTAGCTGTGGTTCTGTTCAAACTGGATCGCACGAGGAGTCTTTGAGGTTTTTGTCACGTTCACTCTCTTAATTCTTTCGATTATTCCCATATGAAACTGTTTGTTTTTTTAGTCTGTTTTTTTGTTTATGAAAGAAATGGTTTGAGCGAGGAATGAGTTAGAGCACAAATGACGGCCATTATGATGGTTTGATAACAAAAGGAATACAAACTCGCCCTGAAATCGTGTCATTTCTGCATCGTCGTTTTCCCGTTCCGCGGAGTCTTGCTTGCCCCTGATGTAACTCTGTCCACTTTTTCAGTTGCCCAGTTGGTCTTTTTTTCCCCCTCTCCAAATCTCCAAGCTGAAGTTTTTTTTTTTTTTTCCCCAGTATTGGAGAGCATGAAGGGAGGATGGATGAGGGGCAAGGGTAAGTGGGTGGGTGGATGGCGGAGCGAGGGAGGGAAGTAAGGGGGTGGTTTTGGTTGTGTTGGGGACAAGTAGCAAGCCAATAGAAAAAGCACCTGAACTTACCGGTAGGGAGTGGAAGGGGGTGGGGGGGGGGGGGGGTGGACCAAAGTCCGCCGTATCACTGGATGCCGCCTTTCTCCTCATTGCCCAAATCCGCCAATGGGCATTCCCCCTCGCCTTCTGTCTCTCTCAGTTCCCAGATTTCTGTTAGAAATGTGTGTGTGTGCGTGTGTGCATGCACACGCGTGCGTTTCATGTGTGTGTGTGTGTGTGTGTGTGTGTGTGTGTGTGTGTGTTGTGTGTGTTGTGTTTGTTCAGTACAACCTTGAGTTAATCTGACAATAAATTGGTTTCAGTCAGTCAGTGTGTGTGTGTGTGCGGGTGCGTACGTGTGTGCATATTGCGTGCGTGCGTGTGTGCATATGTGTGTGTGTGTGTGTGTTTAGAGTTAAATCATTTGTCTGTTAAGTACTACTTTGACTGCTTTTTTTTTTTATTTACTCGTGTGCTGTATTTCGCGTGATTTTGCTTCTTCTCGTTCCTAGGGGAGGATAAAAACTTTGCTACAATCCTTATCCAGCAAAGCCCCAATCACAAGAACTCTTCCAATGTGTGTGGACACTGCTACACCCCAAATGCAATGTATATTCACAACCAATCAAGGGGAAGTAATGAATCCAAAAGCTAAAGGTTCAGCGCATTCAAGCAGTCTCTTCCAAAAAATTATTGGACAGAGCTGTATTGCTGAGCCCTATCGTCTTAAATGACCTCCAAATTGGTTGGTGATGCCACACGCAGGCAGCATGGCGGTGGTCACACGCCACAGTTAAGGGTTTTTCACTAAACTCTATATAAACCTTGAAAGTGTTTTGAGGCCTACCACAATTTTGAGCCCGCCTGTAATGTTAAACTTATAATTAATCCAAAAATAACAACAAAAAACTCCACGTCAGTTATTTCCCTTGTTTGGGGGGATTTCACGC
>CM031599.1:91557632-91568854 GCA_018398815.1 Conus ventricosus | reverse complement strand
AAATGAGAAGAGAAGGGGTTAATCTTGGGTCATTCGGTTGTATTCGGGGTAGGTCGCAGTTTTGTTTGTGAAGCACGGATATAAACAAAAAAGTTACTTAAGGTACTCAGCTACGATTATTTCCCTCTCTCTCCTGTTCAAGGGGTAGTTATCCTCTTTCATATACATTCTAGTTGTCTTTCCTGTATGCGTTTAGCAAACTTGGCTTTTTTTATATTTTCTTGTGTGTGTGCGTGTCAGGGGATGGGGCTGGGGATGGTGGAAGTTGATGTTGTGTGGGTCATTTCTGGGGGTAGAGGTTGGGGGTGGGGGTCATGATGGGGTGGGGATGGTGGAAGTTGATGTTGTGTGGGTCATTTCTGGGGGTAGAGGTTGGGGGTGGGGGTCATGATGGGGTTGGGGATGGTGGAAGTTGATGTGTGTGGGTCATTTCTGGGGGTAGAGGTTGGGGGTGGGGGTCATCTTTGCAATACTTCGATATATACAGTTCCTGATATTGATGTATCTCTCTTAATTCTGCGATTATTCCCATATGGAAACTGTTGTTTTTTTTAGTCTGTTTTTTTGTTTATGAAAGAAATGGTTGAGCGAGGAATGAGTTAGAGCACAAATGACGGCCATTTATGATGTATTTGATAACAACGGAATAAAAACTCGCCCTGAAATCGTCGTCATTTCTGCATCGTCGTTTTCCCGTTCCGCGGAGTCTTGCTTGCCCCTGATGAAAACTCCTGTCCACTTTTTCAGTCTGCCCAGTTGTCTTTCTTCCCACTCTCCAAGCTGAAGTTTTTTTTACCCTCAGTATTGGAGAGCATGAAGGGAGGATGGATGAGGGGCAAGGGTAAGTGGGTGGGTGGATGGCGGAGCGAGGGAGGAAGTAAGGGGGTGGTTGGTGTGTTGGGGACAAGTAGCAAGCCAATAGAAAAAGCACCTGAACTTACCGGTAGGGAGTGGAAGGGGGTGGGGGGGGGGGGGGGTGGACCATGTCCGCCGTATCACTGGATGCCGCCTTTCTCCTCATTGCCAAATCCGCCAATGGCATTCCCTCGCCTTCTGTCTCTCTCAGTTCAGATTTCTGTTAGAAATGTGTGTGTGTGCGTGTGTGCATGCACACGCGCGTGCGTACAGTGTGTGTGTGTGGGGTGTGTGTGTGTGTGTGTGTGTGTGTGTGTGTGTGTGTGTGTGTTGTCAGTACAACTTGAGTTAATCTGACAATTTAAATTGGTTTCAGTCAGTCAGTGTGTGTGTGTGTGCGTGTGCGTACGTGTGTGCATATGTGCGTGCGTGCGTGTGTGCATATGTGTGTGTGTGTGTTGTGTGTGTGTGTGTGTGAGAGTTAAATCATTTGTCCGTTTAGTACTACTTTGACTGCTTTTTTTTTATTTATTCGTGTGCTGTATTTCGCGTGATTTTTGCTTCTTCTCGTTCCTAGGGGCAGGATTAAAAACATTAGCTACAATCCTTATCCCGCAAAGCTCAATCAACAGAACTCTTCCAAATGTGTGTGGACACTGCTACACCCCAAATGCAATGTATATTCACAACCAATCAAGGCGAAGTAATGAATCCAAAAGCTAAAGGTTCAGCGCATTCAAGCAGTCTCTTCCAAAAAATTATTGGACAGAGCTGTATTGCTGAGCCATATCGTCTTAAACTGACCTCCATTGGTTGGTAATGCCACACGCAGGCAGCTATGGCGGTGGTCACACGCCACAGTTAAGGGTTTGCACTAAAACTCTATATAATCCTTGAAAGTGTTTTGAAGCCCTACCACAATTTTGAGCCAGCATGTAATGTTAAACTTATAATTAATCCAAAAATAACAACAAAAAACTCCACGTCAGTTATTTCCCTTGTTTGGGGGGATTTCCACCGATGAAATCACAATATCCAAATACACGATCTTTCCCTTTGCTGACATCATATTTCAGGCCTTTGCACTCATCCGCGACCCTATCTTTGCGCCAGCTGGAAGTCCTCAAATAGTCCCATTCCTATGATTTCAATCTGTCTGCTTGGAACCACCTGGCTTGTGCCTTGATGGACAAAATGAAAGAAAATGAGAAGAGTCAAATTTCAGACACATTAAAATATAACTTGATGGCCATATGAAAGAAAATCAGGAGAATCAAATTTCAGACCCAATGAAATATTCTGAAAACAATCTAATTGCGCCAGTCTATAAATACTCGACTCCTTGAGCAAGGTCTTGGCGCATTGATTTTTTAGGTGTGCAGCCGGTCCTGTTAGAAAGTCAGATGGAAGGGGAGGACATTCAGATTCTAATGAGGGCACACTCCACAATTGAAGGAGGCTGGCTGGAAGGGGTGGGTGGGGGTGGGAGGTGACTGGGAGATCAAGGGGTGGGTGTATGGTGGTGTGGTGGTGGTGAATATTTATGTTTATTCAAGAAGAATTCAAGGGGGGGGGGGGGGGGGGGGGGGGGGGGGGGGGGGCGGGGGGGGGGGGGGGGGGGGGGGGGGGAATTGCTTGCTGAAGAAAGTAGATTGCGTGCTTTGACTTGTGCCCGATCTGGCATGTGGGTTCCGCTATGTTTTTATGCGTTTGAGTTTGTATTCTTAAGGATTTTTGTTGTTTTGTTGTTTTTGTTTTTTTGTTTCTTTCTCGCCTGATAGGCATGCCTGCTTGCATTCTTTTTTGTGTACACGTCATCATCATCATCATCATCATCACCATCATCACCATCACCGTCGTCGTCGTCGTCGTCGCCGTCTTCGTTTCATCGTCATCATCATCATCATCAGTATTATCAATTTATCATTATTATTTCATTATTGCTATTGTTTTGTTTCATTACCACAATTATTATTGTTGTCATTATTTTTACGATTTCTGTTATAATATTTATATTGTCGTCATCATCATCATCATCATCATCATATCATCATCATCACATCACATCATTACCACCTTCATCATCACCAATTTATGTATTTCTCTGTTGATTCTAAAGCTTTGAACTTAAAAGTCTCAGTTTGTGTTGCCCCTTTCGATTACACAGTAATGTTCACCACAAGCGTCTTAAATTGACTTGCTGTGCAATTTTTTTTTATTAAGGAGGGGGATAATGCCCCCCTTCATCTTGTCCCATCCCCTTACCACCCCCACCCCCCATTCTTTTTTGTTTTAGAAACAAGTCAAATTTAAGATAAATTCGGGGCGATAGATAGAGAATACGTACTTGTTTTTTTTTCTAATTTAATTTAGGCATCAATCTTTAAAGCAGAAATATAAAAGCACAGGCAATCAAACACATGACCGAATAAGTCAACGACAGAAAAAGTCCCCTATCTATCACTACCTCCCCCCCCCCTCCCCACCAAGGAAAAAAACAAAAGCACAGAGATATCCACAACCCGTCAGATGCTGTTCTTCAATCCTGTGATTCCGATTTTTCATATCGATCTCTTTCAAACGGCGGTTATGAATGCACACGTCCGATAAACAAACGGGTGATAAAGAAAAGAAACAAACAGAAGAAAGGAAGGTGTAAAGAAAGGACGGAAGTGGGTGAGGGGGAGGAACAGACAGACAAGTCTCCGCCTACAGAAAACAACAACAACAACAACAACAACCAAGCAAACAACAAACACGAGAAAAGGAGGCGGCCAACTCAAGCCAAGAACCAACCCAACCTTTCAGTCAAGTAAACCACCAACCAAGCAATCAGCCTAACAACCAATGGGCGTAGCAGGCGATCAACCGATCAACCAACCAACCAACCAATCAACCATCCAAGCAACCAACAACCAGTCAACCTCCCAACCAACTAATCAAGCTACTAACCAGTCGTCCAATCAACGAGCCAGCTGACCATTCAACTAACCAACGATCAAGTCAACCAACCAACCGACCGACCAGTGAACCAGCTAACCAACCAAGACAGCCAGCCAGCCATACAGACGACCAAATGGCTTTACACTTGACGAAACAAACATAAAAAAGCGCTGTTCCCTCTCAGTTAAATTGAACCGACCATTGATATAAAGAACATGCTTTGATTTGAAAAGCAAGCATCATATTATAGGTGGTATGCATATCAGAATACTTTGAACTACAGTCAGTGGTGTCAAATTACGTTTGGTCAGAGCGTTGACTTGTCCCCCTGTGCAAAGAGTCTAGAAAATTTCTTACGCCAACCTTCCACGCACACCCCTTTACTCACCCCCTCCCCTCATTCTTACGCAACCTTCCACGCACACCCCTTTACTCACCCCCTCCCCTCATTCTTACGCCAACCTTCCACGCACACCCCTTTACTCACCCCCCCCCCCTCATCTCTTACGCCAACCTTCCACGCACACCCCTTTACTCACCCCTCCCCTCATTCTTACGCCAACCTTCCACGCACACCCCTTTACTCACCCCCCCCCCCCCCTCATTCTTACGCCAACCTTCCACGCACACCCCTTTACTCACCCCCTCCCTCATTCTTACGCAACCTTCCACGCACACCCCTTTACTCACCCCCTCCCTCTTTCTTACGCCAACCTTCCACGCACACCCCTTTACTCACCCCCTCCCCTCATTCTTACGCCAACCTTCCACGCACACCCCTTTACTCACCCCTCCCCTCTTTCTTACGCCAACCTTCACGCACACCCCTTTAACTCACCCCCCCCCCCTCTTCCACTCCACCTTCTATATTTATTTTTCTTTCTCAACCTTGAACCGGTAAAAACTGAGCAATGATGATGCTGGCTTCTCTTTCGCCCTGATGATTCTTCATTGTCCTTGACAAAGGTATTAAAACAGTGAGACACAAAAAAAGAAAATCATAGAAATGAAAACGTTGAACATGAGCTTGCGATTTTTTTTCTTCTCGAAAAGCTTAACTTATAGTTCTCAACATTCAACTATCGTTTTTTTCTGTGAAAGTTTCTAGCGAAGTTAGAACGCAAGGGTGGTTTGATGTTATTATCTTTAAACCGGTTTAGTTTTATCTTTCCAATTTTTACTCTCTTACGCCCGAGATGAAGTCCAGTGTCATATTTCTTTTTGGACCCTCTGCTTACAACTTTTATGCAGTGGGCCTCAAATGTATGCTTCAGTTACGGCCCGTCTGGAAAACTCTTCTGTGCTTGGGGACTCATTTTGTGCTTTCACGATCGTGAGTGCCCGGTTATTTCCGTCTGGTCTCGGAAACGTATTGGGAATGACAGCAATTTGGATGGAAATGGGAAACGGCTTGTGGATATTGTTTTTCCCTTTGTTGCCATGCAATTGCTTTGCCATGTGTGGGTGCGCGCGCGCGCGTGCGTGTGTGTGTTTAATGTTATACGCACACACAAACATGGTTGTTTATTTTCTTTCTTACAGTATCAACGAAATTGCATGAATTTTCTTGGTATTACCTAATGACGGTTATTCCTTTGCTTGCCGTTTTGTACTTTTTTCCTCCCTTTTGATTAGGCCCCCCCCCCCCTTTTTTTTTTTTTTGGATTGTTCAAATCTTTCACTTTTTAATCACGTTTTGTATTCCTCTTTGCATCAGATACTTCTTCCTTTCACATGCAAATAATGTGCGTGCATATGTAGTGTTTTTTTTCTTCTATTTTGTAGTTTTTATTTGTTCATTAGTTATTTTGTTCATTGTTGTTCTTGCTTGATCAGCTCTGGAAAATGAACATGATTGTATGTTTTGGAAAGCAGTGTCACTTTCAACGTCTTTTTACATTCTGTGTACATAATCTTAACCACAGGTAATGTTTGGAGAAGATATAGAAGGGCTGAAAATTAAAGGGGGGGGGGGGGGGGGGGGGGGGGGGGGGGGGGAGGGGGACGATAAAGAGAAATGGAAATAAATATACCGAAAAGGAAAGCGGGGTTTGGGATGGGAAACAGAATCATATTATTAAACACGACAGAAAACAACAGATATGTTACGGATGGTATGGGTGGGTCTGCATGTGTCTGACTGACTCTCACTCAGAAATTATGGATGCATGCACGACTTTTCTAATTCACATACACACACCCACTCACCCGAACATTGACAGCCAGGCAACAGAAAAAAAACACTTTTTTGTTTTTTATGCTGCCCGAGCCATCAGACACACATACAATATAAATGCAATGACATCAATAGAACGGCACGCCAACCATGAGGCGTACACTTAAAATATGTCTATATATAGCGGCTATCAATTAGCGCTGCTGGGTCCAACGACGACAGCGATGAAGATGTCGCGACGACGTAGAGGACGAAACGACGACGATGACGAAGACGTCGACCTCAGTGTCAAGTCCGACACAGGACAAAAAAAAAAAACAACTTCAGAGCTGTGGCTCAAGAAAAAAAAAAACCCACTAACACACTGTCGGCGTCTCTGCCGACGACGAGGTGACAGTCTCGCACAGGAGCTGTGGCTCACACACAACACAGCGACGGCCTCGCCAACAGGTCGCTGGTTCAAACACAGGAGCGGTGCTCTGGCTTGGCAGCAGCGGCGTCTCCAGCCCAACTGGCTCAGCGGGTAGTCGGTCCCGGGCGCAGTGGCAGGTAGGGCGATTGTCGGCACTCAGGCCGACCTCTCCACGCCGACAAAAAGGCGGAGAACAAGGGGTAGTCTCAGCTACGGCCCTGACCCTCAGACAGTAGCAGCCAGCCCCCCTCAGTCCAGGGAACGCTTCTACCTGGGGAAACTGATTTAACTACCTTGATTATCATGGCTACTATTCATTACAATCACAACTACATTCATATTCATTAGCCACATCATATTTCACTAGAAGTTGAGACAAACATCAGCATATTCTTTCTTCAACATTACAACATTCCCTTTTCCGGAATCACAACACTACAACATTCCCTTTCCGGAATCATAACACTACAACATTCCCTTTCCGGAATCATAACACAACATTCCCTTTCCGGAATCATAACACAACATTCCCTTTCCGGAATAATGACACTACACAGGAAAGGATTTCCATATAAACCTTTCTGAATTTAGTTTTCCAAATTGGGGAAAGGATTCCACCTAGACCCTCTTCAATAAACCTGAATACAATTCATTACACACAATTAATGATTACTTTCATTACGCACAATTAATGATTACTTTTCATCAAACTATAAACGTCACGACACAATGTTCATTTCCTTTCTTGTAACACGACAAGAATGTACATTTCATTTCATATAATCACCAGATTTTTAAAAGGTTTCTTTTCAAACAGATTCATCTATTTCGATATATGCAAGGGGAAGATTTCCACAACACTCTTGTTTACCAACACACATATTGATATTTATATCAAGAGTGAGTTAAATACTCATTCACATCAAAATGAAAACCAGCAAAAAGTGTCTGTCGATCACTCTAGGAGCTTATTATCCATAGCATCAAAACTCTCCCTTTTCTCGCAAAGTCTAGCTAATCCACATTGAAATAATTAAAACATTTTTTTTCCAACATGAATTCAAAACTAGTTGTCACAGAATAAACAAAATCTTTTTTTTTCTGAAGACCACTTCCTTTAACACTCACTTCATCTATTTATGTTTTCCAACAGCATTTCGTTTTGTTACCCTATCAAGTCATAGGATAACAGAACACACAAATCCTTTCCTTTTCTACACAAATCCTTCACAAGTGCGCTGAGGAAGTTTCAGTCGCTCCTAAACGGGAATACGGTTTCGGTTTGCTAATAAATAAACATTGTGGTGATAAATACCTGACTGCTACAAGAAAACAGCTGAGTCCCTCTTCGGCCTTCTGTGTTGTTGCGTTGCCGGAATCACTGCAGAGACTGCCTAACCGGTTCAACTCACCCGGCTTTTAACAGTGCGCCGGTGAGCAGCAGTCAGCTGAATTGTTCAACCGGCTTCCGGACAACTACCTTCCGGTAAGCACGGTTGTATGAAAATTTGTGACCGGACGGGAAACGATCCGTCACAAGATACAAAACACACACAGAGCGAGAACGAGAGAGAGAGAGAGAGAGAGGAGAGAGAGAGAGAGAGAGAGAGAGAGAGAGAGAGAGAGAGAGAGAGAGAGAGAGAGAGGAGAGAGAGAGAAGACAGAGAGACAGAGAGAGAGAGAGAGAGAGAGAGAGAGAGAGACAGACAGACCAAAGAAAGTGGTCCAATTTCTCTGACTGACAGACGGACAGAACAGAGAGAGAGAGAGAGAGAGAGAGAGAGAGAGAGAGAGAGAGAGAGAGAGAGAGAGAGAAGAGAGAGAGGAGAGAGAGAGAGAGAGAGAGAGAGAGAGAGAGAGAGAGAGAGATGTGACAAAGACAGAGAGAGACAGACAGACAGAGCCGAGAAAATGTTTTCAATTTCTCTGACAGACAGACAGACAGACAGACAGGCAGAGGGGGAGAGAGAGAGAGAGAGAGAGAGAGAGAGAGAGAGAGAGACAGACAGACAGACAGACAGACAGAGACAGACAGACAGACAGACAGAGAGCGAGAGAGCGAGTTAGACAGACATATAGACAGACAGATAGACAAAGAGATAAGAATAGAAAATCAGGAAGAAAGGAGAAGACAAAACCATAGCGCAACGTGTTGGCCAGTGGGTTGCGCCGCCTATTCCTACCATTGCTAACCGGAGCTGACGTGGCTGAGCGGAAATGACATCAATGCTCGATTCGAAAATCCAGTGGTATTGGGAGAGTACGAAAACTAGCCACGAACTTCAGGAATATCGTCCATTTGTGTTGTGTTGTGTTGTGTTGTGTGTAGTGTGTGTGTGTGTGTGTGTGTGTGTGTGTGTGTGTATATATATATATATATTATATATATATATATATATATATTATATATATATATATATATATATATATATTGTGTGTGTGTGTGTGTGTGTGTGTTGTGTGTGTGTGTATATATATATATATATGTGTGTGTGTGTGTGTGTGTGTGTGTGTGTGTGTGTGTGTTTCGTCTTTTTTGTATTTATAAATCACTTACGTGTGTATTCGTTTACTTAACATTTACCTGTTAAGTGTGTGAAGCATAAGCTCATATGCAGATGAAATAGGAGAAGAGAGAGAGAGAGAGAGAGAGAGAGAGAGAGAGAGAGAGAGAGAGAGAGGAGCAGACAGAGAGAGAGAGAGAGGGGGGGGGGCATGCGAGATATATTTTCGCTTTTGAAAAAAAAAATGGCAGTACTATTTTTCTTGACAGTCTTATATTTATATGAATTTTCAATTCATTATTTGTGTGAAAGGAGGAATTGTATGTAGCATGGTACCAATAAAAGGCATGTTGTTTGTGAGCATAATTTATTGTGCCCCCATGCGGGGCAAAACTGAGACAGTTGTTTGCTGTTTACACAAATGTAAGTAAAAATATAATTTCTTTTACCATCAAGGCAGACAACTCTTTCAACGATTCTTTTTTTCCTCAGTTTCAGATGTTTCTTGGTTTTGACATTCGTCATTAAAGTCATCATGGTACTGCGCATGACAATATTTGCCACTTTCCTGTTCAGGCTCATCGAGAATGTCAAGGACCGATCGAACTCTCATTGATCTTTGACTTTGGATCCTTGTTAAGCCATGCGCACACAGGGCGTCGATCGCGAGCCGTGTGGATTGTGGGCCATAACTTTTCCGTGTGTTGTGTTGTGTTGCGTTGTGTTGCGTTGCGTTGCGTTGCGTTGCATTGCGTTGTGTTGTGTCTTGTGTGCTGTGCGGCTGCGCTGTATTTAAATCCTGTTTTTTTTTTTTTACTTGAGTGTTTAGGAGACTGGTTCTAACTATCCGTAGAAATAGAGAAAAAAAAAAGTGTTCCAATTTGAAGAATACGTTTGCCTGACGAAACATTTTTTAGACAGAAATTTTGGATTTTTAAATGAACGGAATCTTAAACAGGAAAAACGCCAAATTTGAAACTAGACTTTTAAAACTTAATGTCTTTTCATCGTGTGTGTGTGTGTGTGTGTGTGTGTGTGTGTGTGTGTGTGTGTGTGTGTGCGCCCGCGTGCGCGTGCTCGTGCTCGTGTGTGTGTGTGTGTGTGGGGGGGGGGGGGTGCGTGCGTGCGTGCGTGTGTTGTGTGTGTGTGTGTGTGTGTGTGTGTGTGTGTGTGTGTGTGTGTGTGTGTGTGTGTGATTCGCCGAATTCTGTAAACTTGCTTGTGATTGATTGGGAGAAATGTCGGTATTCACCAGCCAGTCGATGCTGCGTCACTTGTGGCCAGCAAAATCTTACTGTGGGGAAAAAAACAACAAAAAAAAAAAACACCACGAGCAGTAGATGCGCCTTTGGCAAATTGTAGTCTTGGTGTTCCGAGTCTGCCGCCAATGAGGCGTCGAACCTTCGATTTTCGTTGGCAGTTCTGACTGCAAGGTAAACTGGTTTTCTATGGCGGATTCCTAGCCACAAAAAGATGATAATTTGATTTTATGCGTGTGTGCTAATTCCGATTAGTTTTTTTTCTTAATTTATTTATCTATTTGTTTTATTTATTTGTTTGTTTTATACTTATTCATATTCATTCATTCATTCATTCTTTCTTTTCTTTATCTATATTTTACTAATTCTGTCAGTCACAGCTTTTCGCAGGAGAAGGCATTGAAAATCTACAAAGAAAATTTCATTTTTAACAGTACTTTTTTTTCCTTTTTTTTTTTGTTGTTGTTGCGGCGCACCTTTTTATTGACAAAGAAAAGGTGTGTCAAAAAAAAAAAAAAAGGATTAAGATTCCAATTGTATCTTTTTCTCCTTCCAGTCTATCAGCTGTGCATCGTTCACTTGTAGCAAGTCTTCCTCCTTTTATTAAGCAATCAGCGAGCGCTCTTCATTGTACATGTTGGTTCATCCTATATCATCAACAATTAGAAAACCAATTTTTTTTCATACTGTACAGCCCTAACACGTTTATGTCGCAGCTCAATTTTCATGCAGAGTTTTCTCCTCGGCGCCAGACAAGTGTTAAAGGGGGGCATCCCCCCCCCCCCTCCCCAACACACACACACACTTTCCATAAAAATAGAAAGAAGAAAGAAAGAAAGAAAAAAAAAATAAGAAAGAAAAGAAAGAAAAGAAAAGAAAAGGAAAGAAAGAAAGAAAGAAAGAAGAAAAAAAAAGAAAGAAAGAAAGAAAAAGAAAGAAAGAAAGAAAGAAAAAAAAAAGAAAGAAAGAAAGAAGAAAGAAAAGAAAAGAGAAAAGAAAAAGAAAAGGAAAGAAAAGAAAAGACAAGACAAGACAAAAAAGAAAAAAAAAAGTCAACAAGACCTACAGATAAA
>CM031599.1:91547632-91552632 GCA_018398815.1 Conus ventricosus | reverse complement strand
ATGGATTGAACTGAAATAATGACAGCGAGAAGATAAGATTTAACTGTAATAATGAAAGCGGGGAAAAAACGATTGAATAGAGATAATGATAACGGGGAAATCAGATTGAACAGCATAATGATAACAGCAAAACAGAAACAAACAGTAACAATTACAGAGCAGTAATACTGATTACGGGGAAATAGGGTGAAATAGTAATGATGATAACAGGGAAATAAGACTGAACTGGTATAAATATAACGGGGAAATTGATTTGTGAAAACAACGGAAAATAAGGTTGATTTGTGGTAGTGCTATGTAAAGCAGAAAATAGGACTGAACATAAATAATCATTGGGGGTAAAACAGGACACTTTATAGTCGCAATGATAGCGTCAGGCAGAAGGACCCAAGACCTCTGACAAGAGGAATGGACCTTGCAGACGGATGACAAACTACTTAAACCCCGTCCAAACCTGAACGAGTTTTTACCATGTTGCAGAGGCGGCCGTAAAGAAGAAACAGTCCTGTGCCGCTTGCATACAGGCCACTCGTTCTATACCCATTCTTATCTTTTAAAAGGTGAAGAAGCTCCGTGGTGTATTCCATGTCACGTTCCGCTCACAGTGAGACATATTCTGTTAGATTGTTGGGACTTGCACGATGTGAGACATAAACACTTTACAGCAGAGTCCATGAAAACCCTGTTCAGAGATGTCCCACCTGACGTGATCTTTGAGTTTCTGAAAGAGATTAACATTTTTCATCTGATTTAAGATTTTTCGGAAGAAAGATTTTTAACGAAGTTTCTGGTGAGACATAAACACTTTACAGCAGAGTCCATGAAAACCCTGTTCAGAGATGTCCCACCTGACGTGATCTTTGAGTTTCTGAAAGAGATTAACATTTTTCATCTGATTTAAGATTTTTCGGAAGAAAGATTTTTAACGAAGTTTCTGGTGCGATTTTAGATGGTGTATTTTAAAGAGATGAGTGAAAGTTTTTTTTTTTTTTTTTTTTTTTTTTGAGATGACTTGTGAGTTGATTTTAACGTGGTGACAGCCCTGATATGGCCCTTTGCGGTCGGCTGGGCTATAAGCAACATTAGCTTTCCTTAGAAGGAACCAAGCACTTCAGCTGTATCTGGCATTTGACGGACACGGGAATTAGTCTGGCGCTGGTCGTGTCTGTCGAATCAGTGGCATGTTTACTTGAAGAGATTTGGTGTTTGTTCAACGTATTCTTCTTTTGATGAATTAGAATAAAAACTTTACGTGGATGCGAAAACGTGTCCGACGAGTTTATGGAGAGGAAGGCAGGAGGGCGGACGGTGTGCGGAGAGGAGGAGGTGGTGCACAACGGGGAGATAAGATGACATAGCAGTAACGGTGAGAGAGAGAGAAGAGAGAGAGAGAGAGAGAGAGAGAGAGAGAGAGAGAGAGAGAGAGAGTGTGTGTCTCTAACATACACACATACACACATTCACACCACACACACACACACACACACACACACACACACACCCACACACACACACCAAATGAATAATATGCACAACCCTCACCCCTCCCCGAAACCTCAGCCCCTCTCCTCTCCCCCCCCCCCCCCCCCACCTTTCAAGAACACACTTCCCAGTGTTATTCCTTCTCTCTTTATCTCACACACTTGCTCTTTTATCAATATTATCCTCCAACAGCCGTGGATCGCCTATGGCCACTGACTGACCAGTTTCACAAACGTGGCTACTGTCAGCTGGGCTGGTCAGCCAAGTTGGCCAATGTGAGTCTCTGACCTGGCTACAAGCGGGCTCTTGTTGGCACGAGGACAGTGCCTGGCACGACGCGATGCACGTGCACTTGGAATTTGGGACACACGGCATTTTGATGGAAGTTATGGGCCTTGGTGGTTTCTTTGGGTTTCCATGTACTGCTTTTCAGGTGTATGCTTTTGTTTTCAGTTATCTTTTATAAAAAAAATTCATTTTGGGGCATTCTATGAATAACTAATGATGCTTTTTAAAGAACATTTTTGGAGGAAGATTCTTTGCTTGTTTTCAGAAACATCCCACGCCTTTATCATTTTTTATGACTATGAACCTCTTTTTCTATTATTTCTCATTTTGCTTTTGTTTCTCTTTTTTCTTTCATCTCTTTTATCCGTTCCTTTCTCTTCTTATTTGAGTATGGGATGATTGTGGATATGGCCAGACCGTAATGTATTTTTCGTTTTACTGTTTGCCGTAAGTTCGTGCATCTCGAGTCGGTGGCATGTTTCATTAAAGAGATTTTGTGTTTATTCAACGTATTCTTCTATTCATTACTTGAAATACTCAGAGTAGGAGCAAACACGTGTCTGACGAGTTCACGGAGGTAATCCTGAGGTTGGGCGTTTGAATCCTTTGAATCCCCGCTGTGTCGTTTCGATACGGGGCCGGAATAGCTCAACTGGTAGAGCGCCGGACTCTGGTGATCCTGGAGTTGCGGGTTTGCATCTCCGCCGGGCCGTTTCGATACAGGGGGATTTTACCCTCGGAGTTAACATTAATTCTGACTCCATTCCCCATACAGTCATTCGAATGAGGCTATAGACCGAGGTTTCGTGTGTGAACGCACGCACAACATCTTGCACACACGTCAAATCCCATCACCATGTTTCGGAAGAGAAGGCCAGTTTGGCCGTTGGTATGGATGACACGTTACACATAGCATGCACCTTCCCCGAAGATGGAGTATGGCTTCCTAAATGGCGGATAAAAAAACGGTCATGCACACAAAACTCCACTGCCTGTCTCTACAGGGAGTGTCCGCAGGAGCATCAGCCTGCGTACGCAGAAAAAAAAGAAAAGTTTCGGTACTGGTTGATTTTTCCCCCTTGTAGTTAACACTGGTTCTGACTCCATTTTCCGGAAAAGTCCTTCGAATGAGACTGTAAACCGAGGTTCTGTATGTGAACGTACGCGTAGCATCTTGTACACAATGTTCCATCGCAAACTTTCGGAATAGAAGGCCAGTCTGGCTTTTGTTATGGGTGATACGTATAAACATAGCCTATATCGTCCGTGAAAAAGTGAAAAATTGAAAGACAAACTAGGTGACTGACATTCGTCTAAACGACACCAGAAACGACTATCAATGTCGATTCAACAGTCAGCTCTTTAGGTCATCTTCCCAGGGAGACAACATGTAACTCTTTAGGTCATCTTCCCAGGGAGACAGCAGGCAGCTCTTTAGGTCATCTTCCCAGGGAGACAGCAGGCAGCTCTTTAGGTCATCTTCCCAGGGAGACAGCAGGCATCTCTTTAGGTCATCTTCCCAGGGAGACAGCAGGCAGCTCTTTAGGTCATCTTCCCAGGGAGACAGCAGGCAACTCTTTAGGTCATCTTCCCAGGGAGACAGCAGGCAGCTCTTTAGGTCATCTTCCCAGGGAGACAGCAGGTAGCTCTTTAGGTCATCTTCCAGAGAGACAGCAGGCAACTCTTTAGGTCATCTTCCAGGGAGATAGCGGGCAGCTCTAGGTCATCTTCCCGGGAGACAGCGGGCAGCTCTTTAGGTGATCTTCCCAGGGAGATAGCAGGCAGCTCTTTAGGTCATCTTCCCAGGGAGACAGAGGTAGCTCTTTAGGTCATCTTCCCAGGGAGACAGCAGGCAGCTCTTTAGGTGATCTTCCCAGGAGACAGAGGCAGCTCTTTAGGTGATCTTCCCAGGGAGACAGAGCAGCTCTTTAGGTGATCTTCCCAGGGAGACAGCAGGCAGCTCTTTAGGTCATCTTCCCAGGGAGACAGCAGGCAGCTCTTTAGGTCATCTTCCCAGGGAGGCAGCAGGCAGCTCTTTAGGTGATCTTCCCAGGGAGACAGCAGGCAGCTCTTTAGGTGATCTTCCAGGAGACAGAGGCAGCTCTTTAGGTGATCTTCCCAGGGAGACAGCAGGCAGCTCTTTAGGTGATCTTCCCAGGGAGACAGAGGCAGCTCTTTAGGTCATCTTCCCAGGGAGACAGCAGGCAGCTCTTTAGGTGATCTTCCCAGGGAGATAGCAGGCAGCTCTTTAGGTGATCTTCCCAGGGAGACAGAGGCAGCTCTTTAGGTGATCTTCTCAGGGAGACAGAGGCAGCTCTTTAGGTCATCTTCCCAGGGAGACAGCAGGCAGCTCTTTAGGTGATCTTCTCAGGGAGACAGAGGCAGCTCTTTAGGTCATCTTCCCAGGGAGACAGAGGCAGCTCTTTAGGTGATCTTCCCAGGGAGACAGCAGGCAGCTCTTTAGGTGATCTTCCCAGGGAGACAGCAGGCAGCTCTTTAGGTGATCTTCCCAGGGAGACAGAGGCAGCTCTTTAGGTCATCTTCCCAGGGAGACAGCAGGCAGCTCTTTAGGTCATCTTCCCAGGGAGACAGCAGGCAGCTCTTTAGGTGATCTTCCCAGGGAGACAGAGGCAGCTCTTTAGGTGATCTTCTCAGGGAGACAGAGGCAGCTCTTTAGGTCATCTTCCCAGGGAGACAGCAGGCAGCTCTTTAGGTGATCTTCTCAGGGAGACAGAGGCACTCTTAGGTCATCTTCCCAGGGAGACAGAGGCAGCTCTTTAGGTCATCTTCCCAGGGAGACAGACTGCTGTATCAACGAGAGCGTGGGTTGTAAAACGGTCACAGCTTGGTCGCTAACAGCATGGGTTGTAAAACGGTCACAGCTTGGTCGCTAACCGTGGATAAGCGCTGTAGAAGTACTCTCAACCATGAGTGATAATAACTGTACGTCTTTGTTCATTTGTATTGGTCATCAGAGTGCTGACCTGCATCTTCATACAATGAATGGAGACTTTGTTTTAAAGCCAATGGTGTGTGTGGTCCTTGACAGAATTTGGCACGTCAAGGAACCGTACACGTAAAACACTTTGAATAAAAACAAAAGAGACAGAGATGAAAAAAATACAACATTTAAACAAATCTGAAATAAATGTTAGCGAACCGCCAAGAGAAACGTGGACAAACGAGTCACAAGACAAAACACGACGCGTTTCGACCTCCTAGGCCTTCTT
>CM031599.1:91522632-91540132 GCA_018398815.1 Conus ventricosus | reverse complement strand
GCAGAGCCCGTAGGAGATTCTATCACACACAGCGAAAGGGGCTGTAAGCTGGCAGAGCCCGTAGAGATTCTATCACACACCAGCTGAAAGGTCTGAATGCTGGCAGAGCCCTTTGGAGATCTATCACACACAGCTGAAAGGGCTGTAATGCTGGCAGAGCCCGTAGGGATTCTATCACACACAGCTGAAAGGTCGTAATGCTGGCAGAGCCCGTAGGAGATTCTATCACACACAGCTAGCTGAAAGGTCTGTAATGCTGGCAGAGCCCGTAGGATTCTACACAGCTAGCGAAAGGGTCTGTAATGCTGGGGAGCCCGTAAGAGATTCTATCACAGCTAGCTGAAAGGGGCTGTAATGCTGGCAGAGCCCGTAGGAGTTTCCCATCACACACAGCTGAAAGGTCTGTAATGCTGGCAGAGCCCGTAGGAGATTCTATCACACACAGCTGAAAGGTCTTAATGCTGGCAAGCCCGAGGAGATTCTATCACCACAGCTGAAAGGTCTGTAGCTGGCAGAGCCCTAGGAGATTCTATCACACACCGCTGAAAAGGGTCTGTAAAGCGCAGAGCCCCTAGGAGATTCTATCACACACAGCTGAAAGGGTCTTAATGCTGGCAGAGCCCGTAGGGGATTCTAAACACACACAGCTGAAAGGGGGTGTAATGCCCGGCAGAGCCCGTAGGAGATTGTATCACACACAGCTGAAAGGGTCTGTAATCTGGCAAGCCCGTAGGAGATTCTATCACACACAACTGAAAGGGTCTGTAATGCTGGCAAGCCCGAGGGGATTGTATCCCCACAAAAGCTGAAAGGGGCTGTAATGCTGGCAGAGCCCGTAGGAATTCTATCACACACAGCTGAAAGGGTCTGTAATGCTGGGAGAGCCCGTTTGGAATCTATCACACACAGCTGAAAGGTCTGTAATGCTTTGGGAGACCCGTAGGAATTCATCACACACAGCTGAAAGGGTCCCGTAATGCTGGCAGAGCCCGGAGGAGATTCTATCACACACAGCGGAAGGGTCTGTAAGCTGGCAAGCCCGTAGGAGATTCTATCACACACAGCTGAAAGGGTCTGTAATGCTGGCAGAGCCCGAGAAATTCATGAGTGAAACAGGGAGTTAGAACAATTTTTAATCCTGACATGCATGTTACAGATCCCGTCCTTCTGACACGAGCATTAAAGATCCTAGAATTTCATACTACGCTAAAGATCCTTGATTCAAACACCCACTGCAGAGATCCTATAATTCTAACATCCACATTAAAAGATTCTGTGATTGTAACACCCACACTTAGATTCTATGATTCTAATATCCCTGTTTAATTCCGTAATTTTAAAACCCCCCGTTATAGTTCCTGTAATTTTAACACCCTTGTTAGATTTTTTTAATTGTAACACCCACGCTACAGATCTTGTAATTCTAACACCTGTGTAGATTCTGTAATTTTTAAATCCCACGCCATAGATCCTGTAGTTCTAAAACCCATTTTAGATTCTGTATCTGTGAGAACCACGCTATAGATCCTGTAATTCTAAGATCCATGTTAAACATCCTATGATATTTTAACACCCACGTTAAACATCATGTAACCGTAACATCCACATGAAAGACCTTATGAATTCTAAGACCCTGTCAACCTCGGGTGATATCAGTGGAGGAAGGACTAGCGCACAGCCCAAACACACTCACAGCTTGCTTACAATCTCATTCATATATCATGCATCCGTCACATCAAACCACTAGTAAAGTCTATAACTTTACTACACATGTTCATAGAACGAAACATCAATGCATATGGAATCAAACAAAATAAAACATTCTCTCTTTCCTGAACTTCACAAAATCATTTATCTAAAACATCATTAACTAACCCGGGTATAAATAGATTTCTACTTTACCTGGCCAGGTGATCTTAACTATTCACGAATCACTGTCTTTTCTTTTCTTTTCTTTTTCTTTTCACTGTCACTTTCACAACACGACACAACTGCTGGCACTGGTTTTGGTCTGATGGCGCCTGGTCAGGTGAGACTGTTGGCGTTGGTCTGTGGTTCTGCTTGGCGAAGTGACGCTGCCAGGTATGAGGTCGAACCCCCGGTTAGGATAGAACAGTGACTATCAACATCGATCTGTTCTCCTTTCTTTCTTCCTGCATTAACGCATTGCACTCTCTCTCTCTCTCTTCTAGTCTGCTCTTATCAAATGGACATGGTTGCTTTTCTTTTCTTTTTTCTTTTCTTTCTTTTCTTCTTCATTAATTAGCAACTCTCTCTCTCTCCACATCTCTCCTCAGTCCTTCCTCTGCAGACTATCTCATGCTAATCTCTCAACTTGGTTCTCTTCTCTCCTCCCCTCATCTCTCTGCTTTTCTCTCAAGCAGACCTAGAACCTCTCCCTCTCTCTGTTTCTCTCTTCGTTCTCCCCCTCGTTCTCCCGTCCTCTCACTCTCACATCCTCTTTATTCGTTCCGATCTGTCCAAAAAGGGCGAGTACCATTGGTCAGTATTTTTACCGCCCTGACACCCGAAGTTATCTCCCTCTAATTCCATTGGATATTCAAATCATGACAGTCACGACGACACGCCTTACTCTCTGTGGTGGTCAATTGGTCATCTAATTGATAGCTAGATTTCCCCACACACACTACCTTCCCCTTTCCTACTTAACTGGGGCATGTGGCTTAATCGTGGACACTGGTCACTCTAAGTGCTAGCTGAGTCTGGTAGCGCCACGACTTCCCGACTAACAATGACGATGGTTCCACAAATTGGCCAGATGAGTCTGAGCCAGGCTCTACGACTCGTCTCGCTAGACATCGAGGCGTCGGTCAAAACGGCTTAGTCAGTCTGGGTGGATCGGACCGTCTCCGTGAAGCCTCTCCACTAAGCTTAATTGGCCGGATCCGAACCATGGGCCCGGTCTATCTGACGCCTAGAATGTTTGAGTTGAAGCTTATGTCCGAACAAATGGCTGGCGACTCCCCAAGTTGGGTTGTTTCATCTTTTTGTCCGTGACAATTTCCCCCTTGCAAAAGACCATGCTCCGCATTGTCTCAAAACAACGGTACAAAAAACAACAACCGAATTTGCTGACACACAGCTACACGTGCAAAGTTTTTAAAATACTTTACAACCAACGGTTTATAAGTTATAAAATACATCATTAGTGAATACCACTCCAATGAGTTATCATTGACGTGCGCTCTTGCGTTTTTCAACTCATTTTATAACGACCTCTGTACGCACTTATGCGATTCCCCTACCTGCGGATTTGCCATATCTTCTCTTCACAATTCTTATGAAAAGCACAATATAATATGATCACGATCCATGACACTTCACTGAGGAATCTCCATCCTCACTTATTGCAAATAATGCATTACTACACAAGCGGCTGTATGCCCCAAGCATAACTACATTTACATGAACAAATCTCACAAAGAAAATATAAAACAGTCTCACACAGAAAATATGGACCATAGCCAACGGGGAATGAACCCATACCCAATCAACATAACTGTCATCAACACATATTATCAACAAAGCACCCCGGATATGACTGACTTCCTCTGAGTTGCAGCTTGCTAGACTACACGGCTTAAATAGTCAGCTCCGACATTCTGTCGACCGGGAATGTACTGCACTCGGTACCTGTAGGGCTGCAGTGCCATTGCCCAACGCAGAACCCTGCTGTTTTTCAGCTGTGCCTCCTGCAGGAATTTGAGTGGTTGGTGATCTGTCTCTATCACGAACTCTTTCCCATACAAGTATTTGTGGAACTTCTGCACGGCCCCACACGACAGCTAAACACTCCTTCTCCACCGTTGCGTACCCTTCTTCACACTTTGTCAACTTCCTGCTAGCATATCTCACAGGAAACTCGACCCTTCATGCTCCTGTAACAATACTGCACCTATCCCACCACCTGATGCATCTGTCCGCAACAAAAATGGTTTGGACATATCTGGTAGCTTCAAGATGGGACGGGAACCTAGTCTTTCCAACACTGTCTGCAGTGCTTGCTCTGCAGCGTCTGACCATTCGACCACTGCCGGTCTCCCTGCCTTGACCAAATCACTGAGAGGACTCGTGATTGCTGCGAAATTTGGAACAAACTCCCGTAGAAACCAATAAAACCTAGCAGACTCCTGACTTCTGTTTTGGTCTTTGGTCTCTCTGAATTCATCATCTTCTCCACCTTTCCCCTTTCTGGCTGCTTGTGTCGCCTCGACAACAAAACCTAGGAACTCCTACTGTCTAGCCCTTCATACAGTGACACATCCTGTATGACTCTTCTGGAAACTTAGGTAACAAAATCTCCCTTCTTCTGCTGGGTCTCTTTCACCTCAACAATGATTGCTGCTGCGCCTATGTGCTGAGTCTCACGCTGAATATATTTGCGGAGAAAATTCGCATGGAAAAGTTTTAGTTTCCCATTCACATCAATTCGGTAATCCCGACCGACCTTTTCAGTGATGGTGAATGGTCCTTTCCAATGCATCAGCAGCTTGTTGTGACCCGTGGGAACCCAGTACCAGGACTTGATCTCCCGCCTTGAGGGATTGCTTCCTCACCTTCTGTCATATTGCTTCTTCTGAACGACCCTAGCCTCCTGCAAACTTTCCCTTGCAACCTTACGTGTCTCATACCTGTGCCCACCTTTGGAACAGGGCGAGATTGGGCCAATCAGATCAACAGCCACTCTCCTGAATGGTGTGTCAATTAAAGGAGGATGTTTAAGAGGCGCCTTCCTCTTCACCCTCTTGTGGCTGACCTTTGACACACATCACATGACTACAGAAACGCTTGATGTCTGCCATTGCTCCTGGCCAATGAAAATCATCAAAGATTCGGTCAGCTGTTTTGCTGGTGCCGAGATGACCCGCCATGAGCGACTCGTGACCCACTGACATGACAGTGTCACGATAACATGCTGGTACCTCTAACTGAGTTGTCACCTTGCCTGTCTTCCCTTGGTGAACACTCGGTTTCAACAGCCCGCCTTTCACAAGAAATTCTGTCTCACCTCCTCTAACCTCCTGTTTCTCTCCACCTCTTGCCGACTCCCAAGACTTCACGAGCGAAGGGTCTTGTTCCTGCGCTGCCCTAAACTCATCAGGCGACACATCTATGCCTGACTTCCTTGCTGGAACGACTAACGGTTTATCAACCTTTTCCTCCTTCTTGCTCCGTGTCTGAACTGCTGCCCCTGTAGCAGTCAACAACTCAGGATCCCCATGGATCCCTTGCACCTGGAATATTTCCAATGATCAAATCGTGAAGGGGTTTCTCCATCACCAACGCAGACAACTCGCCTGAGAAGTAAGGGGTACGTACTTCTATCTTAGCAACTGGAAACTCCTCACAGTGCCATCGATTTGAGTACAGGTCTGGATTTGCCCTGTCAAATCCCCTTTATCGACCAGCGTTGTTCGTACTACCCCGCATGAACAACCAGTGTCTCGTAAAACTTTCACCCTCTGCTGGCCAATCCACCCTTCTTCCCCTGGTAACGAACCACTCAGCCTAGTGCCCTCCATCCCTGACACTGACTGCTGTCCAGTGCTAGCCATAGGCTGCACTCACCCTCTTCAGACTGAATCCCTTTTGGTTCCACTGCAGGTCGTTTCCCTTGACGACCCTTATCCACCTCTTGCAAGCTGCTGCCTTCTGGAACCTCATGCGACAATCCCTCGCCACATGTCCCTTCTTGTGACAAATGAAACACCTAATGTCCCTTTGCCCTTCCCTTTTGCCCACCACTGGGTTTGCAGACTTTGCAGGAAAACTCTCCTAGTCTCCTTGCACTCTTCTCACCTGTGCCTAGCACCTGTTTCTCCTGCACCTTAGTGCCCAAACGTGCCTCTCTATACACCTCTGCGAACTTCACAACTCTCCTGCTGTCTCTGGCTGTCTCTCTTTCAATGTATGGTTAACTCAGGGCCGCAACCTGACAAAATCTGTTCTTTCATAACTAGCTCTTTCAATTCAACGAACTCCTTTTTCGTACCACTCAACTCTAACCATTTCTCAAAATAGTGATCTAGACGTGCACCAAACTGAGTGTACGTCTCACCCGCTTGTAATTTAGCTGAACGAAATTTCTTCCTGAACCCCTCCTCTGTGAGGTCAAATCCCTTCATCAATGATTCCTTCACAGCGCCGAAATCAGACTGTTGTTCTGCTGGTAACGCAGTGAAAATTTGTAATGCCTTACCCGTCAGTAACGCTGACAAAATGACTGCCCACTCTTCTGAAGGCCAACCCTGACTGGTCGCAAACGTTTTGAAACGACTGATGTATGCATCAATCGAATCGGTTCCTTCAGAGAATTTTGGCAACTTGGGTCGGGGAGCATAGCTGCGCACAGAGTCACTGGAAACTGAACTACCATCCTCGGTGGTCTCCCTTTGTATTCTCACTTTCTCCAACTCTAATTGAACCCTTTAATCTTTCAGTTTCCTCCCTTTTTCTTTCTGTTTCCTGCGCTTCTACTGCGACACGGCGTCTTTCTGCGCGTTCATCCCTTTCCATCTTTTGCTGGTTTTCAACGAATGCTCGCAACTCTTCTCCTGAGTAACCTAAATCACGAGCAACGCTCACGAGTTGTTCAATAGGGGTGTTCTTTCTTCCGCCATTGTATCTCTCTTTTTTTTTTTTTTTTTTTTTTTTTTTTGAACAAGATTTTTACTACGACACCCCTTTGGTGGTTCCCAAACACGAGTGAGGATAGACAATCTATGAATGAAAATATTACTTGGGAAAAGTAGTTAGTTTTTATAAGAGCCAGCCCCTGCCCCCACATGAGAGCGAATTATAGGAAATCGTGGAAAAAGTACTTGGGGCTGAAATCCCCAAAGCCTAGTTTTCTTTTTTGGAAGCAATGCCAACCCAGTATTTAAAAATTTGGGAACATACAGTAAGAAAACCCTTTTTTAGGATTAAAAATACTTGAATCCACCAGTTCCCCCTGAAAAAGTTGACAATTATAATAAATGGGCAGAATATCCTGCAGGCTCGCCATAAATTGTAAACCCTCGGTGATTAGTGGAGGAAGGACTAGCGCACAGCAAAACACATACACTTGCTTACAATTATTTTATTTTCATGAATCCGTAAATCAAACCATAGTATGTCTATAACTTTAACCATGTTCATAGAACGAAACTCAATGCTTATGGATCAAACAAAATAAAACATTCTCTCTTTCTTAACTTCAAAAAATCTTTATCTAAAACATCTTTAAAAACTAACCGGGTATAAATAGATTTCTACTTTACCTGGCCAGGGACTTTTATTCACGAATCATGTCTTTTCTTTTCTTTTCTTTTTTTTTCACTGCACTTCACAACACGACACAACTGTGGATGGTTTTGGGTTGATGGCGCTGGTCAGGTGAGTGTGGCGTTGGTTGTGGTTTGTTGGCGAAGTGACGCTGCAGGTATGAGGTCGAACCCCCGGTTAGGATAGAACAGTGACTATCAACATCGATCTGTTCTCCTTCTTTCTTCCTGCATTAACGCATTGCACTCTCTCTCTCTCTCTTCTAGTCTGCTCTTATCAAATGGACATGGTTGTTTTCTTTTCTTTTTTCTTTTCTTTCTTTTCTCTTCATTAATTAGCAACTCTCTCTCTCGCCACATCTCTCCTCAGTCCTTCTCTGCAGACTTTTCTATGCTAATCTCTCAACTTGGTTCTCTTCTCTCCTCCCCTATCTCTCTGCTTTTCTCTCAAGCAGACCTAGAACCTCTCCCTCTCTCTGTTTCTCTCTTCGTTCTCCCCACGTTCTCCCGCCCTCTTCACTCTCACATCCTCTTTATTCGTTCCGATCTGTCCAAAAAGGGCGAGGTACCTTTGGGTCAGTATTTTTACCGCCCTGACACCCGAAGTTATCTCCCTCTAATTCCATTGGATATTCAAATCATGACAGTCACGCCGACACGCCTTACTCTCTGTGGTGGTCAATTGGTCATCTAATTGATTAGCTAGATTTCAACCCACCACACACTACCTTCCCCCTTTCCTACTTAACTGGCGCCATGTGCTTAAGTCGTGGACATGGTCACTCTAAAGTGGTAGCTGAGTCTGGGTAGGCGCCACGACGTCCGACTAACAATGACGATGGTTCCACAAATGGCCAGATGAGTCTGAGCCAGGCTCTACGACTCGTTCGCTAGACATCGAGGCGTCGGTCAAAACGGCTTAGTCAGTCTGGGTGGATCGGACCGTCTCCGTGAAGCCTCTCACTAAGCTTAATTGGCCGGATCCGAACCATGGGCCCGGTCTATCTGACGCCTAGAATGTTTGAGTTGAAGCTTATGTCCGAACAAATTGGCTGGCGACTCCCCATGTTGGGTTGTTTCATCTTTTTTTGTCCGTGCCCAGGACCCATGTTTATGATCAATGTGATTGTAGCAACACGTTAAAGTCTTTAAATTCTGACACTCACGTTAAAGATCTGTGGCTGTAATTACCCACGTTAAAATCCTATAATCCAACTCCCACTTTGAAGATCCTTTATTCTAACACCCATGTTACAGATCCTTAATATTAACGCCGGGCGCACGTTAAGAATCCAAAAAATTCTAACACCAAATCTTAAAGATATCATAATTCTAAACGAACGTGAAAGATCTTGCAACTCTGAATGATCCTTTAATTCTAACACCCAATGTTAAAGATCTCATAATTCTAAAGGAACGTGAAGATCTTTCAACTCTGAAACAGATCACAGTATCCTTGGTGTGTGTATCTGATCTATACGGTACAGCGTGCATCACTGAGAAGACTTTAAATGCTGATCCGCAAGATCGGAAACACCGATCCACCTTCTTCCATTTCATTTCTTTCACACTCGCACACACACACACACACACACACACACACACACACACACACACACACACACACACATCACATCACATCACATCACATCACATCACACACACACACACACACACACACACACACACACACACACATCACACAGTCACACACACACACACACACCACACACACACACACACACACACACATCACACACACACACACATCACACACACACACACACACCACACACACACACACACCCACACCACATACAGAGAGAAAAGAGAGAGGGAGAGAGAGAGAGAGAGAGAGAGAGAGAGAGAGAGAGAGAGAGAGAGGCGCTCGCACTCACGCACGTGCGCACACACAATCAATGAATAAACAAATAATCAATAAATAAGGTTTCGGAATGCTTTAATAATGCGTGTTATGTTCAGACTGACAGGCGATCGGAATTACTCATTTCCACCTCCTAGTCTAAAGGCTGTGTCATTCTGTTTAGACAATCAAACATGTGCCATTCTCTCTGGACAACCAAAACATCTCTCTTTCTGTCTGTCTGTCTCTCTGTCTGTCTGTCTGTTTGTCTCTCTCTCTCTCTCTCTCTCCTCTCTCTCTCTCTCTCTCTCTCTCTCTCTCTCTCCTCAGGTCCACTGAGATTAAGCTAAAGAATTCTTTTGATTCTTGTAGTTTTAGAGTCTACGCATTGTTAGCAACAAGAGATGAACGTGTCCTCCAGTTCGATCTTGCTATGTAGCCTGCATACATGAAGCACAAAAGCGACTACAAACAGTGTATTCATGAGAGTTTTAAAATGCTATCTGTGTATAACTGCCTTTTTTTTTTTAAAGTGAGAATCCTCGTTTGTTCCTGAATTGCGGGTGTCACCCCTTCAGTTTGGGCTATAATCTGAATAAATTATTCGTATTCGTATTCTCTCTCTGTCTCTGTCTGTCTGTCTGTCTGTCTGTCTGTCTCTTGGGCCTAAGGCCTTCATTAAACCATTCAGACTTCAGACTTCTTCTCTCTCTCTCTCTCTCTTTTCTATCTCTCTCATCTCTCTCTCTCTCTGATCGTTATTTTTTCTTCGATTTCCCACTCCTTTTCCATGACGGCACTATGTATGAAGCAGTCTTGGGCTCCGCTCAGCCGGGGGTTTAAGAGGGGGAGCGGCGGGCTTTTATTGCGTGCACCAACCCACTCCATTACCCACTTGATATAGTTAATAACCCTGATACGTTCTTTTTGTGAGGCTTGACATTTTGTCACGGTGTGCAGAACCATCTGTCTCTCTCTCTCTCTCCTCTCTCTCTCTCTCTCTCTCTCTCTCTCTCGAGAGGAGAGAGGGGAGAGAGAGAGAGAGAGAGAGAGAGAGAGAGAGAAGGAACAAATCCAGGGCGTTGACTTATCATGCTGGCTGGCAGGCAACAAACATGTTCTGATTTGGAGTCAGATTTTTCCGTTGAAAGGTCCACAGTGGAATCACTCCTCGACGACCTCCAGAGTATAAGGGGTGGGGGTGGGGGGGGGGGGGGGGGGACACCCAAAGGGAAACAACAACAACAACAAAAACGAACAACTTTGTAAAGGGAGAGTCTTGTTGATATGTCAGTGTTGCATCGGCAAAAATAAATAAGTAAATGTAATAAGAAAAAAAAACAAATGAATCCAAAATCTTTTTTTAAATGAAATTTAGAAAAAGGAAAGAAAAAAAAAGAAAGAAAGAAAACACGAAAAAAATCCAAAACTGCGCCAGGGAAGAAAAACAGTTCGTTGATGGGAAGATTTTCTTGCTTTCTTTCATCCTGTTTTTCTTTTTTTTATTTCTTTTCCTTTTTTTTTTTTTCTTTGTTTTGTTTGTTGTTTTTTTTTTTTCATTTGCTGGTCAATGTCGTATAGGGAAAGAAAAGAAAAAGAAAAAAAAAAAACCAGTCCAAAGGAAAAAAAAATGCCTAAAAAGGGAGGGAAGCGTTGTCTGTAGGTGTCTTAGCATGAGGTGCATTGATGGTCGGCAGGCCATTTGTAACTGATTTCCTTGAACAGGACCCTCCCCATGGCGATGCTCTGAACCATTTTGTGTTCATACCGATTTTGCTGCCTTTCCCCTTAACTCCTGGACAAGTGACACATGAGCTATACACCACAAGCCTGTCTCCTTGCTTTGTTCTGTGTGCTCTCTCTTTTGTCATTTCTGCTCGGCGATTGGGTTCATGTCGTAAGCAGCATGCGGGGCCGGAACAGCTCAGTGGTAGAGCGCCGGACTCGTAATCCTGGGGTTGCGGGTTCGAATCTCCGCCGAGCCGTTTCGGTACAGGAGGATTTTTCCCCTCGGAGTAAACGTTGGGTTCTGACTCCATTCCCCATACAGTCCTTCGAATGAGACTATAAACCGAGGTTCCGTGTGTGAACGCACACATAACATCTTGCACACACGTCAAATCCCATCACCAACTTTCGGAAGAGAAGGCCAGTTTGGCCGTTGGTATGGATGACACGTTACACTTAGCATGCACCTTCCCCGAAGTTGGAGTATGGCTGCCTTAATGGCGGGATTAAAAAAAAAACGGTCATACACACAAAACTCCACTCCCTTTGTTTGGCAGATGGGATAAATACTTGCTTGTCTATACAGGGAGAGTCCGCAGGAGTATCAGCCTGTCTATACAGGGAGAGTCCGCAGGAGTATCAGCCTGTCTATACAGGGAGAGTCCGCAGGAGTATCAGCCTGTCTATACAGGGAGAGTCCGCAGGAGTATCAGCCTGTCTATACAGGGAGAGTCTGCAGGAGTATCAGCCAGCGGACGCAGAAGAAGAAGAAGAAATAAGAAGCACTCGTTTGGATCATGGGCATGTGTTAAGTTCATCAGGGAGCAGAGTTACCCTTCTTGTTCGTTGATCACGATTACTGTTCTCTGTCCATTTAAGATTTCCTTTTATAACCAAACACATTAAACTGCCGTTAGTAAATTGCCTTTTCCATGGAAACTGTTCTCAAATGACTCACTGGGCCCAAGTACAACAATTCCAAATCAAGAAAATGCAAACACGATCAGATGACAAAATACAATTAACCCAGACGTTTATTTTTTTTTATTTTTTTTTTTTAGAGAGGGTTTGTTACCGCCAAGGACACAAGACAAACAAGAGTACAGGACTAAGACACAATGCCATTTGGACCTCTTGGGTCTTCTCAGCGAAAAACACACAATATTTAGGACAGTGACAAGAAGAACATGTAGCCAACTTAGCTCGCTTCTGCTCGTCTCCAAATTGCTCATTTTCCGCCTCAGTGATTGTTTTTTAAACTTTACCCCAGCCGTGACAAAGCATTGCAAAGTGTCTCAATCTCCTTTTCGGATTCTCTGAAAGCTGGGCCCTCGTGGGTACGTAGTGTGTGTCGCATGTGTGCGTTAGCCCGCACGCCTAGTCACATTTGAGGAAACCGGAAATGGAACGTGATTAGTGCATCCATATCTACGTCTTTCGCTTCACTTGAGATTTAGAGACTTCCGCATGCGGCCAATGGTTCCACGTTCCAAATTAAGTCATGGAAGAGTTGCATGAAAATAGAGAAGAAGCGGAGCAAATACCCCCCCCCCCCACCCACCCACCCCACCCCCACCCTCCCCGATCGACTACATTGGTTTAAGCTGTATCGGCGGCTCACATGCATAGAATTCATGCTCTTAATCACGCTTAAGCTGAAACACTTAAAACAAGAACCCTTCTTAAGTTGTCATTGCGCTTAATGACGCGATTACACGCCTGTGACCTAATGCAGAATGAGGTTAGGATGGGTCAGGTCAGGTCAGGTCAGGTTAAGTCAGGTGTGTGTAAGCGAGGAAAGGTTGGATTAGGTTAGGCTAAAATAAGTTGGGTTTTGTTAAATTGGGTCAGGTTAGTTAGGATAGGCTACATCAGATCAATTTAGCTTTGAGTAAGTTAGAAAGATTATAAGCTAGTCACAAAAAGTTAAGGGCCAGACAGAAAAACTCTCACCAAAATAAAACGACATAACGCACAGGAAAACAGCTTATACCGTATTTTATTTCATGTCTTTAGCTTTCATGTCAATGCCATTGCAATTGTGTCAATTCAATTTTTCTGGACAAAATCAAGGATCAAACATCATAACCCCTCTTTTTGAAAATCACAAAATTGACAATTCACAAGAAAGTTTATTGAAAAGCTTCAGTAGTGCGTATGTCCGCCATTTGCACCCACACATTCCACGCATCTAGGCCTCATGGACTGGATCAGAGTCACAAGGGTCTGTTGAGGCATGGCGTTCCACTCCTGCAGCAGAAATTGGAACAGTTGGTGGAGGTCAACAGGAGGAGGGTGGTTGTCGTGGACGCGGCGTTCCAGATGGTCCCAAAAGTTCTCAATAGGGTTCAAATCAGGCGAACGCGATGGCCAGTCCAGTCGTGGAACCTGCTGCTGCCTCAGGTAGTCGTTCACCACACGGGCGCGGTGTGGAGTGGCGTTGTCGTCCATGAGGGTGGCACCGGGTCCCATGGCTTGCAGAGTGGGGATAATCAACGGCCTCACGATTTCATCTCTGTACCTTATGCCAGTAAGTCTGCCTGGCACAAGGTGAAGGGGTGTCCTGCTATGAAGGTGGATGCCTCCCCATACCATCAGGGAGCCGCCTCCATAGCGATCGTGCTCACGAACACAGCCATCAGCAAACCTCTCCCCTGGACGACGCCAGACGCGTACCCGGCCATCATTTCGGGACAGGGAGAATCTTGACTCATCGGTGAAGAGGATGGTGCTCCATTGCTGCCTCGTCCATCGCTGATGACGTCGACACCACCTCCTTCTGGCCTGTCGATGGTGCTGTGTTAGTGGGAGACGGACGGCGGGCCTTCTTGAGCGGAGGTTGAAACTGTGAAGGCGACCTCGGACGGTCTGGCGACTTACGTTGATGTTAGTCGTTCTTCTCAGCTCCTGTCTCAGAGTGGTTGCATTGATGGTTCTGCTGCGGACTGCTGTCAGCATCAAGTAGCGATCGTCTTGCCCGTTGGTGATTCTTGGCCGCCCTGAGCGTGGTCGTTCCTCGGCTCTTCCAGTGTCTTGGTATCGCTGGTGAAGGCGTTGAATGACTGAGTGGCTCACTCCCAGACGTCTTGCCACCTCTCTTCCAGAAATGCCATCTTGGAGCCATCCCGAAGCCCGGCCGCGATCTAGTGTTGACAGTTTTCGTCTTGGAGGCATGGTTATTGCAGCCCCGATTAGCGGTCATTTTATACCCACCGCAGGCAAATTGTCATTGAAAAGTGTTCAACATAGGCAGGCCTTGCACGTGCACTGTGCCGATTTCTCAATTCAAAACTGCTGTGTAATCTGCGCCTGGCCAAACTTCATGCATTATTCACGGATTTTTGGTGTTTGGCTGAGCGCATATTCTCGACCCGAAAAATGCGTCGTCTGAAAGATTATTTCGGTCATACAGTGTGGTGTGTGAGCTGTCAGAATAGCTCAGAATGAAACACGCTGCGCTTTGTTTTACGAGCATTCAGACCCATTACTTAGAGTACCCCAAAGTCTAAGGCGGCCCTTAACTTTTTGTGACTAGCTTAATAGATTTGACTAGGTTAGATTCGATAGACTGGGTGAGATTAGATTAGGTTACGTAAGGTTAGAATGGATTAGATTAGGTTGAGGAAGGTCAGGTTAGGTGAGATCGGTAAAGTGTGGTTAGAGTAGGTTAGGTCGGGTTTGATTATATCAGGTTAGGTTTGGTAGGTTAGGTCAGGTGAAGTAAGGCCAGGTCAGATCAGAAAAGGTTAGACAAGGTCAGCTTGGGTCAAGTTAAGTCAGGTTAGGTTAGGTCTGACGCTAAAGTCAGGCTGAAGAAGAAAGGTGGGGGGGGGGGAGGGGGGGGGGGATACACCAAATGTCACCAGCATGCTAAAGTAGGCAGAGCTCTTGCAACAATCACAGAGTTCACAAGGCTTAGGTCAATCCACATTATCGTTTCCAACATTTGTTACACCACTTCCATGCTTACAGCCCTGTGTCCATGCTGATCAACAAATTAATGCGCAGAAAAAATCGTGTCCGTTCACGGGTTGATCCAAGAATAGAACGACTGAGACCTTGACCTTGAGCCTCGTGGGAGGATATGAAGTTCTGAAAACAAAACTCCTATTATTGGATCTTCATGTCACGTTTCTTGAAGCCATTCTGGGGAGGAGGTAGTGGAAGGGGGAGTGGGAGGGAGGTGGGGGTGAGGTTTTGAGGGTCAGGAACATTTGGGGGGTGGATGGCAGGGAGGTCGAGGGAGGAGGAGGAGGGGGGGGGGAGGCGCTGGGCAAATGATCAAACTGTTTTCTGAACTTGTGACCTCGAAGTGGCTGCAAGGTTATGGGAATTGGTTGAGGGAGCTGAGAGAACATGCACTACACGGGAAGGGTGTATGAACACACACACACACACACACACACACACACACACACACACACACACACACACATACATCTGTGTGATTATACCCCCCCCTTTTTTTTTTTTAAGAAACGGGAACAACAAACAGACGGATCCATCATCTTTCCACCGTAGTTTCAGGGGAAGTAATTAACAGTTGTAAACTATTTGCCCCGAGTGGATGCCACGTCAAAAAACAGAGCAGGGGGGTTTATTTGCTGGAGGCGAGTCATCTTAAACACTTCGCATCCCCCCCCCCCCCCCCCCCCCCCTCAACGTCTCCATCTCCACCTCCGCCCACACCCCCATCTCCTTCCGGCCTTTCCCTGACTCCGTTCCCACTATCCTCCTCCTCCTGATGATTAGAAACATTTTCATGATTAATTTTCGAAAATTATAATAACGTGCAGTCGTGTTTAGGTTCAAGCGCTTTCGTGTTTGAATTTTGTTTGTTTGTTTGTTGTTGTTTTTTTCCCCATAATTTCAAGGGCACGCATGGTAACAGCTTTAGTAATATCATTGCCGAATCAACCATACGGGGGCTCTTCCAGAAAGAAAGGAAAGAAAAAGAATTATTTCTGAATACAGGAAACTGTCAGCTGAAGAGCTATGTCAGACAGGCTTCATAAAACAAGATTTCATGCCGAAACATGCTGCTGGAAACACGGTGCTTCCTGTGTGAAGTAGGTGCTCCTCGAAATTGGTCTGGTGGCCGTTTGAGGTGTTTCTTCGTTGTCATGACATGCTTTAGTTGGGCTTCATACGTTGCTTGGAACTGGTGTCAGGAACCAGTGAGCTGAGCCACCGGCTTTTCCAAGTCTAGTCAGCTAGACGCACACCCGGAGAGCGGAGACATCTCTCACATATGATCATTCAATACGTCAGGGAAGTAACCGTGTGTACGGACTGAAAGAGTTACTTCCTTTGCGCTTTCTGTGACAGGACATCGAAAGTGTAACTGCTCTATAGATAGTTGTCAACTCGTAAACAGTAGTTTCTTTGATCAGGATCAGTGAAAAATGCCCGTAATGATCTAGCTTTACGGATCTTAGATCCGCTTTTGGATCTGGATCCGTTCCTAGGAGCCACACCAAAGGTGGATAGGTTTCTGCCTGGGTCGCATTTTTTTTTTTTTTTTTTGCCCGAGAAGTGTTGTTAAAATCGGCACAATAGTGTGTGTGTGCGTGGAGGGGGTGAAGAGGATAGGGAGGGGGGGGGGTCTCATTTTTTTCCAGATAGACGAACAAAGAAACCAACGCGGGTGAAGCAGTAGCCTTCTTGGCGCAGGTACAACTGGGCGGATAGGAAGAGAGAACCCATGTGAAGTTTTGACCACGGTCTTCATTTCCGGCCGATCTGATCCCAGCCTGCGTGGTCTGCAGGGACGCAGGAAACGCGCGTTTAGCGCGCATTGTCTTCCAAACAACAAATATTTATCGTAGACGACAGATCAGTTTCTTGATCTGGTAGATGGAATTGGATTGTTTTAAAACAAAGTATGTCAAAAAATATACATTGTATATGTGATCATAGCATATCAACTGATCACATTCTTTTGTGTAACTTAATTAAAAAAATTCATTCCAAACACGTCTGTACAGCCTATTCAAAACGTTTTCCTGTCAGCAAGTGAAACTTATCTTTTCTTCTTGCGCTTAGCGAAAAGTCCAATTGGCAAATACTTATAATAGATCACAGTCAGTGGTGAGATGAGACAGAAGAGTTATATTATTTTTTTTAAAATCTTTGATTAAGTGTATTTTCTATTTTTGTGCTATAGTTGTGATAAGTTAATTCTTTTGACTCGTTGTGTTAACTTTTTTTCCCGGCACCGATTTTTTTTTTCGTCTAATATCACGTTATGTGGAAAGACAATAAAACAGAACGACAACAACCAAGGGCGGTGACGGAAATGGATAATGTATCGCTGGGTGCCGCCATACTGTTTTGGTGTAGGAGGGGGAGGGAAAGTAGAAGAGGTATATGTGACGGGTGGGGAGTGGGGGGGGGGGGGGGGGGGTAGCAGGGGGAATTGTGGAGGGAGAACGTAAGACAGGGTCGGGTTTCAAGCGATTCCGGTTTCCATGTCTGGAGCTCACCCATAAAACAAAAATCAAAAACAAAACAAACAAAAACACAAGAAAAAGAAAAAAAGAAAAAAGGCTAACGAAAGAAAGCAATCATGAAAAGAAAAACAACTGTCACCAGCATTATCATGCCATCATCATCATCATCG
>CM031599.1:91515132-91517632 GCA_018398815.1 Conus ventricosus | reverse complement strand
CAACGGCCTCAAAACCCTTCTCTCCTCACCTCCACCTTCTCGCGTCCTTTCCCTCACCCTTCTTCCCCCCCCCCCCCCTTTCCCTACACACACACATACAGGGTAGCCATCATCCACCTGCATTATGTTGGATGTAAATGCACCTAGCACACACACAAAAAGCTCTCTCTCTCTCTCTCTCTCTCTCTCTTCTTCTTCTTCTTCTTCTTCTTCTTCTTCTTCTTCGTCGTCGTACAACCATTTTGCGACTGAGATAATTCGTGCCAGCAGCAGAGGACACAAGCAAACATGTGTGACTCATGAGCCATGTGTGTCATATAATGTAGCACTAGCTCTTTCTTGTTTGCTCTTTTTGGGTTCGTTCCGACATGTGAGGAAAGTCCTGCTGCTACAGAAGCTTTGTATAATACGGTACCTTCCAGTCGGATAATACGACAGGATTATTACGTGTCTTTCGCTGTTATGATAAGATAAAGGCCTTCTCTTCCGAAAGTTGGTGATGGGATTTGACGTGTGTGCAAGATGTTGTGCGTGCGTTCACACACGGAAGCTCGGTTTATAGTCTCATTCGAAGGACTGTATGGGGAATGGAGTCAGAACCAATGTTAACTCCGAGGAAAAATCACCCTGTACCGAAATTCGAACCCGCAACCCCAGGATCACGAGTCCGGTGCTCTACCAACTGAGCTATTCCGGCCCCCACTGTGGGAATTGAAACCTTTTATAATCTTTTCGTAAGACAGACACGTGGACAGCAACTTTCACTCCAATGATAACTTTATACCTCTGATAGGGCAAATACCCTTATACCGTCACTTTTCTTGCTTAGTAAAACAGATACATGTCAGTCATTTTCACGACAATGATAAAACAAAAACAAATGTCCAGTCAGTTTCACTACCGCAATAAGACAAATTCATGAGTACAGTCACTGTCACTATTGTAAAAAGACAAAGACACACGTACAGTCACTTTCAGCGCTGTAATAAGACAAAGAGACACATAACAGTCCATTTTAATACCGTGCTAAGACAAAGACACACGTACAATCACTTTCAATTCCGTGAAAAAAAAACACGCAGCCATATGTACAGTCACTTTCAATACCGTGAAAAAAAAAACCCAGACATATGTACAGTCACTTTCAATACCGTGAAAAAAAAACCCAGACATATGTACAGTCACTTTCAATACTTTGAAAAAAAACCCAGACATATGTACAGTCACTTTCAATACTTTGAAAAAAAAAAAACCAGACATATGTACAGTCACTTTCAATATCGTGGGAAAAAAATATGTACAGTCACTTTCAATACCCTGAAAAAAAACCAGACATATGTACAGTCACTTTCAATACTGTGGGGAAAAAAACCCAGACATATGTACAGTCACTTTCAACACCGTGAAAAAAACCCAGACATATGTACAGTCACTTTCAATACTTTGAAAAACAAACAAACCCAGACATATGTACAGTCACCTTCAATACCGTGAAAAAAAAACCCCAACAGACATATGTACAGTCACTTTCAATACCGTGAAGAAAAAACCCCAACAGACATATGTACAGTCACTTTCAATACCGTGAAGAAAAAAACCCAACAGACATATGTACAGTCACTTTCAATACCGTGAAGAAAACCCAGATGCATATACTGTCCTTTCTACACCACAAGAAGACAAAGACACGTGTACAGATATTTTCATTTCTATAGTAAGACAAAGACACACGTCAGATATTTTCATTTCTATAGTAAGACAAAGACACACGTACAGATATTTTCATTTCTATAGTAAGACAAAGACACGTGTACAGAATATTTCATTTCTATAGTAAGACAAAGACACGTGTACAGATATTTTCATTTCCATAGTAAGACAAAGATATGTGTACCGTGATTTCCCCCCTTCCCCCCCCCCCTCCCTACGATAAGGTCAAGGCACGTGTACTGTCCTTTTCACTCCTATAATAAGACAAAGACACGTATGCAATCATCTGCACCCTTATAATAAGACAAAACACATTTACAGTCATGTTTACACCTATAATGAGACAAAACACATTTACAGTCATGTTTACACCTATAATAAGACAAAACACATTTACAGTCATGTTTACACCTATAATAAGACAAAACACATTTACAGTCATGTTTACACCTACAATGAGACAGAGACCGCGTGCAGTGATTGTTTGAATCCTGTAATAAGGCAAAGAGACAATCAAGGTCACTTTTATCCCCATAATAAGACGAGCATTCAGGTTCAGTAACTGTCACTACCGTAATAAGATAGGTATATTGCAGTAACCAGCAAGAAATAAAGACTCGTGCACAGTAACTTGTCTCCCATAACTGGACAAAGCCATGTTTCTATTCTGTAATGCAATCAAGATGAGACGAACTCCATCGTTCTTACTCATTCTTCTTGATCATTATTTGAAAAAAAATCAAATTCTGTTAACCATTATGCCCTCTTCCTTTAAATTCTTTTCTTTGAG
>CM031599.1:91497632-91502632 GCA_018398815.1 Conus ventricosus | reverse complement strand
TAGTTATGATATAATATAACACAATGAAATATAATGTAATATTATATAATATAATATATTAATATGATATAATATGATATGATATAAAAATTATGATATAATATAATGTAACACAATGAAATATAATGTAATATGATATAATATAATATAACGTGATGTAATGTAATATAACATAATATAATGTAATATGAAATGATGTGATATAATACCATATGATATCATATGATATAACATAACATAATATGATATGATATAATATAAATAGTATAATATGATATGATATGATATGATATGATATATAAAGACAGAAAAAAAAATGTGTGTGTGTGTGTGTGTGTGTGTGTGTCCATCGTTTTGTTTGTTTCCTTTTTGTTTTGTTCTTGTTTATCACGCTTTGATCAACACACAGTAAATAAAAGATTCATTCGTTCATACATACATTGGTATTATCGCTATTTTCTCAAAGTATCAGTACAAAAACTTAATGCAAAATCATTCATTCATTCTTTGCGGACGCAGATAGACAAGAGTAACTTGATGCTGCGTCATCAGCAACTCAAGGACAAGTGTTTTTTTCCTTGACAACAGGACAGCTGTACAACTACAACAGCCGTAACAACAGGGAGTTCGTGTCCACCAATGAGGGTCCTCCTGAAGATGACGACACCTACATGGGTAAGTGAACCTTCAGTGAAGCAGTCGTCGTTTTGTCTGTGGGTGTCTTCGTCTTCTTGTATCTTCAGCAGTGTGTCTTGTAGATTCTCTCTCTCTCTCTCTCTCTCTCTGTCTCTGTCTCCTCTCTCTCTCTCTCTCTCTCTCTCTCTCTCTCTCTCCTCTCTCTCTTTTCTCTGTGTCTCTGTCTCTGTCTCTCTCTCTGTCTCTGTCTCTCTCTCTGTCTCTGTCTCTCTCTCTCTGTGTCTCTCTCTCTCTCTCTGTCTCTCTCTGTCTGTCTGTCTGTCTCTCTCTCTCTCTCTGTCTCTCTCTCTCTCTGTCTCTCGCTCTCTGTCTCTGTCTCTCTCTGTCTGTCTCTCTGTCTCTCTCTCTGTCTTTCTGTCTCTCTGTCTCTCTCTCTCTCTGTCTGTCTCTCTCTCTGTCTCTGTCTCTGTCTCTCTCTCTCTCTCTCTCTCTATGTTGCTGGGTACCTGGTTATTCTGCAGCAGACCACGGAGTTAGCTAGTAAGGTAAGGTGATGTTGCTTATAGCCCAGCCGACCGCAAAGGGCCGTATCAGGGCTGTCACCACGTTGAAATCAACTCACAAATCATTCATTCACACAACTCTTTAAAATGCGTCTTCTTAAAAAAAAACACCCGAAATTTTGTTAAAAATCTTTTCACTGTAAAATCTCAGATCCGGTGAAGAATGTTAATCTCTTTCAAGAATTCAAAGAGCGCATCAGGCGGAACATCTCTGACCAAGATTTTCATGGAATCTGCTGTAAAAAAATGTTTGTGTCTCACATCATGCAAGTCCCAAGACTCTGTCAGACGTTTCCAGTTCAAATCTCACTGTGCGTCCAACTTCAAAACCGTCATTTTCACTGGTCACCTTTACATGTTGTCGTTCTGGTGGTATGTGCCTGTGTAGAGTTAGACAAGCTCTTTTCCCGAAATCGCTTGAGTGTTTTCCTCGTATGCTGTGTTGCCTTTGGTGAGTGTATGTGGATATGAAAATTGAATGTCACGAAAATCGCACGTTCTCGTGTTGGTTACATCTGATGCGTCGTCTCACCGGCTCGACATTCTGTTGAGTGATGTTAGTGCTTGTTCTTTGATCAACCTGGTCTTTATTGCGCTGTGAATGTGTACATGTCTTGATTGTTTTGATATATTGATTTTCAGAAAAGATGGAAAAAGTATGATATGTCTAAACCTTTGATTTAAATATAGGCGTCCCTATAAAAGGAAAAACGTGGGGAAAAATGCTCTCAGCCTCTGTCTGTCTGTCTGTCTGTCTGTCTCTCTCTCTGGCGTTGGTAAGGGCGGGGGCGTTGGTTTTATTGCTTCAGAAATTCTTCCCAACGTTGCCAACAACTGTACTTGTTTGTGCTGTAAACGCCCCGAAAGATCAAAGGAAAGCGGTGATCTCTCTCTCTCTCTCTCTCTCTCTCTCTCTGCGAGCACTCAAAGTTGTTACGCCATCAAGTACTTTACAAGTACGTTCAAAATTCTCACGGTACGCCAACTTCGTGCAGCCCCGTCATCACAGATTGACACCCTCTGTCTCCAAGAATGGACTCGTCCATTCTATTTTTGGCCCGCCGCCAGGCCGTTCATTCATACAGCAGCTGTGTTACAAGGCAGGAGTGTGTACGTGCCTGTGACAATTTCCTCACCTACTTCCGGCAGACGACTTGCAGGCCGTGTCTGAAGGAGGCCTTTGATGTCTGCGGGCTTGTCAACCCGTGTGGCGATAAGAGTTTTGATGCTATCGTGGTATTTCTTGGTTTCATTGTTACTATTATTATTGTTTCTCTTCTGTAGTGGATCAGGCTTTAAAAAAAGAAAAGCTATCTTGTTATTTCTTCGTTTGATTCTTCTTCTTATGATTGCAATTATTATTATCATTTTATTATTATTATTATCATTATTATTACTATTGCTATGATTATCATTATTGCCTTTGCCAAAGAGCTTATGTCTCCACCTGCGTTTGAAAGTTTGTCAACAAGATTCCTCAAAAAGGTTACTCAATTGATGTTTTTCTATGCAACGAAATTGGACCATCAAGTTGATTGGAAGATAGATTATGTGGTCCAAGGACGGATCCATCAAATTTTGGTTTGGATCCTCATTGAAGAGCAGATCCAAGGTTTTTTTGTGTTCTTTTTTGTCGTTTTCCAGTTTCTATTTTTTTTTTAAGTGAGACGTCGCATTTTTAAAAAAATACATTTTCGTTAAGTTTTCACGAAATAGAATATGGATCTCAATGACAAAGTCAGACCCACTGTATGGATTTGAATCAAGGAAAGCGTTGGGTCTGACCACGGGTCCGGAGTATGACGTGGATCCAGTAAAGAAAATTACGTACATAAGGGGATGGCGTAGACGGAGAGGGCATTGTGCAGTAACTGAGCTGGAAACCTGCAACTACTACGAATTGTAGTGAAGACAACGAGGATTCGGTAAGGTAAAACGCTTTTGATGTATCCGTGACAGTTTTGAGGCCCGTTTTAATCGAAATTAAGAGGATTGTTTGACCTTTGGAGAAGGTCTGTTCTCTCCTAAGTGATTTTCTAGAGATAATTTTTGTCACTGAAAATGACAATTGCAACTTTGATAAAGAAAAAAAGAGTAGCACGAATAACAGCATTAACTCAGATCTTACAAACACGTCCCAAAAGTCCCCTTAATCAAGAACGAAAATTAAAAATTAAAGAAAAAAACAGAAAGGATGGCAGCAGTACCTCAGGTTTTACAAAACATATGACAAAAGTTCCCGTAATAATAATAATGATAATCAAGAACAATAGCAAGAATAGCAGCAGTAATTCATGTCTTACGAACACGTGCCAAAAATCTCCCACGTGAAAAAAAGAACAGCAAGAATAGCAGCACTAATTCAGGTCTTACAAACACGTGCCAAAAGTCCCCTTTAAAAAAACCCGCAAGAAGAGCAGCAGTATGTCGTGTCTCACAAACACGTGCCAAAAGTCCACACAGTCGTTCTGGACTCTAATCCTGGCTAGGATGCAGCGGCAGATATCCACGTCCACATCTTTAACAATCTCCACAGGCCTGTCTCCCCAGTCATACATGCAGGACAGAGGGGTTTTCTCCAGTCCAATCTTTTACATGACTGTGTAAGATGTTTTTTCTGACCCCTCCGATGACCACCTTCGACTGTAGAGCAGTCTTGGACAGAGTCTTGCCGGGGTAATAACCGTCATAGTTGAGCTGGGTGGAGAGGTTCTCCTTTGCCTGTAAATCAGTTTGTTGCTCGGTGTGGTCACTTGTTTTGTATTCCCTGTGTTAGATAAGATCTTGGGCATCAAATGGTCAGACTTTATACCGAATGAAGACGTCAGGGAGAGGTCCAAACAGCTCCCCGTGTCAACCATCGTCTGCAGAGGGCGCCTCCACTGGCTAGGTCATGTCTTAAGATTACCCTCTTCAAGACCTTCAAACCAAGCCAATAATTGGACCCCAGCAGGCCAGAGAAAAAGGACGACCCAGGATGAGCTGGCGACAGACAGTGGAGAGAGACCTCAGACTCACTGACAGAGGATGGAGTGACACTACCAAACTGGCCGAGGACCGTGCACAGTGGAGCGCCTTGACTGCCTCATGCGTCGCAAGACGCGGGAGCATCTAAGTCTAAGTAAGGGAAGTTAGATACTGTTGAGCTAACCGGAGCGCTTGTTCTCCAGCGCTTTGAATCTGCGTTCAAAATCTACAATCAGCGTCCATTTTTCACAGTGCGTTTGTACAATAGTGTGATTCCTACCAAGGAGGTCTTGGACACAATAGTAAATGTAGACTGCAGGTTTGCCAAACAGTATTGGTAACCGAGTTGATAGAGCGACAGATAATCTTGGAGGGAAGACCTTGAAGCTGAAGGCAAGTTCCTCGACGGTCTGGGTCACACACAGACCCCCACTGTAGGGCATTAGCCGACAAGGTGAAGGACAAGGGGAACAAGATACGAACAACTCGGGAAGGGAAAAACAGCCCACATCAGATTCTTTGTGGGGTGGGTGTCGGGGTGAACAAACCCAGGGTTGTTTTGGAAACCTGAGAGAGAGAGAGAGAGAGAGAGGAGAGAGAGGGGTAGAACACACACACGCGCACACACACACACACACACACACACACACATATTCAGAGAGAGTGGGGGGGGGGGGGGGGGGGGCTGTGAGAGATGGGGGCGAGTCACAGACAAACTGTAGCGTTTGACATGTACATGTTCGAACCCAACTCCCACCAAGGGCATTGCCCGACCTGTAGGCTGCAGGTTCTGACCGAAGAGCGAAAAGCGCTACGAGAAAGTGCACAGCAACT
>CM031599.1:91487632-91495132 GCA_018398815.1 Conus ventricosus | reverse complement strand
ACACACGGCACGAGTGGTTCCAACTCGCGACCGTCTCTGTCTTGTATAACTGTGTGCTTATTTTCGTGTTTTTTTTTCCTGACGATATTTTCTATACTTCGTTTCGTTGTCTCTGATATACATGACATTTAAGAAAATTCCATTTACTTCTCTATCCTCAGTGACTGTCGTACTCGAGTTGTCACAGGGTTGGAACTGACATGTTTTCTTGACTAACATACCAGTGTGTGAACTCGCGCGTGCGGGCGTACAGCATGTGTGTGTGTGTGTGTGTGTGTGTGTGTGTGTGTGTGTGTGTGTGTGTGTGTGTGTGTGTATGTGCGTGCATGCGTATGTGTGCGTTTGCGTGTGTGTGTGTGTGTGTGTGTGTGTGTGTGTGTGTGTGTGTGTGTGTGTGTGTGTGTGTGTGAATTTTTTTTTTCTGTAGCTCGTTTTGTGCTGCTTTTTGTCTATCACAAGGTAATGGTTTGGTGTCCCACCTAGTCTCACGAACGCTTCGCTCTAATGCCGCCAACCAAAGCTGAAGCCACACCTGAAATACGTCCAGGAGGAGTACAAAGCAGACAAACCCAGGCTACTAACCATGCTTGAGGACATGAAGACCAGGTTGTGAGATTAATCCAGCCCAAGCTAACAGCTTGTAGAAAATTAAAAAGTTCAGGAGGCAACGAGCATAGTAAAGGAAAACCTCAAGACCAGACAAATAACAGGACACACACACAAAGCAACGGACTAGAATTGGAGTCAACAGAGATGAAGGCTGCCTTGGCTTAAGGCTGTGTCAGGCTAATTGACATAGGCTAGAACACCAAGGCTACATCAAAATGTTGTTATGCTCTGCATAGTTATGCGGGGATTGTCTTCAGTTGTGACAAGCTCCTAGCATAACATTATCAGTCTCTAAAATCCCCCGAAGTCGGAGTGTGGCTGCCCATGTGGCGGGGTAATCAAAAACGGTCACACACGTAATGTTCTCATCCCCAGCTGATGCATTTGTACCATAGTGTTCAAGTACTTCGGCTGTTTGGATGATCCCTGGAGTCTTTTAGCCAGGGTACGACAACAACAACAACAACAACAACAACAACAGAGATGAAGGAAGGCAAAACGGAAGGCGAAGATAAACATGGTAATACAGGAACTGAAGAAGGAAGAGGATGCCCAGAAAATCCAGAAGGCAATCCAGCAAAGCTAACAGGGGCAGTGGATTACGTGGGACAACGCATTCCACACAAAATATCAGCTGGAATGACATATGGTTCATAGTACCCCCGTAGAATCAGCTTCAACCCCAAATCTGCATATGACCTCCTGCCCTCGAAGTCAAACCTGGTGAAATGGGGGAAATCAGATAACTCTACGTGTCCGCTGTGTCAGGGCACTGCAGGCAAACATTGGAACATGTCCTGAGTTCATGCAACGCAGTGCGAATCCAGGGAAGGTACACATGGAAACACAACCTAATGCTTAAAGAGATAACAGTGGGAACCCAGGGAGGGTACACATGGAAACACAACCTAATGCATAAAGAGATAACAGTGGGAACCCAGGGAAGGTACACGTGGAAACACAACCTAATGCATAAAGAGATAACAGTGGGAACCCAGGAGGGTACACATGGAAACACAACCTAATGCATAAAGAGATAACAGTGGGAACCCAGGGAGGGTACACGTGGAAACACAACCTAATGCATAAAGAGATAACAGTGGGAACCCAGGGAAGGTACACGTGGAAACACAACCTAATGCTTAAAGAGATAACAGTGGGAACCCAGGGAAGGTACACGTGGAAACACAACCTAATGCTTAAAGAGATAACAGTGGGAACCCAGGGAAGGTACACGTGGAAACACAACCTAATGCTTAAAGAGATAACAGTGGGAACCCAGGGAAGGTACACGTGGAAACACAACCTAATGCATAAAGAGATAACAGTGGGAACCCAGGGAAGGTACACGTGGAAACATGTACACCACCTATGGTGTACCAGAGATTCATGTGTGCTTCCACTGAGGAGTGCCATGGCTGATGTTTAGATTAACCGAGGGAGGTAGTCTGATGACCCCCGATGAGTTCGCCCAGTTGTGTGGCGATCTAAGGAGACCAGAGATTCTTGTGTGCTTCCACTGAGGAGTGCCATGGTTGATGTTTAGATTAACCAAGGGAGGTAGTCTGATGACCCCCGATCAGTTCGCCCAGTGGTGTGGCGATCTAAGGAGGAATCCCTTTGTAGGCACTGACCTGCGAAGGGCCGGAAATGCCAAAGAGGGAATACTCTCGAGTAGACCGGGGAAGAGACCGGGGAAAGTTTGTGGGGGTGCCAGCCCCATTATGTAAGAGGAAGACCAGTAGTTGTGGGATGGGCTTACTATGTAGGTTGTTGGTCATCCTGGAGATTTTAAGGAAATAGTTCTGATAATTATTTTCTTATTTCAAACTGGTGAAACTTAGGATCACGCAATGTTTGAGAAGATGTTGTATGCTTAGGTTAGAGGGACATGTAGGTGATATGAAGTTTGTAGTTAATAGTTGCAGTTAAACATGTAAGACCCTTAAATATTCATGAGGCGTAGGGATCTGACAGATGGCGTCCCTAGGTGACGCTAGGGGAAGCGTGGGTGCTCTTGAAGTTACGGAGTTTTTCAGTCAGGCCCCAATTCTCAAACGGAGAGGACGACACCTTAGTCTGTGAAATGTGGTGATGGTGTTCTGACGGCACCAGAAATGTCACGGTTGCTAGAGCCCTTTTCCTTTTTCTTCTCCCCTTTATTTTTCCTTTTATTTTCCCTTTACTTGTACTTTTTTCCCTATTCCCTTTTTGTTGGGCATTGTCACCAGCCCCTTTTATGTGCAAAAAGCCGTAGACCAAATTAAAAGAAAGAAAATCTTCACTGGGCCTGACTCATTTGTCTTTTTTGGATGAACCTAGTCCAACTTTCTCCCGAACCCGATCTCCCCTTGTGCGTTTCTTTACAGTAGGAACAAGGGGAGGTGTACACTTTTGGCGCCCAATAGGGGACTAGTTGGATTAGGATAGTTTAATTAAAGGGCTCTAGCAACGTCAACCAGAAGGGCGAGCGATGTCATCCGAGGAAGAAGCCAGGCACCTTGCTGAGGCCGAAGACTCGGCACCAGCCGCAGTGAGAGGGGAGGAAGACGTGGCGGCCTTACAGGACAAGCTGAGGCGACTGGAGGAGACGGCCATCCACCTTCAAACCCTCGGCGGACCAAAGGGCCATGCTTTAAGTGTGGTCTTGAGGGTCACTTTTACAGGGACTGCCAGAACCCAGCCAACCCTCAACTGGTAGTCCAGAAGGACCAGGAGAGACGGCGCCGGAACAACGAATGGCGTCGGCGGAAGGGACTTCCAGAGGTCCCTTTAAACTAGGAGTAGACTCCATGAGTTTGGCTCTGGGACACGCTGACGCCCTGGAGACTTTGATAGATCAGAGTCTTGGCTCTCAGAGAGCTGATTTGGTTAAGGCCCTTAAACAGGTCATAGGGGTCTTACGTTCAATGTTGGCCCCACGGTGGGAACTCCTAGGGTGGGGAAGTGCAGCCGCGTTATGTTTGTTCGGACAGTCATGCTATATGAAAAAAAGATTTTTCTTTTTATCACTTCAGTGACTATGTGCACGATGATTGGATTTCATTTTTGAGGTGCTGCATTTGTATTGTTGTGTGAATTTTTATTCCCATTTGAATTATTATTCCCATTGGCACAACCCATATTGAGTTGTCGATGTTTCCTATATTTTGTGAGTTTTTTAAGGAAACATCTAGCCTTGGAGGGGTATGTGTACACCACCTATGGTGTACCAGAGATTCATGTGTGCTTCCACTGAGGAGTGCCATGGCTGATATTTAGATTAACCGAGGGAGGTAGTCTGATGACCCCCGATGAGTTCGCCCAGTTGTGTGGCGATCTAAGGAGACCAGAGATTCTTGTGTGCTTCCACTGAGGAGTGCCATGGTTGATTTTAGATTAACCAAGGGAGGTAGTCTGATGACCCCCGATCAGTTCGCCCAGTGGTGTGGCGATCTAAGGAGGAATCCCTTTGTAGGCACTGACCGGCGAAGGGCCGGAAATGCCAAAGAGGGAATACTCTCGAGTAGACCGGGAAGAGACCGGGGAAAGTTTGTGGGGTGCCAGCCCCATTATGTAAGAGGAAGACCAGTAGTTGTGGGATGGGCTTACTATGTAGGTTGTTGGTCATCCTGGAGATTTTAAGGAAATAGTTCTGATAATTATTTTCTTATTTCAAACTGGTGAAACTTAGGATCACGCAATGTTTGAGAAGATGTTGTATGCTTAGGTTAGAGGGACATGTAGGTGATATGAAGTTTGTAGTTAATAGTTGCAGTTAAACATGTAAGACCCTTATAAATATTCATGAGGCGTAGGGATCTGACAGATGGCATCCCTAGGTGACGCTAGGGGAAGCGTGGGTGCTCTTGAAGTTACGGAGTTATTCAGTCAGGCCCCAAATCTCAAACGGAGAGGACGACACCTTAGTCTGTGAAATGTGGTGATGGTGTTCTGACGGCACCAGAAATGCCACGGTTGCTAGAGCCCTTTTCCTTTTTCTTCTCCCCTTTATTTTTCCTTTTATTTTCCCTTTACTTGTACTTTTTTCCCTATTCCCTTTTTGTTGGGCATTGTCACCAGCCCCTTTTATGTGCAAAAAGCCGTAGACCAAATTAAAAGAAAGAAAATCTTCACTGGGCCTGACTCATTTGTCTTTTTTGGATGAACCTAGTCCAACTTTCTCCCGAACCCGATCTCCCCTTGTGCGTTTCTTTACAGTAGGAACAAGGGGAGGTTTACAAACACAACCTAATGCTTAAAGAGATAACATTGCCAGAGGAAACACTACACCACCAGAGGCCTCAGCATCGACGTTCCACACGGCAGGAGGTCACAAGTCGTGGTCTGGAACAGCAGCCGTAGCATGAAGAGCATGGAAGCGGATGCACTGGATAGAAAGTATGACTAGGAGTGCACTGCAGATCTTTCACAATGGGGAAAACTATTCATAGATCATCAGATCGGGACGGGGGGCCCAGGAAGCCGGATAGGGCACTTGACTGAGGTCCATCAAAACAAAGGATGCTTAGTGAACTCGCTGTTCCACATGACATTACGAAGGAGCAAACTCGCGTCAACAAGACTGAGAAGTAGGCCAATCTAGAGAGCAGCTGAGGGAAGTCCGACTTCCAAGCCAAAGTCCTTGATTGGAGGTTTGAAAAAAGGGCATTAGTAGGCTCATCAGCCTGGGTCTCTCGCTAAAAAGCTCGCGTTTTCTTGTTAGAAGAGAACCAGAACCCTAAAAGCGATGGCGGAGGCAGCTGAAAAGAGGTCCAGCTTGATCTAGTTGAGAAGGATAAAAGTGAAGTTCAAAAGGTTAAAAATTTCCCAGCCGTGAGCAGGCGTTGCATTGTGATGTTGGTAAGACACCCGTTTAAACAGACAACGCCTTCTGACGCCCACCCAAAGGTTGTTGGTCCGAATACCTGGCAGCGTCTGGTGAGAAAAAAGAAATGGATAGCAGAGAGGCGTCTAGGAGTCGTGACCTGGATGCGGCTCGGCCCCCATAGAGGGTAGGGAGTTCAAGGCTGAAAACACTTGCCTGAGGGATCTTTCTTCACTGAAAACCTTCTGCTGTGAAGCTTCCCCGTAGACTTTCTCCCTACCTGCTCCTTCTCTGCCTGTCTGACTTTTTCACGTAGGATTTGTGACAGCGGCACGACGTTTTCGGCTATTATGCTATTCCTTCTTCATTTTACTTACCACAACCTTCACCCTCCTCCGTGTTCTTTCCATCATCCTCTTCCCAAATCTTTTATTTTTCCTTTCGCTTGAAAGAAGCTATCAGTGACCCGATAACATTTTTTTCGAGAAAGGAAAAGGGAGAAGGGGAGTGAAAGATAAATAACACGTAACCGAGAAAGGAAAGAAGAAGAGGTTAACTCGTTAGGAGTTAATTACTTGAGACTGAATGAAGCCATCGTTCAGTTGAGATGGTAACTGCATCCAATTAAAACTCCCACGGGGCAGATGGGCCCACTTGAGAGGAAGACCAGGCTTCGCTTTCACCCCGTCACTGGGAAATATCTCTCTCCTTCGTCGGAGAATTCGTTTTCAGTGGAGTTCATTCCCCTGCGGCGCCAGTCGTTCGTGATTTCCGGTGACGGCTCCAAAGGGGTTAAAGAAAGCGGCAGTTGTGTTTTTCGCCAGGTGTATAGGATGGCACGGGGTATTGAAAAAACAGGCACATGAACGGTGATATTGTGGATACAAACGGGCAGGTGTGTGTGTGTGTGTGCGTGTGTGTGTGGTGTGTGTGTGTGTGTGTGTGTGTGTGTGTGTTGTGAAAGACGTAAAGAAATGAAATAACATATCTGATGTCTAAACAGCCTCGTTTCTGATTCAAAATCATTCAGTTTGTTACCCACTTCAACTTCAGTTCAAAGCAAATAAATGTTATCTTTTAGGACTGGCGTTCAGAAAGGAAATATTTTCCGGTTGTGTAGCACCATTTTTTTTCTTCCTTTGTACCTTAAATGATACGTCATTCAATTAGCATTGAATCTTGCCGTGATTCCTGTTCTCTCCCGTCGGCTGATGTGACTGTGTTTCAGCTGAGAGTAGTCTCCCTGGAAATCTTTCTAGGTAGAGGTAATTCAAATAGCGATGAGACTGGCGTTCCATTGGACACGATAGAATTGCGTAACAGTGGTGAGTACGTGCGCATGGGCGCCGTTAAACATATGATTATGCCTAAGAATGAAAGTACAACAGATTAAGCGTTTGCCTCTCTTGATATATGTTGCGTATCTGGGGAAGGAGGGGCGGGAGGGGGGGGGGGGGGGGGGGGGGGAGAACGAGGGTATTCAAATTACAAATGTACGCGCCGATTCTCTGTCTATGCTTTTCAACAAGCAGGCGGGGAAAAGCCTCTTTGTTTTCATATCCGTTACACCTTAAGGTATTTAAGCACCTCCTCTCTCTCTCTCTCTCTCTCTCTCTCTCTGTTACACCTTAAGGTCTTTGAGCACCTTCTCTCTGTCTCTGTCTCTGTCTCTCTCTCTCTCTCTCTCTCTCTCTCTCTCTCTCTCTCTTATCCAATTCTATCTCTTGTTCATTTTAATTAAGCTGACCCTCTTCTGAAGCACTAACCGGCGTCTCCTTTACCCCCACCCCCACCCCTCACCCAACCCCCTTTCAGCCCCATCCCCTACCTACCCCCTTCCACTCCGCGTTTCCACACTTCCTCTGTCATTGACCCTATAGCAGGCACCGCATTGAGGGAGGCCCGTGCACCTGTTCACAGCCCTTCTTTTATCCTTCCACCGTAAATCGTTAGAGAACTGGGGGGGGGGGGGGGGGGGGGGGGGGGGGGGGAGGCAAGAAATGGAGGAGTATGGGAGATGGGGTGGAGGGGAAGGGGGAGGGAAAGGTGGTGGGAGAGCTGACATTCCTTGTGGCTGTTGGTAC
>CM031599.1:91470132-91475132 GCA_018398815.1 Conus ventricosus | reverse complement strand
GCTGGAATACCCGCCGCCCGTTGCCCAAAAAGGACAACAAATCCTTCTGGCGGATATGTGGAAACGCAGTTTTTTTGTACTCCCAATTTTATGAACAGGAAGTACTTTCAATGGGAAAAAGAAATGCTGTCTGTGTGTCGTCTGTCTGTTGTCTGTCTGTCCGTGGTCAAAATGTGTCCCACTGCTCGAAAAACTACTGGGCCGATCTTTCTAAAAAATTTGTGGTATGTTCACTATGGGTCACAGGGAATGTCTAGGAGTACTTGGCCGATCTTTCTGAAAAATTTGGGTATTTTTCATTATGGGTCACGAATGATCCCCCGATGTATTATCTTCCGTTTAGCTTTCTGCGGCTTAAGGCCCCAAAAGGGTTTTTGGGTTTCTTTAGGAATATTCAGAAAGTACTTGGCCGATTTTTCTGAAAATCTGTAGGTTGTTCATTAAGGGGCCGGATGATCCCCGATTTTAGGTTATAGCCGTTACTAACGGTTTAACGGCCCCAAAAAAGTTTTTGCTCTTTAGGGCTACTACGCCTATTCAAGTAAATGGGAGTACGTTTATGTGCTTTGCATTTGGGTTTTTTTGTTTTTTTTTTTCATTCCCGGCTGGCAACCAATTTTTTGACGTGAAAAAAAGTGACAGGCAGTCAGCTTAAATGAGACGACGCTCTGTTGGTCATCCACCATATTCAACCTGCAGTCAGCTTAAATGCGCCCGACGATCTGTTGGTCCTTCCACCATTCCCATCCCTTCAGTCGTTCAATGCAGCGACAGATCTGTCTGGTCATTTCCCACCATTCTCCATACCTGCGTCAGCTTAAATGCGCCCGACAGCATCTGTTGGTCACTTCCACCATATTCCCCATACCTGCCGTTAAATGAGACCGAAGCACTGTCTGGTCCTTCCCCCTTATCCCTTTCCTGCAGAGTTCAAATGCAAACCGCAGCATCTGTTTGGTCATTTCCCCATTTTCCCCATGCTCCTCCTCCCCGGTCTTTTCACAGAAAAAAATAGAACGAAAGCAGAGCCTGTGTTTTTGAAACAAGGGGGCTGATTTTTAAAAAGCAAAAAAAAAAAAACATCACCACCCCCACCAAAAACGCAACACAAATTTTAAGAGGTTTGCAAAGTTGTGCTTGGTCATTGAGGAAACAATGTAATTATTTCCTTTTTTTTAAAATGTGGAGATGTGGAATAGATTGATTTTAAAAACGTGTCTGTGGTGGGAGGGGAGAAGGAGAGAGGAGAGGGGGAAAAGAGAGGAGAGAGGAGAGGGGGGAGAGGAGAGAGAGGGGAAGACAGACGACAACAAAAAACGACAGGACGATAGAGACTGAGATCAATATGGGGCTGTTATAATTTAATTCAGCCAGGAATGTGCGAAGGCGGGAATTTGGGGAAAAGCAGTTCTTCATCATTTTCTTTTCTTGACACTTAATAATGACTAAAAAATTTTCCATTTACCTTGTATATTGTAGGAAACAAATGTTGTATGGTTTAGCTTCATTTCTCATTCTCAGCCTTATACATGTATACAGGCGGCCACGTTAAATGTTGCTGATCGTCACCGCACCACTGGTAGTTACATTTATTAAACGTTCTTTCCTAAGGAGGGCAGGAAGGAAATTTGATGGGAACGAGCACATTTTTTTCTCAGCTTTTCTCCAGGACAACTAGATATTATTGAAAATTTCAAAACCCTGCTCTGAAAATTTTTAAAACCTGCGTCTGAAAATTTCAAAACCCTGCATCCCGAAAACCCCATCTGAAAATTTCAAGCCCCGCTCTGAAAATTTCAAGCCCCCGATCTGAAAGTTTCAAGCCCCCTTGAAAATGTCAAAACCCGCATTGAACATTTCAAGCCCTGCGTCTGAAATTTCAAGCCCTGCATTGAACATTTTTAAGCCCTGCGTTGAACATTTCAAGCCCCGCATCTGAACTTTCAAGCCCCGGGTCTGAAATTTCAAGCCCTGCATCTGAACTTTCAAGCCCCGCGTCTGAAAATTTCAAGCCCCCCGCGAAAAAATTTAAGCCCCGGGGGGGGGGGGGGGGGGGGGGGGGGGGGGGGGGGGGGGGGGGGAAAAAAAACCTGACGGTGCCAATCTCTTCCCCCCCCCAAAAATTCCCCATGTGTAATAGTATTTTGTCGTTTCCATGATACCACGACTGAAAAAATGAATACTTTAAATGATCATTAATTCACTATCTGATCCAGTGCTTTCATAAGAGTTCAGCAGTTTGGTCCGTAACTTTTTTTCTGTTTTTAGTTGGGAAATAAGTGAGGGGTCGGGAAACCCCACACTATTGCCTTGGGGTTTTTTTTTTTTTAAAAAAACCTTAAAAAACACTTTTCCAGGCTTTCCTGGCCCCCCCCGTTTTTTAGGCCAGGGGAAGTTTTTGCCGGGCGCTCCGCTTTGAGAAAAACAAGTTTGGAAATGTAAAGAAAGGGGGGCATTTTTGTGTGTGTGTGTGTGTGTGTGTGGTTGTTGTGTGTTGTTTTGTGTTGTGTGTGTGTGGGTGTTGTGTGTGTGTGTGGTGTGTGTGTGTGTGTGTTTTTGTGTGTGGTGGTGGTGCGGGGTGGTTTTGGGGGGGCGTGCGGTGCGTGGGGGCGTGCTTGGTGCGTGCGTCGTGCGTTGCGGGGGTTTGGTGGGCGTGCGGGGGGCTGCGTGCGTGCGTTGCGGGCGTGCGTGGTGCGTTCGTCGTGGTGCGTGCGTTTTGGGGGCTGCGTGGCGTTGGTGCGTGCGTGCGTGGTTTTCGTGGTGCGTGCGTTTTCGGGTGCGGGGGTTTTTCGGCGTGGTGCGTGCGTGCGTGCGTGCGTGCGTGCGGGGGTGAGGGGGGGGGGCGTGGTGCGTTGCGTGCGTTTCGGGTGCGTGCGTGCGTGGGGGGGTTGTTGTGTTTTGCGGTGTGTACAGTGTGCTAGGTGGACAGTTTAAGTTTGTGTTTTTTCATGAAAGTTGAGCTGAAAGACCAGAGAGAGAGAGGGGAGAGAGAGAGAGAGAGGGAAAAGGGGAAAAGGGGGGGGGAGGGGGGAGGGAGAGGGGGGGAGGAGGGAAGAGGAGAAGAGGGGGGAGGAAGAGGGGGGAGAGAGGGGAACGCGTGTGCGTAGGCGGCGGGGATTGGGGGGGTTTCCCGGGAAAGGATTTTTGCTCAGAGGGGTTTTCCCCTTTCCCCCCCCCCCCCCCCTTTCCCCCTCGACGCGCGCGCTCCTTGGGGTCCCTCTCCCCCCCCCCTCTTTTTTTTCCCCCCCCCCCCCTTTTCCACTTTCCCTTTTCCCCCTTTTTTCTCTCTCTCTCTCTCTCTCTCTCTCCCTCCCTTCTCTCTCCCCGGCTCCTCTTCTTTTCTCCCTCTCTCTCTCTCTTTTTCTTTGTCTCTTTCTTCTTTCTCTCCCTTTCTCCTCTTTATCTCTTTCGCTTTTCTCTTCTCTCCTCTCTCTCTCTTTCTCTTCCTCTCTCTTTTCTCTCCTCTCTCTCTCTCTCCTTCTCTCTCTCTCCTCTCTTTCTTTCTCTCCCTCTCTCTCTCTGTGACCTTTGGGAAACCCGGGGGGGAATTGGGAGGGGGTGAAGGGGGGTGAAGGGGAGGGAGCAGATCGGGGGTGTTTGGTCCCTTAAAAGAAGCAAGGTTGTGGTAGGGGGCAGAGAGAGGCATGCAGTGGCTTTGATTCCCGTGTTTATTGGACCTGAGCCATCCCCCCCCTCCCCCTTCCCCGCCCCTCCCCCCTTCCCTCCCCCACCCCTGTCCCCCCCTACCTGTACCCAAACAGCCCCGTGGTTGAGAGAGCGACAGACAGACAGAAAACAGAAGACAAACAGACAAAAAGCGAAAGAAAGGGGGGGGAAAGGGGTGAGGAGGAGGAGAGAGAGAAGAGGGAGAGAGAGGAGGAGAGAGGAGAGGGGAGAGGGAGAGGGGAGAAGGAGGGGGAAGGGAGAGAGGGAAGAGAGAGAGAGAGAGAGAAGAGAAGGGGAAAGAGGAAGGGGAAAGAAGAAGGAAGAGAGGGGGAAAAGGGAGAGAGAGAGCGAGAAGAAGAAGGAAGAAAGAGAGAGAGAAAAGGAGGAGAGAGAAATGAGAGAGAGAGAGAGAGAGAAGAAGGAAGAAGAAAAAGAAGAGGAGAAAAAGAAGAAGGGGGGGAGAGGAAAAGAAAGAAGAAGGAAAAAGGAGAGAGAGGAAAAAAAAAAAAAAAACAAAAAAAAAAAAAGGAGAGAGAGGGGAAGAAAGAAGAGAAAAGGGGAGAGAAAAGGAGAGAACAAAAAAAAACCAAAAAAAACAAAAAAAAAAAAAGGGGGGGGGGGGGGGGGGGGGGGGGGAGGGGGGGGAAGGAGAGGGAGGGGGAAAAGAAAAGAAGAGACGGGACCCAAAAAACAACCCCCCCCCCCCCCGGGGGGGGGGGGGGGGGGGGGGGGAAATAGGGGGGGAAAAGGGGGGAAAAAGGGGGGGGGTGGGGGGTCCCCCCAAAACTTTTGGTTTTGGGTTTTGTGGGGTTTTGTGGTTGTTTTGGGTTTTTTGAATTTGTTTGCTTGTTTTTGTTGTTCCCTGTCTGTTTTTTTCCCTTTTTTCTTCCCTTTCCTTTTTTCTTCTTCTTTTTCCTCTGTCTGTGTGTTTTTTTCCCCCTTTTTCCTCTGTTGCTGTTTCTGTCTGTTTCTGTTGCCTTTTTTCCCCTTTTTGTCTTTGCTGTCTGTTGTTGCTGTTCTCTTTCTTCCTTTTCTCTCTCTCTCTCTTTTCTTCTCTCTGCTGTGTGTGTCTTGGGCTGTCTTCTGTACCTTTTCTCCTTTTTTGCCCGTGGCCCTGTGTCTGTCGTCGTCTGTTTGTCTTTTTTCTGTCTTTTTTTTTTTTTTTTTCTTTTCTGTTCTGGTTTTTGGCCCCTTTTTTTCCCACCCCCCCTTTTTTTTTCCTTTTTTTTTCCTTTCAGTATCCAATTTTATTTTGGGGGGGGGGGGGAAAAAAAAAAAAAGGGGGGGGGGGGGGGGAAAAAAAAAAAAAAAAAAAAAGGGAAAAAAGAAGCGAA
>CM031599.1:91455132-91467632 GCA_018398815.1 Conus ventricosus | reverse complement strand
GACGGATAGACAGACAGAGACAGAGAGAGAGAGGAGAGAGAGAGAGAGATGAAGAGGAGAGAGATGAGGAGAAGAGAGAGTAGAGAGAGGAGTGGCAGACAGAAGAGACAGAGGCAGACGACACACTGACAGACACAGACTGGGAGATAAAGAGAGAGAGAGAACAGACAGACAGACAGACAGACAGACATTGAGAAAGAGAGAACAGACAGACAGACGGACGCGCAAGCATGCTCGCACGCACGCGCGCGCGCGCACACACACACACACACACACACACACACACACACACACAACACACACACACACACACACAAACACACACACACACGACACACGCACGCACGCACGCACGCACGCACACATTCATCCATACGCTCACGCAATTGCGTACGCACGTTCTCTCGCACAACCACACATGGAAACACATACAATACAAGCCCATGTCCAGTTTGAAACTGGTTTAGAATTGTAGAACATTCCTGTGGACCCAAATGGAGCCATCTGCAAGCCGATCTCTAAAGATTGGCGTCAAGAGGGGGAGAACTAATTAGGTTCATTCTTAAGGAGCTAAATCAAAGGAGTTTGCTCGACAACTGGCGCTGTGATTTGTTTTCCAAACAGCACTATATGAACTACGATTTTCGAGTGTTTTTCATCAGAATCGAGAAAGTCTTATTAATTTATGAAACTGGATTCTTTGAGAATTGACGTGGGAGGGAAATTTATTAGGCGAAGAGAGAGAAAAAAAGAGAGAGAGGGGGAGGAGAGAGAGAGAGAGGAGAGGGGAGGAGGGAGAGAGAAAACAGACGGAGAGAAGGCAACGACAGACAGAGAACGACACCGCGCCGCATCACCCCACACACACCCACACAACAACACACACACACACACACACACAATACACACCACCACACACACACACAAAAACCACAACACAACACACACCACACAAAAACACAACAGATTCAGTTGAGATTTTTGGGGGGGCCGGGGGGAAAGAGAGAGGGGGGAGGGGAAGCCCGAGACCAGACGAAGGACCTTCAGAAGAGAAGACAGACAGAGAGAGAGAGAGGAGAGTTGATTTTTAGATGTTTTTAATGCTTTTGGGGGATAGGACCAACATAACAGGGAAATGGTGGGAATGGCAGGGACGGCGGGCAGACAGACGCAAAGACAGACGACGACAGACGACAGACAGACAAACGGGCAAAAAAAACAGTGCTCACCGTCACACGGGCTGTGTGGTCCACGTCAGATCCCCGGGGTGTCAGCACTGCCGTCCATTGCATGACATGTACCCGCAGGCCAGACCCAAAAATGAAAAACACACCGTTTTTCCCCCCCTTTTTTTTGTTAAAAAACGTCCCCACCCCTCCCCCCAGTCCCTCCCTTCCCTCTCACCCCTTTCCCCCTCCCCCCCCCCCCCCCCCCCCCCAGCCCCCCCCCTCTCCTCCCCCCTTTCCCATTCCGCTCTGGGGCCTGATCTTTAACCCATCCGATTCTCTTATCCTGCGCTTTGGGTACTCCCCGCCAGGTTTGGGAACGCGGTATTTAGGTGTTTTGGGTCTTTTTGGGAAGGGGTGGGGGGGTGGGGGGGGGGGGGGTGTTTGGAGACTCCAACGGGTGTGGATGGGGGGGGGGGAAAGGGAGATGAAGGGGGGGGTGGGGGGGTAAGGGAGTAAAATGACGACTCTGTGTGTGTGTGTGTGGTGTGGGGTGTGTGTGTGTGGTGTGTGTGTGGGTTTGTGTGTGTGTGTGTGTGTGTGTGTGTGTGTATGCGGCGGGGTTTTGTGGTTTTTTGGGTTTTGTGTGTGTTGTGTGGCGCGGGTGCGGCTGCGGCATGTGTTGCGTGTGTGTGTTGGGGTGTGTGTGGTGTGTGTTGTGTGTGTGTGTGTGTGTGTGCACCCTAAGAGTACGTTAAAATTTATGTATAGAGTAATGTGTGTGTGCGGCTCGTTGGGTGCATGCGGCGGCCCCGCGGGGGGTGGGGTTATTTTGTGTGTGTGTGTTGTGTGTGGTGTGGTGTGTGTGTTGTGTGTGTGTGTGTGTGTGTGTGTTTGTCTGGTGTGTTTGTTTGTTGTCTGTTTTTGTTAAAAGTCTGCTGCAGATTACCGTAAAACTTTGGGAGGACCGCTTTACTTTACAGAACTTTTTCAGACACCACACACACACCACAAAAACACAAACCACCCCACACACACACACACACACACCACACACACACACACACCACCCCACACCACAGTCTTTTTTTTTATACCCTTCCCCACCCCCCCCCCTCATTAGAAGTGAATCGATTTTTTGTCTCCTGCGCTAATGGAGAAAACCCAATCGGGGGAAAACGTTCGCAGACGAGTCGGGGAAATAAAGGGGAAAGATCTTTTTCTTTTTTGCCGGGGAAAGGGCTTTACGTGCAGGGTGTGGCCGCCCCACAAATTCTTGTTCCTCTACAGATTAAGCCTTGTGTTCGCCTTAGTTTGTTTGAGACACAATTTAAAAAGTGTGTTTAGGGTTTTCGCTTCCGGTGTTGTATCGGTTTTTCCCTGAATGCGCGCGCAATTGAAGGAAACAAGGAAAAAACACACACACAGCTCCTTATCAGCAGTTGAAGGGGTTTTCTCCTCCCCCTTCTCCTCTCTCTCTCTCTCTCTCTTTTCCTGGATGCATTTTTTTGTGAGCAATCAGCCCCTTTCGAAAAGATTGTCCCCAAAACCCACAACACACACAACCCCACACACCACAACAAAACACACACACACACACACCCACACACACACACACACACAAGTGCGGTTGAGAGGAGAGAGAGGAGAAAGGAGAGGGAGAGGGGAAAGAGGGAGAGAGGGGGACAGCAGAAGGAAGAAATGAATTTCAAAAATCATAACCAAAACAAAACATTCAAAAGAAGTGACCTGTTTTTGCTTTCATCAAAAAATTGCGGGTTTTCCTTTGGGATTTTGAAGTCATTACCTCCCCACCATATGTTCCTATTTATGATAGACAGGAAGGGAATTATATAACGGTGGTAGTTTTAGGAATTCCCTCTGATTTTGTCCTTGAAAAAAGGGAAACCCCAATTTTTTTTTGATTTCCCCCCCCCCCCCCCCCCCCCCCCCCCACACAACCCCCACCACACGTTCACGATGTTTTTAAATTTATTCATATTCTTATCATGGGGAATGGGACACTGGGGATGCGTTTTTTTAAAAAATCGCAGGGAGTAGGTTTGGGGGGTTTTTTTAATTGTTTTTTTTAATTTTTAATTTTTTTTTTTTTTACACCTGAATATTGTCTCGAGTGAATCACTTTGGCCCCCGACAAAACGTTAGAAATTTTCAGTGTTTTGTTTTCCAGAAATGTGTTAGTTTTAACTATTAATTTTTTTACTTATGTGTTTTTTTGTTTAATTATCTATTCTATTTAATTTTTTGAAATGTTTGCCCCTTGAACCTATTTATTATTTATTTAAAGGTGTGTTTTATTTACTTTTTATTCATGATTCTGTTTGTTTGCTGAGGTTTCTTGTTTTTGTAATGGCGAAAAGTGTCCCTCCTTTGAAGCCCATACTTGCTGAACAACTTTTGTTTTGTGTGTGTTTTATTTTGACTTGTACTTAATCTTCCCTTTCATTGCCCAATCCCTTTTTCATCATCATACAATGTGCATGGACAAACGGTTGAATACTGAACAACTAACGAACAGACCCAGCGTCATAGATCCCCCCATCATGGCAAGTAGAGAGCGTAAAAACTCAGCGTTTTTCGTACTGCACAATAACACCGGCATTCCATTCCAAGGAAAAAGGCGTGGATGGAGCCGCTCTCTTTCAAATCACGCTTTGGGTAAAAGCAGTTGACTGACGAGTTCTGTCTCTTCGTTCCTCTCTCACACTCTGCGGTCTGTTCCTTTTCCCACCCCCCCCCCCCCCCATCCCCTCCTTTGGGGTAGCCAACATTCCCCAGGAAATATTACTGGACAAATGCCTCCAAGAGTTCGTAAATCGTACGCCAAGGCCCACAGGTGACGTTGTGAAGTTGTCGAGGGGCGGGATCTTTAAAACCCTTTGAGTTTTCTGTAAATTTGTGGCTCCTTAACCCTGGGGTATTATTAGTTCCCCGGTCTAAGTATTTTTTGACAAAACCATTATATTGAGAACCCTCAATTTTGAGGCAGTTTTAAAAACAAAAAAGGAAGGTTTTGGCCACCTGCAATCAATCTTTCAGAGGTGAATTCAAAAACTTGGGGGCCCCGGTGATGGTTTTTTTTGTTTTTTTGTTTGTTTGTTTGTTTTTAAAAATTTAGCGCGTTGCTTCTGTTTCTATCTTTTAATGTTTCCAGCGCTGCCCCGCCTTCGGCAAAACCCCAAAAAAAAACTCCCCGAGGAAAAATAAAAAACGACTTATTTTCCCTTGTATAAAAGTTAAACCCCCTTTGGTGTTAAAACACGGCGAGGAAAAAATAACAAACGACTCTTTCCCTTGATTAAAATGTTAGTAGCCCTTCGGGGGATTAAAAAAGTTGAGCTTATGCTGTTGCCCTGGAAAATTTAAATCACAAACTTTAGTTGATTTGGTTAAGGGTTTTAAGGCCAACACCCCCACACACCACCACACAAACACACACACCCACACACACACCACACTGCTTAGACGCGCGGCACCAACACCAACCCACAACACACTCTCTCTCTCTCTCTCACACAAAACACACACACACGCAAGCACGCACACACGCAACGTTCGAAACGCGCGCGTGACACAACACTTACACCCTGCCATACACACAGATTCGCGCCGCGCGCACCCCACACCCCCCAAAAACCCCACAACACACACACAAATACAACTACAAACCTCTCACACCGCACACACACACACACACCCCCACCCCACACACCAACCCCACACATATACTGACACTCTACACAGTACACACACCCCGCACACACCACCAACAGCGCGTGCGCGCGCCTTCTCACGCACGCCGCGCGCACACACACGCGCGCACACAACAAAACACACCCCCACACAACACACCACACAACACACCACACCACCAAACGGGCGCTCGCGTAGTTTCCACAGTGAACATAAACCAATACAAGTCCCAGTCCCGATGGAATTGGTTTTCGAATTTGAAGAGAAGCAGATGGGTCTATCTGAAAAAGGGTCTTTTAAGATTGAAGTACAAAAAGGGGAGAATAAAAATTTTCATTCCCCAACGGAGATAGATAAAGGAGTTTGCTTAAAAAAGGCGTTGTGATTTGTTTTCCCCCAAAAGCACACCAAACTACATTTTTGAGTGATTTTATTCAGATCGGAAAACTTTGGGTCCCTGGGGAAATGAGTTGGGAGGTATTACGGAAGAAGAGAAGAGAGAGGAGAGGGAAGGGGGAGGGGAGAGAGAGGGGGAGGAGAAGAGAGAGGAGGATTCGTTTCGATGTTGGCGTGGAGAGAAAGAGAGGGAGAAAAGAGAGAAGGAGGGGGAGAGAAGAGAGAGGAGAGAGAGAGAGAGAGATTCAGTTTTAGAAAATTTAATGGGTTTTGCCATAGGCACACAACATACACATGGGAAATGGGTGGAGAATTGACACGGACAGACAAAACAGACAAACAGACCGACAAACAGACAGACAGACAGAACAGCCCAAACAGTGCTTTCATCCTGTCACACGGGCTGGTGCTGTCCACGTCAGAAAACCGGGGTGTCAGCACTGCACGTCCATTGCACTGCACACTGGTACCCCGCACGGCCAGAAACCAATCGACTGCAAAACACACCATGCTTCTCTTGCCCTTTTTTTTCTTTTTTCAAACGCCCCAAAGCCCCTCCCGCTAACCCCTCCTCTCCCCAGCTCCCTTCCCTCAGCCCCTCCCGTCCCTTCTGTCTGGCACCCCTCTTCCATGCCTGCCCGTCTGGTCCTGTGGTCAGTCTGATGACCACCCGACTTCTCCTTTCTCCTGCATGCAGGCACTGGGAGTGCCTGAGAGACGGGTATTGCTTTTTCGGTCCTGTGGTAGAAAGTGTGGGTGGGGGAGATAAGGGCAGGTCAATAGGAGAGGGGGGGGGGGGGGGGGGGGGGGGGGAGGGGGGGAGAGAGGGGGGGGGGAAGAAGAGAGGGATGGCGGTGGCTGTAGGTGTGACTCTGTGTGTGTGTGGTGGGGTTTTGTGTGTGTGTGTGTTGTGTGTTGTGTGGTGTGTGTGTGTGTGTGTGTTAGTTAGTTCTTTAGTTTAACGTCTATTCACATATGTTTTTAAAGACGGGGGGTGGGGGGGGGGGTGGGGGGGTGGTGGGGGGATTGTGTGTGTGCGTGTTCATGCGGTGTGCGTGGGGCCCCGGCGCGCGCGCGCGTTGTGTGTGCATGTTTGTGTGGTGTGTGCGTGCATAATATGTGTGTTGTGCGCCTGTGTGTGTGTGTGTGTGTGAGGGAGAGCGAGAGAGAGAGGAGAGAGAGATGAGAGAGAGAGAGAGAGGGACTGTGCTAGGGGAAAGAGGGGGAGGTTGGGATGGGTGGTGAGGTATGTAAGTATTACTTACTGGTTGTTATCTAGCCTTTGGTGTATGTTAATCGGCGAATTAAGTATATAAAACGAAACAAGTTTGTAGGATTGGGAGCAAATGCAGGGGGATGGGGGGGGGGGGGGGGGGGGGGGGGGGTTGCGGGTGGGGATGCGGGGGCGTCAGGGTGGAAAGGAGGACGGAAATAGAGGAAGGGGGGTGCGGGGGGGGGGGGGCTAACCAAATATCATATAAACGTAACTCTTTTATATCAATGTGTAACACAACAATTTAGTTTAAAAATACATCAGAGATAGATCCCAAGTGGACGGAATTAAATTTAAAGTAACATGCGAGTAATGCATGATTATTTAAATATTTTCAGTGGATAATGGTGCCATGGCTGACAAATTGATCTGCTAACTTTACATAGGAAAAAAGTGCCTAACCTGGGCAGTGAAGAAGTGATGGTTTACAGTAATTTGTTTGCCCTATGCAATGTATATTTTAGAATACTTTGTTCTAAAAGCATTAATCGGAACCTAACATCAAACTAGAACATGTCTGGAATGCATTACAGATAAATTGTTTAAAAAGGATTTCGGATTCGCTGCATTCTTTAATTGTACACAGTGCTGGTAATACGACTATTTGTTTTTTTGTGCAGTTCAGCAATATGATTTTTGAGACACTTTTTCTATGCGCTGGTTTAAATTCATGCAGATCTAGTTAAATGTCGAGTTTGCTGTGAACCTTCTAAATTTTTCGCTGCCTTTTTAGCCGCATGATTGCCCACTCGTTGTGGGTGATTCCGGAGTGTGAAGGAATCCAGCAAAAGGTAATACTGGTACCCTTTATAGACAACTCATGAATGATATTTTTTATTTTCAATAGTCATTTCCAGTCGATTTCTTATGCCTCGGGATTTAATGGCTTGTAAAACAGACTTTGAATCCACACGAATAAGATTTTGCATGTATCCCGTCGAAAGATCTACAATGAAATTTTAATGCCATAAGTATGGCTACAAGTTCACCCAGTTAAAAAATGGAATAATTGTTTACCAATGTAGTATCGTTTTTCTGTTTTTAATAAGGGTTTTAAACAAAGCTGCACCAGTATTTCCATCCTCAAGAACTGATCCATCGGTGTATATCTTTAGTTTGTCTGTATACTTACTTTCCAAGTGAGAATTAACAAAACCATTTTAATAGGTTAGGGGAATGTTTTTTTGATAAATCTGTGTGATCAATGTCAAATATTGGTTGATTTTTTTCCCCATTCTGGAAGTGGAGAAAAAGTAGGTTTAACGAAAACATTTTCCCGTTCAGCTCTGTATTACAATAATATCGGAGGCGTATGTATTAATGGACTTCAATGACTGTATTGTTCTAGCTCTTTTGCAAAATCGGTTTCTGAATTTAGATTTGTTTCTTTTTGTGAAAATGTTTCGTAAGCAGAAGTTTTAAGGATAAATTTCGCACAGCTGGCTTTTCTTTGTTCATCGAGGGGTTAGAACACCTGCTTCTCTGTAAGTTCCAAAAATTTGACGCGTGTATTGGTACACCCAGAGCAAGTTTTTTAAGTTGGAATCTATGCTCTGCAGTTTCTTAACAAGGTGCGCAGGAGCGCTGAAAAAACCTCCTGGGCTTTACGTCCAACGTGACCGTACAAGGGAGGTAGCGAGAGATATTAGTGCCTTTGTGTCCTGTCCCCAGTGCTGTCTGCTTATTACCTTCAAAAAGTTCAGACTTTTTCTAGCTTTGTTTTTTTATGTAGTCGATGTGGTAATTCCACGAAATTTTTTGAAGTGAGGTAGACGCCGAAAAATTTGGACTATTTTGTGTATATTTATGACTGCCCATCAATAGTGAATTCAGGTAATTTTTTTGGGTCTAGCCTGAATTAACAGCATGATTTTTGTTTTTTCCAATGATAAGGTTAGTCCATTTCTATCATAAAGTTTGTTGATTTTATCAAGTTCACGTTGATACACTTTCTTTATATAGTTCAAAGCCCTGACGGGAGTTTTACGTTTCACTGTCACCTTCATCCAAAAAACAAATATCATCAGCGAATTGAGCTAAAGTGGTATCTTTGGACAGATCTTTCGGAAGATCAGCTAAAAAGATGCTAAACAAACTGGAAAAAAATAACCGATCCCTGAGGCAGACCCAAATACTTAGCTGTCTGGGGTTTGAATATGAATTTCCAAGCTTTCCCTTTTAAAACCCTATTAGATAGAAAGCTGGCAATGTAATTGTACGTATTACCTGTTATGCCTACGTGTTTAATTTTTATAGAGAAGGCGAGTGTGCCAAACTTGATCGTATGCTTTTCGGACATCAAAAAACGTTGCTAGTATATTTTTTCGCCTTGCAAACTGCTGCTTTATTGAGTTGTTTAATTTAACGAGATGTTCAGTTTTTAAATCTGCCTTTTCGAAAGCAGCTTGGTTGACAGGTTTTTACTTTATATTTTTCGCAGTAATGATCTAGTCTTTTTAAAAACAATTTTTCCATTGTTTGCATTTTGTGGGATTTTAAAGGCGATTGGCGATAGCTGTTTTTTTTGTTCTGGGCTTTCCGTGTTGTGTATTGGAATGATAATTGAGTGCTTCCAGACGAGAGGGATATTACCATCAGACCAGCATTTCGGGTAGAAAAAAATGAAGAAATTCTATAACTTTATTTGGCAGGTGTCCCAACATTTCATTTGAGATTCCGTCAAAAACCAACGGATGTTTTCTTCTTAAGACTTGAAAAAATTTCTTTTTACTTCTTTACAATGTTATTCAGCATTTATATACGATTCATTTATATTATTTTTTTTTCTTTATGTGTTCTATTTTTTCTTGTTTTTCTCTGTATGCCCTGCCTTTCTCTGAGGCCCCGTATTTCTACTATAATTTGCAAACATTTCAGCAAATTCTTCAGCTTTTTCTAGGTTTGTAGGTATATCTGTGTTGGGCCAGTTTGATAGGACACTGTGGCAAGTTAATTCCATTCTTCATAGTTTTTAATTTTTCCCAGACGTTTTGATGTCCTTGTTCTTTCTTTCTTTCTGCGTACGCAGGCTGATACTCCTGCGGACACTCCCTGTATAGCCAGGCAGTGGGTTTTGTGTGTATGACCCTTTTTTATCCCGCCAATTAAGGGGAGCCATACTCCATCTTCGGGGAAGCTGTCCTTGTGATTTGATACTTCATTTATGCAAAAATAGACCAATATGCCTTTTTGCTTGTGCATTAAAACCCTATTGGCTTTGTTTTTTTTCTTTTTTCATCTCTAAATGATTTGGGACAGAACTTATCTCTTAAATACATTTTAATTTGAATATTTTTTCTCCTTTGCTTCTTCACAAACTTGGTTCCACCAAATATTACCCAAATGCTTCTGAGATCTTACTGACTTGCACCGCGGGATTTGATTCATTTGCAGCATCTAGGACTGCATTTGTAAATAAAGTATATAAGGTATTGACATCTTTGTTGTTTGCGTCATTAACTTGAAAGTAGAAAGTAAACTTGAAAATGTATCCCAATTTGCAAATCTATAGTTATACTTGGGTACTTTGTCCTTGGTTAGATCTGTTGATTGAGATTTCTTAGTTTCAAAACAAGTGACAATAGGTAATGATCACTATGTAGGTTGTCTCAAGTGTATTCCAACTGCAGATCGGTGCACAAACTGGGGACACTAAGTTAGATCAATGGCACTCGCTCTATGACTAGGATTATCAGGATACGAGTTATTCGACCATCATTAAGGAGATAGAAGGAAGCTCAACAATATTTTCAACAAAACGTTACTTTGTAATTGATTGACAGTCCTTCTCCCCAAAAAGGTGAATGTGGCATTGAAGTCTCCTGCAATGAGGATTTTGTTACCTTGGTCCGTCTGAAGTGTTCGAATCCACTCTGTGTTTAATCATTTGGCCCTGTTTGGGAGGTAAACAGATATGACAGTTAAGAGTGAAGAGTTCAACTGAACTGTCACGGCACAAAAATTTAGATTGGGAATACTTGGTGGAATAGGGTTAGGGCATGAAATGTTACTTTACCCTTCATGAATATATATAGCTGTTTCTGATTTTCCCATCGGTATCTACCTTCTGATGTATAGGGGGAAAATAATAGTTTTTTAATTTGGGTTTGCTTGTCCTTTTTAACATTTAGAGACTGAAGAGCTAAAAGTTTGTATTCAAAGGTGCGCCAGGTGCTGCACGAGGTGACCAAGTTCGTTCTGATGGAGCGACAGTTCCATTGGAATTTCACTAAGTTGCTCTCCGCAGACATTCACTAAATCTTTCACAATCTGATAAGTTAACAGGAAATATAATAATAATAATGATAATGATAACGTCAATATTTTCTAAGGGGAAAAATTTTCTTGTACAGTTTAAAAATTAGCCCACAAAAAACACAGCAGTTATTGCGCGCAGCGCAGTCTATGGGCACAGAGGAATTGGAATTCGCAAGTGTGTAGACGCATGTGACAATTTTTAGAATACTGGCCGTCTCCTAGGACGTCAAATGGGTTGAACCAGCTGCGGTCGGGGTAGGGTGGGACGTAGAAAAGGTCGGGCATGGCTGGCTGGCTTCCTGGGCGTTTCCCACAGAAGATCCCTGACGTGTCGCCCCACGTTCCTGCCAGCAGACTGGTCCCCTCTGTGACAGGTGGCAGTTGTCCTTGAGATGGAATGATGATCGACGTATGATGATCGATGTTATGATGATCGACGAGCGTGATGTTGTCACGTCGAACAGCTCGGAGGTAAGGATGGCATTAAATAACTGCCGATTTACCTCCATCTTCAGGTCTTTCACAGTTTGGGGAACTTTACTGACGACGAATCTGGTGTTAGGGTTCTTTTTGATGCGTCTTTAAGTGATTTAACGAAGGGTGTTACACAGCTTATTTGGCTCTGTTGTCTTCAGGTCGTTAATCCCACAGTGGATAACCCAGCATCAAGATGAGGTTCTTTGAAGCTATCTCCTGCAAGTGATCTTGAGTTATTTTCAAAGTGTTGCTTCGTTGTTTTGAAGATTTAAGTGATAAGACCGAAACCCAAAGGGGTGCTTTTTTTGTACTCGTTCATAACGGCGTGAAGAATAAGTACATTTGGAAGATTGCACTAGTGTTCGATTTCTTTTTGGAATCTACAAGATGACGAGATTTGTGCTTGACGTCATCTCTTTACGTCTCAGCCTTGGAAGGTTTGGCGTCTTTTTTCGTCTTCGAAGGGCTAACCTTTTGGTAGCACACTGTCTTCGTTAGGCCTATTCTTTCTGCAGCAGAGTCTTGTGCTGTGCTGGGGTGACTCGCAACGCCTGACGACAATCCACACCCCGCCACTTCAGCGTAGTGGGTCCAGTGGAGGGCAGGGGTCTGTTTGGGTTTCCGTGGTCGTCATGGAAACTTTCGGCTTGCCGATCTTCAGAATGATGTTGTTTTGACACTCCACTGCTTTTTCTAGGGAGGATATTCGGCTGCCAGATTTAAAATGACTTGCCGTAAGTCAGGCGTTGGGTCGGGTGTTGCACACAGCACACGTGTTGGTAACGTCGCTGCACATGACGCGTTTTTAAAACTCCTTTATCGTTGGTGTAGGAGTAGACGGTTGTCGTTTCGTGAGTCGCATCGATGGCTCTCCTGAAAGATCCGACGTGTTTGTACTCGAGGCTGTCCTTTGCTGGGAAGCCCGAGTGATTCGTTTGCACGGGGGAGTGCCGTTACTTCTAGATTTCTGGTCTTGAGTCACTTGCGAAAACTTTTACCTCCTGAGAAATCTTAACTGCTGGGTCTCCGCCATTTTGTCACGTTTTGTGTGGTGTGTGTGTGTGTGTGTGTTGATGCACAATAGTTAGTGCATAATATGTAGGCGAGTAATACATGTGTTGTGTGGGTGTGTGTGTGTGTGTGTGTGTGTGTTTTGTGTATGTGTGTGTGCGCGCCGGTGGTGTGTGAGTTGTGTGTGTGTGTGTGGGGTGTGTGTG
>CM031599.1:91450132-91452632 GCA_018398815.1 Conus ventricosus | reverse complement strand
ATCATCATACAATGTGCACTGGACAAAATGTGAATCTGAATACCCGAACAATCTAACGAAAAAGAACTCATCGTGCATAAATCACCACTCCATCATGCGCAAGATACTAACGTGGGCTGTAAGAACTCAGCGATATCGCTACTGCACAATACTGGCATTTCCATTCTCAAGGAAAATGAGTGTGATGATGGATGCCAGCATCTTTTGCAGAATCACGCTTGGATACAAAGCAGTTGCCACTGACGAGTTCTGTCTCTTCGCTTCCTCCTCTCACACTCTGCGGTCTGTCTCCTTCTCCTTCAACCCCCCCCCCCCTCCCCCCACCCCTCCTTTGGGGCTGGCCAACTATTTCACAGGCAAATAATGCCTCTCAGGAGGTCAGTAAATCTCGTCTCGAATGCCCAGCGCGTGACCGTTGTTGAATTGGCGAGAACAGTATCTTCAACCGTCAAATGTTGCTTCACGGTATGGACGGGTCAATACATGGATGTTGACAGTGCAAACCTAACTGTTTTATCGCGGGAAATATCATGATGTGGAGTAACCTGAATTCCGAGGTCCGTTGCAATGCAGAATTGGAGCGTTTTGCCGCCGCATTGATGCTACCATCAATACGTGTTCAGAGGTGAATTGTTATGATTGGTTGACTGGTTTCTTTTGTTTGTTGTTGTTGTTGTTGTTGTTTTCCTTTTCCTTTTCCTTTTGCTTTCTTTGTTTGTTTTTGTTTCGTTTTTGTTTTTGTTTTTGTTTGTGAATATCCAGTGTGTCGCTTCTGTTTTGCCATCTGTTAACCTTTTCCCCGCCGCTGCCCTTGTGTTCGGAAACAGACTCAAACCCCGCGAGGAAAGACGACAATCGACGTATTTCCATTATTTCAATATGATAGTACCCTTTCAGGTGATCATAACGTTGAGCTCCACGCTGCTTGCCTTGGATTTCACGTCACAAACTTTAATTAGTTAGGTTCAGGTTTCACGTCCATACCTACGACTTGTGGTTTTAGCATGTAGGATAAACTGACTACCCCAGGAAAATGCACCTTATGGACTCGTCGTTCGGGGAACATTGACATTCCAAACCTGACTGCTTTGTCGTGGGACATGTCAGTGTGTCGAGGAACCTCAATTCCAAGGTCCGTTTGAAATGCGGAATTGAAGCGTTTTGGGCGCCACCTTGCGACCTTCGACACGTGTTCAGAGGTCAATTCTATGCCTGCCGCGGTTGGCTGACTGGATCGAAAAAAAGAAATATTCAGAGCGTTGCTTCTGGCTTGCAATCTTTGAATATTTTTCCCCCGCCACTGCCGCTGCGGCGTTGGGGAACACACAGAGGCAAAACACTGTGAGGAGAGGCGACGAAGAAGACAAAACAAAGCGAATTGTTTCCATTGTTTTAGCATGATAGTCTCCCTTCAGGTGATTTTAACGTTGAGCTCCCTGCTCTTCGCTCCAAGATCCACCTAATGCGCTCCCTTGCCCTCTCAGTTTTTCTATATGCGTGTGAAACTTGGACACTCACAGCAGAGTTACAAAGAAGAATTCTGGCAACTGAAATGAGAATGCTACAGAAAGATCTTGGGCATCCATTACACAGATCACGTGACAAATGAAGAAGTCCGCAGACCCCAGGAAGACCTTCTCACAGTCATCAAGAAGCGGAAAATGAGGTGGTACAGACATGTGTCCCGTTCGGCAGACCTTGCAAAGACAGTCCTGCAAGGAACAGTCAGAGGAAGCCGCAATAGAGGAAGACAAAGGAAGAGGTGGGAAGACAATATCCGAGAGTGGACTGGAATGAGTCTAGCAGAATCTCAGCGAATGGTGAGGACAGGGACAGATGGAGGAGAGTGGTGGCCGGATCATCAGGGGTGCCCCAACGACAACAGACGATGTCAAGGGATAGGTAAAAGGTGAAAGGTCCCAGCTACTTTCATTGAGTTCACGGCACAATCTTCAGTTGATTAAGGTGCGGTTTAACGTCCACACCACTAGTGGTGGTATGGCATGCTGGGATAAAACCATACTAGGAATGAGTGGGAGGGAGCGGAAAGGGGAGGTGGGGGAGGGAGCTGATGGTATATCTATGTCAACCTCGGGGTATGTCAGTGGAGGAAGGACTAGCGCACAGCCCAAACGCACTCACAGCTTGCTTACAATCTCATTCATATATCATGCATTCATCAAATCAAACCACTAGTAAAGTCTATAACTTTACTACACATAATCATAGAAAAACATCAATGCGCATGGAGTCAAACAAAATAAAACATTCTCTCTTTCCTTGAACTTCACAAAACCATTTATCTAAATCATCATAACTAACCCGGGTATAAATAGATTTTCTACTTTACCTGGCCAGGTGATCTTAAACTATTCACGAATCACTGTCTTTCCTTTTCTTCTTTTTTCTTTTTTTTTCACTGTCACTTTCACAAACACCAGTCACGACACAACTGCTGGCACTGGTCAGGTTGGACCGCTGGCACTGGTCAGGTTGGACT
>CM031599.1:91437632-91445132 GCA_018398815.1 Conus ventricosus | reverse complement strand
GTTCCCAGTGCTCCGACTGCTAAGCTAAAGGAGGGATGTAGGTTACCCATGTAAATGGTACCCTGCTAGAATGGTCACTCCAGGCCATTTCCTCCTGCACCCCTATTCATTCCACTCACTGTCCCCCCCCCCCCCCCCCATGTACAGTCTCTCTCTCTCTCTCTCTCTCTCTCTCTCTTTTCTCTCCTCTCTCTCTCTCTCTCTGTCTCTCTCTATCTGTGTCTCTCTCTATATCACTGAGTGTGTGTGTGTGTGTGTGTGTGTGAGTGTGTGTGTGTGTGTGTTGGTGTGTGTGGGTGTGTGTGTGTGTGTGTGTGTGTGGTGTGTGTGTGTGTGTGTTTTAGGTTAAAACAAGGCATATTTATCCAAATATTCCAGAATCACGTGATGTTCCGCCTTGGCTTAAGGCTGTGTCAGGCCAGTTGACATAGGCTAGAACACCAAGGCTACATCAAATGTTGCTATGCTCTGCATAGTTATGCCGGGATTGTCTTCAGCCGTGACAAGCTCCTAGCATAACATTATCAGCCTCCCAAATCCCTGGAAGTCAGAGTGTGGCTGCTCTTGTGGCAGGGTAATCAAAAACGGTCACACACGTCATGTTCTCATCCCCAGCTGATGCATTTGTACCATAGTGTTCAAGTACTTCGGCTGTTCGGATGATCCCTGGAGTCTTTTAGCCAGGGTACAACAACAACAACAACAACAACAACAACAACAATGTGAAGTTGATATGCGGTATTATCATGTACATGCTCGTGATCACTACAAGCCATAGGGACGCCGCCACAGGCATGCAAACAGAAATGTTCATTACGGGCATTTCAGTCTGGTGAGGCAATGGAGACGGCTTGATGCTTGTCAGCCATTAGCAAATCCACACGTCTGCCGACTCAACCAGAAGTTTCGTAAAAAAAATCAATGTGGATCCTTTTTTTTTTTACCCAGTGCACTTTGCCAAACCTCTTCTAAATCCACCCGTGACATCCAGATTCAGCGAAGGCGGGCTTTTTTTTTTCTTTTTGCTGAACATCGTCCAGGACATTTTGCTGGTAATAATTCGATATAATTTGGTCAACCTGTCCAGGAATAATTAGAGGATTACAGCTGGCATATTCAGCCTGGGCTTTGCTCTCGCGCGCGCCCCAGACACACACAGAGACACAGACACAGACACACACACACACACACACACACACACACACACACACACAGATAGAGGGACAGCGAGAGAGACATAGACATAGACAGACAGACAGACAGAGCGAGAGAGAGAATATTATCAGTAGTCTGCGTGCAAACATTTTACTTCGGGGGTATGCGAGCAGATGCAGCGCCGGTGGGGGATGGGGTGGGGGTGGGCGGAGAGGAAGGGAGATCACCGCCGATATTCAAGGGAAGCCAATCTCAGGGCGAGGTGGCGACGGGCGGCGGCAAGATCAAAAGACGCCAGCGGGCAGAAGCCCGCGGAGGAGCAGGCGGCGGGGTGGGGGTGTGGGGTGTGGGTGGAGTAGGGGTGGCGGGAGTGGTGTGTGGTGGTGGTGGTGGAGGATCAAAAGAGGGGATGAAGTCTGGTGGCACAGTTGACCACAGATCGATGGAATCAAAGATAGGGCCGTTGCTGCCTCCCTGTTCCCCCGGTTCCTTTCTCATGGGAGGAGCTCCAGGGCTTTTTTTTTTTTCCTGGCGAGGAGGAGAAGGAGGTCTAGGTGAGAACGCCACTCACTGCCGCTTAACCCCTGTCAGTGGTGGGGTGAGAAGGGGAGGATGTTTTGTGTGTGTGTGTGTGTGTGTGTGTGTGTGTGTGTGTGTGTGTGTGTAAGTGTGTGTGCTGTGCGGCAGTGTGTACTGCGACGCGACGCCACACACACACAACACACGCAATAAGCCACGTGGTGTGCGTGCACGCACGCAGCACCAGTGCACATACACAAGATACCCACGACGTACACAAGGTGTTTGAATTGTGTCTGTTGCGACACAAACACACAAAAAAAAACACACTCAGACAAACACACACACACGACAACAATCACACACATGCAACACTTTGGCATTGCCGCCTAGTTGTGGATGGTTACCGCCACAACACTACAGGCTAGCAACAAAGCTTTACCAAACGATGTGTGGAAGGATATAGAGGAGAAAAGCAACACAAACTCACACAATTACAGATGCATGAAGCAGCTACAGAACACAAAACACAAGCAAGACAACACACACAGAACACCGCACGACAGGCAGACAGCGACAACACGCACACACATGAACACCAACGCAACGACAGACAGCAACAAGAAAAGAAAAAAAGACAAACAAAAGCAAAACAAAGTAAGAAGAAGGATAAAAGAAGACGAGAAGAAAAAGGAAGAGAAGAAAGAAAAGAACAAGAAGGAAGAACCAGAGAAGAAGGAAAAACGGAAAGAAAGAAAAGAAGAGGAAGAAGAAGAAGGAAAAGGGACGAAGGAAAGAACAGGAAGAAGGAAGAAGGAACGAAGCAGCAAAGAAGAAGATAAGGAGGAAAAATAGAAAAAATAGAATTGGTACAGAAACAAGGCAAAAAAAAAGTAAACGACAAAGAAGAAGGAAAAGACGAAGAAGAAGGAAGGAAGGAAAGGAAGAAGGTAAGAAAGGAAGAAGGAAGGAAGGGAGAAGGAGAAGGAAGGAAGGATAAGAAGGAAGAAGGAAGGAAGGAAGGAAGGAAGGAAAGAGGAAGGAAGAAAGGAAGAAGAGAAGGAAAGGAGAAGAATGGAAGGAAGAAGAAGAAGAGGAAGAAGAAGGGAAGGAAGGAAGAAGGAAGGAAGAAAAGGAAGGAAGGAAGAAGGAAGGAAAGGAAGGAAGAGGAAAGGAAGAAGGAAGAAGGAAAGGAAGAAGGAAGGAAGGGAAAGGAAGGAAGGAAGGAAGGAAAGGAAAGGAAGGAAAGAAGGAAGGAAGGAAGGAAGAAGGAAGGAAAGGAAGAAGGAAGGAAGAAAGGAAGAAGGAAGGATGGAGAAGGAAAGGAAGAAGGAAGGAAGGAAAAGGAAGAGGAAGGAAGAAGGAAGGGAAGGAAAGGAAGAAGGAAGGAAGGAAGGAAGAAGGAGGGAAAGAAGGAAGAAGGAAGGAAGAGAAGGAAGAAGGAAAGGGAAGGAAGGAAGAAAGGAAGGTAAGGAAAGGAAGAAGGAAGGAAAGGAAGAGAAGGAAGGAAGAAGGAAGAAGGAAAGAAGAAGGAAGGAAGGAAAGGAAGAAGGGAAAGGGGAAGGAAAGGAAGAAGGAAGAGAAAGGAAGAAGGGAAAAGGAAGAGGAAGGAAGGAAAGAAGAAGGAAGGAAGGAAGAAGAGGAAGGAAAGGAAGAAGAAGGAAGGAAGGAAGGAAGGAAAGGAAGGAGAAGGAAGGAAGGAAGGAAGAAGGAAGGAAGGAAAGGAAGAGAAAGGAAGGAAGGAAGGAAGAGGAGGAAGAAAGGTAAGAAGGAGGAGGGAAGGAGAAGGGAAGAAGGAGGAAGAAAGGAAGGAAGGAAGGAAGAAGAAGAGGAAGGAAGCGAAGGAAGGAAGGAAGGAAGAGAGGAAGGAAAGGAAGAAGGAAGAGAAGGAAGGGAAGGAAGGAAGGAAGGAAAGTAAGAAGGAAGGAAGGAAGGAAAGGAAGAAGGAAGGAAGGAAAGGAAGAGAAGGAAGGAAGGAAGAGGGAAGGAAGGAAGGAAGTAAGGAAGGGGAAGAAGGAAGGAAGGAAGGAAGAAGGAAGGAAGGAAGGAAGAAGGAAGGAAGGAAGGAAGAAGGAAGGAAGGAAGGGAAGAAGGAAGGAAGGAAGGGAAGAAGGAAGGAAGGGAAGAGGAAGAAGAAAGGAAGAAGGAGGAAGGAAGAAGTAAGAAGGAAGAAGGAAGGAAGAAGGAAGGAAGGAAGAAGGAAGAAGGTAAGGAAAGGGAAGGAAAAAGGGAAAGGAAGAAGGAAGGAAAGGAAGAAGGAGGAAGAAGGAAGGAAGGAAAGGAAGAAGAAGGAAGGAAGGAGAAGGAAGGAAGTAAGGGAAGAAGGAAAGAAGAAAGAAGGAAGGAAGGAAGGAAGAAGGAAGAAGTAAGGAAGAGGAAAAAGAAGAAGGAAGGAAGGATAGGAAAGGAAGGAAGTAGGAAGAAGGAAAGAAGAAGAAGGAAGAAGGAAGAAAGAAGGGAAAGGAAGGAAGTAAGAAAGAAGGAGAAGACAGCTAAAATGGAAGAATGAAGAAACAAGGAAAGAAGAAGATAGAAAGAAACAGGTGAAAGTTTAACAACAATAGGGAGGAGAAGTAAAGAGGGGAAAAAAGGAAGGAGTGAAGTATGGAAGAAGATCAGATGGAAAGAAATGAAGAAGAAAGATCGGAAAGAAAGATAGAAAGAGAGAGAAAAGGAAGAAGGAAGACAGAAAGGTAAAAGGACAGAAAGAAGGAAGAAAGAGGGAAGGACAGAAGGAGGAAGAAAGAGGAGAAGGACAAAAAGAAAGAGGAGAAGGAGAAAAAGAAGGAAGAAAGAGGAGAAGGAGAGAAAGAAGGAAGAAAGAGAAGAAGGAGAGAAAGAAGGAAGAAAGAGGAGAAGGACAGAAGGAAGGAAGAAAGAGGAGAAGGACAGAAAGAAAGAGGAGAAGGAGAAAAAGAAGGAAGAAAGAGGAGAAGGAGAGAAAGAAGGAAGAAAGAGAAGAAGGACAGAAAGAAGGAAGAAAGAGGAGAAGGAGAGGAAAGAAGGAAGAAAGAGGAGGACAGAAAGAGAAGGACAGAAAGAAGGAAGATAGAGGAGAAGGACAGAAAGAAGGAAGAAAGAGAAGGACAGAAAGAAGGAAGATATAGAAGAAGCACAGAAAGAAGGAAGGAAGAGGAGAAGGAGAGAAAGAAGGAAGGAAGAGGAGAAGGAGAGAAAGAAGGACGAAAAAGGAGAAGGACAGAAAGAAGGAAGAAAGAGGAGAAGGAGAGAAAGAAGGAAGGAAGAGGAGAAAGAGAGACAGAAGGAAGAAAGAGGAGAAGGAGAGAAAGAAGGAAGAAAGAGGAGAAGGAGAGAAAGAAGGAAGAAAGAGATGGAGAGAAGAAGGAAAAAAGGTAAGAAGGAAGGAGGAAAGGAAAGAAGGGAGAAGATGGAAGGAAAGAAGAAGGAAAGGAAAGAGTGTAATAATAAAGGAGAAAAAAGGGAAACAAGGAAAGAAAGATCAGAAGAAAGGAAAGCTAGAAAGAAGGAAGAAAGAAAGGAGAGCTAGAGGAGAGAGAGAAAAAAGGAACAAAAAAAAAAGGAAGTAGGAAAGAAAAATGAACGAAAAGATACAGGAATGGAAAGGGAAAAAAAAGATGAAGAAAGAAAAAAAACGACCGAAATAAAAGAGGAAAGAACGAAGGAAGAAAAGAAAGAAGAAAGGAAAGCGAGGAGAGAGAGGGGGGGGGGAGAGGAAAGAAAGAAAAAGAGAAGGAAAAGGGAAAGCAAGAAGGAAAGAGAGAAAGAAGGAAAGAAAAATAAAGGAAAGAAAGAAAGAAAGGAGGAAAAAAAAAGGGGAAGAAAGAGGGAAAGAGAGACGGAAAAGACACAAAAGAAACGGAAAAAGGAAGAGAGGAAAAAAAGAAGGAAAGAAAGAAGAAAGGAAAAAAGGGCTGAACGAAAGAGAAAAAAAGGGATGGGGGGAGGGGGAGGAAGGAAGAAAGAAAGAGAGAAAGAAAAGAAGGAGAGGTCAATTGGGTATATTGGCTAAAACGTGGAACAAAGGGAGAGAGAACGCTTATTGATTAGCGAACAGGCCATGAGAGAGGGAATTAATCTAGCGGACGTATGCCCTGTCCCCCCCCATTGATATATACAGGAGGACGACAGTGGGATGGGGAAATCTTCTTCTTCTTCTTCTGCGTACGCAGGCTGATATTCCTGCGGACACCCCCTGTTTTAGGGAATGGAGTTTTATGTGTATGACCGGTTTTTTTTTTTTTTAATCCCGCCCTTAAGGCAGTCATACTCCAACTTCGGGGAAGGTGCGTGCTATGTGTAACGTGGCATCCATACCAACGGCCAAACTGGCCTTCTCTTCCGAAAGTTGGTGATGGGATTTGACGTGTGTGCAAGATGTTGTGCGTGCGTTCACACACGGAACCTCGGTTCATAGTCTCATTCGAAGGACTGTATGGGAAATGGAGTCAGAACCGATGTTAACTCTGAGGGAAAAATCCCCCGGTACCGAAACGGCCCGGCGGAGATTCGAACCCGCAACCCAAGATTACGAGTCCGGCGCTCTACCAACTGAGCTATTCCGGCCCCGGATGGGGAAAAATAAGGGAGGGATGGCGGAAGAGAGTTTGGGAAGAACGAGAGAAGACAGAGAAAGTGAACAGATGAATGCACGATCAGTTCATTTAGGCCTCTTGGCCTCTCACGAAGGGTATAATTATGTGAACAACGAACGACGTTTCAGTGAAAAGAGATTTAAAAAAAAAAGAAAAAGAAAAGAAAAAAAAAGATGAAGCAAAAGCAGCAATTTATGTACGATTAATTCATTTAGGCTCAATGTAAATCAACAGATGGATACACGATCAATTCATTTAAGTTTAATATAAATGAACAGATGGATGCACGAATAATTCATTTAGGTTCAAGGCCTCTCACCAAGGGATATGTGAACAAGGAACGATGTGTTAGTGAAAAGAGGCGAAAAGAAGTTTAACAACAACAACAACAACAACAACAACAACAACAACAACAACAACAACAACATCAGTGCTTGAAAGGTCCCGTACCTTTGCATCGGAACAAAATAGATATTTCTCTGAATCGGAAAGCCTTCTGCAAAAGCAAGGAAACATGACAGAGAGGAGAGAGAGAGAGAGAGAGAGAGAGAGAGAGAGAGAGAGAGAGAGAGAGAGGAGAGAGAGAGAGAGAGGGAGAGAGAGAGAGAGAGTCAGAGAGAGAGATCAGAGAGAGAGAGAGAGAGAGAGAGAGAGAGACAGACAGACAGAGACACAGAGAGAATGATAGAAAGAGAGACAGACAGACAGAAAGTGGGGAGAGAGAGAAAGAGAGGAGAGAGAGAGAGGGGAGAGAGAGAGAGAGAGAGAGAGAGAGAGAGAGAGAGAAGTTATCAGTGTGACGGGTGAGAAGGGGATGCATACAACTTGATTTTCAGTAAAATGATGTCAAAACGAAGAGACCATGATGGAAAGATAGATATACAGATTGATTTAAACCAAACAGAGACAATAGACAGATAGATTGATAGGTAGGTAGGAGAGAGAGAGAGAGAGAGAGAGAGAGAGAGAGAGAGAGAGAGAGGAGAGAGAGAGAAGAGGTAGATAGTAGGCAGACAGATAGAGAGAAATTGATGTATAGATATATACATAGAGAGAGACACAGATAGTTTAAATAAAATAGATAGAGAGAGAAATATATAGACAGACGGATTGACAGATCTGTGTGTGTGTGTGTGTGTGTGTGTGTGTGTGTGTGTGTGTGTGTGTGTGTGTGTGTGGTGTGTGTGTGTGTGTGTGTGTGCGTGCGTGGGCGTGTGTGTCTGTGTCTGTGTGTCTGGCTGTCTGACTGTCT
>CM031599.1:91425132-91427632 GCA_018398815.1 Conus ventricosus | reverse complement strand
AAGATTTGAATTCTTAACCCCTAGAACGCTAGGATCACGGGCACGGCGCTCTACCAGTAAGCTATTCTGGCCACGATGTGTGTGTGTGTGTGTGTCTATGTGTAGAGAGAGAGAGAGAGAGAGAGAGAGAGAGGGGAGAGAGAGAGAGATGAAAAACAAAGACAAGCATGTGTGCCTGTTTATATGACTGAAGGCGAAATTGCTGGTGCAAATACAGTTATGTTTGTTTCTACAGGCGCACACGTGTGTTGTGTGTGTGTGTGTGTGTGTGTGTGTGCGTGCGTGCGTGCGTGCGTGCGTGCGTGTGTGTGTTTGTGTTCATGTCTGTGACCGCGCGCGGGCGCGCGTGTGTGTGTGTGTTCAGTTGTGCGTACCTGTGTGTGCAATTTTCTGTATGCTCTTCTGCGTATGTGTATGTGAACATGTGTCTGGATGAGTGGATGCGAGTACGTGCTGCCAATGTGTCTGTGCCTGTGTACGCACACACACGTCTGCGAAAGCAGCAGCAGAGAGTAAGAGAAGGTGGCCACCATGGTGACTGACTCCACAGCCGAGAGGACGAGGAAGTGTAGGGGAGATGGGTCATAGTCTCAGGTTGACCGTACTGGCCGCACGCCATAAGTAGGATTTTGCACTTTCTTTCTTTCTTTCTGCGTACGCAGGCTGATACTCCTGCGGACACTGCCTGTATAGACAGGGAGTGGAGTTTTGTGTGTATGACCGGTTTTTTTCCGCCATTAAGGCAGCCATACTCCATCTTCGCGGAAGGTGCATGCTATGTGTCACGTGTCACCCATACCAACGGCCAAACTGACCTTCTCTTCCGAAAGCTGGTGATGGGATTTGACGTGTGTGCAAGATGTTTTGTGCGTGCGTTCACACTCGGAACCTCGGTTTATAGTCTCATTCGAAGGACTGTATGGGGAATGGAGTCAGAACCAATGTTAACTCCGAGGGAAAAAATCTCCCTGTTCCGAAATTCGAACCCGCAACCCCAGGACCACGAGTCTGGCGCTCTACCAACTGAGCTATTCCGGCCCCCGGATGTTGCACTAAAACACTATATAATCCATGTAAGCGTGTTGATACCTGTCGTAAGTTTTGAGCCATCACTGAATGTCAAACTGATAATGGATCAAAAGAACAACTCCCCACCAATTATTTCCCTTGTTTTGGGGGGATTTTTACCTATGAAATCACAATCTTCAAATACATGACCTTCACCCTTAGTTGACGTCACATTTTAGGCCTTGGCACTCACTCACCCGTGACCCTATCTTTGCGCCAACGGGAAACCCCCAAATAGTCCCATTTCTTTGATTTTATATCTGTCTGCTTAGAACCACCTGGCTTGTACCTTGATGGCCATAGGAAAGAAAGAGAAAGTGAGGAGAATCAACTTTCAGACATAATACAAAAAAAAGAAGAAGTTCAAAACAATCTAATTGCGCCAAGTCTATAAATACTTGACTCCTTGAGCAAGACCTCGGCGCATTGATTGCTGGTGTGCAGCCTTTTTACTCTACTCCCTGCTCCACAGAACATGAGCCGCTCCAGTACTTTCGTAACACCTGGATCCTTCCATCTGTAACCAAGAGTGGGTGGGGGGGGGGGGGAGAGAAAAAGTGGACGCGGGGCAGGGGGTGGGGGGAGGGATAGTAAGGCGAGGGAAATGGGTAGGGAGGGGAGGGGTGGAGGAGAGTGTGACAGTGGATGGAGAGGTGAAAAAGATGAAAGAGGGCTCTGCGGATGGTGGGGTGGGGCTGGGTGTGGGTAGGGTGTGATCGTGTTTTTGGTAGGAGGATATGCGTTGGGTGGTGGTGGTGGTGTTGGTGGTGGTGATGGTGGTGGTGTGAAGATGGTGGTGGGGGGTATGGGGATGCGGGTAGATAGGTACCGATGGCGTGGAGTGGATGGTGGTTAATTTGCCTTGCACTGGCTTCTTGAGTTTGGTCTCGTGTGTGTGTATGGTGTGTGTGTGTGTGTTGGTGTGTGTGTGGTGTGTGATGTGTGTGGTGTGTGTGTGTGTGTGTGTGTGTGTGTGTGTGTGTGTGTGTGTGTGTGTGTGTGTGTGTGTGTGTGTGTGTGTGTGTGTGTGTGTGTGTATGTGTGTGTGTGTGTCGTCTATGTGTGCGTGTGTGTGCGCGCGCGCGCGCGCGCGCGTGTGTGTGTGTGTGTGTGTTAGCGGTGGGGGTGGAGGAGATAGAAGGGTGGGTTTCATCGGGTGGGTGGTCTGTCAGCCCTAAAAATGGATGTGTCTATAAATGTATGTATCATTCCGTGCATCATCACGTGTTGCTTGTGCCTGTCTTGTAACGTGCACGTGCTGTGTACATGAAGGGCATTGGACGTGCAATCTGCTTCGTATTACGATGTGCATAAATGATTGTGGTATCTTTCATCCCCCAGTGAAGGGTTAATGGAGTGAGTGCCTCGAACTTTGTGTGACGCCTACAGTGAGTGAGTGAGAGAGAGAGAGAGAGAGACAGACAAACAGACA
>CM031599.1:91415132-91420132 GCA_018398815.1 Conus ventricosus | reverse complement strand
AGAGGGTCTTGTGGGTACGATCAGCAGATGTCTGACCTACAGCATGATCCCAACGCCTGGTCATACCTTGAGTCACCTCCCTTTGGGAGTTACACTAATTATAGCGGGCACTGGACAACCCCAATCAGTCATTTCACTTGTTTTTATTAAGGATCCCAACGGGGAAATGATTCACAATCTGTCAGTACAAGAACTACCCATGTCTGACACCAGACTGCACACCTTAGAACTCACCCGTGGCGCTATGTTCGGGGCAGCTGGGCTTCCTGAAATAGTCCCCATCCGTTTGATTTTAACGTGTCTGCTTGGAACCATCTTGTGCGCGTGTCTTGATGAGGAAAGGACAGGAAAGACAGGAGAACCAACTTTTCAGATGCAACACATGGTCTGAGATACTCTCCTGTTGTGCCAGCCAATACACAGTGGATTCAAGTGCTTGGCATTATACTTTTTGGTGTGCACCCTGCTTAATTAAGCGCTTTGGTCACACACCACACTTACAAATATCCACCAACAGGCTATATTCCGTATGTGAACCTTTTGATACAAATCTGCTTTAAAAAAAGCCTACACAACTCTCACAAAACGACACAATTGCCATTTCTGTCATCACCTTCACACCCCTCCCGCATCCAACCCCCCCCTCTCTCTCTCTCTCTCTCTCTCTCTCTCTCTCTCTCTCTCTCTCTCTCTCTCTCTTCTCTCTCTCTCTCTCTCTCCTCTCTTTCATTTTGTAAAGGATGTATTTCAACAAGATTTCGTCTTGGCCTAAACGACCTTAATATAAATAGCAGATACAAAGAAAATATCAAAGCATGTCCTTTTTGTAACCAACTTGAGAACGAACTCACTTTCTATTGAGATGCAATGCTTATATGCCTTTCAGAGAAAAATACATACTGAAGCACAGACAATTTCAGACGTGAAACTGTATTGAACTAAAGCAATTACTTGCAAACGAAAATGTGCATATTACAAGAGATATTGCTATGATATTCATTATGCTCTGAAAAAAAGAGAAGAACTCGTATCCCACTCAGTATAAATAATTAGTTCCTCATAAATTAGCATTATTAGTACATCGAAAAATATACTTTTGTTGTCATTTCTCTTTTTTTTTCTGTTTATGTGTGCACTGAACCTCACATTGTTACAGGCCAGAGGCCTGAAACATTAAAATTGTGTTCAATTTTGTAAAGGATTTATACCGATGACATCATTCAAAATCTATAATTGCATGGACCATCCCTACGTGGCATTCTCTGTCAGGCTTGTTACTCACCGTGGCCGTATCTCTGCACCAAAACACATTTCCTATTCTATCTTGATGTGCAAAGAAAAGATTACAGGAAACAACTTTCAGATAGAATTCAAACTGAGAGAACAACCCAGCTGTGCCTTTTCTATACAGTCCTTGGCGTGTGAATTCCTGGGAGTATTCCTGTGCTTACTCACACATACACCTAACAAATCTTCATCGAACATTAAAGATGACAACAGAGAGTGAAATGACCGTTTTTAAAAGTCTTAATTCAAGACTTAGTGCATTGAATCGAGGTCGGATAAATGAATGAAAAGAGGTTAATTGCCGCCCAAAAGAAAGGAAAATCACCTTTCTTATCATCTGTTTTCCCTTTCATTTTATAGGGCTCAAGGTCTGACCAGAGCGTTGAGCTGATGCGTTACGTCAAACACCTGTTTAGTCGTAGCCACGAGACTCTCTTCTTAAGTTCTCATCTTAGTCATCCATTTATTTATCCATTTATTCAGCTCTAAATTATGCGCAGTGTGGTCTCGAAACTTAGCGGATGTGGTGTAGCGTATATGGACTAGTCCGCACGCAGTGACGCCTCCTTGATGACACTGGAACTGAAACTGAAACTTTCTTTTTATAGTCTGTCTTGGCAAAGTTATGCCAACTATGTGTAATAGGCTTTTATATAATCTAGACAACATACCTTGATTCATGTTGAGATGAAATTGTCCCTTTGTCAAGGAATTTAATCAGGGAAATACTTCTAAGTTTGGCTAGGTCGCATAATTTTGTTTGAGGATATTGAATTACTAGGTATGTCTGTACAGAAAAAGAAAACATCTGGATAATATCCAAACAGGCTTGCAGAAAAAAAATCTCTCTTTTTTGTGTGTGTCTGTTTGGATAATAATGCAAGAGCTTTAAACGTTTGAACTAAACAGGCCCACCCAAGCGATTGCTAAAGGCAGAAGGAAAGATACCTCTGTGTGTGTTTGTGTGTGTATATAATGGGGGGATGTAAATGGGTGCGTATGTATATTTGTGTGCAGTGGGGGATGGGGGGGGGGGGGGGGAGAGAGAGAGGAGAGAGAGAGAGAGAGAGAGAGAGAGAGAGAGAGAGGAGAGAGAGAGAGAGAGAAAGACAGACAGAGAGAATGTGTGTATATGTGTATTGTTAGTGTGTGTGTGTGTAAACCAAAGAGACAGACAGACAGAAACCAATACGGTGTTTTATGACCAGATATAAACAACGGTGCCGCAGCTATTTGGCGCGCGGCTGCACTGCTGGAAGGAAAGTGCACACCGCACGCCCCATGCAGATTGTCTGGCAGCATGCCAGAGAGGCGGGCGGCACGGACGATGATGGAGAGCTGCAGGTGGCACAGGAAGGGAAGGGGGTAACAGGGTCCAGCATAGTAGCGAACGCCGTACACACAACAGCTGAACTGCGCTCTCAGTGATTACCAATCGCCAGGACTATATCAAGGATTCGTATAGCCCGACACATTTGTAAATCAAACAGAGAGATGAAACGAAACAAAACAAAGCAAAACAAAAAGGAGAAAGTTTACACAACCCAGTTCCTGCTGACTTGCATCATCATCTGTACAAACAAGATTAATGTTGTATGTATGTTATGTTGTTGTTGTTGTCGTTTTTCAATCTGAGCGATGGGGAAGATAAAGATGATGTTACGGAGTTCCATTTGGTCTGAGACTGAATGACAAAGCTGTCCTCACAGCTGACTTTTATCACATATATCGCGGCGTCAACCAGGCCCGAGAGATACAGACACCTGAAGTGTTGGTCAGAAAATTTGAGCAACATGTGCAGAGGGGCATCCACTAGGTGACGAATGAAACTCGACTGCGCAGTTCCAGTCCTCCCATTTGAGCCCCTAGCAAACCCAGCTTTGGGTAGCAGTCGGTCATGAGTTGAAAAATCTCACAGATATAAATAGCTTTGATGGGAATCGAACCCACGACCTTCCAGCCGGGCATCCGCGGCACTCACCATTGTGCACGGCGGGTGGTTAATTGAGGACCTAGTGATCAGGAAGGAAAGCGTTTTCTAATCTTCTTCTTCTTCTTCTTCTGCGTACGCAGGCTGATACTCCTGCGGACACTCCCAATATGGACAGGCAAGTACCCCAAAAAGGGAGTGGAGTTTTGTGTGCATGAAAAGGCATTAAAAGGCAGCCATACTCCATCTTCGGGGAAGGTGCATGCTATGTGTAACGTGTCATCCATATCAACGGCCAAACTGGCCTTCTCTTCCGAAAGTTGGTGATGGGATTTGACATGTGTGCAAGATGTTATGCGTGCGTTCACACACGGAACCTCAGTTTATAGTCTCATTCGAAGGACTGTATGGGAAATGGAGTCAGAACCAATGTTAACTCCGAGGGGAAAAATCCCCTTGTACCGAAACGGCCCGGCGGAGATTCGAACCCGCAACCCTTGGATTACGAGTCCGGCGCTCTACCAACTGAGCTATTCCGGCCCCTTGTTTTCTAATCAATATGCAGCGCCATTTATTTTGTTCATACACCGTCGATGGTCATTTTCTCTGAGTGGTACTGGCTATGCTTCGTGCGCTGTTAATACATTCTACATAGTATGATGTCATGTGATGTGTGTGTTTATGTTCACATGCGTTATTTTTTATTCGTGAAATATAGAGCTGCGCGCTCTCGCATTTAACGCCAAGAAAACGCACCGCTTTATTCCCCCCCCCCCCCCCCCCCCCCTCCTTCCCCGGTAGTGCAAGCAGTTTCCGCTCCTGACATTTACTGTAACCGCGGAAACACGCCACAGACAGTGAGGGCGCTGACAGGAGGAGAGCACTCCGCGGGAAAAGGAAGAGGAAGTAGAAGGAGGAAGGAAGGAAGGAAGGAAGGTTGAGGAAACGGTTTCCCATGTTTTTCCCCACCCTCTGAGGGATAGTCATCATTTTCCGATATCGTCCGCTGTTGTGACCGACTTCATGGATCTCTCTGAACCCCCCCCCCCCCCCCCCCCCCCCCCCCCTCTCTCTCTCTCGCCCCGTCTGTCTTCTGTCTTCTTCTTCTTCTTACCATCAAAGATAGCAAAGGTTAGTTTAGTAAGAATAGATACGGGGAATGTAGGACATAGCAAGAAACAGCGGGGAGATTCTGAGTAGACCGAGTTGACCTTGGTATTTAACAACAGCGAGCCAGAAAGGAATCTCGCCCGAGTGCCTTCAGTGTAAAGGTGACCACACTCACTCCACACCCAACCCCCCGCCCACCCCTACCCCCCCTATCCACCCCCACCTCCCCATCTCTTACTAGCACCCTCCACCCCCGTCTATGACAGTGCTGTGCACTGTTGTCGATGTCGGATGCGGCCATTTGTGTATAAGTTGAGTTTACATATTCGGGTTGATTTCCATGTGCTGTGACAGAAAGAAAAGGACAATAACAGAAAGTTTGTACCGAACCATAAGAAAGGATAATACACCAAGAAATGTTTGTACCGAACACTTAAGGAAAAGGATAATAAACAAGAAATGTTTGTACCGGACACAAAGAAAAGGATAATAAACAAGAAATGTTTGTACGGAACACATAAGAAAAGGATAATACACAAGAAATGTTTGTACGAACACATAAGAAAAGGATAATAAACAAGAAATGTTTGTACCGAACACATAAGAAAAAGATAATAAACAAGAAATGTTTGTACCGAACACATAAGTAGTGGGGAAACACAAAAGAAGAAAC
>CM031599.1:91395132-91412632 GCA_018398815.1 Conus ventricosus | reverse complement strand
AATAGCGCAGTGGTAGAGCGCCGGACTCGTAATCTTGGGGTAGCGGGTTCGAATCTCCGCCGGGCCGTTTCGGTACAAGGAGGATTTTTCCCTCGGAGTTAACATCGGTTCTGACTCCATTCCCACAGTCCTTTCGGAAGAGAAGGCCAGTTTGGCCGTTGGTATGGATGCCACGTTACACATACATGCACCTTCCCCGAAGATGGAGTATGGGTGCCTTAATGGCGGGATGAAAAACGGTCATGCACACAAAACTCCACTCCCTTTGTTGGGTAGATGGGATTAATCCTTGCCTGTCTATACAGGGAGTGTCCGCAGGAGTATTAGCCTGCGTACGCAGAAGAAGAAGTTACCTAACCTTCAGCCACTCCAGAACACGCTCCGAGCATGCTCAAATGCTTAGCCATTTTTTCCCCCACTGGAACCAACGTTGTTTAAATTTGCAACAATAAACAGATCTACACCCCTTAAGCCTGAAGAGTCTTATCATTTTTTGTTGTTGCTCTCCTTGTAAAGTCCCGAAGTGTCGTTTTATTTGGAAATCGATTTTAGCCGAGACGTAATTGGACATGACGAGAGAGAGAGAGAGAGAGAGAGAGAGAGAGAGAGAGAGAGGAGAGAGAGAGAGAGAGGAGAGAGAGAGAGAGGAGAGAGAGAGAGAGAGAGAGAGAAATTGGTCGGGTTTTGATAAGGTTTCCTGAAATTGCCTATGGCACTGGGTGATGTAGTTGTACCGGGAAGACAGAGGAGAAGAGATGGACGAGAGGAGACACTTCACTAACACGATTCCTTTTTTCGGATAAATGGACAGAGCAGAGGTTATGAGAGAGAAAGGAGAAGAAGAGCAAACGTGGTCACGTCTGGGAAAAGAAATGAGGTGTGTGATGGAAAGAACCTGTCACTGGTGTGCGCTTTCAACAAACGCAGATTTGGGTGGGTGGGTGGAGAGAGAGAGAGAGAGAGAGAGAGAGAGAGAGAGAGAGAGAGAGAGAGAGAGAGGAGAGAGAGAGAGAGAGAATGGCAAGTATTGACAATAGTTAAACAACCCTTATGCCAAGGGAGTGCATGCACAATTTCCACTTAGTATTGCCAAACTCTTGCCAACAATAGAAATGTCATTTTCTAGTTATCAGTATTGCTCAACTGTTTTCTGTGTGTACGCTTCTTTTTGACTCGCACTTCTATTGTGGGCAGAGTTTGGCAACACTAAGTGGAAATTGCGCATGCTCTCCCTTGGCACAAGGGTTGTTTAACTATTGTCAGTAAAGCATTGTCATTGAGAGAGAGAGAGAGAGAGAGAGGAGAGAGAGGAAGAGAGAGAGAGAGAGAGAAGAGAGTAAATACAAAAAAGCTGAGAGAGAAACAATGTGAAGATGCATCGGACATTACACACACAACACACACACACACACACACACACACACACACACACACACACACACACACACACACACACACACACACTCACTCACTCACTCACTCACTCACTCACTCACTCACAACAACAACAACAAAATAACAACTCTAATCAGAAGCATGTGAATGCTGTAATATGGCGAGTTAAAAGATTAGAGAGAGAATTAGAGGGCGCTAAGGAATTCAGAAGAAAAAATATGAGAGAGAGAGAGAGAGAGAGAGGAGAGAGGAGAGAGAGAGAGAGAGAGAAGGAGAGAGAGAGAGAGAGAGAGAGGAGGATGGATGGAGTACGTGGGATGGTGGGGCACGAAGGAGGAGAAAAGAATCAAGAAAACAAATAAGGCAAATGAGAAGCACGTTGATGCCAGTAGAAGACGCTTGAAGGCCGAACAGGACTGACACTCAATTTTGACCCTCCATTCACCTCTCTAAGAAGACGCTTCTCATGTTGCTGGCGCTATGGAAGAATACTAGCATCATTAGCCGAATAAAAGCTCTTTTTTCTAGGAAAGCGGCAATCATCTTCCAGGAAAACGGGGTTTTAAGCGTTATCCCTGAGAATCACAGCTGTTTTCGTTGAGCATAATCGCTGTTTATCCCTGTTTTACCTGATGTTCACAAGAGGTGTGTGTGTGTGTGTGTGTGTGTGTGTGTGTGTGTGTGTGTGTGTGTGTGTGTGTGTGTTGGTGTGTGTGTGTGTGCACGTGCGTTTTTCTTCTTCTTCTATTTTCCAAAGGAGAACAGTTACTTTGGGTATTCTTATACAGGATCGCAACTGTTTTCCCTATTTTCGCAGGGAAAACAGAAATCATCCTTAAGGAAAACAACGAAATAGAAAAATTGTTAGGATCCTCACGGTCTCAACTATTTCCCCTGTTGGTGCCGACCGCAATGGAGCTTCCATGGGAAAGAGCGATCATAGCTGTTGTCCCTGTCCACGCCGTTTTCCTCTCGATGATTTCCTTAGGTGTGAAAAAAGATGACAATTATGATCCCAAGGAAAATAGGGAAAACAAGTACGACCCTCAGGAAATCGAGAAAAACACTTGAAATCCTCAAGAGAACATGGTAAAAAGTTAAAATCCTCTAGAAAGCAGGGGAACAGCTAATACCCCCAAGAAAACAGGAAAACAGTTCATGATCTCAAAGAAACGGGGGAAACAGTTATTATCCCCAAGAAAACCGGGAAAGCAGTCAATATCCTCAAGGAAACGGGGGAAAGTTAAAATCTCAAGAAAACAGGCGAACAGTTAATATCTTCAAGAAAACAGGGAAAACAGTTAATATCCTCAAGGAAACGGGGGGGAAACAGTTAATAGCCTCAAGAAGACAAGGAAAAGAGTTAATATCCTCAAGAAAACATGGGAAACACCTATCATCCTCCAGAAAAGAGTGAAGTACCTATTATCCTCAAGAAAACAGGGTAAACATTCAGTATCCTGAAGAAAACAGAGAAGACAGTTAATATCCTCAATAAAACAGGGTAAACGTTTAATATCCTCAAGAAAATAGGGAAAACAGTTAAAATCCTCAAGAAAACAGGGTAAACATTCGGTATCCTCAAGAAACAGGGAAAACAGTTAATATCCTCAAGAAAACAGGGTAAAAGTTTAATATCCTCAAGAAAATAGGGAAAACAGTTAAAATCCTCAGGAAAACATGGTAATCATTTAATATCCTGAAGAAAACAGGAAAAAACATTAAATTTCCTCAAGAAACAGGGGAAACAGTTAATTAATGTCCTCCAGAAATCAGGGAAACAGTTAACATCCTCAAGAAAACAAGGAAAGCAGTTAATATCCTCAAAAAAACAAGGAAAACAGGGAATATCAAGAAAACAGGGAAAGCAGTTAATATCCTCAAGAAAACAAGGGAAACAGTGAATATCAAGAAACAGGGAAAGCAGTTAATATCCTCAAGAAAACAAGGAAAGCAGTTAATTATCCTCAAGAAAACAAGGAAAGCAGTTAATATCCTCAAGAAAAACAAGGAAAGCAGTTAATATCCTCAAGAAAACAGGGGAAACAGTGAATATCAAGAAAACAGGGAAAGCAGTTAATATCCTCAAGGAAACAAGGAAGGCAGTTAATATCCTCAAGAAAACAAGGGAAACAGTGAATATCAAGAAAACAGGGAAAGCAGTTAATATCCTCAGGAAAACAGGGGAAACAGTTAGTGTCCTCAAGAAGCAGGGGAAACAGTTAATGTCCTCAAGAAAACAAGGAAAGCAGTTAATATCCTCAAGAAAACAAGGAAAGCAGTTAATATCCTCGGGATAACAAGGAAAGCAGTTAATATCCTCGGGAAAACAGGGGAAACAGTTAATATCCTCAAGAAAACAGGGAAAGCAGTTAATATCCTCAGGAAAACAGGGAAAGCAGTTAATATCCTCAAGAGAACAAGGAAAGCAGTGAATATCAAGAAAACAGGGGAAACAGTTAATATCCTCAAGGAAACAAGGAAAGCAGTTAATATCTCAAGAAAACAAGGAAAACAGTGAATATCAAGAAAACAGGGAAAGCAGTTAATATCCTCAGGAAAAGAGGGAAAACAGTTGTGATCCGTTGAAAAGTACTTGTGATTCTCTGGATAATGGCTGTTTTCCCTCTTTTCGCTATCTTCCTCGACGATCATTACCTCTTTTCCCGTGGGGGGAAAAACAGCTTGTGTCGCCTGTAGACACTAGCATGTTCCCATATAGCACAGCCATTATTAACTTGTCCACCACGCCTTCACCAGCTCATTGATATTGATCGAAAGGGGACTGAAAATCCACGCACACCGACCTTTTTTTCAGGGGGAGCTCACTATCAGCTACCTGTCAGCAATCGGGAGATCATGTTATCTGTGTGGTCCTTACTGTACCCCACCAGACCTATCACCAGCCGGCTAACCCCGTACTTCTCACGACTGGCTGATGACCACGTAGTGAAGTCTATCGCTATAGCAGCATGCTAGAGTCTAAAGGCGATAATAGCTGTTTTCCTCAGGAAGAGAGCAAAAAGATGGAAAACAGGTATCATCCTGACGGTCACAGCCCGTACATTATGGATATTTATTTTCCAGTTTTTTTGAGGTTAAAAATGTGTCCCCCAAAAAGGGGAAACCCGGGGGGAAAAAAAAATTTCCCCGGGGGAAAAAAAAAAAAAAAAAAAAAATTTAAAAAAACATTTAAAAAAAAACCCGGAAAAAAAAAATTTTTAAAAAAAAAAAAAAAAAAAAAAAAAATTTTAACCCCCTTTAAAACCGGGGAAAAAAAAAGTGGGGGGGCCCCCCAAAAAAGGGGGGTTTTCCCCCAAAAAAAACCCCCGGGGGAAAAAAAAATTTTTTTAATTTTTGGGGGTTTCCCCCTTTTTTAAAACCCCCCGGGGCCCCCCCCTTTTTTTGGGGGGCCCCTTTTTTTTAAAAAAAAAGGGGGGGTTTTTAAAAAAAACCCCCCCAAAGGGTTTTCCCCAAAACCCCCCCAAAAACCCCAACCCCTTTTTTCCCCGGGGGCCCCCCGGGAAATCGGAAAACATTTTTTTTTTTGGGTTTTTTAAAAATTTTAAAAATTTCCCCCCCCAAAAAAGGGGAAAAAGGGGGGGGAAAAAAACCCTTTAAAAGGGGGGGGAAATTTTTTTTTAAAAAAGGAAAAAAAAAAAAAATTTTTTTTTTCCCCCTTTTTTTTAAAAAAAATTTTTTTAAATTAAAAAAGGGGCCCCCCCCCCCCCCCCCCAAAAAATTTTTTTTTTCCCCAAAAAAACTTTTTTAAAAAAAAAAATTATTTTAAAAAAATTTTTTTTAAAAAAAAAAATTTTTTTTTTTAAAAAAAAAAATTTTTTTTTTTTTAAAAAAAAAAAAGGGGGGGTTCCCCCCCCCAAAAAAAAAAAAAAATTTTTTAAAATTTTTCCCCAAATTTTTTTCCGGAAAAAAAAAAGGGGGGGGAAAAATAAAATTTTTTAAAAACCTTTTAAAAAAAAAAAAAAAAATTTAAAAATTTTTAAAAACCCAAACCCATTCAAAAAAAAAAAAGGGGGGAAAAAAAATTTTTTAAAAAAAAAAATTTTTTCCCAAAAATTTTTTCCAAACCAAAAAAAAACCCCCAAAAAAAAAAAAAAAAGGGGGGGAAAAAAACCCCCTTTGGGGGGAAAAAAAAAACCCCCGGGGGAAAAGAATTTTTTAAAAAAATTTTGGGGGGGGGGGGGGGTTTTTTTAAAAAACATTCCCCCCCCCAAATTTTTCCCCCTTCCCCCCCCAAAAAAAAAAAACCCCCCGGGGGGGAAAAAAAAGGGGAAAAAAAAAAACACCCCAAAAAAATTTCCCCCAAAAAACTTTTTTTTTTTTCCCAAAAGGGGAAAAATTTTGGAAAAGGAAAAAAAATTTTAAAAAATTTCCTTTAAAAAAGAAAAAAAAAAAAAAAAAGGGGGGAAAAAAAAAAAAAAAAAAAAAAAAGGGGGGGAAAAAAAAGGGGGGAAAAAAAATTTTAAAAAAAATTTTTTTGGGGGTTTTTTTTTTTAAAAAACCCCCCTTTTTTTTAAAAAAAAAATAAAAAAAAAAATTTTAAAACTTTTAAAAAAAAAAAAAAAAAAAAATTTTTTTTGGGGGCCCCAAAAACCGGAAAACCCCCAAAAAAAACCCGGGGGGGAAACCAAAAACCCTTTTTCACCCGGGGGGGAAATTTTTTTTTTTTTAAAAAAATTTTTTTTTTTAAAAAAAAATTTTTTTCCCAACCCCAAAAAGTTTTTTTTTTTTAAAAAACCGGCCCCCGGGGGGGCCCCCCCGGGCCAAACCCCCCCCCCAAAAAAAAGGGTGGCCCCCCCCCGGGGGGCCCCCCCCCTTTTTTTCCCCCCTTTTTTTTTTCCCCCCCCCCCCCCTTTTTAAAGGTTTTTCCCCTCTTTTTTTTTCCCCCCTTTTTAAAAAAAAAAAAAAAATTTTTTTTAAAAAAAAAAACCCAAAAAAAAAAAAAATTTTAAATTTCTTTTCCCCCCCCCGGGGAAGGAGGGGGGGGGAAAAAAAAAAAGGGGGGTTTTTTTGGGGCCCCCCAAAAAACCCCGGCCCCCCCCCCCAAAAAAAACCCCCCCAAAATTTTTTTAAAAATTTTTTTCCCCCCCCCCGGGGCCCCCAAAAAAGGGGGGGGCCCCCCCCCTTTTCAAAATTTAAATTTTTCCCCCAAAAAACCCAAAAAACCCCCCCCCCCGCCCAGGGGGAAAAACCCCCCAAAACCCCCAATCCCCCCCCCCCCCCAAAAACCCCCCGGGGGGGGCCCCCCGGCCCCCCCGGGGGTTTTTTTTTCCTTTTTTGGGGGAAAAAAAATTTTCCCCCGGGTTTCCCCCCCGGGGGGGAAAAAGGGGGGGTTTTCCCCCCCAAAAAAAATTTTTTTTAAAATTTTAAAAAAAACCCCCAAAAAAAAGGGAAAAAAAAAAAAAAAAAAATTTGGGGGAAAAAGGGGGGGGAAAAAAAAAAGGGGAGAAAGTTGGGGGGGAAAAGAAAAAAAAAAAATTGGGAAAAAAAAGAAAAAAAAAGGAAAAGGAAAGGGGAAGCCCCAAAAAAGGGGGAAAAATTTTTTTTAAAAAAAAATTTTTTTTGGGGGTTTTTTTCCCCCCCAAAAACCCAAAAAAAAAAGGGGGGGGGAAAGGGGGAAAAGGGGGGGGGGTTTTTTAAAAAAAAAAACCCCCCCCCCCTTTTTTTAAACCGGGGGGGGGGTTTCCCCCTTTTTGGGGCCCCCCCTTTGGCCCCCCCCAAAAAAAGGGGGGAAAAAGCCCCCCCCCCCCCCGGGGGGGGGGCCCCCCAAAAATTTTTAAAAAGGGGGTTTCCCCCCCCCTTTTTTGGGGGGCCCCCCCAAAGCCGGGGGGTTCCCCCCCCCCCCCAAAAAAAACCCCCCCCCCCGGGGAAAGGCCCTTTTTTTAAAAATTTTAAAAACCCCCCCGGGGTTTGGGGTTTTTTTGGGGGTTTAAAAAAAGGGGGGGGGAAACCCCCCAAAAGGGCCCCCCCCCCCTTCCAAAAAAGGGGAAAAAAAAAAAAAAAAAACCCCCCTTTTAAAAAAAAAACCGGCCCCAAAACCCGGTTTTCCCCAAAAAAAAAAAGGGGCCCCTTTTTTTCCCCCCCCCCCCAAAAAATTTTTTTCCCGGTCCGGGGGGGGGTTTTAAAACCTTTAAAAACCCCCCGGGGTTGGGGTTTTTTTTTAAAAAAAAAAAAAAAAACAAAAAAAAACCCCCCAAAATTTTTCCAAAAAAAAAAGGGGGGGAAAAACCCCCGGGGGAAAAAAAAAGGAAAAAATTTTTTTTAAAAAAAATTTTTTGGGGAAAAAAAAAAAGGGGAAAAAAAAAGGGTTTTTAAAAGGTTCCCCCCCTTCCTTTTTTCCCCCCCCCCCCAAAACCCCTTTTTTTTAAAAAAAAAAATTTTTTCCCCAAAAAAATTTTACCCCCCCCTTAAAAAAAATTTTTTTTAAAAAAATAAAAAAAATATATAAAAAATATATAAAAAAAAAAATTTAAAAAATTTAAAAAAAAAAGGGGTTTTTTAAAGGGGTTTTTTTTAAACCCCGGGGCCCCCCAAAAAAAAAAATTTTTTTTAAAATTTTTTTAATTTTTTAACATCAAAAAAAAACCCCCGGTTGGGGTTTTTAAAACCTTTTTTTTTATATTTTTTTTTTAAAAAAAAAAAAAAAAAAAAAAATTTTTAAAATTTTTAAAAATTTTAATTTTAAAAAAAAAAAATTTAAAAATTATAATTTTTTTTTTTTTTTTTTTTTTGGGGGTTTTTTTTTTTTTCCCCAAAAAAAAAAAAGTTTTGGGTTCCAAAGGCCTTTTTTTTTTTTTTTGGGGGGTTTTTTTTTTTTTTGGGGGGGGGGGGTTTTTTTTTTTTAACCCCCCCTTTTTTTTTTTTTTTTTTTTTTCCTTTTTTTTTCCCCCCCCCCCAAAAAAAAACCCCCCCCGGAAATAAACCAAAAAAGGGGGGGGGGGGGGGGTTTTTCCCCCTTTTTCCCCCCCTAATTCCCCCCCCCCCCCCCCCCTTTTTAACCCCCCCCCTTTTAAAAACCCCCAAAAGGAAAACCCAAAAAAAAGGGGAAAAAAAAAAACCCCAAAAAAAAAAAGGGGTTTTGGGGGGGAAAACCCAGGGGGGGTTAAAGGGAAAGGGGGGGTTAAAAAAAGGGAAAAAAAAAAAGGGAAAAAAAAAAGTTTTTTTTTGGGGGTTTTAGGGGGGGGAAAAAATTTTAAGGAAAGGGGGGGGTTTTTTTTCAAAGAAAAAAAAAACCCCCAAAAAATTTTTTTAAAAAAAAAATTTTTCCTTTTAAAAAGGGGTTTTCAAAAAAAAGGGGGGTTTTGGGGGAAATTTTGGCGGGGGAAAAAAAATTTTCCCCGGGGGAAAATTTTTTAAAAAAAAAATTTTAAAAAGGGGTTTTAATTTTGGGGGTTTTTTTCCCCCCCGGGGGTTTTTAAAGGGGGGTTTTTTTTTTTTGGGGGGGGCCGGGGGGCCCCCCGGGGAATTCCACCCCTTTTTTTTTCCCCCCAAAATTTTTTTTTTTGGGGGCCCCCCCCCCCAAAAAAATTTTTGGGGGGGGCCCCCGGGTTTCAGGGAAACCCCCCCTTTTCATTTTTTTTGGCCCCCCCCCCCCAAAAATTTTTTTTTTTCCCTTGGGGGGGGGGGCCCCCGGGGGAAAAAAAATTTTGGTTTTGGGGCCCAAACCCCCCCGGGGGGGTTTTGGGGGGGGGGGGGAAAATTTTTTGGGGAAACCCCCCCTTTAAAAAAAAAAAAAGGGGGGGGTTTTTTCCCCCCTTTTCCCCCTTTTTGGGGGCCCCGGGGCCCCAGGGGAGGGGGGGGTTTTGGGGTTTTTGGGGGTTTTGGGGGGGGAAAAAAAACCCCAAAGGGGGTTTTTTTTTTTGGGGTTTAAGGGTTTTGGGGGGGGGGAAAAAACCGGGGGGAAAAAAAAGGGGCCCCGGGGGGGGGTTTTTTTCCCAAAAAAAATTTTCCCCCTAAAAATTTTTAAAATTTTTTTTAAAATTTAAAAATTTTTTTTTCCCCCCCTTTTTTAAAAAAAAAAATTCGGGAAAAAAACCCTCCCCCCCCAAAAAAAAAAGGGGGGAAAAAAAAAAAGGGGGGGGGTTTTTTTTTAAAAAAAAAAAAAAAAAAACCCCCCCCCCCCAAAAAAAAAAAAACCCCCCCCCCCCCCCCCTTTTTCCCCCCCCCCAAAAAAAAAAAAAGGGGGGTTTAAAAACAACCCCCCCCCTTTTTTTTTCCCCCCCCCCCAACCAGCCATCCCACCCAAGAAACGACCCAACCAAAAAAACCCCCCTTTTTTCCCCCCCCCCTTTTTGGGGGGTTTTTTTTGGGGGTTTTTTCCCCCCGGGGGAAGGGGGAAAAGGGAAAAAAGGAAAAATTGGGGGTTTTGGGAAAAAAGGGGGCCCCCCCCAAAAAAAAAGAACCGGGGGGGAAAAAAAAGGGGGGGGGAGGGGGGGGGGAGAAGGGGGGGAATGGGGAAAAAAAGGGGGGGGAAAAGGGGGAAAAACCCCAAAAACCCCAAAATTCGGCTGGGGGGCCCCCCGGGGGGTTAAAAAAAAATTTTTTTAAAAAACCCCCCCTTTTTTTGGGGTTTTCCCCTTTGGGTTTTTTTTAAAAAATTTTTTTTTTAAAAAAAGGGGCCCCCCTTTTCCCTTTTCCCCCCCCCCCCCCCCTTTAAATTTTTTCCCAAATTTTTTTCCCCCCTTTTTTTTTCCCCCCCGTAAAAAATTTTTTTTTTTTTTTTTAAAAAATTTTCCCCAAAAAAAGGCCCCAAAAATTTTTTTTTTGGGGGGTAAACCCGGGGTTTTTTTTTTTGCCAAAACCCCCCAATTTTTGGGGAAAAAAAAATTTTTTTTTGTTTTAATTTTTAAAATTTTTTTTTTTTTTTGGGGGGGTTTTAAAATTTTTTTCCCTTTCCCCCTTTTTTTTTTCCCCCCCCCCAACCCCCCTTTTTTTCCCCGGGGGGGCCCCCCTTTTTTTCCCCCCCCCTTTTCCCCCCTTTTTGGGGGGGGGGGGTTTTTTTTTTTTCCCCTTTTTTTGGGGGGCCCCCCGGGGGGGGGTTTTTTTCCCCCCGGCCCCCCGGGGGGCCCCCCTTTTTTTTTGGGGGGGGGGGGCCCCCCCCCCACCCCTTTTCTTTTCCCCGGGGCCCCCCCCCCCTTTCCTTCCCCTTTTTTTTTTTTTTCCCCCCCCCCCCCCCGGGGGGCCCCCCCCCCCCCTTTTTTCCCCCTTTCCCCCCCCCCCTTCCCCTTCCCCCGGGGGGGCCCCCCCCCCTTTTTTTTCCTTTTTTCCCCCCCTTTTTTTTTCCCCCTTTCCCCCCCCCTTTTTTTCCCCTTTTTCCCCCCCCCCCCCCTTTTTTCCCCCCCCCCCCCCCCCCCCCTTTTTTTTTTCCCCCCCCCCCTTCCCCCCCCCCCCCCCCCCCCTTTCCCCCCGCCCCCTTTTTTTTTTTTTGTTTTTCCCCCCCCCCCCTTTCCCCCCCCCCCCCCCTTTTTTTTTTTTTTTTTTTTTTTTTTTTTTGGGTTTTTTTTTTTTTGGGGCCCCCCCCCCCCCCCCCCAAAAAAAAAAGGGGGTTTTTTTTTTGGGTTTAAATTTTTTGGGGGTTTTGGGGGTTTTGGGGGGGTTAAAAAAAAAAAAGGGGGGAAAAAACCCCAAAAAAAAATTTTGGGGGGTTTTTTCCCCCTTAAGGGAAAAAATCCCCTTTTCCTTTTTTGCCCTTTGGGGGGTTTTTTTTTTTTTTTGGGGTTTTTTGGGGGGGGAAAGGGGGGGCTCCCCTCTCTCTCCTCTCTCTCTCTCTTCTCCCTCTCTCTCTCTCTCTCCTCTCTCTCTTCTCTCTCTCTCATCCCTCTCCCTCCTCCCCCCTTCTCTCTCTCTCTCTCTCTCTCTCTCTCTTTCCTCCCTCCTCCCTCCCTCTCTCTCTCCCTCTCTCTGTGTCTCTTCTCTCTCTCTGTCTCTCTCTCTGTCTCTCTTCTCTCTCTCCTCTCTTCTCCTCCCTCCCTTCCTCCCTCCCTCTCTCTCTCTCTCTCTCCCTCCCTTCCTCCCTCCCTTCCTCCCTCCCTCCCCCTCTCTCTCTCTCTCTGTCTCTCTCCCTCCCTTCCTCCCTCCCCCTCTCTCTCTCTCCCTCCCTTCCTCCCTCCCTTCCTCCCTCCCTCCCTCCCTCTCTCTCTCTCTCTCTCCTCTCTCTCTCTCTGTCTGTCTCTCTCCCTCCCTTCCTCCCTCCCTCTCTCTCTCTCTCTCTCTCCCTCCCTTCCTCCCTCTCTCTCTCTCTCTTCTCTCTCTCTCCTCTCTCTCTCTCTCTCTCTCTCTCTCTCTCTCTCTCTCTCTCTCTCTCTCTCTCTCTCTCTCCGTTAGCATTGATTGTGGAAACGCCTTCCGCCTGCCTGGAATTGTTTTGTCTTCCAAGATGTGTTGCCTGCTTCAAGCAGGGCTCAGAGAGATGTGATTATGAGATGAACTTGTCAAAACAGGCGGTTAAAACAGCATACCAATCAGGAACGGGGAATCTGGGGCCAATGGTTGTCGTCAGCTGAGCTTAACGAAATCAAAACATCTGCTGTCCTCTCTCTCTCTCTCCCTCTCTCTCTCTCTCTCTCTCTCTCTCTGTCTCTGTCTCTGTCTGTCTGTCTGTCTGTCTGTCTGTCTCTCTCTCTCTCTCTCTCTCTCTCTCTCTCTCTCTCTCTCTCTCTCCTCTCTCTCTCTCTCTTCTCTCTCTCTCTCTCTCTTGTAAGTCTGCATTCTTATTCAGATTATTCTATAATTAATTGTGCTTTATCCTCTTACTGTGGTTGTGGTTGTTGTTGTTCTTGTTGTTGTTGTTGTTGTTGTTGTTGTTTTCTTCTTCTTGTATTATATTATTATTATTATTATATTATTATTATTATTATTATTATTGTTATTATTTATTTTATTGTATTCGTTTTGTTGTTGTTGTTTGTAGGCCTTGAGGAGTAGAAAGGAAAGGCTGGAATATCGGCCACTGCCGGTTATTGTTATCTTTAAACAATAGAGTTTGACTTTCTCTCCTCTCTCTCTCTCTCTCTCTCTCTCTCTCTCTCTCTCTCTCTCTCTCTCTCTCTCTCTCTCTCTCTCTCTCTCTCTCTCTCAGTAGCAGAAAAAAATCCCTAAGTCTATTGTTCTTAGAAGCTGTGAACCCTCAGAGGTTCACCATATCTAGTGCATGGCATGAAGGAAGACGAAGCATGTCCCTCTCCTTCTGCCATCTTTAGTCTGCCCTGGCCTGAATCAGGCCCCTGTTTACTGCTGGATGGACAGAGAGGGTTTTCACTGCTGGATGGACAGAGAGGGTTTTCACTGCTGGGTGGACAGAGAGGGTTTTCACTGCTGGGTGGACAGAGGTTTCACTGCTGGTGACAAGAGGTTTTCACTGCTGGATGGACAGAGAGGGTTTTCACTGCTGGGTGGACAGAGAGGGTTTTCACTGCTGGGTGGACAGAGAGGGTTTTCACTGCTGGGTGGACAGAAAGGGTTTTCACTGCTGGATGGACAGAGAGGGTTTTCACTGCTGGGTGGACAGAGAGGGTTTTCACTACTGGATGACAGAGAGGGTTTCACGGAGACAGAGAGGGTTTTCACTGCGGTGACGGAGGGTTTTCACTGCTGATAGACAGAAAGGGTTTTCACTGCTGGATGGACAGAAAGGGTTTTCACTGCTGGATGGACACAGAGGGTTTTTTTTTTTACTGCTGGATGGACAAAGAGGTTTTTCACCACTGGATGGACAGAGAGGGTTTTCACTGCTGGATGGACAGAGAGGGTTTTCACTGCTGGATGGACAGAGAGGGTTTTCACTGCTGGATAGACAGAAAGGGTTTTCACTGCTGGATGGACAGAGAGGGTTTTCACTGCTGGATGGACAGAAAGGGTTTTCACTGCTGGATGGACAGAAAGGGTTTTCACTGCTAGATGGACAGAGAGGGTTTTCACTGCTGGATGGACAGAAAGGGTTTTCACTGCTGGATGGACAGAGAGGGTTTTCACTGCTGGATGGACAGAAAGGGTTTTCACTGCTGGATGGACAGAGAGGGATTTTTACTGCTGGATGGACAGAGAGGGTTTTCACTGCTGGATGGACAGAGAGGGCTTTTTACTGCTGGATGGACAGAGAGGGTTTTTTTTACTGCTGGATGGACAGAGAGGTTGTTTTTTTACTGCTGGATGGACAGAGAGGGTTTTTGTTTTACTGCTGGATGGACAGAGAGGGTTCTTTTTTACTGCTGTATGCACAGAGAGGTTTTTTTTTACTGCTGGATGGACAGAGAGGTTTTTGTTTTACTGCTGGATGGGCAGAAAGGGGTTTTTTTAACTGCTGGATGGACAGAGAAGGTTTTTGCTGTACAAGTGTTTTCTGCTGGATGGACAGAGAGGGTTTTTTTTACTGCTGGATGGACAAGAGAGGGTTTTTTTACTGCTGGGTGGACAGAGAGGTTTTTTGTTTACTGCTGGATGGACAGAGAAGGTTTTTACTGCTGGATGGACAGAGAGGGTGTTTTACTGCTGGATGGACAGAGAGGGTTTTTTTTTACTGCTGGATGGACAGAGAGGGTTTTCGCTGCTGGATGGACAGAGAGGGTTTTCGCTGCTGGATGGACAGAGAGGATTTTCACTGAAGCCTATGGACAGAGAGTGTTTCACTGCTGGATGGACAGAGAGGGTTTTCACTGAAGCCTATGAACAGAGAGGGTTTTCACTGAAGCCTATGAACAGAGAGGGTTTTCACTGAAGCCTATGGACAGAGAGGGTTTTCAGTGAAGCCTATGGACAGAGAGGGTTTTCACTGAAGCCTATGGACAGAGAGGGTTTTCGCTTTTCACTGAAGCCTATGAACAGAGAGGGTTTTCACTGAAGCCTATGGACAGAGAGGGTTTTCACTGAAGCCTATGGACAGAGAGGGTTTTCACTGAAGCCTATGGACAGAGAGGGTTTTCGCTGCTGGATGGACAGAGAGGGGTTCTTTTACTACTGGATGGATAGAGAGGGCTTTCACTGGTGGATGGACAGAGAGGGTTTTCACTGAAGCCTATGGACAGAGAGGGTTTTCACTGCTGAATGGACAGAGAGGGTTTTCACCGAAGCCTATGGACAGAGAGGGCTTTCACCGAAGCCTATGGACAGAGAGGGTTTTCACCGAAGCCTATGGACAGAGAGGGTTTTCACTGAAGCCTATGGACAGAGAGGGTTTTCACCGAAGCCTATGGACAGAGAGGGTTTTCACTGAAGCCTATGGACAGATGGTTTTCACTGAAGCCAATGGACATAGAGGGTTTTCACTGCTGGATGGACAGAGAGGGTTTTCACTGCTAGATGGACAGAGAGGGTTTTCACTGCTGCATGGACAGAGAGGGTTTTCACTGCTGGATGGACAGAGAGGGTTTTCACTGCTGGATGGACAGAGAGGTTTTACTGCTAGATGGACAGAGAGGGTTTTCTCTGGGTGGACAGAAGGTTTTCACTGGGCTATGGACAGTAGAGGTTCACTGCTGCATGGAAGAAAGGTTTCACAGCTGGGTTGGCAGTGAGGGTTTTCACTGCTGATGACATGAGAGGTTTTTTACTGCTCAGATGGACAGAGGGTTTTCTCTAAAGCCTATGGCCTCTACCTGTAGCCTTGATGGAAGGCTGGTATCGCCTTGCCGTTATGTTCTCTTTAAACATGAGTTTGACTCTCTCTTCTCTCTCTCTCTCTCTCTGCAGCTCATATCCTCTCATCTATCTCTCTCTGCTTGCTCTCTCAGGTTCTCTCTACTCTTGCAGTAGCAGAAAGAAATCCTAAGTCTATGTTCTTAAACTGTGAACCCTCAAGTCACCTTATCTAGTGCTGGCATGAAGAAGACGAAGCAGTCCCCTCTCCTTCTGCATCTTAGTATGCCGACTGACAGGCCCTGTTTACTGCTGGATGGACAGAGAGGGTTTTCACTGCTGGGTGGACAGAGAGGGTTTTCACTGCTGGGGACAGAGAGGGTTTTCACTGCTGGATGGACAGAGAGGGTTTCCTGCTGATGGCAGAGAGTTCTCTAAAGCCCATGGGCAGAGAGGGTTTTCACGAAGCCTATGGACAGAGAGGGTTTTCACCGAAGCCTATGGACAGAGAGGGTTTTCACTGAAGCCTATGGACAAAGAGGGCTTTTCACTGAAGCCTATGGACAGAGAGGGTTTTCACCGAAGCCTATGGACAGAGAGGGTTTTCACCGAAGCCTATGGACAGAGAGGGTTTTCACTGAAACCTATTGTCAGAGAGGGTTTTCACTGAAACCTATGGTCAGAGAGGGTTTTCACCGAAGCCTGTGGACAGAGGGTTTTCACTGAAGCCTATGGACAGAGAGGGTTTTCACTGAAGCCTATGGACAGAGAGGGTTTTCACCGAAGCCTATGGACAGAGAGGGTTTCACCGACGCCTATGGTCAGAGAGGGTTTTCATCCGAAGCCTGTGGACAGAGGGTTTTCACTGAAGCCTATGGACAGAGAGGGTTTTAACTGAAGCCTATGAACAGAGAGGGTTTTCACCAAAGCCTATGGACAGAGAGGTTTTACTGAAGCCTATGAACAGAGAGGGTTCACAAGCCTATGGACAGAGAGGTTCACGACGCATGGTCAGAGGGTTTTCACCGAAGCCTATGGACAGAGAGGGTTTTCACCGACGCCTATGGTCAGAGAGGGTTTTCACCAAGCCTATGGACAGAGAGGGTTTTCACCAACGCCTATGGACAGAAAGGGTTTTCACCGACGCCTATGGTCAGAGAGGGTTTTCACCGAAGCCTATGGACAGAGAGGGTTTTCACCGACGCCTATGGACAGAGAGGGTTTTCACCGACGCCTATGGACAGAGAGGGTTTTCACCGACGCCTATGGTCAGAGAGGGTTTTCACCGACGCCTATGGACAGAGAGGGTTTTCACTGAAGCTTAAAGTGTAACTCACCCCCCTTTTTTCTTTAAAAAAAACGTGTAGCTGGTTCTAAGACATTTCCATGGATGTAACTTTCACAGTGCACAGAAACTTGTGTGTCACACAATATGCTTCGCAAGAGTCTACTTTCGCTTTTCCGAGCAAGCAAGCGCGCAGAAAAACCGAAGTTACTAAAAATAGAAGCAGTGACGTCAGAAAGGAGAAGAGGAGATGCGCCAGCACTGCCGGTGCCAGACACTGAGACCGGCAAGAAGATGGGTCGCTACTGCGTCATGTTCGGTTGCAATACCAATTCTAGTGTAAAAAGTGGAATCAGCACACATGGCTTTCCAACTGAAACTCATCTTCGATGATCGTGGGTTTCTTTTGTGAAGTTATCTCGAGAGAATTTCGACGGTCCGAAGAAAAACGACGTAATCTGTGGCTTGCACTTCAAGACCAGCGATTTTGAAGACGAGTACACGGCGCCCCTGTTTGAAAGGGAGCTTGGATTCCGACCCAAGCGCAGGCTGAAGAAACATGCCATTCCTACTCTCATCACAGACAAATGCGCGGCTGCTCTGAAAAAGAAAGATGCTGCTGACAAGACACTGGAGACTGTCACCAGGATCAACACGGACAGAAAGGCCAGGATAAGGAAACGTGAAGTACGCAAGGTAATCTAACTTTTGATATTTGCATTCTGATCGACGTGGCGACCTTTACAAGCACGCACTTACGTCAGTCGCACATATCGTCATTCACTTTTGTATTGTTTATGGGTGTGGTGTGTGTGTGTGTGTGTGTGTGTGTGTGGTGTGTGTGTGTGTGTGTGTGTGTGGTGTGTGTGGTAGAGTATATTACACACACACACACACACACACACACACACACACACACACACACACACACACACACACACACACACACACACATATTTGTGGCACTTAGAATCTGGATACTTTTTTTTTTTTACTCTTTACAGAATTCCACAAGGCAAATGTTGGGGAAAAAATGCAAATGACTGAACATGAGCATAAAATATTTTCACATTTTGTTTGCACCAAAATACATGGTGGTGAGCAGTTGTAAGCTATTGATGGGTTGTTGAGAATATTTTTTGTCAATTTTTTTTTTTTACAAATGGTGATGACAGCATATACATTATAAAAAAAAATCTTTGGAATGAAACCGTATGTTCAGACTGATCA
>CM031599.1:91380132-91390132 GCA_018398815.1 Conus ventricosus | reverse complement strand
CTGTTTGCAGATTGGCGCTTACTTTGGCGCGGCTCTTGCAGTGACGGATTTGAACAAGGACAGGTAAGATATGATCCACATTTTTTTTTTAACCCTGATGCTTTATGTACTCCCAGTTCTTATAGAACAGGGAGTACTTTACAATGGGAACGAAGAAATACTCTGGGTGTGAGTGTGTGTGTGTGTGTGTGTGTGTGTGTGGTGCGTGCGTGCGTGTGTCTGTCCGTCCGTGGTCAAAATGTGTTCCACTCGCTCCAGACAAAACTACAGGGCCGATCTTTCTGAAAATTTGTAGGTATGTTCATTATGGGTCACGGATGATGCCCGATGTGTTATTTTACCGTTATAGCCGTTACTAACGGCCATAACGGCCCATAACGGTTTTGGTTCTTTATGGAATATCTCAGAAAGTACTTGGCCGATCTTTCTGAAAATGTGTAGGTATGTTCGTTATGGGTAACGGATGATGCCCGATGTGTTATTTTACAGTTATAGCAGTTACTAAAGGCTATAACGGCCCATAACGTTTTTCTTCTTTATGGAAAATCTCAGAAAGTACTTGGCCGATCTTTCTGAAAATTTGTAGGCATGTTCATTATGGGTCACGGATGATGCCGGATGTGTTATTTTAACCGTTATAGCCGTTATTAATGGCTATATCGGCCCATAACGGTTTTTCTTCTTTATCTTAGTAGAAAGAAACTCGTGGAGAGCGTGGCAGCAGAGAGTCCTCAGAAGAGGAGCCCCCTTCAAGCAAGTTTCGGCGCTTATCTCCTGACACTGGGGGGGGGGGGGGGGGGGGGGGGGTGGGGGGGTCGGCACACCCGGTTCATGACTCCGGATGTCCCTCTGCTGCCCCCTTTTTCCCATCTTGGGACGAGCCATGGCTGGGATTCGAACCCATGACCCTCTGGACATGCTCATTTTCCACGTAATGACTCGCACTCTAACCACTGAGCCACTGGGGCACTTGATATTTGTAGGGAAATTTAAGCCTTATGAAGTTCACTTTTGTTCCTCCTTGACCAGATCCAGCTTGAACACCTCTCTGCCGCTTCTGCCATTGCTTTCAGGGCTCTGGTAATGCCCGATGTGTTATTTTACCGTTATAACTGTTACTAACGGCTATAACGGCCCATAGCGGTTTTTTAAGTGGAATATCTCAGAAAGTACTTGGCCGATCTTTCTGAAAATTTGTAGGTATGTTCATTATGGGTCACGGATGATGCCGGATGTAATATTTTAACCGTTATAGCCGTTATTAATGGCTATAACGGCCCATAACGGTTTTTCTTTTTTTATGGAATATCTTAGAAAGTACTTGGCCGATCTTTCTGAAAATTTGAAGGTATGTTCATTTCGGGTCACGGATTATACCCGATGTTTTATTTTTACTGTTATAGCCGTCACTAACGGCTATAACGGCCCATAACAGTTTTCTTTTTATGGAAAATCTCAGAAAGTACTTGGCCGATCTTTCTGAAAATGTGTAGGTATGTTCATTATGTTACAACGGCTATAACGGTCCAAAACGGGTTTTCCTCTTTATGGAATATCTCACGCGTATTCAAGATAAACTGGGAGTACGTTTATATGCTCTGCATCTTGTTTTTGTCTGTGTTGCTATTTGTGTGATGATTACAGGACTGAAGGAGTTTTCCACAACACATGAGGAAAGCTGCTACCTTTGTTCCTGGAATGTACATAGAGCAAAGAGGCAGATATTTGCAACACATCTACTTGAGTACATGCGTATGTGAATGAGATAAATACGGTAATGTACAAAAGGTTGATCCATGCATAGAGGTAGAATTATAAACGTTAACAGGAAAGTAGAATATACCTAAGCAAGCCTGTGTGATTTCATTTTACGGCGCATAGACTACACATGTGTGCACACACACACACACACACACACACACACACACACACACACACACACACACACACATGCACGCACGCATGAACTCACACTGAATTACACACACACACACACACACACACACACACACACACACACACACACACACACACACACACACACACACACATTCACATGCACACACGCACACACACGCACGCACGCACGCACGCACGCACGCACGCACGCACGCACGCACCACGCACGCACGCACGCACCACGCACACACACACACACACACACACACACACACACACACACACACCTCTCTAAAATCTTCAATCTGTTTCAGTCTGGATGATATCATTGTGGGCGCCCCATTCTACACGGATTTCAATAGCATGGATTATGAAGTGGGCCGTGTCTACATCTTCTACCAGACGTCTTCGGTAAGTAGTATACACAGCAAGCTTACATAGTTCTATCTCGCGAAAGCAAACTCATTCATGCATGCGCGCGCGCACGCACACGCACACGCACGCACGCACGCACGCACGCACGCACGCACGCACGCACGCACGCCGCGCCACACCACACACAACCCACACACACAGACACACACACACCTGTTATTAGCATTATCAGCTAGGTGTTCAAGATTTGGGCTGATGTTGCGCATGAGAAGCATTTACAAACTAAAAAAACAACAACAGCAACAAAAAAAACCTTACCTCGACACCCTCTTCCCCAGTCGCCTTCTTTGAAATCATCCATTGGTCTCGCAAGCCATCTACACAGGCGGCGAACCCTGGCGCCGTATGGTCTTGGAGCTTAGCAGATGGGGGGAGGGGGTGTTGCGCACAGGCCTTTGGACTCGAGGGGGCCAGAATAGCTCAGCTGGTAGAGCGCCGGACTAGTGATCCTTGGGTCGCGGGTTCGAATCTCCGCAGGGCCATTTCGGTACAGGGGGATTTTTCCCTCGGAGTTAACATTGGTTCTGACTCCATTTCCCATACAGTTCTTCGAATGAGACTATAAACCGAGGTTCCGTGTGTGAACGTTCGCATAACATCTTGCACACACGTCAAATCCTATCACCAGCTTTCGGAAAAGAAGGCCAGTTTGGCCGTTGGTATGAATGACACGTTACACATATACATGCACCTTCCCCGAAGTTGAAGTATGGCTGCCTTAATGGCGGGATAGAAAACGGTCATACACTAAAAAAACAAAAAAAACTCCACTCCCTTTTGTTGGGTAGATGGGAATTAATCCTTGCCTGTCTGTACAGGGAGTGTCCGCAGGAGTATCAGCCTGCCGTACGCGAAAAAAAAAGAAGAAAAAATCCATTGATCTCGCAGCCATGTACAAAGGCTGCGAACCCTGCGCCGTACGGTCTTGTAGCTTAGCAGATGGGGGGAGGGGGTGTAGCGCACAGGCCTTTGGGCCAGAGAGCGTGCAGTGATACCTCCTCCTTGATGACACTGACACTGGAACCAGAAGCTTGTGGATTGTGCAGCACGAGTTCCTGCCCCACCAGCAGGACATCCTGGACGGCGACAAGCACCGGGCCCGTTTCGGCATGGCGCTGACTCAGCTGGGGGACATCAACTACGATGGCTACCATGGTGAGTGGTGGTGGGTGGTGGTGGTCTGCAGGTCTGCTTACAGTGTGGTGGCTAGGTGGCCTGCTTTCAGACTGGTGGACTGGACGAGAGAGAGAGAGAGAGAGAGAGAGAGAGAGAGAGAGAGAGAGAGAGAGAGAGAGAGAGAGAGAGAGAGAGAGAGAACTTGTCCAAGAGAGCTCTGTCCTTCGAAGGAGCAAAGCCAATAGACAACGGTGACAAAGTCAACAATACCTCCTCCCCCACCCCCAATCTTCCCTGATCCGCCTCCATCAATCAAAGGGCAATAAACATGCACATGGAACTACACGTCACGTTCTCTCTCTCTTCTCTCTCTCTCTCTCTCTCTCTCTCTCTCTCTCTCTCTCTCTCTCTCTCTCTCTCTCTCTTCTGTCTTGTCTCTCTCTCTCTCTCTCTGTCTCTCTCTCTCACTCTCTCTCTCTGTCTCTGTCTCTCTCTCACTCTCTCTGTCTCTCTCTCTCTCTCTCTCTCTCTCTCTCTCTCTCTTCCATTGGTTCATTTTTCTTCCCATTTAATTCTCAGTTCCATTCATGATTCCTTTACTCCTTTGTCCACCATTGTTTGAGACATTCACGAATCCATTCATTCATTTAAAAAAAAAGAAAGAAAGGTAATCATAAGAGCAGCTGCATTGCTCCATCTGACTTCTCTCTTTCCATCCTTCCTTCCTTCCTTTTCTCCTTTCTCTCACCCCCTCCCCTCCCCCCCCCTCCCCCACCATCCACTCTGTGTGCAGATATAGCCGTGGGGGCCCCTTTCGGAGGCAAGGAGGGGCAGGGAGCAGTGTACATCTACCACGGCTCCAACAGAGGCATCATCACACAGGTGTCCCAGGTGATTGAGGCGCAGGACGTCACCCCAGGACTGTCCACCTTCGGCAGCGCACTGGCCGGGGGATGGGATCAAGATGGAACTGTACCCAGGTTGGATGGAATTTTGTTTGTTTGTTTTTTCTTTAGGGTTTTTTGTTGTTGTTTGTTTTTGTTTGTTGGGTTTTTTTGGGGGGGGGGGGGGGGGGGGGGGGGGGGGGTGGTAGGAAGGGGAGAGATAGAGTATAGAGTGGATATGCGATTGTTTTTTTTCTTCCCCACATTCATAGTATGCCATTTCCACACACACGCTGCTCGTTTCTATGACTTTGTAGAAAGGATGTATGTGCGTGTGTGTGTGTGTGTGTGTGGAGGGGGGGGGGGGCAGGGGATCTGCTTTTTTTTTTTATTTGTCCATCCTAAGTCACAGTCTGCCATTTTAGACATACAACTAATCTCTCTGGGGTTTTTTTTTCCATGTCTATGCTTAATTTCAACTTTTACTTTACCCCCATTGTTTAGGTTTGGTTACATTCAGTGGGGGGTGGGGTGTGGGGGTAGGAGTAGAGGTGATATCATTGGATGGGCAGGAAATGGTGGAGGTGGGGGGAGGAGGAGGGAGTGGTGAGCGATCCAACAATATACTGATACTGCCAGAAAGATGATATTAAATTTAAAGTAAGCGGCAAGAACGAAGACTTTCATGTCAAATTCCCTGAAGACTTAGAAATTGCAACTCCTAAACGGACCTGAGGCTAACTAACCCCTCCCTCTCCTCCCTCCCATCCCCTTTTCTCCTTCTCCCTTCCACTTCCCTGGAGCCATCTGTTCAGTTAGCTTCACTCTGTTCCCAGTGTTGATGTATGTGGGGTCTGTTTGTTATGGTAACCCCATGGAACACTGAATGGGAATACAAGATCTGTAGCACGTTTATTTGAAGTCTGTAGTACATGTTTATCTACACACACATACACACTTAAGCTGTCTCTCTCTTTTCTCTCTCTCTCTTCTCTCTCTCTCTCTCTCTCTCTCTCACACTCACACTACACACACACACACACACAAAGATACAACACACACACAACACCACACAACGACACACACACACACACACACACACACACCACACACACACACACACGCACACACACATGCACACACACACACACTCATTCGCGTGCGAGCACACACACACACACGCACGCACGCAGGCACGCACACACGCACGCACGCGCACACACACACACACACACACACACACACACACACACACACACACACACACACACACATCAACACACACACACAACACACACACACACACACACGACACGCACGAGCACGCACGCACGCACGCACGCACGCACGCACGCACGCACGCACGCACGCACGCACGCCACACACACACACACACACACACTCTCTCCACACACACACACACACACACACACACACACACACACACACACACACACACACACACACACCACACACACACACACACACACACACACTCACCTCTCTCACACACACACACACACACACACACCACACACACACACACACACACCACACACACACACACACACACACACACACACATACACACACAGTGGTGGAGGGTAGGGAGTCCTGTCAGAGCACTGGCAGACCTACATATACACATTGACCCTGCGGACAGGAAAAAATCTCTCCACCTCTCTGGGTGAGTCCTGCTGGGATGCCAACACCAGGGGTCAGAGAGGAAAATCCATCAGGCTTATCACCGGGGACTTGGGGCCTGGGTCTCTCTGCCATTTTATTTCTGGGTGATGTTTAGAATACAGAGAATCTGGGGGCCAATCTGTTTTTCCATGTGTGTGTGTGTGTGTGTGTGTGTGTGTGTGTGTGTGTGTGTGTGTGTGTGTGTGTGTGTGTGTTGTGTGTGTATGTGTGTGTGTTGTGTGTGTGTGTGTTGTGTGTGTGTGTGTGTGTGTGTGTGTGTGTGTGTGTGTGTGTGTGTGTGTGTGTGTGTGTGTGTGTGTGTGTGTGTGTGTGTGTGTGTGTGTGTGTGTGTGTGTCTTGTGTGAGTATGTGTGTGTTGTGTGAGTGTGATGTGTGTGTGTGTGTGTGTGTGTGTGTGTGTGTGTGTGTGTGTGTGTGTGTGTGTGTTGATTTGTGTGTGTGTGTGGGGTGTGTGCCACGCGCATCTCCGCATGTGTGTGTCTGTTTTTGTGCGTGCACACGTGCGTGCATGCATAAATGCGTGCTTATGTGTGCACGGTGTACTTTCCTAACCTGTAAAGTGGGTTTACCAGCTGACTAAACAGTCTTTTTTGTGTGTGAAATCACTTTTTTCTTTCGTGAACCCAGAATGTTTTTGCAGGGATCCAGGCATATCTTTGATGTCAAAAGTATTATTGAAACAATCTACATCTTCTTAATAGTTCATTTAGGAAATAAAAATCAACACTGTATAAATTGATTCAACCAACATTGAGTTTCTAAAATGTTGAAAAAGCTTTGAGATTTGGTTAGGTTAGGGTGTGTGAGTGTGCGCCGGGAAATAGCAGCATAAATTAGGGAGGAACAGCAGAATGGCGGAAGAGCAGCATAAATTAGGGAGGAACAGCAGAATGGCGGAAGAGCGGCATGCATCCAGGAGCCGTCAGAATCAGGCATGATGAGGCAGCTGCTGAGTCATCTTGGTGATGTTCTGTTGTGCCTGTTCTGATCCAGGACACTGCCTTCCAAGCCCCTGTGCTGATCATCACTGGTTACTAGTGGAGCCAATGTGAATAAGTCCCTCCCCCCTCCCCCCCCCCCCCCCCCCCCCCCCCCCCCCCCTTTGGAGAAGCCTGCAATATCCATCCAGTGACAGTCTCGCCAAGAACTTGCCAGCACCAACGACTTTGGGCACAAGCTGACCATGCACCAGAACATGAAGAGGAAATCACAACTGTGATCACCATGAGAGGAGGGGATGAAGAACCACAGACTTTGGATCTTTTATTTAAAATGGTGATCAGCAAAGAAGAGGACGATCTGGAGAGTGTGTTTTGGTGGTCCATTCTGGTGTCAGACCCCATGTCAGAGTGGTGCTTGACAGTTCTGTTCATGATATATCCTGGCCATTCTGGTCTTAGACCCCATGTCAGAGTGGTGCTTGACAGTTCTGTTCATGATATATCCTGGCCATTCTGGTCTTAGACCCCATGTCAGAGTGGTGCTTGACAGTTCTGTTCATGATATATCCTGGCCATTCTGGTCTTGGACCCCATGTCAGAGTGGTGCTTGACAGTTCTGTTCATGATATATCCTGGCCATTCTGGTCTTAGACCCCATGTCAGAGTGGTGCCTGACAGTTCTGTTCATGATATATCCTGGCCATTCTGGTCTTAGACCCCATGTCAGAGTGGTGCTTGACAGTTCTGTTCATAATATATCCTGGCCATTCTGGTCTTAGACCCCATGTCAGAGTGGTGCTTGACAGTTCTGTTCATGATATATCCTGCCATTCTGGTCTTAGACCCCATGTCAGAGTGGTGCTTGACAGTTCTGTTCATGATATATCCTGGCCATTCTGGTCTTAGACCCATGTCAGAGTGGTGCTTGACAGTTCTGTTCATGATATATCCTGGCCATTCTGGTCTTAGACCCCATGTCAGAGGGGTGCTTGACAGTTCTGTTCCTGATATATCCTGGCCATTCTGGTCTTAGACCCCATGTCAGAGTGGTGCTTGACAGTTCTGTTCCTGATATATCCTGGCCATTCTGGTCTTAGACCCCATGTCAGAGTGGTGCTTGACAGTTCTGTTCATGATATATCCTGGCCATTCTGGTCTTAGACCCCATGTCAGAGTGGTGCTTGACAGTTCTGTTCATGATATATCCTGGCCATTCTGGTCTTAGACCCCATGTCAGAGTGGTGCTTGACAGTTCTGTTCATGATATATCCTGGCCATTCTGGTTTAGACCCCATGTCAGAGTGGTGCTTGACAGTTCTGTTCATGATATATCCTGGCCATTCTGGTCTTAGACCCCATGTCAGAGTGGTGCTTGACAGTTCTGTTCATGATATATCCTGGCCATTCTGGTTTTAGACCCCATGTCAGAGTGGTGCTTGACAGTTTCTGTTCATGATATATCCTGGCCATTCTGGTTTAGACCCCATGTCAGAGTGGTGCTTGACAGTTCTGTTCTGATATATCCTGGCCATTCTGGTCTTAGACCCCATGTCAGAGTGGTCTTGACAGTTCTGTTCCTGATATATCCTGGCCATTCTGGTCTTAGACCCATGTCAGAGTGGTGCTTGACAGTTCTGTTCATGATATATCCTGGCCATTCTGGTCTTAGACCCCATGTCAGAGTGGTGCTTGACAGTTCTGTTCATGATATATCCTGGCCATTCTGGTCTTAGACCCCATGTCAGAGGGGTACTTGACAGTTCTGTTCATGATATATCCTGGCCATTCTGGTCTTAGACCCCATGTCAGAGTGGTGCTTGACAGTTCTGTTCATGATATATCCTGGCCATTCTGGTCTTAGACCCCATGTCAGAGTGGTGCTTGACAGTTCTGTTCATGATATATCCTGCCATTTGGTCTTAGACCCCATGTCAGAGTGGTGCTTGACAGTTCTGTTCCTGATATATCCTGGCCATTCTGTCTTAGACCCATGTCAGAGTGGTACTTGACAGTTCTGTTCATGATATATCCTGGCCATTCTGGTTTTAGACCCCATGTCAGAGTGGTACTTGACAGTTCTGTTCATGATATATCCTGGCGTCTTTCTTTCTTTCTGCGTACGCAGGCTGATACTCCTGCAGACACTGCCTGTATTACAGGCAGTGGAGTTTTGTGTGTATGACCGTTTTTTTACCTCACCATTAAGGCAGCCATACTCCATCTTCGGGGAAGGTGCATGCTATGTGTAACGTGTCATCCATACCAACGGCCAAACTGGCCTTCTCTTCCGAAAGTTGGTGATGGGATTTTACATGTGTGCAAGATGTTGTGTGTGCGTTCACTCATGGAACCTCGGTTTATAGTCTCATTCGAAGGACTGTATGGGGAATGGAGTCAGAACCAATGTTAACTCTGAGGAAAAAATCCCCTTGTACCGAAATTCGAACTCGCAACCCCAGGATCACGGGTCCGGCGCTCTACCACCTGCGCTATTCCGGCCCCTATCCTGGCATCAACCATACCCAAGAACGACAGACACCTGTGGTATTGGTTGGGAATTCGGTAAATTTGGTTTCAGTCTTCGCATTTAAGACATAGCATGCTCAACTCAAGGCAGGAGTACCTCTACTCCCAAACTCAACTGTTCCACTCCCAACAAATAAATATCTGGGATGGATTTGAACCCGTGACCTTCCAGCATGCGTGCTGCAATGCTAACCACTGTGCTATGGAGGCGGGTTAAATTGTATTTGTTTTTCCATCTGTTTCAGACATGATTGTTGGGGCGTATGATTCAGACCAGGCTATATTTTTGAAGTGAGTGTATGTGTACTGTGACGTCGTCGCAGTGTGTTTGTAGGTATGCATGTGTGTGTGTGTGAATGTGTGTGTGTGTGTGTGTGTGTGTGTGTGTGTGTGTGTGTGTGTGTGTGTGTGTGTGTGTGGTGTGATGTGTGTGTTGTGGTGTGTGTGTGTGGTTGTGGTGTGTTGTGTGTGTGTGAATCAGAGGAGGTGTGT
>CM031599.1:91370132-91375132 GCA_018398815.1 Conus ventricosus | reverse complement strand
TGCCACTGTTTCAATATGTCAAGCAAAAATGTGTGTGTGTGTGTGTGTGTGTGTGTGTGTGTGTACGTGTGTGTGTGTGTGTGTGTGTGTGTGTGTGTGTTGTGTGTGTGTGTGTGTGTGTGTGCGTGTGTGTGTGTGTGTGTGTGTGTGTGCATGTGTATGTGTGTGTGTGTGTGATTTTTTTTCTTTAATTTTGTACAAACTCTTATTATGATGAACACAACTATTAGGAATTAATTGAAAAAAAGAAAAATCAGTGTTCAGCCATTGATCTATTTCAGAATGATCTGGTGGACAAATTGACCCCCATCGCTGTCGATTTAAAATTCAAACTTCACGAGAAACCATCTTCCGACAGCAATGGTCTGAAGAGAGTCCCAGCACCAATTCTAGATCAGTACATTCCTACGTCTGTACGCACAGAGGTAACTACTTTCATCACTGTATGTCTTGGTTGTCTTGTCCTTTGTGTTTTCAATCTGATAAATCTTGTAGTCTGCATTATTCTACCATTTAAAGAAGCAGGCTTCATCAGTGTATGTCTTCTTCCTAGAAGTGTGTGTGTGTGTGTGTGTGTGGTTGTCTTTTCTTTGTGTTTTTAATCCTATAAATCTTATAGTCTGCTTTATTCTTCCATTTAAAGAAGCAAGCCAAATTCAGATTAAAAAAGAAAGTACTACCAGCCGCCGTGGTGAAGTGGTTAGCGTCGCGGACTCCCGGCTGGGAGGTTCTGGGTTCGAATCCCATCAGAGTCAGGTGGGTTTTTCTGCCCCGACCGGCTCCTACCCAGAGTTGAGTTTGCTGCGGACTCAGTTGGGAAGACTGGGACCACACAATCGAGTTTCATCTACTTAATGGATGCGTTTCTGAGAGTGTTGCTCAAATTTCATGACCAACACTGCAGATGTCTGTATCTCTCGGGCCTGGTTGACGCCGGGATATATTATGAAAGGAAGCGCAGAGTACAGCCCTGTCATGTAGTCTCAGACCGAAATGGAAATCCGTAGCATGATCCGTAGCATGATCTTAATCATCCTCATTCTCATCGATCAGCATTTAAAAAAAAAATGTCTTAAGTTCTGTGGCCCTTCATGCCCTGCTCCCATAGTGACCTCAGTTTCAATGTCCTCTCCACGTCTGTGGCCTTGGTTTGGTTCGTCGGGGTCACCGGTATCGGCGGGTCCATGGAGGCTGTCGTTGGACGGACGTGGTGGTGCCCTCCGGAGGGAGAGCTCACTCACGCCGGCTCCGCGACTAAGCAATTATTGTCGTCAGTAGGGGGCGTAGTAGGTGGTGTCCTGCGTATGTTATATCAGAACAGGCGCCACTGGACACCACCGAAGTGACTCGGCAGCAGTGCAGTGTCTCCTCCGGTGGGTTGCCTCTTGACGACTTGACAATGACTGCTCCCTGTGGATTGCCGGTGCCGGGGCTGCGGCGGGGCCGACCGGGCTGTGGCTGTGGATGGGGTGTCGAATGAGCGGCGTGGGTGCACTGCCTCTGAGGTGGCGCAGAGATTGGGACAGCAAAAAAAAAAAAAAAAAAAAAAAGAAAGTACTAATGATGGAAACAAATGAAAGGGGGGAAGTCCTCTAAACATTAGGACAATGAATCTTCGCTGGAATGCACTGGAAGTTAATGTCCCCAGATTTGATTTGGTATCTTCTGTTATTATTGCTTTGGTGTGTGTGTGTGTGTGTGTGTGTGTGTGTGTGTGTGTGTTGTGAGAGTGCGTGTGCGTGCGTGAGTGCGTGCGTGCGTGCGTGCGTGCGTGCGTGCGTGCGTGGTGTGTGTGTGTGTACTAGCTCAACAGTTTTAAGGGGAGAAAATTATTTTTGTTGATGGTTCGCTTGATTGCTAATTTTTTTTCTATTTTCATATCGCAAAATAAGTTAGGCGTTTGTGTTGATAGATTCTAAAATTGCTGGTGAAATAGAATAGTGTAATTCTTCCTTCTTATTTATTGTATGAATGCATGTTTTCATTAGTCTGGTGATCTAAAGTGTCTATCATTTAGAAAGATATCTTTATGCAAAACATTTTTCAGAGCCTTTTTTTGTGTGTTGTTTTTTGTTTGGTTATGGGTGATGAGATAGATACAGCAAGTTTGCTGCAGACAAAGTTCATTGTGGTTTAAAACCAATGCTTTGGTGTGTTGATCAGGCTCAGATTCTGAAGGACTGTGGAGATGACAACCGATGCATTCCAAACCTTGTCCTTACTTCATTCAGGTAAGACAGTTCCTTGCATTCTAACCAAACATCAGAGATCAGTGAATGAATGAAAGATGGCTCTAAAGTAAAAAACATTCTGATTGAATGTATGTTAAAAGTAAAACGTTGAATTATAAATGATGTGTGATATCAAAAATGTGCTCAACTGAAGAGCTTGAAACTCAAAATGTATATTTTCTATCTTAGATGAGCTTCCATAATAAAAAGAAAATCAGATGGTGATGGTTTGCAATGCAATATTCTAGCAAAGAATCCTTTTTCGTGAGTGAATATAATGACAAGATTAGCATTCTGTTGGGTTGAAGTTTTAAATGACAAGTTGATCCCAGACTAGAGTGTGTGTCATGGTGTCTAGTTGTGGAAGGTATACATTGAAATTTAGTTTCCACTTCAACCATTCCTATTCTCAGAATGGCAAACCAAGGCAAGCAAGCAGCATAGAAAATATGTTTAATTAAAGCCCTAAAGGGAGTAATGATTCTGCTTGTCCTCATCATCTATAATGGAAGATGCAGATCAAACAAAATCATCTTTCTTCAATCCCTGGCCCCCCGGAGTTTTCACTTCCAGTTCGGTCTTCTCTGTCTGTGTTGATTAATGCAAGTCCCATACAGGTTTGGATTATTTCCCTCTATCCCCACCTTGCCATATTGAAAGTAGGATACAGACAAAACAAAATATCTTCTTTAGATTCCTATCCTTGATATTTTTACTTACAGTCCAGTATTTTTTATTTCTACCAAAGGAGAAAAAAACAAACTCCTGTCAGTAACTGATGAGGAACACTGCTGTACAGCATGTTGTGCTCTTCAGTCATTCCTGAGGTGCACAATCATTCACCTTTTCCTGGTTAAAATTAAACATACCATCTAAATCCCTTTTCACTCATTCCTGAGTTGCAGAATCATTCACCTTTTCCTGGTATAAGTTAAACATACCATCTGAATCCATTTTCAGTCATTCCTGAGTTGCAGAATCATTCACCTTTGCCTGGTATAAGTTAAACATACCATCTAAATCCCATTTCAGTCATTCCCGAGTTGCAGAATCATTAACCTTTTACTGGTTTAAGTTCAACATATCATCTGAATCCCTTTTCAGTCATTCCTGAGCAGGAATCACTTAGCATTGTCTTGGTAGATCACAACCTACTAGCCAGTCCCCTTTCTTGTATTTCTTATTGGCTAACAGTTGTCAGGTGTTTGACTGACTGCATTGGCCATGACAGAAAGAGGTGGTACATTCATGTTGTGTGTGTTGTGTCAGACTGCCATGTGTGTGCACCTATTTTTCTCATCAGATTATGTGTAAACAAGGCAGGTGGGGGCAGTACAGTTGGTGGAACAGCCAACAAAGCAAGAGTTTGGGATAGTTCCATTTCATTGGTGGAACAGCCAACAAAGCAAGAGTTTGGGATGGTTCCATTTGATTGGTGGAACAGCCAACAAAGAAAGAGTTTGGGATGGTTCCATTTGATTGGTGGAACAGCCAACAAAGAAAGAGTTTGGGATAGTTCCCTTTGATTGGTGGAACAGCCAACAAAGAAAGAGTTTGGGATGGTTCCATTTGATTGGTGGAACAGCCAACAAAGAAAGAGTTTGGGATGGTTCCATTTCATGAGACGGAGTGTCCAGGACCTTGGTCTTCATCTGTGTTCACACAGAATCAAATCAGCCCACATCATCTGTGTTCACACAGAATCACATCAGCCCACATCATCTGTGTTCACACAGAATCACATCAGCCCACATCATCTGTGTTCACACAGAATCACATCAGCCCACATCATCTGTGTTCACACAGAATCACATCAGCCCACATCATCGGGAGCGGCACAGATCTGGAAATCATCGTGATCGTGGAGAACCGCAAGGAAGACGCCTTCAATGCCAAGCTGTTCGTCACGCTGCCACCGGGCGTCATTTTTCGAAACAGAGCGGCAGTTACGTCTGTGAGTGAAAATTGTGTGTGATGCAGTAGTTGTGTCTTGTCCAAAGATACTCATGTGAGAGAAAAGACATTGCTTCCCTTAACATGTGATGAAGATCATTCCATGTTTGGCTATTCTGGGGCCTCACCCTTGGTTTTTGGAATAGACTGTTTGCTACAATTGTGTGTAAGTCTGAATATATCTGTCCTGAAAGCAAAGACCAATGCAGTATTTTTTACACCCTCTTCACTGACCATCGACAATCCTGATCATGTATCACACGTCAAACAAGAGATGTGCCAAGGGTTTGGTAGTTTTAGTTCCATTAGAGAATGTGAAGAGCAATGTCCTGTTAGCTTTTGCTACTGAAAGACATGTTGTTCTCAGATTGAAATCTGTGTAAGAATCATGTAATGCATCAGTATTTCCACCGCACTAGTCCAAACATTAACTCTTTCATTCCTACTTTTCTATGAAGCATTACTTCCTCTTGTTCCAAGATTCTTATAATATGAGTATTCCCTTCATTCCTGGATTTAGAGAAAAAAAAGAAGTGTAAATGAGAACTGCCACATACGCAATAATAGCAAACCAGCCAGAATAGAGCAGCGACCACTTTCCCATGCTGTAGGGGCCGTCTGGCATCCATTCCATTCATAAACACTGCCGCGCAAGTGACCCGGTCATGACCTGTACCGATGACGTGACTCACGCAAAGTTCAAAGCGCTTACCGCGAGAACTGATTTTCTGGGCTGCAGGAAGGAAAGGAGGAATTTTGTGATGCCCGGTTGGTTTTCCGGGCTGCAAGAAGGAAGGAAGGGTAAGATTTCTGCAA
>CM031599.1:91357632-91365132 GCA_018398815.1 Conus ventricosus | reverse complement strand
CTCATTATATTACATTGCAGAAAGCAACCACATATATCTCATTATATTACATTGCAGAAAGCAACCAAAATATATCTCATTATATTACATTGCAGAAAGCAACCAATATATCTCATTATATTACTTTGCAGAAAGCAACCACATATATCTCATTATATTACATTGCAGAAAGCAACCACATATATCTCATTATATTACATTGCAGAAAGCAACCACATATATCTCATTATATTACATTGCAGAAAGCAACCACATATATCTCATTATATTACATTGCAGAAAGCAACCACATATACTCATTATATTACATTGCAGAAAGCAACCACATATATCTCATTATATTACATTGCAGAAAGCAACCACATATATCTCATTATATTACATTGCAGAAAGCAACCACATATATCTCATTATATTACATTGCAGAAGCAACCACATATTCTATTATATTACATTGCAGAAGCAACCACATATATCTCATTATATTACATTGCAGAAAGCAACCACATATATCTCATTATATTACATTGCAGAAAGCAACCACATATATCTCATTATATTACATTGCAGAAAGCAACCACATATATCTCATTATATTACATTGCAGAAAGCAACCACATATATCTCATTATATTACATTGCAGAAAGCAACCACATATATCTCATTATATTACATTGCAGAAAGCAACCACATATATCTCATTATATTACATTGCAGAAAGCAACCAAACATATATTACATTTTATTAAATTCATTGCAGAAAGCAACCACATATATCTCATTATATTACATTGCAGAAAGCAACCACATATATCTCATTATATTACATTGCAGAAAGCAACCACATATATCTCATTATATTACATTGCAGAAAGCAACCACATATATCTCATTATATTACATTGCGGGAAAAGCAACCACATATAATCTCATTATATTACATTGCAAAAAAGCAACCACATATATCTCATTATATTACATTGCAGAAAGCAATCACATGCATGAATTATGTGTTTCACAACATTTGTATAAGATGTAAGATCTCACTAATGAATACTACTACTCATTACTGTTACATGGTTTTACCCTTAAATTATCTGTATCAAACAACTTGAAAATGCTGCCCACAATGTTAGGAATAAATTTTGCCATGTTCTTTGCACAAATGAAATGTACATGACATTAACAAAACAAAACAAAAGAAGGTTGACTATTGCTACCTGAAGTTAGACCTTGTCTCCCAACAAAAGAAAATGCACTACTCACTCATAGCTTTCGACAGCCATCCGGCCATCTTCCTCAGCGATGCCGTTGCTGACTGCGTGAACTCTCGATTCAGATCACGTGATCATGAGACGTACCCAGGTCACGTGACCGAATCGGTGAAGCGTACACCGGGGGCAAGGTGTAGCGGCCCCGGTCCCTGTTGAGCGGTGGGTTGGTGGCTGCGATGTAGATGACCTCCTTCACCCCTCGCTGGAACCCCTTGTTTTTGACTATTTTATGTCGGGTCCTGCATTTATTTGTTTGAGCTGACAGTGTCAGACACATGTATTCCATGTTACCTGTCTCCAGCACCAACGCCGAGCTCCACAAAGACACCAGAGACAAAGAGGCAGAGGTGGAGATTCCCGTGACTGCCTCGGCAGACATCACCATATATGGGTGGGTTCCATGTCCTTCCTTGGATATGAACACTGAGGAAATGGAATACTCTTGTTGCTTTTTTTTTTTCTGTTTGCTTTCTTTTTGTTCTTGACAAATAATTGTTTCTTCTGGTGTTGACTTTTCCCGATTTTTTTAATTTTTTTTATACTTTCATCATGATCATTGCACTGGATTTAATTAACGTTGTCTAAAATAAACACAACAGAATACTGGTAATCATTCTTTGGTCACCTGAGAGTAAAGAGAATGCAACACAAATTTGCTGTGATTGTAAACATATGCATATTAGTGTTTGTGTGTGTGGTGTGTGTGTGTGTGTGTGTGTGTGTGTGTGTGTGTGTGTGTGTGTGTGCACAATTCAGAATCAAATGTGTGATCTGGAGATGCATGTTTGCGGCACTGAGTGGGGATTAAAAAAATTTTGTATTCTTACTTTGACTAAAACGTGACCTTGTGCTGCAAACAAAATGCTCCCATAATGTAAGTGTAAGCTCATTCTGTTGTGAACTGATATCCGAAACCTTTTTCTCTGATTGTTGTCAGTTGAATGCAGCGTCCTCACTCACAGTGCATGCTGTCATGCTCTGTTCAGGCGGTCAGACCCAGAGCAAGTGAACCTGAACACCTCTGAAGTGATCCAGCACAATAACAACAACTACAGAGTGGAGCACCTTTACCAGGTGAGAGCAGTAGGGCTTACTAGAGATCGTCAGTCACTGAGCTCATTTTGATAACCTGGATTTTTTTTATATTGTAAATGAAACCTTTTCATATATTTTAAAGGTTAAATCTCATGGCCAAGCCTTAGAGGAGTGAACTGTTTGAAGTTCTCTGTATCTAGGGCTGGTTATTGTCAAAGGTAGAGCCCTACCGGTACCTTCTCCATCCATTGGTACATACCTCTGTAAAGTGTATTAAGTATGTATTTTCTTTGGAGTTGATAAAGAGGGTTTTCAAATCATAAACAGAAATGACCTCTAGATTGGTTCAGGCCCACAACGGTCAGCACTGCACCTGAATGCTCTGATCATTTGACAGGGAAAAAAAGAGAATGATGTGCCTTTCATACAGCACAATCAAAGTAAAGGCTAACCTGAAGACAGAAATAAATGTGAATAATGTGCCTTTTATACAGCACAATCAAAGTAGAGGCTAACCTGAAGACAGAAAAAAATGTGAATAATGTGCCTTTTATACAGCACAATCAAAGTAGAGGCTAACCTGAAGACAGAGCATACTGACTGAAAACAACAGGTGGACCTATCTTCTTTACGTAAATCAGCACAGAATATTTGATGTTGCTGACTCAATCAAGGACATTTGTATGGATTTATTAACCCAGGATACTTTTTGGATAAATCAGCCTGTGACACCTTGTTGAATAAAATTGGAAATTTGGTAGGATTTGTTTCATTGTTCCGTATTTCGTTTCACGTCCGTTTTTAGTCATGTAAGTGATTGCTCATTCTTCATTTTCGTTGTCCTGAGCATTGTTTAACTTGCCTGAACAAGACTGAAGAAGACCTAAGAGGTCGAAGGTTGAGTTTTGTCATGTGATTTGTTTGTCCACGTTGTTCGGTGGAGTCATTATAAGCACTTTTTAAAATTTGTTCTGGGAAATCAACCCAGGACAGGTGTTTGAGTAAATCAGTCTTGGACCCTTGTGTGGGTGCTTCTTTTATCCCTATGCTGTTTCCTTCTGTCCCACCATTCAGTTACCTCAGCGGGGGCCGGAATAGCTCAGTTGGTAGAGTGCCAGACTCGTGAGCCTGGGGTTGCATGAATTTCGGTACACGGGGATTTTTCCCTCGGAGTTAACATTGGTTCTGACTCCATTCCCATACAGTCCTTCGAATGAGACTATAAACCCAGGTTCCGTGTGTGAATGCACGCATAACATCTTGCGCACACGTCAAATCCCATCACCAACTTTCGGAAGAGAAGGCCAGTTTGGCCGTTGGTATGGATGACACATTACACATAGCATGCACTTTCCCCGAAGATGGAGCATGGCTGCCTTAATGGCGGGATAAGAAACAGTCATACACACAAAACTCCACTGCCTGTCTATACAGGCAGTGTCCGCAGGAGTATCAGCCTGCGTACGCAGAAAGAAACAAAGAAAGAAAGTTACCTCAGCAATCCACTTTAGAGTACTCTCCCTTTTTCCCACTGTCCACAGCTGCGGAATCTAGGTCCCAGTGCCACCAAGTCGATCCAGCTGCAGATTCTGTGGCCCAGCCATGATCACACGGGTAGCCCCATTCTGGAACTGACAGACAAGCTCCAGCTGAACGGCACTGGCAGCTGTAACATTCTGGTCATCACTCCGGAAAACGCCACGGTGAGTCGGGGTGATGCTGCAGAGTTCTTGTGTAGGTGTCATGCATATTGTGGGTGGGGTTTTTTTTCTTCTGTTTTTACTGTGTTTCTAAAACATAAGTTCTACCGGATCTCCAGTCCCCTCCGTGCTTCCCTTCTCTTTTCCCCGCATATCCTTTTTTGCATTCTAAGGATTTTGTTTTTTGAACTGTTGAAGATATAGCATGCACATTCTTGGGAGCTTGGGCAAGTTTTACCTTCTCAAACACACACATACACATATCCACACACACATGCGTGCACAACGTATACACACAACACATACACACACACACACACACACACACACACACACACATACACACACACACGCACACACGCACACACGCACGCACGCATGCACGCACGCACCACACACACACACACACACACACACACACACACACACACACACACACACACACACACACATGCACACATATATACACACACAAACACACACACATACTAATTACTTGCTTGGGTAAGTTTTTCCATCTCACACTCACATACACACGCACACACATGCACACACACACACGCACACACACACACACACACACACACACACACACACACCACACACACACACACACACACACATGTGCGTGCACATGCGCACACACACACACACACACACACACACACACACACACACACACACACACACACACACACACACACACACACACACACACACGCATGCACGCACGCAAGCACACAGGCAAACACACACAAGTGCGTGCATGGGCACACACATACAGTGTACACATGCAGTTTTGTTACCACTTCTGAAGTTGCATCTTCAACAGAGTGATCAGAAAAGTGGTTAGTACTGTTATAGTCACAGAACCTGTATGCTAATTATATCAATTTCCTCTGCCCTGAATCTGGATATTAGGTATGTTGATTTACTCTGCCCCAGATCTCGGTATTGTTTATGTTAATTTTCTCTGCCCTGAATCTGACCATTAATAATGTTAATTTTCTCTACTCTAAATCGAGATATCAATTTTGTTAATTTCCTCTATCCTGAATCAAGTGATTAATTATATAGATTTCTTATGCCATGAATCTAGATGCTAATTATGTTAATTTCCTGCGCCCTGTATCTCGATATTAATTATCTTGATTTGTTCTGCTCAGAATCTAGGAATCATTCATAATAATTTCATTTGCCCTGAATCCAGATATGAATTACGTTAATTTTCTGTACCCTAAATCTAGATATTGATTATGTTAATTTCCTTTGCTCTGAATTTAGGTATTGATGATGTACAATTCCTCTGCCCTGAATTAAGTATGTAAACACACACACACACACACACACACACACACACACACACACACACACACACACACACACACACACACACACACACACACACCCCTACCTCTGCTCGAATCTAGGAATCATTTATAATGATTTCCTTAATCTAATATTAATTACATTAATTTCCTCAGCCCTGAATCTAGACATCAATTATGTTAATGTGCTCCACCCTGAATTCAGACATCAATTATGTTAATGTGCTCCACCCTGAATCTGGATTATTAATGTCTTCTGCCCTGTTTCTCTGTTAACAGAAGTATGGCTATGCCCGGCCAGGGAACATCCATGTTGTTCTGCCCAGCGATCAGGACGAGTTTGAAGATGAAGAACGTGGGGATAGCATGGTGCTGGTAAGTGCAGTTTGTAATGCAGACTTATGGTATGATCATCAGATAGTGTGGTGCAAGTATATGCAGTTTGTAATTCAATCTGATGGCATTTAGACAGACAGCATGTTGCTGGTACGTGCAGTTAAAAGTTCAAGCTTTCTAGCCTAATGATCAGATAATATGGTGCGATTAAGTGCTGTTTAAAGTTGAAATCTGCACTTTGATGATCAGAAAGCATGTGGCTGACGAGTGGAATTCAAATTTCAGTCCAGTGGCATGATCATCAGATACTATGTTGCTGCTATGTGTAGTTTAAAGTTCAGTCCTATTATAGCCTGATCTTTAGATTTTTGTTGTGGCTGTTAACGAGCTCGTTCACATACAAAATGTGGCAAAACAAAAAGATGAGAGGAGATGATTTCACTTCTTAAAAAAAGAACATGGCTCAGACAGACATACAAAAGCAGTGTCATAAAAGATGTTACGGCATCATTCTCTCCATTGTCCGCACCATGTTGTGTTTTTGGAGTGAATGGAGATGTCTTCTCTTTGTGGGAATGTGTTTACATGATCTTTCATGAATACAGTGTTGCAAGCTGGAAGAAGTGATAAATATTTGTAAAGAAAACTTATGCACACTGGATGGAAAACAAAAATGAACTGGTGAAGGATTTGACTCCAAGAACACTAAACAGGTTCATGTTTCTATTTCACTGATGGGTCTAAAGAAAATAGGTAATGTCCCATCTTGTGTTGACTACCATCTCATTTATTGTGGTTCAAGACCATAGCGCTGTTCCAAAACAACCCCGGAAAAGAGCATTCAGTGTTTAGCCTTTGTAGTTTGTTAAGAAGTTTCTTCATCAGAATGCCAGAACTAAATCGATAAGATTTTACAAAAATTGGAACTGCATGTCAACTGAATACTTTTCAGTCAGGTTTATAGTACTTACTTGCTTGATGTATAGGAATAATGTCTTTCTGTGTCTTCAGAATTGCAATCTACAAGTTCATTTAATTGTTCATTTTTTAGTTTCTTTAAAATCCAGATTGATTTATCAATCATGGTGATTACTTGCTTTATCTCCCAAAGTTCCAGAACAGGTTGAAAGGAAATATTCTTTACTGGTAATTTTGAAACCATGATATACGACAACAGCAAGACATGTTCTACTTGTTAGACTGTTCTACTTGTTAGTCTTGCGTAGGCCTTTACAGTCAGGGAAGCTGTAAACATTGTTTTATTTGATTGTTTTACCTGTGCATGTTTCAGGCATGCAGTAAACGGCGCTGCACGGTAATTCAGTGTGTGGTGGGATATCTGGAAGCTAACGGCAATTTTATCATTCTCATCAAATCCAAACTCAATGTTCGCAGTTTTGTAAGAGTAAGTATACTATTTTCATGCTTTGGTGTTTTAAGGAAAAAAATCTGTTAAATGTTATATCTGATGTGAGCAGCGTAGTCATCAAAATGTGTAGATCAGATATCCTCTCAGTCCCATGCATGAGTTCTTACTTCCAAAACTGATTTTAGCTGTACTTTCTGTCTTTCTTTATTTAATTCATCCTGTATGGATTGAGGTCTTCTGAGGTGCCACAGCTTAGCAGATGTGATATGGCGTATTTGGACTCCTACACATGCAGTTCTGCATATCCTTGATGAAACTGAGTTTGAAACTGCTTTAATCTGAATCCCCTAACACACATGCACACACACACACACACACACACACACACACACACACACACACACACACACACACACACACACACACACACACACACACACACACACACACACACACA
>CM031599.1:91305132-91355132 GCA_018398815.1 Conus ventricosus | reverse complement strand
GAAAAGAGGTTAGGCCAAACAGTGTTACTTTTGTGACCCCTTAGAGATCAAAAACAGATTCCTTATTTTTATTACCCTTGAAATTTTGCCACGACTGGTAGAATATCTCATGGAACCCCAGAGAGGAAAGCAACATTATAAATATTGTGTATGTTTTTTAACTTTATCATCTGGTCAGATCTTCGAAGGAAGGAAAAAAAAACATAACAGTTGACATACTGGTAAATAGCTGTACAGTCTGATGTCTGATTTTATTACTGCTGTGTATGAACTAGTCATATTAATACAAGTATTTTTTTAATTTTTTTTTTTTTTTAGAATGCAGGTTTGGATATCAGTCTGCATTAGGGTTGGGGATGAATGCTGGAACTCATGTTTCCAGATTTTTTGTGATTAAAGGGAAACACTGCTACCTGGGGCAACTGACATACACACAATAGACATTTAAATAAAAGACATTAACAATGAAACACATACTCATTCTCTCTCTCTCTCTCTCTCTTTTCTCTCTCTCTCTCCTCTCTCTCTCTCCTCTCTCTTCTCTCTCTCTCTCTCTCTCTTCCCCTCTCTCAGACAAAACACACACACACACACACACACACACACACACACACACACACACACCACACACACACAACACACACACATTTGTTTTTTATTTATGAATTTTAAATCAATTTATCATATGCTGCCTCAGAAAAACATGTTTGTCAAAGTTGTTGTTGAGGAGTGTCTTGCCCCACTCCCACACTGTCAGGAAGTAGCCACAGCAAGGTGTGGCTGGTCATTGACTGGCATTTTGTGTTCCAAAAGGGGGGACGATGCTCAGGTTTATCACATCCGATCCAGTGCTTCTGCGCGAATTACATCACTACCGTACAAAGCTGGCCACCGTCAATGTCACGCGCTTTGCTGTGGCTCGAAAGTCGGTATGCGAATTTCATTGCAGGACATGGAGTGTTTTTGAACTTTGAGGGGTCTCTCTGAATGACCATGGTCCAGTCATATGGTACTGGTGCAAGTTTGAAGGGTCAGTCAATCTGTTCCCACCTTACTCCTGCTCATGCAGTGGTCACGGTCCTTATATGACCCTGTGTAATTATCAGTCAAAAGAAAATTAATTTGCACATGACTCCTGAAATAGAATTCACTGTTTCTAAACATTATTTCATATTTTCAAACATTCAGTTACAAAAATGGCAGTCTTTACTGACATCAGCAGTGTGTGTGTGTGTGTGTGTGTGTGTGTGTGTGTGTGTGTGTGTGTGTGTGTGTGTGTGTGTGTGTGTGTTGTTGTTCTTCAGTTTAACGTCTTCCCACTAAAAGGATATCAGACGATGTGAGTGTGTGTGAGTGTGCGCACACGCATGCGTGTGGATGTGTGTGTGTGTGTGTTGTGAGTGAGTGCTGCGTGCGTGCGTGCGTGTGTCTGTGTGTGTCTGTGTGAACATGTGCATGCCTGTATGATTCAATTACAATAACAAATAAAGCACACACCCCTCCCCACACCTCAGGAAAACATTATTTAAAGTGAAAAAAAAATCCAATTACACAATGTGTAAAACTATAAGGAGAGCGTCCAATGGACCACTTTGTCAGTTCTTGATCACTGTCAATCATATCTGGATGGCAGTACGATGCAGGTCAATTAATGTGTGTGTGTGTGTGTGTGTGTGTGTGTGTGTGTGTGTGTGTGTGTGTGTGTGTGTGTGTGCAGATCATCACCACAGTGAACACAGATCGTTTTAAAGCCAGGCAAAAGGAAGGTGGAGATCTGGATCATCGCCTTGGCCATCACGGCGGGTATTTTGGTCCTCCTGCTGCTTGTACTACTGCTGTGGTGGGTAAGTATCTGCAAACAATTCACCTGACCCAAGATATATTGCTACCTGAAGTTAGACCTAGTCTCCCAACAAAAGAAAATGCACTATTCACTTGTAGCTTTCGACAGCCAGTCGGCCATCTTCCTCAGCGATGCTGTTGCTGACTGTGTGAACTCTCGATTCAGGTCACGTGACCATGGGACGTACCCAAGTCACGTGACCAAATCAGTGAAGCGTACACTGAGGGCAAGGTGTAGCGGCCCCGGTTCCTGTTGAGCGGGGGGGGGGGGGGGGGGGGGGGTGCTGGTGGCTGCGATGTAGATGGCCTCCTTGACCCCTCGCTGGAACCACTTGTTTTCTCTGTCCAGGATGTTGACGTTGTCCATGTCAAATAGGTATTGCTCGGAGTGCAGGTGAAGAGTCCCTTGTGTTCTGTGAGTCTCTTTTGGAGGGGACGTTCTGTTTCTCTGACATAGTGTTGGTTGCAGTCACGGCAGTCTGTTCTGTAGATGACGCCAGATTTGTCAATCTGACCCAAGATAATTGTGTACTTTGTGATCTGTGATTGCTGATGTGACTATTAATTTGCAGAAGGTGGATAAAGTGAAACTGCTATTTTTTTTCCCCACGCATGAACATCTTTCTTTTGATGTCTGATTACTGATGACAGAGAAATCTAATTAAAACTAACTGATAATTGGACTGTTTAAGGTTTTCTTAACAAGTCATTCTAGACGATAAAGGATCTTTTTCAGACATAATGGTACTTTGTCTACTAAAAGCACTGGTTTTGGTGGAGCCAAATGTCTCCTAACACAGGTGTGTCTGTGTATTGTGTTTCAGTGTGGATTTTTCAAGAGACGGAAGCTAGCTGATGAAGCGTACATGGTGACTGGTGTGACGTCATCCAACATTGACAACAAGATCTACGAGTGATCAGACTCAGACCCCATATGTTCACAAGACGTACTCGTGATGGCAACAGGGTTTTACATCATAAACAAACTGGGATAGCTTATATTAGTGTTTTACATCACTTACAAATGGGGGTAACATATATATATATATATTACAAACTGAAGTAAAATATCACATTCTGGAAAAAAAATTAAACAATTTAAAAAAAGAAATGGTTTGAAGGCATACTGAATTCAGAGTGAGGGATGTCTGTGTATGCAGCAGTGTTAGTCCAGTGTAGACTGATGTGTGGCAGGAGAACTTAACCATGTCTCTCCTGTATTCAGTGAGTGATGCCAGCGACCATCTCTCTCCTGTATTCAGTGAGTGATGCCAGCGACCATCTCTCTCCTGTATTCAGTGAGTGATGCCAGCGACCATGTCTCTCCTGTATTCAGTGAGTAATGCAAGTGACCATCTCTCACCTTTTTCAGTGAGTAATGCAAGCGACCATCTCTCACCTGTATTCAGTGAGTAATGCAAGCAACCATCTCTCTCCTGTATTCAATGAGTAATGCAAGCGACCATCTCTCACCTGTATTCAGTGAGTAATGCAAGCGACCATCTCTCACCTGTATTCAGTGAGTAATGCAAGCGACCATCTCTCACCTGTATTCAGTGAGTAATGCAAGCGACCATCTCTCACCTTTTTCAGTGAGTAATGCAAGCGACCATCTCTCACCTGTATTCAGTGAGTAATGCAAGCGACCATCTCTCACCTGTATTCTGTGAGTGATGCCAGCGACCATGTCTCTCCTGTATTCAGTGAGTGATGCAAGCAACCATCTCTCTCCTGTATTCAATGAGTAATGCAAGCGACCATCTCTCACCTGTATTCAGTGAGTAATGCAAGCGACCATCTCTCACCTGTATTCAGTGAGTAATGCAAGCGACCATCTCTCACCTGTATTCAGTGAGTGATGCCAGCGACCATCTCTCACCTGTATTCAGTGAGTAATGCAAGCGACCATCTCTCACCTGTATTCTGTGAGTGATGCCAGCGACCATCTCTCACCTGTATTCAGTGAGTGATGCAAGCAAAGAGAACTTTTGATGCTTCCTAATTCTTTTCCAAAACCCAGAAATCATGGATTCCATAAGTCAGTCAGCAAGGGCTTTGCATTTAACTTTTATCAGAGGTGAACTGCGCGTTTGTGATTGCTTACAAACTTTTTAAGATAAAGGCAAAATGTTACTTTATGGAAAGAAACAAAAGGAAAGTACATTCATTTCAATATTACTCCTTCCGCTGTGAATTCTACTGAAGGGAGGATGAGGAAGAAGGGGAGGAAAATGGGTAAGGGGAGGGGGGGGGGGTATGAAAAGCATCTCATTTTATTTGATGGGATACCCTGTGATAACAAGCTATGTGTTAGTGAGAAGACCTATGCAACATCTTTGAGTATGACATGGTTTGTAAGTGTAAAAACATTGAAATCACATTGTGTTGTCAGTTTGCAAATGCAAAATTTGTGATTGGTGTCAATGCCTGTGACTGATTTCAATATTATAAAAAGCAATATTTAGAGGGGGGGGGGGGGGGGGGGGGGGGGGGGGGGGGGGATGGGAGAAAATGGAAGATTTGGAAGAAACATAAATGGTGACATGATTCAAGACTGACTCCGCTAGGGTCAGCAGCTGTGTGATGAAACACGAACTATGCAAGATATACAAGTGATAAAATATTTGAAATGATTGTTACAGCTGGATCTGGTCAGGAAAGGACAAAAGGGAACTTCAGGAAGCTGAAAGTTCCCAACTTGCAGCATGTGTCCAATCGCTACAGATGGTTAGGACATCTATCACAAGGCGACTTGGCCATGAGGCACCTCACCATTCTGGGGATGCAGGTTCAAATCCAGGCAGTAACCAAAAAGAAAAAGGAAAAAAAAAAAGACAGCAGAAAGATGTCCAGGATCTAGGAGTCATGACCTGGATCTGGTCTGCACCTTTGAGAGTGCAAGGAGTTGTCAATGGCCGAAAGGCTTGCATGATGGGAGTTCTTCGCTGAAGACCTTCTGTTGTTCAAGCTTTTCTTTGCCTTGGGTTTCTTTCTTTACCCATCAGGTCTGAAAACTTCGGACAGGGGAGTGAAATCTCGAAGACCTGTGTCTCAGAAGTGATTTTTTTGTGGGTTTTTTTTTGTTTTTTGTGGCACCATGTGAAGAGGCCCTGGCTGTTGACATAAACAAACGGGGGATCAGACAGACGGCGCTAATTTGTCTCTATCAGGGTTGTCATGGAAACATGAGTGTCCAGTGCGTCATGAGTGCAAGTGTGAAGAATGAGGGCAAGGGTGAATGTTGACGTGTCTGATACTGTTCAGTTTTTCATGATTTTCATTTGATTTATCTTCTTTCAAAACAACCTTGCACTGTATATAGTGTATTGGTAATTGGGATAGAGAAAGTGAATCTAAAAAAACATGCCTGAAAAACAATAGGTGCAATTCAGGGAGAGAGAGAAGGGGCTTGTGAAAGGTCAAAGGGAGAGGGTGTTGAAGAATGGATGGATACAATGGAGAAAGGGGATGAGGTAAAACAAGAGGTGTGAGGGATACTGTGGACCTTCTAATGAAGATGCTTCAAATGTAGATTCCCTCCCTTTAGAGAATGCTCCTTTTTTTATTTTTTACCTGGAACATTTTATTTTTCTTTCAGTTATTAGATATACCTCCCAATAAGAAAAAGATACACCCGAAGGTGTGGGTGGGACCCAGAGAAGTACTGTCCTCAACTGCTGAACAAAAAAGCATGGAGCAATCCTGCACCAACCTTGGAAGCCTGCGCTGTGTTCACATAGGGTGCAGGCACGCACAGGGCATTCCATTAAGACGTCAAGGGACATAACTACTCCCTGGCAGATGGGCTGGTGCACCCATGGGAACACTCCCGTGGAGGTTCTCTCACATCACATCCAATAGTCATTATACAATGGCATCTGCCACGGAGCAGTTATGTCCCTTGATGTCCTAACGGAATGCCCGGTGCCTGTCTGCCTGCTACATGCACACAGCGCAGGCTTCCAAGGGTGGGGCAGGATTGCTCCCAGCTGGTTGGTTCGGCAGCTGAGGACAGTGCTTCTGTGGCTGCCACCTGCACCTTGGGGTGTGTCTTGTTCTTTTCCTCTTTCTCCAAATCGACACTCACTCCCTATGAAGATGCCGCCTATGGAGAGAGACACTGGGGATTCTTTTAGTATATGAGTAGCCCCCCCCCTTCTTCTGAAAGTTCTGTGCTGGTCACTTCCTGTTCGCTTTTTCTCTCTTTGGCTCTGCCTTTTTTGTTTGTTTTGTTTTGTTGCTTTGTCTTTCTTTGTCGTCCTATACTGGGTTTTCTCCCTTTGTGGACCTTTCTCCTGTCTTTATTATGCAGACTCTTTTACACTTTCAACCGTGACATGCCAGTGGTGTGTGTGTGTGGTGTGTGTGTGTGTGTGTGTGTGTAATATTCTGGCAACTTGGTAGTGAAACTTGCAGGTGGTCCATTTCATAGTGTCTCTTTGCCCATCTGGCTTTTTAAAGGTTGCTTTGTGTGTGTGTGTGTGTGTGTGTGTGTGTGTGTGTGTGTGTGTGTGTGTGTGTGTGGCATTTAAATGTCTTTCATCAGTCTGTTAAGATTTTTTTTCTTTAAATCTGGCAGTCAGAAATTCAAGAGAATGCCTGTCAATCACAGCACAAACTGTTTTTTTATATTCCAAAAGATGTCAATAGTTAAGCTGCCATCAAAGTAATTACTGTTCTTGTTTGTTTCTTTTTCAGAATATACATTTTTTTTCATAATTGCGCCAATTCAGGATGTGAAGCGTTTTGCTGTATGAGTTTGACAGACCTCAGAAGGCCCTTTCTGGTCGGCTGGGCTATAAAAATGAAAATTAGATAAAGTAAAAAGAACTCCTAATGAATATGTTTTTGTCTGGAACATTTATCTCTTTATGTGTTACAGTGAGATCTCCATTAAATCAATTGTAACTCCCTTCTCATAACTTCCAGATATTGTATGACAGATCATTAATTTACTAAGTCTGTAATTTTATCTGTACTCTTATCTCTTTAGGATGAACTCCTCACCAACAGCTGACTGATCTATCTATGATATATATACCAGCTCTTTGAGAGTGTTAAATCAAGAAAAACTGCCAGCAACAGTCCCCTAGCATACAAATTCTCGGTTACTTGAAATCCACCTGACTTCCAGCTCACAGTCACTTCAGCTGTTTTTGTTTTTTCTGCTGAATGTGGCTTTGAGAGCCTGAACAGAAAACTTTTTTGTATTGCATGGAACTTGACCTTGACCTTTGTGAGTGGTGCTCTGGGCACAGTTTCATTGTTCTTGTGAGCATCAACACAGCTGTCACACTCTGGTAAGTTCTGAGCATTTCAGCCTGTAGTGAACCATCAGTCAGTTTATGGCCAGTGAAGACCCCACTCTGCACAGACTGAACTGTCATTGTGTAACATTGTAAAGAGGTGCCACTGGAATGGATTTACCTCCCATTAGGGATTTCCTCACATTGAAAACTATTTTCTCTTGATAAAATACTCATCTAACACTCCACAAAAATCACAGTTTTTGTTGTTGTTGTTTTGTTTTACTGTAGTCTTCCTCAAGTGAGGTACATAGTAAGACATAAAGACTTTTTGTCTGAATTTTTTTTTCTTAAAAACTTTACATTTCTTCTATCATGAAATTCACCTCTTGGTCAAGACTAGTTCCCTTTAAAGATTTTGTTTAAACATGTTTTCTCTTTATCTTTTACAAGATTTATCACCCTAGACTTGTACTTTTTTCATACTGTTTTCCCTTGTTTATTACTAGGTTTATGTCCCATACATAATCTCCCCTCTTAAAAGATTTTTTTTGCGAGTTTTTTTTTTTCAAATAATGTTTTCTCTCTTTGTTATTACATTTATCTCCCTCTAAAGACTCTCTGCCTGAAAATTCAGTTTTAAAAGGATTGTAGGGCTGGATGTATTGTCTTTGCTGGTCACAGATCCTTATCACCACACCACACAGAAATGGCTCACACCCCATGACACATTCTGTGAGAGCAAAAAAATTCAAACTACCTTTCCTAACAATCAGAAGATCTTGCCATTTATTGTGCACGGAGAAGAACTAATGATAAAACGTAACTGGGAAAGATTTCCTTTTCAACCTGTAGCCCATAAAAAGATAGCATTAGTTTAATTTTCACAGGAGATGAAAAGGATTTTCCATGGAAAACGGCCGAATCAAACTGGATTGTTATTTGTCTTTGTTCATTTCTATTTCTGTCTCTTCATGGTGAAGTATGTATATAAGTTGGTAAACCTCTTAGCTATTGGTCAGAAGATTGGAATGATTTCCCTTTTGCCTTTTGGCCCATTAAGACAACATTTATCTTGATTGTATTGAAGATGAAGTGGATTTTCAATAGGGAAAAAAATGAATCAAAAACTAGATTGCTGAAAATTTGCCTTTGTTGTACATCTCTGTCTCTTTTATCAGTGAATATCTATATAGATCCATGTATGTGATTCACCAGATTTAGAAAAACTCCTTATGATTGGTTAGAAAAGCAGTCAGTGTTCACCTGTATTTCAGCTGTTTATGACATCTGTTCGAAATGATTCTTTCATTTCTAGGTTCATGAAACCAGTTTCCATCACTCTTATTTATCACATATTGTGTCTTCGGTGAAGATTGAGTAAGTTTGGGGTGTATACATGTGATTAGAGTTGATCTGAGCCACACTGGGCTGGCAGAGAGACCTGTCATGGAGCACTTGAGTGTTTCAGTTCAAGTGACTTCACTACACTTTCACCCAATGTGTTCTACCATTGTGCCAGTGATGATGATTGTATAAGATTTTGTTTCCCTTTTAAAGAACATATTCGGAACCATTGAAAAAAAAACCCAGAAAGAAGATGCTGGGCGATGGATGATTAAAGCTGAGAGGGGACAGAAGGGAGGGGAGGGGGGGGGGGGTATGGGATTGGTATTATGTAACGAAGAAAGGAGAATGGGAGGCCTTCTTCTTCATCGTTCCCATATCTGGCAGCGTGTGAACTCGTTTTACCCTGTTGGGATACTCACACTGTACTCGAGAGTATAGTCAGTTCACTCCGACTTCATTGAGTGCAGAAATTTGCGGGAAGAGGTTGTGGAAAAAGATCGATAAAAGATATGGTAGACAGAAAGGACAGTAGACGACAGTACAGCAAAAGAAGGAGAAGAGTTACTGAGAGCGAAAGGAAAAGGGGACGGTACTAGCACAGAATGTCCAGAAGGAGGGGAACTATTTGTACAAAAGACCCCCCCCCCCACCCCCCACCCTTCGGTATCCCCACAGGGAGGCTGTTTTTTGTTTGTTTTTTAGACCAGAGGAAGAAAACCTTTGGGAGCTTACTGTCACCATTTCACAAGATGGATGTCGAAGCATTTACTATGATCAGTTTAAGTGTTAAACAATCTTGTGGCCTATAACTCTCAACTCTCATGACTGTGGGATAAATGCACTGGTATGCCCTGGGTTATCTATCTTTGAAAACCAGATCAGGGACTATTGATACACCACTCCCAGACATCAGTTCTGGCCCTTTGTGGCGGTCTAAGAGCTGGTGGTGTGATTAGACTGAAAGATCATGTGATTATGACCCATTGAATCACCTCCACGTTTGACCTTGAAGCATCTTACAGCAGAGATCACTGCACCTAATCAGGGTCATCCAAACACCTAAGCAAATATCGATGGGTTACTGTGACCTTTGACCTTAACCTTGCTTCCTCAGGGATTTACTGACCAAAAGATGTATTAAACATGGGATTCAGTAATCTGAGGATCTAGTGACTTCATAAACCATCAATGTGTGTGTGTGTGTGTGTGTGTGTGTTGTGTGGACAGTAGGGAGAAAAAGCCCCAGCTTACATGACATAAGACCAGACCAGTTTTTCAAACAGAGGGAAACAAGATCAGTAATCTTTAGGTAAAAGAAATATGATCTGTACATATTCACAAACAAAATTGGTAGAGACAGATTATGGTGTCCATAACACAGAGGAAATGTGAAGTTGAATCTTCGTTCTTAGAAACAAGACAGGGGAGAGCATCGGATGTACGTTCACTTAAAGGGAAGAGGAAAAGGATCTGGAATTTCTGCTGTTAAACAAGCAAAAGGAAACAGGATCTGATGAGGAAAAAAGGGAAAAGGAAAAGGATCTGGAATTTCTGCTGTTAAACAAGCAAAGAGAAACAGGATCTGATGAGGAAAAAGGGAAGAGGAAAAGGATCTGGAATTTCTGCTGTTAAACAAGCAAAGAGAAACAGGATCTGATGAGGGAAAAAGGGAAGAGGAAAAGGATCTAGAATTTCTGCTGTTAAACAAGCAAAGAGAAACAGGATCTGATGAGGAAAAAAGGGAAGAGGAAAAGGATCTGGAATTTCTGCTGTTAAACAAGCAAAGAGAAACAGGATCTGATGAGGGAAAAAGGGAAAAGGATCTAGAATTTCTGCTGTTAAACAAGCAAAGAGAAACAGGATCTGATGAGGAAAAAAGGGAAGAGGAAAAGGATCTGGAATTTCTGCTGTTAAACAAGCAAAGAGAAACAGGATCTGATGAGGAAAAAAAGGAAGAGGAAAAGGATCTGGAATTTCTGCTGTTAAACAAGCAAAGAGAAACAGGATCTGATGAGGAAAAAAAGGAAAGGAAAAGGATCTGGAATTTCTGCTGTTAAACAAGCAAAGAGAAACAGGATCAGATGAGGAAAAAAAGGAAAGGAAAAGGATCTGGAATTTCTGCTGTTAAACAAGCAAAGAGAAACAGGATCTGATGAGGAAAAAAGGAAAGGAAAAGGACTGGAATTTCTGCTGTTAAAGCAAAAGGAAACAGTATCTATGAGGTAAGAAATGGAAAGGAAAACGCATCTGGAATTCTGCTGTTAAACAAGAAAGAGAAAAGGTTGATGAGGAAAAGGACAGAGGAAAGGGATTCTGGAATTTTGTTTTACAAGCAAAAGAAACAGGATCTGATGAGAAAAAGGAAGCGGAAAGGATCTGAATTTAGCTTTAAACAAGCAAAAAACAGATCTAAGGAAAAGGGAAAAGGAAAAGGATCAGATTTCCTTTAACACAAAGAAGAGAAGAAACAGGATCTGACAGGAGAAAAGGGGTAGGACAACAATCTGATCTGACTGTTACAAGCAGAGAAACCAGTCTGATGAGAAAGGAAAATGTTCTGTGTTAAAAACGAGAAACGGATTATGGGAAAAAAGGTAGAGTAAGGTCATTTATTCAAGAAAGAATCCATGAGTGCAAATATTGGAGGAAAAGATCTGAGTACTTACAACTAGCAAAAAAACAGATCTGATGAGGAAAAAAAGGAAAGGGGACTGGAAATTTCATGCTGTTAAAAGAGATTCAGACAGATGGAAAACAAAATTAAATGGATCTGAATTTCTGTTTGAAACAAGAAAAAGATCTTAGAGAGAAAGATGAATTCTGCGTTGCAAGGAAAGTTTATGGTGTACTCGGGAGTGGTAGGTCTGGATTCTGTGTGTTAACAATGCAAGAACAGGTCTGTGAGGCAAATTAAGGAAAGGAAAGGATTATAATGTTCATGTGGTTAAAAAGCTCAAAAGAGAAACAGGATTGTGAGGTAAAATGGAAGAGAAAAGGTGAATTTCTGCTGTTACAACAAAGCAACAGGTTGTGAGGAAATGTCAAGTAATGCAAAGGAGATTTTGTTTAAAAGCAAAGACAGATCTTTTGAGGGAAGGAAAGATCATGTTTGGGTTTAGAGGGACTGGTTTATGAGTGAAAAGGGAAAATGGATTGGATTGTCATTTGTAAACGAAGCCAAGTAATACAGGATCTAGTGAGGATACAAGTTAAGAGAAAGGGTCTTGGCAATTTTTGTTTAAACCTAGAAGGTTTGATATCAAGGAGAGGAGATCTGACTTCTAAACGCTGTCTAACAAGCATTTATGAAAAGGATTGATAGAAAATAAGGACAGGAAAGATCTGGAATTATCTGTGTTTATAAGGAAAGAGTGTACGGATTGTGTGATTAATAAAGATGAGGAAATGGTCTGGAATTGAGTTAACAAGCAGCTATTGGATCTTATGGGAAGGATTAACCTAAATTTTTTGTTTTCTTTTTTTTGAAATTTGGATCTCAACCATTTCAGTAACTAAGAGGAATAGGTTATGGTACCTTATATGACAGCGGGAAGGGATGATTTTGGGATGTAGCTTTTTTTTTTCAGTTAAAAAAAAAAGGATATGAAAAAAAAGCTAGAAAGGGACAGAAAAGATTACTATACAAATTAAAATAAGGAAAGAGTTGAATCAGGATTCCTTGTAACAACAAAGAAGAGCCAGAAAATCATTTCTCTGTACCAGGAGAAAGGGGTACGGGACCACAATCTCATGTGAACATTCAAGTCATGCATTTACCATTCTGCCTGCGAAGAGAAAATGTTCTGTAGCGACGGATGGAAGTTAGTGTATGTCTTTATTCAGATATTCCATGGTGCAATTTCTTTGGGTCAACCATAGTACATTACACTCTTGCAAACATCCATTGCTTGTACCTGACTGGTACAAAATAAAGGGGAAAATTTATGCAGTAATGATTCAGCATGCCTAATAACAAAATTATAACTTGGGCATACTCATAATATGTACTGGTTTGAGAGACAAGAAATATCTAGAGAGAAAGAATCTGCCTTTGTGTGTGTGTGTGTCTGTGTGTGGTGTGTCTGTGCTTCTGTATGTGTGTATGCATGCATGGGTGTGTGTGCATAATTTCATCATGAAAATGATTATTATATCATGCTTCATATTGGTGCTAAAGCTTTCGACAGTGATGTAACAGCTGCATGTGTTTAAGTTATTGTAACTGCTGACTATGAAGGTGAAAATGCTCTGCTGCAACATAATCACTGTGTTGTGTGGCAACTGTCAACCGTACCATGTCAATAGGAATTTGTTTATCATAGCTGATCTTTTGATTGTAAGCTACTCATCGTTTGGGTTTGTGGTTGATGTTTTGTTGTGATTTCCACATATTGCTTTTGGAGTTGGTCATTTTGTAAACTGTATCCATGTTTCAGTTTTGTCATCAAGTGAGGTGTACCACTGTTACAATAGATTTAGTTTCTTTGTGCATTTTTTTTCCTTGAAGGGTTGATTTTCATGAGAGATGTATTTACTTCTAAATCAGTTCTGTCTTCTAAGCATTTTATTGATGATATTGTTTAACTTTATGCAGGATTGATGTCGAATATATCTGTGTTTATTTGTGTATGTGTGTGACTGTGAATGTGTGTTAATTAAGTTACTTTGTCCTGAAGAGAGTCACAAGCAGCCTATTTGGGTCTTTATGTTTCCTCTCCCACCCACAATATTTTTTTTTCATGTTTTATTGAAATGCTGTGAGTGCTACACAATTTCTAGTCACACAATGTATGTGATGTTCATGTAACTGTCAAGCCAGTCCTGACGTCTGATGCACATATAATGTCTTAGCCCTGCCTTATGCACTCACTTCTCCTTCCCAGATAATTTCACCAGAAAATGCCAGTTCATTTTTACAAATGGTTTCACAGTGACAAAGAGTACGATACCAGCTGTGATTTGTTGGTTCCTAGCTGTTATGGTTTCTTTCATCTTTCACCTTGCCATAGTTTTTGAGGCCAGGGAGTGCACAGTATTTTGTTGCGAGAATATTTGGCAGATGTTAATTCAGTCACCTATAAAGATATCTGTGATAAGACATGTAAGGAAGATGGCTTTTTTTTATCAAAGGAATTTCTTTTCATTTTTTTTTTTATAATCAGCATTACATCATGTTGCTGTAAAGATGACCTTACAGGTTCGTAAACTGGCAAATTGTTTGAACCAAGAAATTTATTTTTCATCATAATCAGTTGTATGAGCCCCGAATTCCGTCTGTAGCCACTCACATTTATTTGAGCCGTGACAATCTGTAATGATTTGATTGGTTGTTTGAACTTATGCATTGTTTTTATGGACAGCTTTATTTCCGATTGTCCATCTTTGTTAAACTGTGGAACTTGGGGTCATTTTTAAAGTAGCATTAATCTTCATTTCAGTATTATCAACCAGTTGCCATTCCTTGTCATATACTGTAAGCCACCAGAATTGATGTCCTGATGTAAGGTATTGCCCTACAGAACAGCACAATGTGTTTAGTCTTATCCCAGTATGTGCGTCATCTTTTTTTTTTCTTTCCAGATGTTCTCTCCTCAGAGTTCATGGATGCCTCATTTTTTTCCCCCCAAGGTTTTGTTGATTCAGTATTTCCAACCGTACCCACTGTCATTACATTCTGTATGATCAGACGCGATTCATCATTGATGATAGTTCATGACATGGTGACTCAGAGTGTGTATGTATCTTTGCACATACCTGTTAGCAGTTTAGTGTGAACAGATGTTTGTGAGAGGACAGCAGGGTGTGGGAGGCTAGAGGGAGACGTTGACCACAGCATCATCGATGAGCACAGTTTGTCGTTATACTTGTGCACTAGTTCATCTTTCATTACAGGTTTTATACATGTGCACTAGTTCATCTTTTATTACAGGCTTTATACTTGTGCACTAGTTCATCTTTCATTACAGGTTGTTTTTTTTTCCATAATAAGTACTATCAGAGAAGAAAGGGAATTGTGCGTATGCATGTCTGTGAGTGTATGTATGCAAGCCACTAATGGGAGTGACAATTTTGAGTGTTGTGGATTTCCAAACTTGAGATTTTTACTCTGCTGTGGCTTGAATGGTTTCCGACTGTGATCAGTGCGCAAGCTGGATAATGTCACACTTAGCGTAGTCATTTCCTAACACACCAACATCCATGCACCTAACTGGCATAGTTAGTCTTTTCCTAACACACCAACATCCATGCACACTAACTGGCATGCTCTCTGACAGTGTAAAAGAATCACAAATACCTGTTTGGCATCCTTTTCGAGTAAATATGAAATTCAGTTTCACATTTAACATTGCTTAAACACATTGCCATAAATGTTTTGATTGTGAGGGTGTCGATGAATCCTATGAGAAATTTCTGTTTTGTTTTTGAATTTCTTTGTCCGTCCAAGATACAAAACAAAGTTTATGCAGTGCTAGGACTTGTTCATGTTCGCTGATGTAGTTGAACAATATGAAGAGAACGTTTGTGTTAAAAGCTTTTGTTTGTTGCCGATTTAGTTTGATTTTGGTGGACGTTTGATATAAGTACTGGCATGTTTGCAAAGCTTGTGTTACTTGCTCCATGGTTAAAGGTTTATGTTGTTGTTTGCAATTACCTGTTTCACTTGCATGTGTGTTAATACCTTTCCAAAAGTAAGGAGGAAAGAAGATTTGTCCACAGCTGGGTTTACTGTCAGAAACAGAATGGAGATTTTCAAAAGCAAAAACAAGAATTAAGTAAGAAGAAGGGCAGATAATTGGAAAGGAGAGAGGGCGGGCTGAGGGAAAAACACAGGGGCAACATGCAACGAAGATATGCAGTTTGTTTTCCAATTTTAAGTTAGTATAGACTAACAAAACAGAAATTAGCCATGAATGCTACACATCTTAAATCTTGTGATGATTATTCAAAACGTCTATTTTTTTATGGCGAGATATAGATATCTGCATGGGTGTCAATTGCTAGAACCAGACACACACATCTTTTCTAATTGGAAAATCAAACAAGATTTACCCAAAGAGGAAGTTCAGTTGCTCTAAAGTAGAGGTATACACATGAGACGTGTTGAAATGCCACATGTAGTCCATGAATAAACCTGAAGGGTGGAATTCACTATTTAGAGCGACTAAGTAGTTTGTATGTGTGTATGTCTATCCAACAGCATACTTGAAATAATTTCAATGACACTTCATCTTCAGTAGTGTCTCATTTAATTTTCCGGATTTTTGCTTATCTGCTGATAGGTCAAATGTAATATAATTATATATATGAGAATTTAGAGTTGGGGACCACACATATTTGGTGTAAATAACAAAGGTACACACCTGCATAATTTTTTTGTACCAGTGTACCTAAACCAAATTACCTATTATTTCTGAGGGTTTTTTTCTTTTCTTTTTTTTTTTTTTACAGATAAACCCATCTAGCATGTGACTAACTTTACTTGTTTCTTACCCATCACTTTCAGTTTCAAAATGGAGTGACTGAGGGCGGAAAATGAAGCAAAATTTAGAAGAGGGGGTTAGTTACCTCCAAGAACACAGACAAACAAAGCACAGGACAAAACAATGCATTTCGACCTCTTGGGTCTTCTTCAGGCAAAAACAAATAACATTTAGGACAGTGCGAAAGGAGAATATAAACGTTCTTCGTTGGTATTTGTTTTTGCCTGAAGAAGACCCAAGAGGTCGAAATGCATTGTGTCTTGTCCATCACTTTCAGTTTTGCCATGTTGTGCAGTCTTCTGATGAAACTGTTGAAGGTGCTTATGTTTGCCTGGACGATTCAGTGGAACAAAGCACTCCTGCTTAACATAGCTTCCCATGTGCATACGTCTGACCAATCAGCAAACTAGGAATAATTTATGTTAATAAATACTTTTGTTGTGGCCGTTTCTTATGCCAGTATTACCACCCTTATGACATCAGTTCATATTATCACAGTGTTGCTATGATTAATGACGTTATTTCACAATATTGTATTCTATGCCCCCAACTCCCTTCATCATATTTTATGTTCGTGTTTCTCTTGTTTTATATCACTCTAGTCTAAAAGAAATCACCTCCTTAACTAGTTTAAGAATTTTAATTGAAAGATTTTTTTTTAACCTTATTCTCCTTTCAGCGACTTCTAATGTATGTTATTCCCCTGATGTTTGTATTATCAGTTGATAATCAGTCCTTGATGATGATAACCAGCAAAAAATCCTTGCCACCAACCAAAGCATATATGCACACTCATGCACATGCACACACGCATTCCTAAAATGCACATTCATCCTGATAACGCACACACACACACACACACACACACACACACTCAGAACACGCAAGCACACATACACACACTCATACACATACAGAACATGCACACACCACACACACACACACACACCAGAACATGCAAGCACACATACACACACTCATACACATACAGAACATGCACACACCACACACACACACACACATCAGAGCACGCATGTACACAGACACACATGCACCTTCCTTCATATCTCCTCAGTTGCTAAGCAGAACAAGTGGGACAGGACAATGGTGTAAGCAAGGGACAGTAGAAAACTTTGACCTTGAAAACAGCTGGCAGATGTCCTCTTCTGGCTTTGTGTGATTGTCCACTCTTTGTCTGGTATCATTATTGGCCGTCATGGCAAAATAAATTGTTCATGTTTTCTTAGCATGGGTGTGTGTGTGTGTGTGTGAGCGAGTGTGTGTGTGTGTGTGTGTGTGTGTGTGTGTGTATGCTCTGGTGTGTGTGTATGTGTGTCTGTGTGTGTGTGCATGCTCTGTGTGTGTGGTGTGTGTGTGTGTGTGTGGAGGCACCCTAAAGTTTTGTTCTTCAACTTCATGCTGAGCCAGATTGCGGAGACTGGGTGTACCATAGCTATTCAGCACAACAAGCTTGTTTCATTGTACTCTATGCTTCCTCATGCCAGTCTTGTTGTCCTCCCTTTTGCTTTACAGTCAGGTACTTTCTGATTTTTCAATCATCCAGTCATTCAAATGTGTTCAGATCCAATACCTCTGCATTGACACTTTTTTTTTCTTCCATAGCAACAAGCTGGCTTCTAGAACATTGTAAGTGTGTGCACCTGTGTGTGTGTGTGTGTGTGTGTGTGTGTGTGTGGTGTGTGTGTGAGCGAGTGTGTGTGTGTGTGTGTGTGTGTGTGTGTGTGTGTGCGAGAAACTTCCCACAGTTCTGTTTGAAAAAATTGTAACTAAAAACAAAAAATTTGATCGAAGGAATCTTGGACTTGAAAAACATATTGTTTAAGAACGGTATTGTTCAGGGAGCTTTTTTTTTTTTTTTTCAAAGGGTGATAAACTGTGGTACAATGCAGCCCAAACAATGTTCAGCAAATACCAGCTCCTGTTAGTAATGAAGCCAAATTTTCTTTTTAACCCTCCATGGATCACTGTAAGCTTTTAAAGCAACATTCTGTCTGATACCAACAGTCTCCCTTTTCCAGGTAACAACTGTTGTACCCTCCATCACCATCAATGATGACCACAAGGTTAGGCCCCATGCAGATCACTTCAGAAGCCTTGAACTTCAGAAACCTGCTGTTTAAGGAAACAGTTTATGACAAAATGGCAACCATTGCACAAGACTTCAGTTCTAAATAATTGTACAATATTTTTGTCTCTTTTCCTATGTGTCTAATGCGACTATAATTGACAGAGATTGGTGTGACGTCCATTCAACACAGTTTCTGGAATTTAGTGACTCTATGATGATGGGTCAGAAAGCCCCCCCTCCCCTACACACACACGCGCGCACACACACGCGCGCAACACACACACACACACACACACACACACACGCTGAATGGGTGCTATTGCCCTTACTTGAAACTTCAGTTGCTGGGTGGGTGTGCGACAGTCAAGAAATGCGAGAGTTGGCATTTTGGACACAGATGGATTCTGCATTTTTACAAAATCAAGTAAATTAGTGAGTCACCACACAACTCAAAGACACATGCACAGCAAACTATATCCAACACCTTTTTTTTTTCAATAAAAAACCCGTTTTAGTCACACTTTTTTGTGATTAAAAAAAAAAAGAGTATATGAGTTTCAAAAGTTCAATTACTTTTCACTCAAAACAAATTACTCTGGAGATTGTGGAAATGTTAGTAAAGAAAAAGAGAAAGGACCAATGGGTTCAACAGACAAGAGTCAAAATGCTTTCAAACTCCCAGCCTGATTTCTTTCTCTGACCATTGGTTCATGACTGTGGACTCCCCTGCTCCCAACACAGTGCAAACTTTCCAGACTCTGTAACAATCTGGCATGACAAAAAGTGTCACGACAATGTCATGTCTTCCTCTGCTTAAACCACCCTTCACCCCTTTCACATGCAATGGAAGAAAAAAAATCCTACACAAGTTGTGATTCTAGTGTAATAGAGTAACACTTGCTAACATGATTGAAAGCATTTTTAAAAGTAGTGATTAAAAAATTTAACTGTGTATATATAAGAACAGTCATTGTTCAAAGATTGTATGCACATTTCAAGAATATATAACTTTTGTCCTTGTTTGTAATACTTTATAGCAGTTCACTGCCATTCAAATTGTCATGAACTTGCGCGCACACACACACACGCACACACACACACACACGCACACACACACACACACACAACACACACACACATACAGAGAGAAAACTTCAACCAGCTCTGAGATTAGTCATATATATATATTTTTCAAATAAAGCATACATAGACACAAGAGAAAGAGAGAAAACAACAACCCGCTTCCCAAAATGTCTTAACCTTTGTTTTTGTTTTGTATTGCTGATGTATATTTCAACTGTGCCACAAAACATACACGTCACATTTTGCTTGAAAGGACGTTACAACAAGGTGTTATTCAGTAATATGTATTAAAAGCTTAGCATAAAACAGAATATAATGCAAAACTGGTACTAAACCTAAACAAACACCAATCACAGCACAAAACCAATGATTTACATCCTAATCATTCCCCCTCAACACAACTTCAGAACGATGAAACTAGATAAGGCTGCCCACATCTTCTGCCTTTCAAGCCTAATCTTGAACCACTTATTGCTACTCTGCACTAGTGCCTAACAAACCCAAGTCTCCTGTGTCAACACCACTCCTCTGGAAGGAGACGAAATGCTCACACCGACGGTACTTTCTATGAACTGTGAAAAGCGTGCCATTATTTCGTAACCACAGCCACTAACGCCCCTGGACCAAAAGGGCAAGGACAGCAAAAAAAAAAGGAAAGCACATGCTAAAGTTAATGGCACTTTTGTCTATACATGGGTAGTCTGGGATCAACACTATGACCATTGCCCAACAACCTTGATGCGCTTTTCCTGACAGAGCGGGAAGGGGGAAACAACGGAACCACAAGCATTAAATGCACAATGACAGAACAAAAGGCCATGCCAAACTAACAGCAATCTTTAGCCAAACATCTCCAGCCGTTTGAGAGGGGGGGGGGGGGGGGGGGGGAACTGCTTTGCTTACAGGTTGATATGAACAGAATTATTTTTCTCACAGCTGAATACAGACTGTAGTTTTTCAAGTTGCACATTACTGCTGTCATAGTTAGTGGCACTGGAATGGAATGTGTTCACATATTGATCAGTACAAAGCACACACACACACAAACGCGTGCAATAACATTTGAAACAAAAGAAGAAAGAAAAAAACATTAAGTACCCCCCTCCCTCCCCCCTTCTCCTGCCTCACTAAAACAAACGAATAACCCTCTGCCTGCCCCCCCTCCCCCCTCTCCCCTTCCTGAATTGATATTGTTCTTCATAATTTTTTTCCCCTGTATCATCAGGTAAAGAAGTTCCCCAATTTCATGTCCACAGGCAGATTTCAGCAACAACTTCCTGTAGCTATTTTTCCTATCCATGCGTGAGAATAAGGTCAGGAGCGTTTCACGTTATTTCAGGAGCCGTGAAGCAACAATGAGAAAATCAGTGTTCAGGGAACTGGCATCTCCAAGGTCAAATGCTGCACACGCATCTAAAACAAGCTGACACACAAATCACCACAAAACAGAGTGCAAAACATGTTTAACCATCAATAACAATTAATATTGCTGTCTCTCTGAAATGCTCTGCTGTGCATTATTTTCAGTAGAAGAGACCAAGCCGACTTTTCTTTCCCCTTATCTTATCCCTACTCCTGCTCCTGTTTCTCAAGCTGTCATCTGCTCTCCTCTTCTCTCTTCCACGACGCCAGTTTCCTCATGGCGTCCACCTGGTGAGGATTTCATTAATGCTTTTTCTGCATTTTATTTGTCTGGTATTTGCCACATCTGATTCAAGACATAGTCGTTTGGCAACCTGTAGCAAGTCAACAGTACTCTGCATGCTCTCAGGTGTTTAATTCATACTTATTCATGCTTTAAGAAAAGCTGCTGTCTGTTTTAATCTTAAAACAATGACTCTGAGAAGTCACGTGTTTGACACAGGTCTGTAAAGAAATCATCCTTAACGCCAGCTAGCGCTTGATAGAGATTTATAAACATGTCATGCTGGGTATCTTCACAGCTGCTTCGTTTCATTTAGAGCTTGAACACTGATGCACAAATCCAATCCAAAGACACTGGATCATCCTGTTGGAAGATTCTGCCTTCTTTCCCCCCTCCACCCCCCTCCTTCAGTTATCCTCAACAGGGACCAGCTGTTGCACTGTACTGACACATCATCAGTTATCCTCAACAGGGACCAGCTGTTGCACTGTACTGACACATCATCAGTTATCCTCAACAGGGACCAGCTGTTGCACTGTACTGACACATCATCACATTTTTCGTTTCTTTACAACAGCCTGCATCCAGCCCAGCAGTTTTCACATACACTGTCCCTGTACTTTCTACCACACACTGTCCGGGAGCACACTCCAGCATGTCATCTGCTCAGCACCAACATGGACATATGTACAATCCAAAATCTTGCCTGGAAAACAGACTTTGAGACGTAATCCAGTAGTCTGTCAGTTTGCCATTTCTTAACTGTAGTACCATAGAGTTCAAACATATTTCTGAAAACATTCAGTCTTTGTGATATTTGTGTGCACAAGATTGGAATGACATTATCAGATTATCAGAACTCCACAGAGTCAGTGGTGAACAGATCCAGGATCACCTTTTATCCGGATTGCACGGCAAATCCACACCGAAGTTTACTTGCTTCGTCTTCGGGCCACGTTCCATCTGTCCACCACATTTCGTGACAATCGATCCGGTAGTTTAGCACAATCTTTACTGACAGACAAAGAAAGAAACCAACAGAACCAGGTGAAAGCATGACATCCTTGGTGGAGACCGCAGAGTCATGGGCAGTGACGACTGTCCGGAGGGGTAGAGAGAGAGAGAGAGAGGGGGGGGGGGGGGGGGAGGGAACTAATGCAGCTGTAAAAACATTGTCTAGCCTATTGTAGTGATCTTTTTCAATTTCTTCAATCTCAACATCGTTCGTGCACTGTAAAATATTCATGATGGTTCACATTCCTTGCAGATGACAAACGTAGTGCAACTGGACCGGCTGAAGCTGTATGACCGATCAATTCTAGCAAATGACAGCTGAGGGGATGCACTGCAAGTGAAAAGCGATTTGCTCACGCTCTAATGTGCTCACTGTTGCTGCCGATGAAAGCAGAATCACATTCTTTTGTACGTTTATGTGCACACACGCATACCCACCTGCATGAATTTCTAAGAATAACTGAACTATGTGGGTTTCATATCCATACGAGTCATTCCCCTTTCCTGTTTCAGATTACTTCTCCTTCCCTACGATTCAGCTGCCTCCCCGATCATGACACTAATCACCACCTATTCCGTGTTACTTTACAGCTACAGCCTTCCCCATCATGACACTAATCACCACCTATTCCATGTTACTTTACAGCTACAGCCTTCCCCATCATGACACTAATCACCACCTATTCCTGTTACTTTACAGCTACAGCCTTCCCCATCATGACACTAATCACCACCTATTCCATGTTACTTTACAGCTACAGCCTTCCCCATCATGACACTAATCACCACCTATTCCATGTTACTTTACAGCTACAGCCTTCCCCATCACGACACTATCACCACCTATTCCGTGTTACTTTACAGCTACAGCCTTCCCCATCATGACACTAATCACCACCTATTCCATGTTACTTTACAGCTACAGCCTTCCGATCACCTTCCTGATCATCACCACCTATTCCATGTTACTTTACCAGCTTACAGCCTTCCTGATCATCACCACCTATTCCATGTTACTTTACAGCTACAGCCTTCCTGATCAGCTTCCTGATCATCACCACCTATTCCATGTTACTTTACAGCTACAGCCTTCCTGATCACCTTCCGACCACCACTATTCCATGTTACTTTACAGCTACAGCCTTCTTGATCATCACCACCTATTCCATGTTACTTTACAGCTACAGCTATCTGACAGAGGCACGCACACAAACCACAGCCATTACATGGGACACAGTATCATTTTATTCAGGATTACAACTGCCTGCCACCCTCCCACAGTTAGTCACCTGCATGTCTTTTCAATTTCTGTAACAAGATGGGTCGCAATTTACCAAAAAGCATTATGCTCAAGTCGCACACATGGATATATTAAAGAAACAGAAAAGAAAAGAAACCACACACAAAAACAACAATGACAAAAAAACCCCACACATTTAAATGCACAACCTCAAAACTGTGGATATCAGGTTCTTAAACAAAGCCAAACAACTCAAATACCGTTTAAAAGGCGGAATGGGAACAAACAGATTAAATGCTATGATTCACAGAGAACTTGAAACAGCGCATAATAAAAACATACCTCCTCAATGCTACGCGGGGAAAAGTCCGTAACTTCTTGACAAAGGAAAGCACACTGCAAATGGTCATAAACTTCAGATCTCTTTGGAAACAAAGCATCAGTAGTCAAGGGATATTCCCATTCATAGTCTGTGAGGACATATCTATGAAATCCCATTCACCATCTTCAAGGAGAGATCTATCAAAATCCAATTTACGATATCTAAGGAGACATCCACAAATACCCAAGTCGGGATATTTAAGGAGACATCTGATCTGATATCCTATTCAGGATCTTTAAGTTAAGATCTACAGATACCTGTAACAATCCCTGCAGTTCTTTCCCTCAATTTCCGATCTCCATTGACGGAAGATTTTATTTAGATAACTGTCACATCAAAAAGAACATTTTTTGTTCTTAAAGCAACAGTTTACTAAAACAAACTGAAACAAATACATTTTTTAGAAAAAAATGAGAAATTTCAAGTACTATTGCATAGTTATTGCTCAAAAAGTGTGAAAAACTCAAAAACCGTTAAGAGTGGAGGAGAGATCGATGGATATCCTACACAAGACCTTAAAGGAGAGATCAACAGATAACACACTGAAGATTTTTAAGCGAGATCTACAGTTACTCCATAAAAGATTGTCTAAAGATCTATAGATATCCCACTCAAGAAACGTATGGCGACATCAATGAAAGCACAAATCAAATCATGTTGCTGTGAGCCCTGCCGACCACAAAAGCCATATCAGGGCTGAAACACTATTAAAGACACAAGAACACAGTGACAGAATCAACATGCAAAGGGTAAAACTAAATACCACTTATTTTATTTACATCAAAAGACCTGCAGAGAGAGAATCTGTCACACTCAAATGAAATCAAATCTTAAAAACAGTTTCTTCCAAAATCTGTATGGACAGTTCTACAGATATCTCATTCTTCAAGATGTGCAAGGCAAGATCTGTCGACATTCCCATTCAAGACCAGTAAGGAGAGATTCACAGGTATCCGATTCAAGATCTATCAAGAGAAATCAAAGTAAATTATGCTATGTTGGGGAGATCGCTCCATGTAACAAAGGGCGACAGGAGAGGCGTGGTGGTGTTGGGTGTTGGGGAGATCGCTCCATGTAACAAAGGGCGACAGGAGACGCGTGGTGGTGTTGGGTGTTGGGGAGATCGCTCCATGTAACAAAGGGCGACAGGAGAGGCGTGGTGGTGTTGGGTGTTGGGGAGATCGCTCCATGTAACAAAGGGCGACAGGAGACGCATGGTGGTGTTGGGTGTTGGGGAGATCGCTCCATGTAACAAAGGGCGACAGGAGACGCGTGGTGGTGTTGGGTGCTGTGGAGATCGCTCCATGTAACAAAGGGCGACAGGAGACGCGTGGTGGTGTTGGGTGTTGGGGAGATCGCTCCATGTAACAAAGGGCGACAGGAGACGCGTGGTGTGGTGTTGGGAGATCGCTCCATGTAACAAAGGGCGACAGGAGAGGCGTGGTGGTGTTGGGTGTTGGGGAGATCGCTCCATGTAACAAAGGGCGACAGGAGACGCGTGGTGGTGTTGGGTGTTGGGGAGATCACTCCATGTAACAAAGGGTGACAGGAGAGGCATGGTGGTGTTGGGTGTTGGGGAGATCGCTCCATGTAACAAAGGGCGACAGGAGAGGCGTGGTGGTGTTGGGTGTTGGGGAGATCGCTCCATGTAACAAAGGGCGACAGGAGAGGTGGTAGTGTTGGGTGGTTTAACCTCAGCCTGGAGTCCACTCCAACACACCCTACACAGCACTGAAACCTATGGCTGGAGTAGAAAACCAAGTCATGCTGCTCACGGCCCTGCTGGCCTGACGCAACATCACAGCTGTAAAATACACGACCAAAACAAAGGGATTTCTCTACAGTTTATACGCATCACAACCATCTCTTTCATCAACCCGAACAATGACGGCCTTTTCCGATCCTGCCAACAGCAAATGACAGAAAGAAAACGATGTGATGAGTCCAACACCCGCCTGCAGTTCCAGGATACCCTTCTCTTTCTCTTCATCCCTCTCTTAGTTTAAATGCAAGAAAGACACAGGCTACATAGTGCAAGACAACAAGTGACCATGCAACATTAAAAAAAAAGAAAAAAGTTCACAAGCGACTAATACACTCGCTACGCATAGTTCTGAGAAGAAGAAAAAAAAAGGGAAACTATGTATCTGCACCAAGACACAAAAAACAGAACTTACAAAAGTAAGCAATCGTACATAAAATTGTACATACATATCAAAATGCATGAATAGGCCATGGAAAAGAAGTACAAAGTACAAACACTGAGGGCATGGGAAGCAAATGTACACAAAATACATGTATCAAAATGCATGAATAGGGTGTGGAAAAACAACAACAAAAGTATAAACACCAGGGCATGGAAAAGAAACACTAGACCAAATGCGCTTCTTTACACGAATGTTCTCCTAGTTGTGAAAACAACGTACAAAAGATGGGTAAACACCACCGTACAATCATCTTCATCAAGCTCCTGCTTTACTAAATTTTTACGATAAAAAACAAGTAAAACTATACAAATCTCCACCACCCCCCCCCCCCCCCCCAAAAAAGAAGAAAAATGCACACCTATACAGATTTGATATAATCTGGCCACCATCTCTTCTTTTTATTCACAAATGGGTAGCAACATTTGCACATAGACGTCTGGCTGGCTGGCACACCAGAAGATCAGGAGGAAAAATCAGGTGATTGAACAGTACAACAGTCAGGACAGGCAAATTGCCCCTGATACCTGGACACACATTCCTGTCACAATCAATCAACTAGGTGTGGCTCTCTTTGACCCTTTGGCAAAGGCTGGAGATACAGCTTGGTTTTTGGCTGGTCACATTGTGTTTATTGGGCTCTTTTGTTTGTGATCAAAGCGCACTTCATCGTCAGTACCAGCATACACTAAAAACACCTAAATAAAGGGAAAATCGGTTGTTGTTGTTTTTTTTCTCCACCTGTCACGAAACAGTATCAATGTCTCTAAAGAGTAAAGTATCTAGTATTCAGCTGCTTTGCTGCTAAAGAATGACCCAAAATGCACGTACACATATGTATATCAATGCACTAGACGACTTCATTCATACTGATGTTTCAGCAAAATGGAAGTCATTACCTAATGGCTGAGGGACTGCTAAGACAGGAAACCTCACAGTCAGGGGTGAATCTGAAAAGAGACATAAAAGACAAGCGCCAACAGCCCACAAGTATGCCTTGGTATGAAAACAACAATCTCCTGTTTCAAAATCAGGACTCATCATTTCATCAAAGCAAGAATCTTTGAAAATAAGTGCAAACCACAACAACATCCAAGTGGCCAAAATGAGTAGAATTTGAATCTCCAAGAGTGACTCCGTAAGCATATTCTGTATTCATCTTCATGAACACACACACACACACACACACACACACACACACACACACACAAGCACAGATTTCACTCTTAGTCTGACGACATAATTTCAAGCCACTATCACAGAATCCTTGTTTCTCTAATTCCTACTAACACAAACAGTTCTCTTTGCTATGTACAGAATTTCAATATCACATAAAAATGATCCAGTGGATCCTTTGCATTTTAAAAAAAACAGGCATACACATAGAAAGAGGGAGATAAGCTAAAAGGGCAACAAAGGCTCTGGAATGAACAAAATGTTTGGTAACAAACAACCCGAAAGTTTTGTATAACAAAAGAAGTTTAAAAAAAAAAAGGGGGGGGGGGGGGGTGAGATGGGGAAGGGAGACAAGGGGGAAAACCATGCCGTGTAAAACATTCTTACGTGTCTTTTGACAATTTTGTTGCAAGTATCGACTTACATATCCATTAATAGCCACCTGGCAGTGCAAAAAAAAAAAAGTAAGGCGTGGGAAGAGTGAAGAGATGGGCGGGGTCTGAACAAATCTATCCAATGCCCACCCCATTTTCCCCTAGTCTCCAAATCCATTCATTTTCCCCGTTTTCTTGATCCCATTCAATCCAAATTCCATTTTTTATTTTTTTTTTATTTTGTACTAGATTCTATTTTCAAACCTCACATTTCCAATTGTCTGATTTTTTGGTTCCCATTTTTCAAAGTTCTTTTTCCCCCTTTCCACACTTTCTGCATCCTGCTTGCTCTGTCTCACTGGGTCCCCTTTTCTTTGTTTTCTTGACTTTCACTTTCCACATTTTCTGGATATCATGTTATTCACTGGATCCATTTCCTTATTTTCAAGATCCCAGTGTCTCCATCGTCCAGATTCCCTTTAACTTACTGGATCCCGTTTTCTTTACACCTTCCCCCTTATTGTCTGGACTGAAGAACATCTGAACAACATACTTCTGCCTCTTTTCATTGGACCAGTTTGAAGAAAGCAACTGTTTCTCAAGATTCTTTTAAGAAGTCGTCACTTACATATGCTTTTCAGAGGAAATCCACTAAAGACAGAAAACTGGCAAGCAACTTTCATGCCATTCTCAAATACAAACTGAAATATTGGACTGCCACTTACTAAACGATCGTTGTTCTGGGCCTGCTAGAACTGGCAAACACAAGATGGGAGTCAAAACCAACACAGGATGCACTGTTCACAGTCATATACATTGGAAAAGATTATTATGCTGAATATCGCTTGTCCCATGACTGTCAAAAGAATTATTCAACACCATGAGTACACCAGATCAACACGCCAGAAAACCTACCAACACAATACAAAATAATAACACTCAAACAGCTACAAGCATTTGTTGAAACTATGCTGGAGCAGGAACAATGACCAAAAAAAACCCAATGAGGACACGAAAAGAAAAGGAATTTCATGAAAAGAAATATTTCAATGAAAACCCCCAATCCAACCTTTCTCACCCTTTATAGCTTGCTATTGGGGGGGGTGGGGGGGGGGGGGGGGGGGGGCAGGAAATCAAAGGCTAGGAGGCAGTGTAAAGAAAAAGTCCATTCATTTCTGCCTGTCTGCCAAAGCACATTGGTGAGAGTACATTCTCTCACCCATCATCCCTTCCACCTTCCATCTCCCAATTTTCTCGTGCTGAAATTTCTGAAGATCACAAGAAGCGAGATTCTTGGGGGGGAGTGAGGGAGAGGGAGAGGGGGAAGAGGATGAACGCAACTTTCGCAATCACCATTGACAACATGATTCTGAATTTGGAGACAAATGGTTTAGCCAAAAGAGCCAGCAAGTGATTTTTTTTGTTCTATATATATATATTTTTTTTTTCAAATTTCAATTAAATCATTTTTCAAAGTTCTGTAAATTATTTCATGGAATGATTTGCCTTTGAACTATAACATGAGATGGGTGATTACTTCTGCTTTATCGTTTTTTAGAAAGTGTGGAAGGCCAAAAGGGCTTGGAGAAAAAAAAAAGACGGAGACTGTTGCCATCCACACATACCCCCACTGTGAAATGTTTCAAAATGCATTCACGGTAAACCAAGTAATCAGAACTGCCTGTGGAGAGAACCTCATTGGTCAACTGCAAACACTACAGTGGACAGAACCCTGTCCGCTGACTGCAAACATGACTGTGGACAGAACCCTGTCCGCTGACTGCAAACATGACTGTGGGAAGACCCTCACGGGTTCTTGTAAATATTATTGTAGAGAGAATCCCCTGGGTTGACTACAGTTATCATGGAGAAACCTAGCTGGTTGACGATAAACATGACCATGGGGGGAAATCCCATTGGTTGACCACTATCTTTTCTTTGTGGGGGAATCTCACTGGTTACTAGAAAAAGTTGTTTTGCTTCAACCGAAGACGGGAAAGGGGCAGGGAAGCAAGGGAGGCGGTCCAGCATAATTTCCCAGGAAAAACGGCCACCTCATCAGCCACTGCTCACTGACGGTCAGCTCCAAATTTCCCTGACACAAAAAACCAGTAAAAGGACAGCGATTTCTATGTGTGATACTTCCTTGCATGTGTTATCTCCCCATAGAGTACGGAATTATTACCGCGGTGCAATCTTTGGCAGAGACTGATCAAACTGATCTGAAGGATGAGAACATACAACAATAAAGCCTTCTCCCTGACTTCTAAAGGCAAGGCATTGGATAAGGCTTCCATCAGCTGAAAACGTTTCTACCACTGTCCAGTCATCAAAAATCCCCCAAACAGACTCTTGCCCAGGCACTTTTGTATGATTTGGATTTAGAATACAGAAACTGAAAAACATTCAAAGAGTCAAACTCATTTCCATCTGCAAGTCAAACCAGCAAAACTCAATAAAACAGACAAAACTCCTTAGGATGCTACTTTTAAAAAATACAAAATGCACCTAAAAGTTATTTCCCCTTACAGTCGGGCTTGCTACTCGGTGAGGAATTTCTATGAGTCAAATCACTTTACGTTGATGGTCTCTGCTCTGTTCTCTCCTCCCCCCCACCCCTGCCGAAAAAAAATGTGTATGCCACTTTATACAATGTCTGTCCATTGTTTTTTTTTTTAATGTAAAACACTCGATGTGTTCGTCAATGTCTTCTGATGGGGGACCACTTGTTTTGAAAGGATGAGACGATACAGTGTTTCTTCATTCCTAATACTTCTCGATTACAAGACAAAAAAAAAAAAAAGTTTATAATGATTAAGAAAGAATAAATGTTGTGGCAGTATTCAGATGGCACCTACAAAAAGTAAGACCTATCAAAAAATCTATCAACGTGGCATTGCTTTGGATCTCTGTCAGGAATGCTTAACCCCCCCCCCCCCCCCCCAAAAAAAAAAAAAAAAAAAACAGGCCAAGAGCTATGCCTCATCCCCCCTCTCTTTCATAGAATACTCTATAATGTCTGAATTCTCCCATCTGAACAACACATTTACCAGTAACCTTGTCAATTTGGAGAGGGGTTTGGGTACCATGCACAAGGGACTGGTGGTAGGGCAATGTGCAGAATCAACCCTTACCTTGATGATTACTCAAAAATCTTAAGTGACTGCCCTTTTCCGCTTTCCCTCAGAAACAAATCTTGTTTTGGCGTTATGGCAGTGACCTTCTTCAGACAACTGCCTTACTTCTTCTACCAAAATGCATTTTGAAAACTTACGCCTGTGTTGGAGTTCCCTCTCTTTCTATGGAATTTTCTTTTCTTTTAATCAAACATAATTTTCACAAAGTAACCTCTGCAATCTACTCCAAAAAGAATGTGTGGCACAAAGAAAATCTCTCCCTCTCGCAAACTTTTTAAAAATGGAATAAAACATCAGTCACAAATAAGGACTATATCAATTTTGGGGTTTGCACTTCATGAAATGGAATGTTACAAGATTTCAGCAAAGCTGTACAAAAACTGGACATGGAACAACACACACACACACACACACACAAAACCACACACACCCGCTCGCACGCACACACACTCCTTTGTATAAACATGTTGACAACAGTACTCCAAAAACAAAGAAAAGAAAAAGAATCACAACGTAAGCAGAACTCACAAAACACCTCAAGACAACCCCAAAACAAAATGCCTGGACAACACTGTCCTGGATGCTGGAAAAGATCGCACCCTATGTGAGAACACCAGTCACAACAGACACTGAAAACAGCAGATTGGCCGTCCTTTCAGACAATTTGCTGACAACAGAAACAACTCCACACAACCACAATGCAATTGTTTACCCACACACAGTTTGTGACCATCTAACCCATCATGCATGTTCAGCAGATGGCTGGGGCTATTCGTTTTTTGCCATTGTTTAGTTTGTTTTTTTCCACTGATTCTGTTCCAAAACAATCAACTCCTAAAAAAGAAGTGACTTATCTATGCAGACAGCAACAAAATGGACCAAATAAACAATATGTGCGTGCTTTGTGCACACACATAATGTGCATGCATGCATGCACACAGAAACACAACAGAGAACTCACACACTTCTGTACATTTAAAAAAACCCCAATGACTGAAGCCTCTCTACTAAGAAATAACACTAAAAAAGAAAGAAAGAAAGATGTAAGTACCAACACATCAAATTTATCAATTCACCAAGGGCAACACTTAAAAATTATGTCATTCTATTTCTCCAAGTGAAAGCCCTTTTTTTTTAAGCTAAAAAAAAGTATATGTTCCACACTATGTACACCACATTAATTCACAAACAGGTTAAAAACTCTTAAGCTACATTTCAATTCTTTTTAAAATTTTTTTTTTTTTTAAGGAGAAAAAACAATTCACAAATTTTTGAAGTAAGGCATTCTGAGATTTTTTAAAAAGCTAAAAAAGAAACAAAACTTTAACAATGCTTTAAAATACAATTGATAAATGAAAGAAGAGGGGTTTACAAATATAAACAAAACTGCTTTTTTTTAACAGTAACACAGAAAACACACATACAACACAAAAGATTTATAACGTCACCTACATAGCAGTCTTTTCTATTCTCAAGACGCCCTTACAGTAACTCTTCTGCACCGATGTCATCACAAGGATTTTCAAACACAACTAAAGGGAGGAGTGTTCCGACCCCATTTCAGTCAGACAGCTGATTCACCTGCCTAGTTACACATGACCAGTGAAACCAAGCACTTTGCCATGGTATTCACCTGGCGACAGAGCACCCCATGTCAGTCATGGCCAAACACGACTGTGAGCTATTGGCTGTGTGGTCACACACCTCTTAATTTTGGCACAGTCGAAGTGGGCGTCTGTAATGGCTTTTGCCATAGAGCCAAGTCTAAACCCACAGGTGACAGACATGTTCAGTGCGCATTTATCTTGCATGGGCGTGTTTAAGAGAGGACCCTTTGGGAAATGTGGTGACCCACGTGCGGAAGGGGGGGAGGGTAAGGGACCACAGTCCCAAATTATGCTCTGTATCCCACTGCATAAGACTGCTTTGTCAGACATGCATTCAAATCATCAGAACTTTCCGTTGTATCCCACTGCTTAAGCTGCTTAGTCAGACATGCATTCAAATATCAGAACTTGCCGATTGTATCCCACTGCTTAAGACTGCTTTTGTCAAACATGCATTCAAATCATCAGAACTTGCCCATTGTATCCCACTGCTTAAGACTGCTTTGTCAGACATGCATTCAAATCATTTAGAACTTGCTGATTTGATGTTCTTCCTGGCAGAAATAGTAATTACTTTTATTTATTATCCACAAGCCCATGTGTGTCCAAATATAGTTCTTTACTTAAAAAAAAAAAAAAGAAAGAAATGAATACAACAAGCAAAAGAAAGTCAAGCTGCTCTGTACAGTGTGGCTGTGAGCACACCCATACTCTGTTCAGAAGCAATCTCTTGGGAAAACAGTGTCAATGTATACCCACCCACCCTACCACAAAAGGTTCCTTATCAATTTTCCTTTATAAGAAATATGGGTGTGCAGACACCCACATTATTCTGAGCTGAATAATCACTACGTTTTCCCTATACCACAAGACGTGCAAGCCTATGCACCCAGGGGGCAAAGAAAGCAATTATTTTCTACACCTCATTCAAAAAAGATCACCCCTTCATTTCACTCCAAACTTTGAATCAAATTTGTTTGGTAGTGGCATATACTGACATCTCTATTTCACACGTTTGGGCCCTAGAGACCAAGCTGCCTTTTTACTTGGTGTCCACTTTCATGCATCTGTGATGACTTTTTGTTGTTGGGGATTACTCGTTTTCATAAAAATAATGCTGCCACCAGCTATCATGTTTCAATCAAAAATAAGTACTGATATAACTTTTTTTTATCAAATAAAAAAAAAAGTTACTAAAGATTGTTAAATTTATGAATACAATAAACAAATGATCACTTACGCCTATAACACACTAGCAAGTACAGTGATGCACCAGGAGACCATACTACATGTTTAAGGCACAATCTAAGTACTAAATATGTAGCTTTTCTGTTAATGTATACCACCAAGTCTCCTATGGGGCCAGATGGTGTGAAGATTAGGAGGCCACCAAATGCAGGATAAGCCACAAGTTGATCGGTTTTTATTCCACACCCATATTCACCTTTTCTTCCATTACACAGCAAACACAAAAACTGTGTGCATGCATGCATGTGTGCACAAGCTCACGCACATGCCTGCATGTGTATATGCACACACTTTAACACACTCCCCTTCTCCTCCTTTTGCGGACTCACATATTTTGAAATGTGCGTACCCGCACACACATGTATGCTTGCATGCGTGCGCATGCGCGCACACACACACACACACACATACGCACGCACGCACACACAAAACACGTACACAAGGGGCACCACACACACACCATATATCCTCTCAGATTGGTGCAATGCCCAACCATTGCCTCCTGGATCAGTTTGTAAATTTCACACACACAATGATATGATTTCTTGGATACAGAAACTCCTGCTTGTCTTCAAGTGGATTTTTCCAGATGCTGGCACCCTGCCAGTGGTTCTTCCCTTGCAACTTGGCCTCAGCCCCACACAGAGGACCCACCAGATGGCAGGCCCTGCTCCCTCCATGCTACAGACGGGGGTCCCCCTTCAGGCCTGGGACTCCATGGCGTACTTGGAGCTGGGCGGGGTTCTTCTTCTTGCAGAAGCTGAAGTTGGCCAGCTTGGCTCGCATCACGCTGGGCCGAATGCTGAGGGAACAAAGTCAAATGCAGAAGTTTTCACAGCAGTGGGTGCAAACACAAACACATGCAACCACAAAACCCACATACACATAAGCTTTAAAACAAAGTATACAGTTTAAAAAACAAAGTTTAAAAAGCAATGTTTCGGGATTTGTGGAAGTGAATTAAACTTTTTATCAGCTACCATTATCTAATCAACAAAAAAACAAACGCTCAACCAAGTCATTTCCAATGGGCCAACCAAACGATAAATCTAAGCCTGTACAGATTCACTGGCTTATTTCTCATTCTCTCATTTCCACATTGTTCACAGTTTAACTGAGAACATTGCAAGCCCTCACTTTTCCCCCTGTTCCCTCACTATGTAGCGCCTGCCACAGATTCCACTGTCCTGTTCAAATTTCAGTACATCGCCTAGCACTGAGTTCCACACTCTGATTGCCCCAGCAATACATAAAACCTTTTACGGTTTTCCTCTTTCTAAATTCTTATGTTCAATCAGTCAATTGCTAAACCGCAACTTAGGTAAAGCCTGTTTGACAATGTAAAAAGTCTGGGTGAGACTCACTGGTATAACGTACACACGTGTTAAAGAGCACAGGCTTTTCTGTTACTTACTCATCTTTAACTTTTTTAAATACTGATCCACACTTGCCCATCCACCATTGTTCACCAACTGCCACTCCTTCCCACCAAAGGGTCAGTTATTTCCTTTCTGTTGCAAGCTGTTTTTTTTTTTTTTTGTGGGGGGGGGGGGGGACACCTGAACATTAAGAATGCCATGACTGGGGACCCACATTTTCTGTCACAGCCTTTTACGTCACCTCCAGAAAAACATTAATGAAGTCTTTAATTTTTTTTTTTTTTAAAGGTCTTTACCTGGTACTGAGTGCAACTGACAAAAAAAAGTCAGTCTGACAGTGACAGACCACACAGCTTACTGTGGACAATTTCTGCAACCCAAGCACGACTATATATTTTAAATCAAGTGGCGTTGTTTGGTTTTAAATGTCTGCCAGCTATATTTTCTAAAGGGGAATTTTTCCTTCACAGTTCATGTTAGTACTTACTCCATTTCCCCAAAAGGTCCTTCAAATGAGACAATAAATCAAAATTCTTCGCAAGAATGCTTGCGTAAAAACTTGCATGCCTGTAAAATCCCAACATCAATGTTGGAAAGAGAAGGCAAGTGTGGCTGTTGGTATGGATGACATGAATACATATGGTCAGCACTCTTCCTGACCAACTGAGGAATGAATGGAAATCTGAGAGACTGATATCATGCTGGGTGACACTGGAAATGAATGATTCAGACCAGGAGGCAGCCCTCCAGTTGGCTCTTCCCAGCTGTGCAGGCAAGACTGTACAGAGCTTAGAGCTTACTCTCTAACCAAGGACAGGTGCTACATAAGCTCTCTCAACAGTAAGAATGATAACAAGAACCAAAACACGAGTGCAGAATGTATCAGTGTGACTGAAGCTGGCTCAAACATGCATGACAATGGCCTAGGGACCCAGGTGTGGCCATAACAATGGCCAGTAAGGCAGTGGACAAGAACTGGCCAAGTTGTTGAAGGACTGGACCAAACATCAACAAGATATGACACAGAGACCAGCCGCCGTGGCGAAGTGGTTAGCGTCGCGGACTCCCGGCTGGGAGGTCGTGGGTTCGAATCCCATCAGAGTCATGTGGGTTTTTTCTGCCCCGACCGGCTCCTACCCAGAGTTGAGTTTGCTGCGGACTCAGTTGGGAAGACTGGGACCACACAGTCGAGTTTCATCCACTTAATGGATGCATTTCTGAGAGTGTTGCTCAAATTCCCTGACCAACACTGCAGGTGCCTGTATCTCTCGGGCCTGGTTGACGCCGGGATATATTATGAAAGGAAGCGTAGAGTACAGCCCTGTCATGTAGTCTCAGACCGAAATGGAAATCCGTAGCATCATCTTAATCATCCTCATTCTCATCGATCAGCATTAAAAAAAAAGTCTCAAATTCTGTGGCCCTTCATGCCCTGCTCTCATGGTGACCTCAGTTTCGATGTCCTCTCCACGTCTGTGGCCTTGGTTTGCTTCCGTCGGGGTCACCGGTATCGGTGAGTCCATGGGGGCTGTCGTTGGACGGACGTGGTGGCGCCCTCTGGAAGGAGAGCTCACTCACGCCGGCTCCGCGACTAAGCATTTATTGTCGTCAGTAGGGGGCTTAGTAGGTGGTGTCCTGCGTATGTTAGATCAGAACAGGCGCCACTGAACACCACCGAAGTGACTCGGCAGCAGTGCAGTGTCTCCTCGGTGGGTTGCCTCTTGACGACTTGACATTGACTGCCCCCTGTGGATTGTCGGTGCCGGGGCTGCGGCGGGGCCGACCGGGCTGTGGCTGTGGACGGGTGTCGGAATGAGCGGCGTGTGTGCACTGCCTCTGAGGTGGCGCAGAGGTTGGGACAAAAAAAAAAAAAAAAAAAAAAAGATATGACACAGAGATCAGCGCTCAGCAGACCAAGCTGGTGGCCAGCCACAACATGACCATTACTACTGACACAAGTGTCCACGGTCAAAAGCTGACATAATTTCAACAATTCACTTCTCCGGGATTCACAACCACTTCACTGTCAAGGCTTCACCTGCAGGAACATCTCCATGAAACATGAGATCAGGCTCCGGCATCTTCCTCAAAACATTTAAGACATGGACACTAACAGACGATCTAGAAAGAAGAATCCAAGCATGGAAATGAGATGTTGCAGCAAGATACTAAACATCAGATTTTACCACCAATCAACAAGTGTGTGAAGCTATCAGGCAGCACATTTCAGGTTTAGTGTTATCAAGGAGTTGTCACTGCGTGCAGACTAGTCCATATACACTTCACCACATCCACCAAGTTTCCAGACCACACTGTGCTTCATTTAATAAAGCTAAGATGAGAGAATTTCCGGTCTAATGGTTATGACATGGTAGATGTGTGACCTACACATTAGCCCAACACGCTGGTCAGACCTTGGTCAGTGACATGACTTGGTATATTGTGACCTACACATCAGCCCAACACGCTGGTCAGACCTTGGGTCCGTCACTGAATGATTCAGTCATCAGTCAATACAGTCGCCCACACAAAGAAAAATTCCAGTTGTGAAATTCAAGGGTAAAATACAATCATACATGCAAAAACACTAACACATTGCCTGGATGAAAATGTCAGCAAGTTGAAAAGTTCAATATCAGGCAACACACAGGACCCTACAAAGATTTACTGACATCAGTCAAGAAAAGAAAACAACATTGGTCTGGCCGTGTAACAAGATCCAATGGCCTTGTAAAAACAGTCCTCCAAGGAGCGTTGAAGGAAGGAGACTGGGGAAGACAGACACAAATGACAGACTGACAGTATTGCAGAGTGGACAGGGAACACACTGGCAGAGAGACTGGGGAAGACAGACAAAAATGACAGACTGACAGTACTGCAGAGTGGACAGGGAACACACTGGCAGAGACCCAGGCCCTGCCACACAACCCACAGAACCGGAGGAACCTGCTGAACTGTTCTTCAGTGTGACGCCCCAGTGACTCACCACGGAGTTAAGGGAGATGGAGAAGAAGCTTGCAAACAAATTAAAATAAAGAAGAACTGACAAAGAATTGCATGTATGTATGTTCATATATCCAATGTGTTTACACCTTCTTTCCCCCCTTTTGAACAGACATAGTCTTTACACCTTCTTTTCCCCCTTTTGAACAGACATTAAACTGGATAACGAATGCATGTATGCACACACACACACACACAGAGAAATTCATGATTTCTCACCTCCATCAACCAAATGCCGGAGGCAGAGGTAGGATGAGTGTAGGCATAGTACATCCAAATGCCAACAGCAGCCAGCAACAGCAGCAGCAGCACAGAAACTGTCACACCTGCTGCTACCGCTGCGTCTGCAAACACAAATATTCTCTCATAAATGAAGACTGAAACATATCAACGGCACACAGTTCAGCAACATCAAGCGCACACAGTCAGCAACTACAAAGCGGCACACAGTTCAGCACAACACTTGAAACATGGAAGCAAACTGTCGATGGAATAATGACACCACTATCAGATCTTCCAGAAATCCCTGAAAATGGAATCTGAACAACCTTTTTTTGTTGCTGTAAATAGCAGTCCATGAACACAAAGTATGAACACAATTCCACGGACTCCCACTGTCCCTCAAAACTGGGTGTGACCAAAGATTTCCATGGCTCCACCAGTCCTTGAAAACTGCATGGTTAAATACAAAACTTTCTGAGATTTGAAGAATTCCCTGAAACAAATGGCATGAAAAAAGATATTCAACTCTTACCACACTCCCTAAAACAGGATGTCAATTCAGTAAGATTTTTGACAACTCGTCAGTCCCTGAAAACAAGAGACTCCCGATATCCCTATGATTTCTGACAACAGGACGAAAACAAAAGTTTCTGGCAGGCATAAGAGACAGGAACGAAGCTAAGAGTTCAGACATCCAAACGGTCCCTGAAAAAAAGGATATGAAAAGATTTCTGATATCTGTACAGGCGTTGAACACAGGGCATGAGCAAAGATTTCTGAAATTCAAACACTCTCTAAACACACGACACACACACAAAGATTTCTCACACTTCAACAGCCCCTGAAAACAGGATATGACTAAACATTTCTGACATCCTAACACTCTGTAAAAATAGGGAGTGAACACAGATTTCAGCCATTTAATTTTTCATGTAGTTTTACAGACTTGCAAACCAAAGAGATCAAAAACAGGGTCCAACATCCACACATCATTATTGTCATAATCCTGTCAAATGTGTTTCACACCTTGCACAGACTTATGATGAGTGAAAACAATCAGTGTTCTCTCCCCTTACAAACCAAGAAAGCACAAATTCATGAAACAAAAATCGAAACAAAAACAAAAAAGGAAAAAAAAAAAATGAAAGAAAGAAAAATCACAAGCAAGTCTATCTCCCCACTCGCCCTACAGACACACACACACCACACACAATCTTCTTCAAAGAACTTCTCTCTCTCTCTCTCTAGCTCGCTTGCTTACACACACACACACACACACACACACACACATGCGCACGCACGTATACACACACACACACACACATGCGCACGCACGCACACGCACACACACACACCCCTACCTCACACACACACATGCACCCACCCACACCCACACTCTCATCTATTTCATGCAGAATAAGACTATGGGGACATCATCTGTTTCTGTTGGCATCGTTCATCTAACTCACCTTTCTTGCCACGCCTGCAGGAACCATCCTGAAAAAACAAACAATAATCAATACGCCATCAGAGCAGGTAGCAATCTGTTCCTCATGTCTGTGCCAACACATACCTATGCACATATGAAGGATAAACAGACAAACCAAAAAAAAAAAGAAAGAAAGAAAGCCCAAATCTGCGAAGGAGAGGGAGAAAGAAGAGAGCGAATGCGAAGAGGAGAAGTGAGAAAGTAATAACTATAGGCATAACAGCACTATTCATAATTAATTTCTGAATGTTGACAACATTATGTATATTCAGAACATTCAATCGACTGTATTGCCATCGATCCCCATCAAAAAACAAGTAGGTGCTAGTATCAGGAGTAGCAGAAGTAGTACAGTTCATTAGTTTAATTCTTGTGGCTATGCCGGCCACACAGGAACTTCCTAGTGCTGCCACCAGAGGCCAGAAAGTTGTGGCCCACACACAAAAAAAAAGCAATCAAAACAATGTTAACTATTTACAAAGTATAAACATTGTGATCTCCTTGATGTCCTTCTGGCAGACGCAACTAGGCTGTGCTCTAAGCACCCGTATTCCCTACAATCCCTGAAAATAACAGGGATAAAAAAAAATTATATAATACTACATGTATATATATAATATATACAGAGAGAAGAGAGAGAGAGGGGGGGTGGGGGGGATGGACAGAAAACAGTTGCCACTGTGTGATAAGCAGATGAAAGATAGACTGTGCTCAGAGGACCAGGTTTCTCTCCAATACCCATCCTGACCCCCCCCCCTCCCCTCCCTTTTCATCTCAAAGTAAAAGGATTAAATAATAAAAAAAAGAAGTGCAACAAATACATACAAGAAAAAGCCAAGTGTGCACATTCAAAAGACAACAACAAAAAAAGAAGCCATTTGAGAAAACAGCTATCATCCGCTCTGGACACTGTGCAGAGTCTCACTACATCATTGCCTGATATATCAAACAAGCTGGAATGCTGTGCGCTGGAACAACAGAAAAAGTGTCAAGGCTCTTCTGGAACTAAGACAGGAAGGTGAAGGAGCCACAAAGGCAGAAAAGCAGGGGAAAGACAGTACAGAAAGATTTAAAAAAAAAAAAAAAAAAAAAAAAACCTAAAGAATTTCTAGTCTGGGAATACAATTTATAGTGAAAGAGCTCTCCAGTGGAGGCAGAGGCATGAACTGTCTCAGAAGCACCAGCTTCTGTCTCCTTTTTGTAACAATGTAAACCGCACGTTTCTTGTGCTCAAACTTTCATGATCTATTAAAAAAAAAAAGAATTCTCAGGCTCTGAGACTGGTGATTATAGTTTACTTTCAAATTATGCAGATCATAAAAACAGACATCAATCAGACAAAAACAAAAACAAACCTTAATTAATACACTTTCAACTTCAACCTCTTCCATGCCCTTTACACCAGGCTTTACAAAGGATCATAAATATTCATGGTGATCAATCTGTAAGAGGCCTTACTGCTCGCAAACTTTCTCCTGTGTACACACACACACTCACACATACATGCGCACACACATGCGCATGCACGCACGCACATGCACGCCAGTGACATCCTAACATGCTGAAGACCATTTCAAGGCGTAAAATTCTTTTAAAAAAAAAAAAAAAATCCTGCTCTCGGAACGAACATTTCCATACAGAGAATGCTCGACATTACCACCATAATGAAACAAAAACTGACAAATGCTCACATTACCACCATAATGAAACAAAAACTGACAAATGCTCGACATTACCACCATAATGAAACAAAAACTGACAAATGCTCGAAAATTACCACCATAATGAAACAAAAACTGACAATCACCATCTTCACAATGACAGCAACTCCAGTAAAATGTAAAACATGCATACGGATTCAGGCAGGATTTATTTCCCCTTGATCACAGTTTATGATCAACAAGCTAACACTAAAACTGAAACGAACATTTCACCCTTCGAATCAAAGATCATGGAAATACACTGATGGTCTAGGCATACTTTCTTCACATCATAAATTTCTCCTTTTCCTTTGTTATTTCCTTTAGATGACATGTTATTACAAAAATTAGAGACAATCTTTCCTTCTTGAACATCTGTAGTTTGGGCATTTCATGACAAATGAACAATTCATCCTGTGACATTTATGCCAGGAGCGTCACCATTCATGAATAAGTCAATCTGTCGTCTGTAGTCTAAACTAACTGTGTTCAATATAATCACGAAACTTAGCCAACTGATGACATTCGAAACAAACATTTCTCTCTCTTCTTGCTCATCCTGGGAAAGAACAAAGAAATAGTGATGATTAAAGGGATATTTCTTAATTAATTTTTTTGTTGTCTTCATTTTATTGTTCCTTTATAGCAACAATGATCAGTGTTGCCAATACACAACATTAGAACAATCATCTTCACTTCTTGTAACACTCAAACACTAAATCATCAAGACATGCCATTTGTAGCATCAGACTACATGTGGTAAGGGACTGGTTGAATTTATAAGTGGAACAGAATTGTCGACAAAAAAAAATCAATTCAAAAAAAAAATAAGTTCAAAAGTCGATCATCAAAATCAAACCTGTGTCAATAAACAATACCACACCACTCACAACAACACAAGACATACTCATCTTCATTTCATACACACTCACAAACATCCTCTTCTGTTTTTGTTCTCCCCATTCACAATGGAAGCAAATAGATATGATGATTTGGCACATCCATCAAAACAAACCTTGTGTATGTCCTACATTTGACCTCACAGCAACAAATGAAGGATTCCACTGCTTCTGACATGAACAAGCTTCTTCTCTCCATCTTAACCCCCCCCCCCACCCCCCCACAAACACCTAAATAGAACACTGCCACTGTTACTCCAATCTAGATATAAGATGCTAAGATGATGATGTATCAAGAAGACCGACAGTTCGTCGACTATGAAAACAACATTCAATTTCATGATGATACAGCCTAACATGAGAACACGTTCACATAAGCCAGCCTTTTCATTCAAAATCAACCTGTTAATACATGGAAGTACCCACACATTCTCAACTAATAAAGAACAATCTTGAGCTCATCACCACACTGCCTTTTTTTTCTTAAAAAAAAAAAATGCTACAGTTTAGAAATTGGCTGTATAGAGTTTTTGATAGGGAAAAAAATACCAGTAGTAGTATATTGTGGTTTCCATGCAATAAGCTGTGTGAGTTTAATATATTGCTTTAAAAAAGAAGAAAAAGATCAGGAAAAAAGATACAATTTAGCAATTTGGTGTACAAAGTTTTGATGAAACACACACACACGCAGCAGCATAGTTGTGGTTTCCCAGCAGTAAGCTGTGTGAGTTTAGTAAGTTGTGCAACATATATAAGACTACTGAAAGCATGCTTTTCTCATGCAAGCCAGCTGTCATATAACCTTTTGTGGCACAAACATTAGGTATGTTACCATTGTTTAGTCCAATATTCATGACAAAGAAAAAAGATTATCAGTGGGACACACACATACACGTCAACTATAGTGTAAAGAAGAAAACAACAAAATCGTGAAAATGAAACACAAAACAATTCATAACTAAGTAGAAAAAACAAACAAACAAAGGCTAAGTCCTGGTTGATATCAGAACATATTTCTGAAGGACACATGAAGCACAATGAAGTCAAGTAATCTTAGATCTTTAGCGAACTCCATATCAGTGCCTTTATTCTCTCATCTTCACTGCTTATCTAAAAGTCGATCAATCAACACATTAAAGGAAAAGAATTCTCAAATTCTGTGGCCGCATATGCCTGACATTTATGGTGACCTCTGTGTCCGTTCCTTTCCTCTTCCATGCCAAGGGTGTGTTCACATTACTATCATGAATACTTATATAGCGCCTATTCTCCGCTAGAGACCAAGCCCTAAGCGCTTTACAATCCACACTCGTTTACACAACGGGCTGCCTACCTGGGTAGTGCCGACTGAAGAGCTGTCAGCTGGCGCTTCATTCAGTCGTCTCCCGTATCATCCAGTCCAAATCATTCAATATCGTTCACTCAATTTCCTTACTTCCTTCATTCTTTCCATTTCTTACGCAGGATGCATGCAATGTGTAACATGTCATCCATACCAAGTTGGTGATGGGATTTTACGTGAGTGCAAGATGTTATGTGGCGTTCACACACGGAACCTTGTTGTACAGTTTAATTTGAAGGACTGTATGGGAAACAGAGTCAGAACCAATGTTAACTCTGAGGGAAAAATCCCCCTGTACGAAACAGCCTGTCAGAGTGTTGAGTGTTCAGAGCCAGCAATTACACTGGGATGTCACGCTTAACGAACACAGCAGCAGGCACAGCAGCAGTTCCCTCTGGAGGGAGACACTCACTCCTGCCAGCTCTGCCATCAGCCGATCATCGTTATTTAGGGAAGCGTTAGCTGGTGCCCTGGGTATGCTGGATCAGAACAGGCATCACTGAACACCATCCAACAGCAGTGTCTCCACTGGTGGGCTCCCCAGCCATGACCAGATGTCCATGCTGGACTAGGGATGTAACGCTCCCTTTGGACTACACCCCAGCCATGACCAGATGTTCATGCTGGACTAGGGATGTGAACGCTCCCTTATGGACTACACCCCAGCCATGACCCGATGTCCATGCGGGACTAGGGATGTGAACGCTCCTTTGGACTACACCCAGCCATAACCAGATGTCATGCTGGACTAGGGATGTAACGCTCCCTTTGGACTACACCCAGCCATGACCAGATGTTCATGCGGACTAGGGATGTGAACGCTCCCTTTGGACTACACCCAGCCATGACCAGACGTTCATGCTGGACTAGGGATGTGAACGCTCCCTTTGGACTACAGCCCAGCCATGACCAGACGTTCATGCTGGACTAGGGATGTGAACGCTCCCTTTGGACTACAGCCCAGCCATGACCAGATGTTCATGCTGGACTAGGGATGTGAACGTTCCCTTTGGACTACAGCCCAGCCATGACCAGATGTTCATGCTGGACTAGGGATGTGAACGTTCCCTTTGGACTACAGCCCAGCCATGACCAGATGTTCATGCTGGACTAGGGATGTGAACGCTCCCTTTGGACTACAGCCCAGCCATGACCAGATGTTCATGCTGGACTAGGGATGTGAACGTTCCCTTTGGACTACAGCCCAGCCATGACCAGATGTTCATGCTGGAGGATGTACTCCCTTTGGATACAGCCCGCATGACCAGATGTTCATGCTGGACTAGGATGTGAACGTTCCCTTGGACTACAGCCCAGCCATGACCAGACGTCATGCTGGACTAGGGATGTGAACGCTCCCTTTGGACTACAGACCATAAAAACAATTGCATTGTGAACATCCCTTTGGACTAGAGTATAAAAACTGGCATATGTGAACACTCCCTTTGGACTAGGTATAAAATACTGACATATGTGAACATTCCTTGGATTAGAGTATAAAAATACTGGCATATGTGAACACTCCCTTTGGACCACAGACCATAAAGAGTAATTGGCATGTGTAAATGTTCCCTTTGGACTAAAAACCCATTTTTAAAAAATGGCATGTGGAACGTTCCTTTTCAAATACAGATCATTAAAAGAAACTGCATATGCCAGTTCCCTTGGACACAGACCACAACAAAAATTGGCATTGCCAGTTCCCTTTGGACAACAGACCATAACAAAATTGGCTATGTGAACGTTCCTTGGACAAGACCTTTAAACAAATGGCATATGTGAATGCTCCCTTTGGACAACGAGCCATAAAAGAAACTGGTATGTGTGAATGTTCCTTTCAATTACAGACCATAAACAAATCTGTACATGCCAACGCTCCTTGGACAACAGACAATTAACACAGGCACATGCAACGCTCCCTTTGGACAACAGACAATTAAACACCAGGGACATGCCAACGCTCCCTTTGACAAAGACATTAAACACCAGCACATGCAACGTCCTTTGGACAACAGACAATGTAACACAGGCACATGCCAACGCTCCCTTTGGACACAGACAATTAACACCAGGCACATGCCAACGCTCCTTTGGACATCAGACAATAACACCAGGCACATGCCAACGCTCCCTTTGGACACAGACAATTAAACACAGGCACATGCCAACGCTCCCTTTGGACAACAGACAATTAAAACACCAGGCATATGCCAACGCTCCCTTTGGACAACAGACAATTAAACACAGGCATATGCCAACGCTCCCTTTGGACAACAGACATTTAAACACCATGACATGCAACGCTCCCTTTGGACAACAGACAATTAAACACAGGCACATGCCAACGCTCCCTTTGGACAACAGACAATTAAACACCAGGCACATGCAACGCTCCCTTTGGACAACAGCAATTAACACCAGGCACATGCAACGCTCCTTTGGACAACAGACAATTAAACACAGGCACATGCCAACGCTCCCTTGGACAACAGACAATAAACACCAGGCATATGCAACGCTCCCTTTGGACAACAGACAATTAAACACGGCATATGCAACGCTCCCTTTGGACAACAGACAATTAAACACCAGGCACATGCCAACGCTCCCTTTGGACAACAGACAATTAAACACCAGGCATATGCCAACTGTTCCTTTGGACAACAGACAATTAAAACACCAGGCATATGCCAACGCTCCCTTTGGACAACAGACAATGAACACAGGCATATGCCAACTTTCCTTTGGACAACGAACCATAAAAAAATTGGCATACGTGAACGCTCCCTTTGGACAACGGGCCATAAAAAAAAAATGACATATGCGAATGCTATCTTTGGACTACAGACAATCAAAAATGAACATATATGGGAACACTCCCTTTGGACTACAGACCGCAAAAAATAAATGTGCAAAGTGAAATTTTCTGGCATGTTCTTTTGAACACAGAATCAAATAAATGTTTAAAACCCTGAATTTTTCCAAAGCGCAACTTGCGTTCAAATGGTTAAAGAGTTCAGCTGCAGAGCTGAAGGGTTCTGAGTTGTAAACCACTTAAGGTGAAATGAAGGGGAAGGGTGAGGGTGAGGGGAAGGGGAGGTGGAGGGAAGGGGAGGGGAGAAATCAGAATTTTACAACCTGAGAACTCTCCCAGTCCATCCAGCACACAGTGCATCTATATATCTAGTTTTGAAACGGATCAAGTGGATGAATAGAGAATTTGGCTCCACCTCCCATAATGCCATGCCCTAGAAATGGTGCACCTATAACAAGAGTTCACTGCCACAGTGGATGTTGGGGTACAGAGTATTCATCCTTTTCCTAGTTTTCAGCATTTCCAAGAAGCAAGCGACATTTAGTTTTTCAAATCAACGTCTGCTCTCTAACCCTTCTCTACTTACAACCTGTTAGAAGACATTCAGCATCACAAATAGGCAGCTACACACACTTATACCCCACCCAAAGGAGGCCAAACACAGTGAATGTATACATTAGCTTGCAAAGCATGTGTGTGTGTGTGTGTGTTGTGTTGTGTTGTGTTGTGTTGTGTTGTGTTGTGTTGTGTTGTGTTGTGTTGTGTTGTGTTGTGTTGTGGTGTTGTGGTGTGCGTTGTTGTGTGCGCATGTGCGTGTGTGCGTGTGTGTGCGAGTGCATGCATGGCACATATGTATGTGTGGCATGTCTGTGTGTGGTATTAAACAGCACACACACATATATGCACATACAGTCAGAGGCATACACAAAACTGCTCCACCTGACAGAAGAAAAGAGGGAATGATAACAATGAGGCTGTTAAAAAGAAAATGTCAGCCAAATGAGTATAGGGGAAATTGAAAGGAGGACTGGGAGGGAATGGAAAAAGCTGGAGGAGTGCAGGGAATGGGACAGTCACACACATACACGCGCACACACACACGTCATGCTAGCATGCATGTACACACACACACACACACACACACGTTATGTTAGCAAGCATGTACATACAGACACGCACTCATGCGTCATGCTAGCATGCATGTGTATACAACACACACACACACACACACATTGCCCTGCAAGTCGCATGCACACACATGCATACACACATATACATGTGCTCTGCAAACACATACACACGCACCCATACGCACGCACGCACGCACGCACCACACACACACACACACACACACACACACTGATTTTAACGTGGTGACAGCCTGATATGGCCCTTTGCGGTCGGTGGGCTATAAGCAACATTATCTATCTTATCTTACACACACACACATACACGTGCGCGCGCACACACACACACACACACACACACACGCACACACACACTTAAACATGCATACATATACTAAACACTGTAATAACCACTGTTGAGTAGCAACAGGGAAACCAAGTGTGGACATAAACTCCATAAAACACATGCACGCACCCTCTCTCTCTCTCTTTCACACTCACATTCTCTCACTTACACACTCTCTCTCTCTCGTTCACTCACACTCTCTTCCACTCTCTCTCTCTCGCTCTCACTCCTCTAGTCTCTCACTTGTTCATCTCTTTCCCATTCACTCACTCTCTTTCTCACCCTCCCACCTTTCTAAACCCCAAACACGCACTCTCTCTCTTCTCACACACTTACTCTCTCACCTCTCACTCACTCATTCTAAATCACTCATTCAATCAGTCTCGCTCGCTCACTCACACTCTTTCTTTTTACCTCTCTCATGCATGCACTTACGCACTAACTCATGCACTCAACACACACGCCTAAGCACTCAGTTGAACCGCACTCATGAACGCATGCACACACTTTCTCATGCAGCACTCACTCGCACAGGAACACAAATATGTATGCACACACCTACGCAAGCACACACACACGCTCACAATCACATATGCACTTAAACTAAGCAATCTTTCTTTTTCTATAACACACACACGCACGCATGCATACGTGCACACACACACACACACACACACACACACACACACATATCATATGCACGCGCACACACACACACACACACACACACACACACACACACACAACACACACACACTGATGACTACAGTAACAGGTAAAACTAGCAGGAGTGATAACAGAGCCAGCCAGGCACAAGAGGCATACAAGAACAATCAAGGAAGCAAGAAACTGACCCCAGCACCGCTGCATTGATAACGATTAGTATGTCACTAGCCCTCACAGCTAAAAAACAACAACAACACAACCACCCCAGTGAACAGGGCAGGCAAGTTTTAGCACCTGGCATACAGAATGCAGTGAGGTGAGCTAGTTAGCATCCACCTGGTCTCCAGCATAATGCATGGAACTAAGGCGTCAAGACAGTTTTACCGACAGGCGCCTGTGGCCGTCATGTTGGAGGCGGCAGGGGTGACAGTCTCCGTAAGGTGTGGTGGTGGTGGTGGTGGCGGGGGAGTAAGGTGTGGTGGTGGTGGTGGTGGTGGTGGGTTGGCGGGGAGTAAGTGTGGTGGTGGTGGTGGTGGTGGTGGGTTGCGGGGAGTAAGTGTGGTGGTGGTGGTGGTGGTGGTGGTGACTGAGGGGGTCTGAGGGAAGTGAGTGTGGGGGTGGAGGAGGGGAGGGGGGTGGTGAGGTTACACAGCGAAGGGTCTGCATGGGCCTGTCAGGAACATAATAATTGGAAGCCTGTACAGAGCCCACACACCACCACATCAGCAACAACAACAACAACAGAAATAAATCAAAGTGAAAAAGCAAGACAACAAAGAAACTGAATTCTTACAAGTCGTTCCAACAGACTTGCATAAATATAACAAAAGCACACGCACACAAACTGTTTCGAGAGCTACCTTTTCTAAATCACCTTTCTGGATTTTCAAACTGAGAATATATATATATATATATATATATATAATGCTGAACAATTAAGTAGTGGGGGAAAACAAGTGCAGGTTAACAATTCTTCCGTCGTTATAGTAATGACTTGGCAAAGATTTGAACTTAAAAAAAAAAAAAATTGAAGATGAAGAAAATAGGGGGAATATATTATAAATATGAGAAACCCTTCACTAGCTGCCTGTGGGAACCATCGCAATCTCTCTCAAAGGCACATTTATTTGTATTGCCTGCTCCTAGGCCTTTCGTCCGCTGGATCGGACTCATCAGGGAGACACGGCTGATTGTGTCTGTGCTCTTGGTGTCAAATAGAGACACACCACAGTCCATAATTCTGTGGTGTTCTCATCACCAAGGGTTCAAAAAAGAATCCAACAGTACCCTCAAAGCAGCCAGCGAAGGGTAGTAAAATGGAACAAAACAAAAGTGTGGAGAGGAAAAAAGTTTCTGAAAAATTAAAAGCATTATTCAAACAGTATAAAATGTAGGGGACAATCTTTGAGCCTATGCTTGAGGATCCATTCAAGGATGCAAGGGAGATCAAAGATACGAAACAGTCTGAGTGGTCAGCTCTGCTGTTCAATAACCCAAGCATTGTGAGTGGCTAAGAATTGTATAGAACAACCTTTACTTGGATCTCCTAAGAGATGCAATCTCCACTGATTGACCAAACATATAATGCTGAACAATTAAGTGGGGGAAAACAAGTGCAGGTTAACAATTGCTATCCGTCGTTCATGTAATGACTTGGCAAAGATTTGAACTTAAGAAAAAAAAAAAATTGAAGATGAAGAATAGGGGGGATATAGTGTAAATATGAGGAAACCCTTCACTAGCTGCTGTGGGAACCATCGCAATCTCCACAGGCACATTTATTGGGAGCCTGTCCAGGCCCTTACTCCGCTGATCGAACATCAGAACACCGATTGTATCTCTGTGAAAAGAGACACACAAAGTCTAATTCTTGTGTTCCAACAGGTTCAAAAAA
>CM031599.1:91265132-91300132 GCA_018398815.1 Conus ventricosus | reverse complement strand
AATTTTGATTTTTTTTCCGTAAAAATTACAGCAAAATTGTAAGGGTAAACAGGTCTGATTAAGGCATCAAGCAAAAGCAAGTCACTGTAATGGTTGATGGCGATCACTGTATGCAAAAGGATCTGATTAGGTTAGGACTTCGAAATTTGACGCTATATATATTTATAAAAAAAAGCAAGCACAATTAGCAAAGAAGCTATAAACAGCAACTGAAATAAGATGTTGACAAAATACTTACAACTCATAAAAAGAACACATGGGGGGGAGTGGGGGAAGGGGGAGGAATCTTACAACAAACTCAAATTCAAAACAAAAGATGACAACAACCTACAAAACCCAACAACAATGTTAAAAACACCGACACCAAAAACGAATCAGGTTTCACTCTCCCCACCACATAATATCTACCCACATCGAGGGAGACGGAAGTGACAGAGAGGATGGTACGTACTGTGACTTTGCATCCTTTCTTCTCCCAGTCCTGTCGGTACCAGTCCAGGCCGCTGGAACATCGACCCGCTTTGCTGCACCACTTGCAGTCAAACTTCACGCCCTCGTGGAGGGCACACTCCTTGCAGTCGCTGATGATGTTGCAAGCTGTGGAGCAGATGCCACAAACAAGGACACATGTCAGCAAGCACACACAGTGGTAGACAAAAATGTCTATGCTGCGTGAGTGCATGAACACTCAGACTGAAAAAGACATAGGCTAGCATATGCGCGGTTGCGCCGCGCGCACACACACACAACACACACACTAACGCAAGCGCAAACACACACACAAATACACAAATGCAGCACACACACACACACACACACACACACACACACACATACACAAGCACCATGATCTTTTTTCCCACCCACCCCAATCTTTATAATCTTTACTATTCTTGGAGGCACAGTCAATGGCTGCATGTTCCACTGGCTGAAGAAATTTATCAGGTCTGGGTTTTTACACCACCTTAGCCTCTCTCTATCAATGCAGAGCTACGCAGCAGCCTGGTTATGTAAAGTCATTAAGGCCACAATGCCTGATGGGCTACACTTACATGTCCTCATGAATGTTATGGCTTCACATGCACATTTCTTCATAAGATGCTTTTTGACACTTTTCCCTCCTTACAAACTCTGCATGCCTGGGTGCGTGCATGTGTGCATGCGTGTGTTTGCCTAAAGAGTATTCATATATGCATGGTGTGTATGTCCTTATATGATGTATTTGTGTGTGTGTGTGTGTGTGTGTGTGTGTGTGTGTGTGTGTGTGTGTGTGTGTGTGTGTGAGAGAGACAGAGAGAGAGAGAGAGAGAGAGAGAGAGAGAGGAGAGAGAGAGAGAGAGAGAGAGAGAAGAGAGAGAGAGAGAGAGAGAGAGAGAGAAAGAGAGTGAGAGTGAGAGAGAGAAAGAGACAGAGAGAGAGTGAGAGTGAGTGTGTGCATGTGTGTGTGTGCGCGCGTTTGCTCCTCTGCTTGTTACGTCCCTTCGCCTAGTAGGCTGATCATTCTGACTCCTCACTATTTTTGTTTAACTTTTATCATTGTGCCTTTTAATATCAAAGTTTTATTCACATCATCGTTTGCATCATGCAGTGGTCTGTTTTATGGGGGATGTGTTTTGTCGACTTCCGTGCCCCCTTTTTCTACATACAGCTGTTTTTGTCTCTGTACTCACAGAACTTTCGAATCTCCCACCTATGCAGCCATGTCTAAGCCTGTGTTCAACTGTGCCATGTTTAAGCCTGTGTTCAACTGTGCCATGTTTAAGCCTGTGTTCAACTGTGCCATGTTTAAGCCTGTGTTCAACTGTGCCATGTTTAGGCCTGTGTTTAACTGTGCCATGTTTAAGCCTGTTTTTCAACTGTGCCATGTTTAAGCCTGTGTTCAACTGTGCTGGTGGACATAGTGGAAAAAAAATGAAGCACTAAAACCTTAAAGTTCACACTGCTCCGGGGTATATATTCCCCTGTACACATGCAGACAAAAAGAAAACTCTGTCCCCCCCATCCACACTCTCCCTCCAGATGACAGTTCCTAGATTGCATGTTCACTTGAGAATGACTCAGAGGGAAAGAAAGAAACACACACATACACATACGCAAACACACACACACACACACAACACACACACACACACACACACACGTGTGCAAACACACACACACACATGCACGCAAACACACACACATCGCATCACAATGAACATTAAAAGACCAACGACAGAAATGGGAGAGAACCCAAAGAGAAGAGACTTAGAGGGACTCACTGGGCAGAGGACTCAGAATGATCACCGTGCTTGCTCCACCTGCACGGGATGATCACCACCCGATGGTACTCAATGATTCTGCGCCGAATAATGCCTGCCAACACACACAGCGCATCCAGCATGCACGATCCTCCAGTCAAACATCTGAATGAAGACAATACATGCCCTGACCACGGTTCAAACTCTTCCATTTTCAAGTCTTTAACTTTGGGTTTATTGTTGAGATGGCTTAACGGCAAAGCTGCTTCTAAAAATTTTTGAAAAGAAAGATTCAAGAGTCTAAATGAAAAGAAAGATTCAAGAGTCTAAATGAAAAGAAAGACTCAAGAGTCAAAATGAAAAGAAAGATTCAAGAGTCAAAATGAAATCAAATTAAAAAAAAAAAAAGACACCCTTCATTCCACTGATGAACTCGTGCAAAAGGATGTTAATGTATTTTTTTAATTTCATGTGAAAGGATGTTAATACATTTTTATTTGACATGAAAGGATATCAATACATTTATAAAGTGATTAGAAAAGGCAATAAACACCAACTTATGGGCCTAGATCATTTCATTTTGTAGTTTGTGCCTGTGTCATCTGCAGGGCTGCCTACCCCCTTCCGCCTCTTTTTTTTTTTCCCGTTTGATCTCTTCAGCCTCGTGTTCATTCAACGCCTACCTTGCGCTGAAGAGATCAAAGCTAAGTGATAACTCGTTCATTTTCATTGTCCTATTTGTTTGTGTCTTACCTGAAGAAGACCTAAGAGGTTGAAACGCGTCATGTTTTGTCGTGTGACTCAAATGTCCACGTTTCTCTTGGCAATTCCTTAACATTTATTTAAGATTTGTTTAAATTTCTGCCTGCAGTCAACTCAGTTTGCACCTAGATCTAGTTTAATTCATTGCTACTACACATACAAAACAAACAAAACAAACAAAGATTATTTCTGAGTTTTACAATACTCCTTTGGCTCTTACCTAATTTTGTCACTTTCATTTTCTAAATTCTAAACGTCTGAAAGGTCATTTTGAGCTTGAGGTGAAAGTGCCCATCTTCAAAAGGGGAAAAAAAAATCTTTTTTCAAAAGCACTCACCTTGCTCAGGTAAATGGGTGTCGTTGTAAAAGGCATCAAAAGGCCAATCTTCACGGGATGCTGTTCATCAGAAATGTTTGTAATTGGGGACTGGCAACTGAAAAAAATGAAACAACATTTGTTAACAGGATAACACAAACATACACATACGCACACTTATACATGAATGGCTGTGCACACAGGGACGTCATTTCCGTCCCATGAAAACCACAATGCCAGTGCCGTTAGACTGTTCCATCAGTAACGGTGTTGCCCATTCTGAAACACTGAAAATACATGAAACTGAATCTGATGTACCCCCTTTCCAACCGCACACAGCTCTCAAAGTCATACTCGTTTCTGCTCCCTCCTTTCCCTAATTTTTGCAAACTCCGATGACTTGTACAACAACCCCTGGCACGAAATCTAAGAGTTGACTGGGGTGGAGGGGTGGGGGTGGGGGTGTCTCTGTGAAAAGACTACCCAAGAGATTCAGAATTCATGAAGAGTCGCACTATTTTCTTCCTCTCCCTAACCTTCTGTTCACTTCCTACCTTCCTTTCCCACCCTCCTTTTCTTTTTCTTTTCCCCTACCCTGCTCTCCTGTATCAAGGTTGGGCAGTGAGGTACAGTCCGCTGATTGTGAATTTGTGAGAAAGGGACTTGAGAGACAGAGCATGAGATCCATGTCTTCCCCAATGCTCTTCCACTCTTCCACTTGCCCATTCCTCCTCCCTTTTGCCTTTCCTTTTCTTCATCCCTTTATGCTGACTCTTAGATAGTAACCCTGTGGTAGTGTGTCCATATTTCAGATACAGTAGCCGTCATCCTATGACTCCGAGGAAGGTGACTACAATCATCTTTTATGACGGCCACTGTCTCGACTTGATCTCATTCTAGCTCTGCATCACCTGCGATCTCACTCTAGCTCTGCATCACCAACATGCCACGTTTACAATGTCCAGTTGAAGGGTGTGACTGGGAATCTCAAGACCTTGGAGAGGCCTTTGCGGCGGCACTTAACACAGCTCTGCAGATGCACAACGCCACAGTGCACACCGCCCCAGACCCAACCCGACCAAATCCACAACCTAAGCTGAAGCTAGAACCGCCCTCAATAGCCGCCGGCTGTGATCCTGATCAGTGGTCTGCTTTCACCCGACAATGGAGTCTGTACAAAGTTGGCATGGCTATCAGTGATGCCATGATTGCCACAGCGCTGTTCTACTGCTGTGACTCGGATTTGCGCACTGACCTCATGCGTGATATTCGTGGCAACGTCGCAGATATGGCAGAAGCTGACCTCTTGGCCGCAATCAAACGGCTTGCTGTGAAGGATGAGAGCACTCTAGTCCATCGCATACGTCTCAGTAAAATGACCCAGTCGCCAGGCACAGGAATCCGGACATTCCTCGCCCGACTCAGAGGTCAAGCATCCCTGTGCCAGTACACCGCACATGTCGAGAACGGGACTGCGACCATGTCTTTGACTATAGCGATGAGATCATCAAAGACCACCTCATTCGCGGCATTGCTGATCCTGAAATCTTGTCTGACCTCCTTGGGGACCCCAAAACTGATAGGACTTTGGATGAGATTGTCAGCTATGTGGCGCAGAAAAGAGGAAGGCAAAGCAACGAGAAGCGCAGTTGGAGGTGCCATAGCAGCAATTGGTGACAAAGAACAGGCTGCCACCTCATCAAGACCATCACTCCACCGACCATGTTGGGCATGTGGCGGTCCCGGACACGGGCCAAAAAATGATCGCCACACAAGATCAAAACTCTGTGAGGCCTGGACATTCATATGCGGCAAATGTGCTGTAAAGGGTCACTTCACTAAATCCTGCAGCAAATGCTCCAGCTGTGGCACCTGGGGTCATAGAGACAGAACCTCCAGAGTGTGCCCTCGTGGTGGGGGGCAGAAAAGCCGGACTTCAAATCACCACCTAAAGGACTCGAGGCCATCACAAGGGCCCGACTTCAATGACAACGCCTTCATGTTTGACCAGCTATGCATGGCCTCCAGCAACTGCAGCTCTTAAACAACGACATTGAACACATCGAGATCACGAAACCCCATCTGTCTAGATCATCACGTCTTCAATGGCCAGTGGATAGCCCGTCCATCAAACCCCACCCCATGCTGCCGGTGCAAATGTCCGTGCTGCCAGAAGAACATGCTGCGTTCGGGAGCCCCTTACAAACCCCTCATAGACTCAAGTCTGCCAACATATCCATGGTTGCAGATACGGGTTGCCAGAGTACTGTCATCCCCTTGTCAGTTGCCCGCATACTAGGCATTGAGGACAGTGACCTGATCCCTGTGACACTCAAGATGAAGGGTGCTAATGATCAGGATCTAGGAGTCCTGGGTGCTATTGTTGTCTCCATCACAGCTTGCGATGTGACGGGCTCTGCTGTCGTCTCAAAACAATTATGCTATGTCTCCAAACAGATCTCCAAGGCATTCCTCTGTAGGGAAGCATTGTCTGCGCTTGGCGTTATACTCCCTACATTCCCTGTTCCAGAGCCAAGCCCACGCTGCATGGCAACCTCATCAGAGACAGTTGAGACAACATGCTCCTGCCCAAAGCGCAGTAGTACACCACCACCCAAGCCCACACAGCTCCCCCCCGCCTATCCGCCACGAAAGACGATGTAGAGGCCCTTAAACAGTGGCTCCTGGATTATTATGCTGCAACGACTTCAACACTTGTGAACATCAGCCCCTTCCCCTCATGTCAGGTGAACCCTTGGAGCTCCACGTCAATCCCGATGCCAAGCCTGTCGCCATCCACAAACCTGCTCTTGTCCCCATCCATTGGCAAGACCAGGTGAAGGCAGACCTGGAACGAGATGTGCGCTTAGGCGTCCTTGAACGTGTTGACCCCAATACCCCTGTTACTTGGTGCTCACGGATGGTTGTGACTGCCAAAGCGGATGGCTCTCCACGGCGCACAGTGGACCTCCAACCCCAAAACCGTCAGTCTGTTCGGCAAACTCATCATGTTCCTACCCCATTTAATCTCGCCGACCGCGTCCCACAAGGCACCATAAAGACTGTCACAGATGCATGGAATGGGTACCACTCAATCCCCATTCGGGCAGAGGACCGCCATATCACCACCTTCATCACTCCATGGGGTCGTTTCCGTTACAAAGTTGCACCCCAAGGCTTCCTTGCCAGCGGCGATGGCTACACGCAGCGTTTTGATGCCATCATAGCCGACTTCCCTGACAAGGTCAAATGTGTGGATGATACCTGCATGTGGTCACCGGACATTGAGTCTGCTTTCATCCAAGCTTGCAGCTGGCTAGACCTGTGTGCTCGCAATGGGATCACACTCAATCCCAAGAAATTTCAGTTTGCCCAAGACACTGTGCAATTTGCAGGGCTCACTATCACCTCCACAAACATCTGCCCAAGCCCCAAGTTCCTTGACGCCATTCGCAACTACCCCACCCCCTCAGACATTTCAGGCGCCAGAGGGTGGTTTGGCTTGGTGAACCAAGGAGCTTATGCCTTCTCGATGGCGAAACAGATGAAACCCTTTCGCCACTTGCTGAGGCCTTCAACCCCATTTCGATGGACGGAGGAACTGGATCGGCTCTTCCAGAAGTCCAAGGAGGTCATCATCAACGAGATGAAGGAAGGAGTGAGACTCTTTGACCCCTCACGCCCCACCTGCCTCGCCACAGATGGTCCAATGATGGCATTGGCTTCTTCCTACTCCAAAAACACTGCTCTTGTGCGCCTACCACCCCGAAATGCTGTCGTGATGGATGGAAGCTGTGTCTGGTCGGCAGCAGATTCACCACACCTGCTGAGAGCCGCTATGCTCCCATTGAAGGCGAGGCGCTAGCAGTCGCATATGCCCTCCACCAGACACGTTACTACATCTTAGGGTGCACCGACCTCTTTGTTGCCACGGACCACAAAACCGCTTCTACAAATCTTGAATGATCGATCTCTTGCAGACATCCACAACAGACGTCTCTTAAACCTTAAAGAGAAACCCTACCATACCGATTTGAAGTGGTGTACGTGTCAGGCAAGAAGAACCTGGGCCCCGATGCCGCTTCCAGACACCCAGCTGATCAGTCTGAGGCACCGGCTTGGGCGGTGACCCTTCGGAGCTGAACTCGGTTTCCTTTCACCAGGAAGCCCTGAAAACACCTCAGAGACGGCGACAGCATGGATGAAGCAAATGACCCCTCCACAATCACAGCTGCAGCTGTCGCCCTGTGTGCCCTGGACAGTCGCCAAGTTGTTACATGGGACATGGTGCAGGAGGCCACAGCTTCCGACCCCACCTTCCGGCAGCTCGTCCAGCTCATTGAAGAGGGCTTTCCATCCAACTGCAGACAGGTCCCAGCTACTCTGCGCCCCTTCCACAGGTTCAGTAGCAGCCTCTGTGTTGTTGACGGTGTTGTTCTGATGGGCCAGAGGGTCGTCATTCCACCCTCTCTCCGCCCTACCATCCTGCAGTCCCTCCATGCGGCACACCAGGGCGTCAACATCATGTGTACCCGAGCACAGGACTCTGTTTATTGGCCGAACATCACTGTTGATATCACCCGTGTCCGAGAGGAGTGCACCCACTGTCACCGCATGGCAAAATCCAACCCCATGCAGCCACCATCAGACAACAGGCTACCAGATTACCCATTCCAGATGGTTTGCAGTGACTACTTCACATACAACAACACAGACTACGTTGTCATTGTGGACAGGTACTCCCATTGGCCAATGGTCTACAGGTCCGAATCGGGAGCTGATGGCCTCATCCGACGCCTTCGAGAAACATTTGCCACTTTTGGCATCCCAGAGGAACTCACCAGCGACGGAGGACCCCAGTTCACTTCAGGCAAAACACAGGAGTTCCTGAAGTCCTGGGGAGTCCATCACAGGATCACTTCTGTTGGCTTTCCTCATGCTAACTGCCGGGCTGAGTTGGCTGTGAAAACTGTAAAACGCATGCTTGTGGACAACATCGGCCCAACTGGTTCTTTGGATGTGGACAAATTCCAAAGGGCCATTCTTATTTACAGGAACACTATCGATCCCGAGACCAGGACATCCCCGCAATGGTTCTTTTTGGCAGACCCATGCGTGATGCAATCCCCATCCCGCTGGGCAGATACACACCCCATGAAGCCTGGAGGGACCTCATGACCCAGAGGGAAGCTGCCCTGGCGAAGAGACACTCTCAGGAGCATGAACGCTGGAGTGAACATACACATCGCCTCCCTCCTCTCATGGTAGGCGATCACGTATACCTGCAAAACCTGCGTGGCAACTACCCTAGACGGTGGGAATGCACTGGCATTGTGGTGGAAGTTCGCCAACACCATCAGTACGTTATCCGTGTTGATGGGTCAGGGCGAGTCACCATCCGGAATCGCCAACACCTGCGGAAGTTCATCCCGTTTCACCACAACGTGCATCCATTCCCCACACCCCTTACACCCCACAGTCACCTCACCTGATGTCCGACCCACATCCCCCGAGCACCCATTGCCACCGCCAGTGGCACCTCCACGTGTGGCCTCCGCTCCGGACGCCCTGCCAACATCCGACACACGGCAGCCACCGACACCTGCTCCGGCCTCACCTGTCCCAGCCTCTCCCGATCCACACACCCTGCAGCCTTGGACTGGGACATCCCAACAGATGGCAGCCTGACCTCTAAGGACTCTGGTGTGGCACCATCTTCACCGACAAAGAGACGAGTACCCCGGGCCCTCGCCCGACTATTACCCTTCAACCAGCCAGGCATGAAGGAGCTCTCTGCACCTGGTACCTCCAGGCGTGGGGTGCCTCTCGCAGAATAACATTTTCCAAGACGCTGGAACACTGGGCGACAGTGACATTAATCTTTTAGTCTTTCTGCGCCCATTACACTTGCCCCTAGGGAAGGGGGGAGAGACAGTGGACAGTATTATTAATGTGTTTTTGTTTGGCACAGAGTTATATATTCAGTTTTCATAGAAGTTATAAGAAGGTTGGACAAGCATAGATTTTGTTTCAGTTTTAATCGTACCGTTAAAACTTACCCCTGGGGGAGGGAGATAGATAGTAACCCTGTGGTAGTGTGTCCATATTTCAGATACAGTAGCCGTCATCCTATGACTCCGAGGAAGGTGACTACAATCATTTTTTAACTCTCTATTCTATTCTGTCTCTCTCACTCTCTCCCTCTCACTGTTGTGTCAGTTGCTTTAAGATTTCTGTCTTTCCTCTGTTTTGTTTGCATAAAGGAGAGGGAGAAGATAAAGAGGAGAGAGAGAGAGAGCGAGACAGAGACAGACAGCCAGCCATAGAAAGAGAGACAGAGAGAGAGAGAAAGAGAGAGAGAGGAGAGGAAATGAGAGAGAAAGAAAGAAAGAAAAAGGAAAAGGGAGAGTGGAAGACAGGAGAATGAGACACAGATACACAGATTCTGGCAGAGACACAGACAGAGAGAGAGAGTGTGTGTGCGTGCGTACGTGTGTGTGTGTGGTGTGCATGTATCAAACTTTGAATCAGAGAGTATAATTTCGCATGTGCATGTGTATGAGTGAGACAGGGTCACTAGAGCATCTTTACAGTGCTCTGAATCACCCTGAGCGGAGCTTGATGCGTCTGATTTGGACTTGCTGAGAACTGCTGTGGTCTGTGTTTTTTGTTCAGATGGAAATGAATACTCTCTGATGAAAGCAGCTTTGTCAAAATTTAAAAGACAGAGAATATCTTAGATTCTTTAATGATATATACATATATGTAAACACATACATTTATTACATTAAAAAGGATAAACCCAAGCGTTCTCAATCTCTTACACATTCATGCACGAATGCTGGTATGCACATATGTGCACATGCATGCACACACATGGGCACACACATGTACACAGAGAGAGAGAAAGAGAGAGAGAAGAGAGAAAAAGTGAAAGAGAGAACTATTACTAAGTATATCTGAATTCAAAAAAGAATCCAACACACACACACACACACACACACACACACACACACACACACACACACACACATTGTCTGAATCACTTTCAGTGAAAGGACACTAAATTGAAGAACACACACACACACACATTTACAAATACAAATAATCCAAAGCTCACATTTTTGTATACAAAGGTGATGGTGCCATCATCCTTCAGTTTGGCTTGGAAGGTAAAGTTTCCCTCTGTTCAATCAATCAATACATTCATGAATGAACTTCAATCAATCAATACATTCATGAATGAACAAATCAGTAGGTCAACAGGTCATTCAATGAATCAGTACTCAATCAGTCAGTCAACCACAGAACAAACAACTCAAGTCAGACAACCACAGAACAAACAACTCAAGTCAGACAACACAGAACAAACAACTCAAGTCAGACAACCACAGAACAAACAACTCAGTCAGTCAGACAACCACAGAACAACTCAAATCAGACAAACACAGAACAAACAACTCAAGTCAGACAACCACAGAACAAACATCTCAAGTCAGACAACCACAGAACAAACAACTCAGTCAGTCAGACAACCACAGAACAAACAACTCAAGTCAGACAACCACAGAACAACTCAAATCAGACAACCACAGAACAAACAACTCAAGTCAGACAACCACAGAACAAACAACTCAAGTCAGACAACCACAGAACAAACAACTCAGTCAGTCAGACAACCACAGAACAAACAACTCAAGTCAGACAACCACAGAACAACTCAAATCAGACAACCACAGAACAAACAACTCAAGTCAGACAACCACAGAACAAACAACTCAGTCAGTCAGACAACCACAGAACAAACAACTCAAGTCAGACAACCACAGAACAAACAACTCAGTCAGTCAGACAACCACAGAACAAACAACTCAAGTCAGACAACCATAGAACATCTCAAATCAGACAACCACAGAACAACTCAAGTCAGACAACCACAGAACAAACAACTCAGTCAGTCAGACAACCACAGAACAAACAACTCAAGTCAGACAACCATAGAACATCTCAAATCAGACAACCACAGAACAACTCAAGTCTGACAACCACAGAACAAACAACTCAAGTCAGACAACCACAGAACAAACAGCTCAGTTAGTCAACCACAGAACAAACAACTTAAGTCAGGCAACCACAGAACAAACAACTTAAGTCAGACAACCACAGAACAAACAACTTAAGTCAGACAACCACTGAACAAACAACTCAAGTCAGACAACCACAGAACAAACAACTCAGTCAGTCAGACAACCACAGAACAAACAACTCAAGTCAGACAACCACAGAACAAACAACTCAAGTCAGACAACCACAGAACAAACACTCAGTCATCAGACAACCACAGAACATCTCAAGTCAGCAGACCATCTCAAGTCAGACAACCCAAAACATCTCAAATCAGACAACCAAGAACAACTCAACTCTGACAACCATAGAACAAACAACTCAAGTCAGACAACCATAGAACAAACAACTCAAGTCAGACAACCATAGAACAAACAACTCAGTCTGTCACACAACCACAGAACAAACAACTCAAGTCAGACAACCATAGAACAAACAAGTCAGACAACCATAGAACAAACGACTCAAGTCAGACAACCATAGAACAAACAACTCACGTCAGACAACCACAGAACAAACAACTCAAGTCAGACAACCATAGAACAAACAACTCAGTCAGATCACTATAGAACAGACAACTGGCAAAATGACTGGAACCCATCAGACAATCAGTATCTGCGCTGATTATCGCCGCCAAGAACAAAATCTTACCAGCCAACTTCAACAACAGACAGTGGTTAATCAGTTCCTGTTTCTCACTTGTATTGCAGAGAGAAAAACAAACATCTATCAAAATGCACTGGTCAGAAGTAAAAACAAATGAATGAATCTGGAGCAAAAATTCTGAATCGTCAATCTTTAAACTAATTTAACATAATCACCTTTTGAATTTCAGAACAAAACAGCCATCCAGTTGTTGAATTTCAGCAATAAACTCATGTTAATTCTTGTTTTTTCCCTCGCCAGCATTGAAAGAGGAAGAAATCATCTGGCAAAGAAATCTTGCATGAATTTGTTTTTTAGATACAAAAAAAATAGATGATAATCATAAGCATGTGTGAATCAAACTATATAAATGAAACTGAAGCAAACAAGAACCCCACACACACATACAGACACCACACACTTAATATGATCCCCTGAACATTTCAGTTGGGCCAGAAACGTTTCTGAAAGAAACCACAGAGCACAGATCCCTTCCTGGGCCATCATCAAGACCAGTGACTCATCTCTCGATCCATCGGCTGCAGCAAGTCAAACAGAAGTTTCAGACTACAGCGGTGGTTTTTTTTTTTATTGCCCCTACTGTCCCCTTTAAACCTTTACCTAACAATTTGTTTTCAAAAAAAAAAAAAAAAAAAGGTTTGATACTTGATGTTACCCAAAGGAATGAGTCACCACTGTCTACTTCAGAGGACCTTCAAAGACATGCATATTAGTACCACTTACTTTGTTCCTTGCCCTTCAGCATGATCTGTTGCCACTCAATGACAAACTCGTCTCCTGCAAACAACCCACAGACATTCATGAATAAAATAAGACCCTTGTCTTTTACCTCACTCACTAACAGATTCATCTCCTGCAGATAACCCACAAATGTTTTCTTTGATAAAATGATCTCCTTGTCTTTGACCCAACTCAGTGACAAAGCTCCTTGTTTTTTTACCCTACTCAATGACAAAGCTCCTTGTTTTTTTACCCTACTCAATGACAAAGCTTGTTTTTTTTACCCTACTCAATGACAAAGCTTTTTTTTTACCCTACTCAATGACAAACTCGTCTCCTGCAAATAACCCACAAATACTTTTTTTTAATAAAATGTGCTCCTTATCTTTTACCCACCTCCATGACAAACTTATCATCTGCAAAGAAACCACACATATTTAGGAACAAAAGGTGCTTTTTGTCTTTTGCCAAAAGCATTCTCCCTGTTCCCCTTCTCCCCCATTCACCAGTCCCAACTCATGGTCACCTCCTCTCAAACACAGAAGTATTGGGACACTGCCAATGCATCATCTGTGTGGCCACAGTCTACAGCAGTCTGAACAAACAACCTGCTTTCCTTGAGTCTGGGGAAAACAAAGGTGTGTAGAATGACTGAACAAATGAACATACATTCTGACTGCACAATGAAGATTCAAGCATCCTGTTTCATTTGAAATCACACACCAAGGCCAAAGCATCCGACATGAATCTTGCAAGGTTTCCTGGGATCCATTTTGTTGTTGTCTGCATGAGATCTTAGAAGAGCAGCCCAATTTTCTGACACACAGTAGCAGAGATGTTGGAATGAAAATACATTATACCAGACATGCCTACCCCAAAATCTTACTATCAGGAACAGATGTTATAAAATCAGGAACAAAATGAAAATTTCAAAAATTTCAGGAACACTCAACCTCCTTTGTGGACACCAACCGCGCGTGTGTAGGTTCACACACACACACATTCACACACACAAACACCATAACAATTCTGCAAAACCCCTCTCTTTCAGGCAGAAAAAACAACTTACCTTTATTTACACTATGTACATTGCATGTCATGCATGGTTTCACTGTGCAGACTTCAGAGACCTGTAGTAGGCACTCTTCAGGTCTGCATAGTCCGAGGTCTTGTATTGTCTTTGAAGTGCCTCTCCTGGCCTGGCCTTGGCAACCAGTAGTGCTTCAAGAGTGTCATGTCCAAGCCTGTTCCTAAATTCAGTCATATTTTTCCGCACCACAGAGAACACCCTCTCACAATGCGCTGAAGAATGTGGAATACACAGAATGGAGACCATCACTCTGGGTAGCACCTTGAACAGGATGAAGTTTTCGCCGCTACTTCTTTTATAATGGCTGTCCCCTTCCCTCCTGCCACACTGAAACTTCTTAGCCACATCCGAGTCTTTAAACATCAGTTTGAATGCTTTAGTAAAAGTATCCAAAAGGGTGAAAAGGCAGATTCAGTTCAGCAACAAGGTCGACGAGCATAACTTCGGCACGAATCACTTCATCTGTCGATTCTGCTTTGCTGGTCGACGAACTGGTGAAAAATCCAGAAATCTTGCGAGTGTGACCACAAGATATCTCAAAGTCCTTGTGTTTTTTGGATTCGACATGTCGACGACAGTCATCTTGGCCGCCATGTGCGATGGAGAACTCGCACTGGCAAACCGTGCACCAGCAGAAGTTTTCCCCTTTCCGTCCTTCTTGTAAACATGACCACCTCTCACTGTATTGTTTACGAAAGGTTGCCGACGGCGATCTTGTTTTTTTCGCGGCTGCCGCTGGGGTCCATTTTGAGGTTCATCACCATCTGTCTCGCACACTCGCTTCGCAGTCTTCATGCTAGCCATGTTTGATAGTCGAGCGCGCTTTGTCTGAATCTCGGCTCCGTTCGGTATGTTCGTCGACGGATATGGCAGTGTGAGCATGCGCACTGCGCTTCAATTCAAGCGTCCTAACCGTCATCCGGTTTTGTCCCCCTGTGAAAAAAATTTTCCACTCGTTTTTATTTCGTTTTTCTTTTTTTTCCGGAACACGCGATCCCTGACCGTAACGTCCGGAACACACCTCGATTTTTATGTTTTTCCGTAACAAATACGGCTATTCCGGTACGTAGGCATGTCTGTTATACACACACACAAAATATAAACACACACATATAAACACAAACACACACACACACAAACACACACACAAAACACACACATTCACTTCCACAAATCCTCTTCACTAAAAAACCCCCACCTGAAATCATTAAAAACAGCTTCAAGACCAATCTAACCAAAGCACACCCCCACAAAGTATCGACAAAGTGATCCTGATCAGTTCTTACCACAATGAACAGCCAACAGCTACTAGAGGCACACACAGAGGCAGTGACAGGGGAACTGACCGATATGCTGGAAGAAAATGTTGGAGTCGTTGCTGAAAGCCGTGTGAAGTTGGCCATGAGGGGCGCGACGTACTGTGTGCTGGCCAGGAACTTGTGCAGGAAGGGACTCATGTAAATGAATCCTGAACAAGACAAAAAGAGACAGACCACTTCTTTGAGTATCTCTTTCATCCACTGCCAACATCCAGGAAGAATAACAAGACAAGTTACCCTGAGGGGGAACATAAAATGCTTGGATTCCCGGGAGCGAGGGAGAACAGTTTTGGTACACTCAAAATTTCCAAAACTTTTGTTTTTCCCCGATTATGAAAAACACAACAACGAAACCTTTTGCTTCCTCCTTCAACACACACAAACACACACACACACACACACACACACACACACACACACACACACACACACACACTTACATACAAATCTCCCTCTCTGATTATTCATATATCTGCATACTTGCACAGAATAAGGTTTGTGTCACCTTAAATCTGAATCACTATCTCATAGAAATAAAATGACTCTACCATAAATCTAAAATGACTCTACCATAAATCGATTATCTGCCATATACATGCATGCCCGCAGTCTTCCCCAACACTGTGAAACATAAGAAGACCCACCAAACCACAGCACGTTACCAACCCTATGAAACATAAGAAGACCCACCAAACCACAGCACGTTACCAAACCCTGTGAACATAATAAGACCCATCAAACCACAGCACGTTACCAACCCTATGAAACATAATAAGACCCACCAAACCACAGCACGTTACCAACCCTATGAAACATAATAAGACCCACCAAACCACAGCACGTTACCAACCCTATGAAACATAATAAGACCCACCAAACCATAGCACGTTACCAACCCTATGAAACATAATAAGACCCACCAAACCACAGCACGTTAACAACCCTATGAAACATAATAAGACCCACCAAACCACAGCACGTTACCAACCCTATGAAACATAAGACGACCCACCAAACCACAGCACGTTACCAACCCTGTGAAACATAATAAGACCCACCAAACCACAGCACGTTACCAACCCTATGAAACATAATAAGACCCACCAAACCACAGCACGTTACCAACCCTATGAAACATAATAAGACCCACCAAACCACAGCACGTTACCAACCCTATGAAACATAATAAGACCCACCAAACCACAGCACGTTACCAACCCTATGAAACATAATAAGACCCACCAAACCACAGCACGTTACCAACCCTATGAAACATAATAAGACCCACAAACCACAGCACATTCCCAACCCTATGAAACATAAGACCCACCAAACCACAGCACATTACCAACCCCTATGAAACATAATAAGACCACCAAACCACAGCACGTTACCAACCCTATGAAACATAAGACCCACCAAACCACAGCACATTACCAAGAAAACAAAACAACGTAACATGAAAACCCAGTCAACCAACATGTCCCCATCAGAACCGTTACTATGGAGGAAAACGAAAACACACACACAAACACAAAATCATCCACAAAACACGTGTATGTATACAATAAATTCAAAACATGATAGTTAACAAGCTGAGATCACTCAGGCAAATAAACCTAGGCTGTGATGAAAATACCAGTCATTCAAATGAAAAAAAAACCCAGCTGAAAACATATTTGAAATGCCATATAGGAAGAGAGACACTTTAAAAAAAATCTAATGTCCACTCTGATCTGTGTTTCCATTGTCACTACCAAGTCACTAAATCATAACTACGAAAAGCTGGCATGATACAAACTGTAAATATAGAGAAAAAAAAGGTGTAAATACCATGCAGATCAAAGACAGAGGAAAAAATCAAAAGGCAGAAAAACAAACGACAGCAGTGAAGCACACAAACAGCTAAAGTCTAAGAAACTGGCAGAAAAAAAGGGGAAATTACTAGCACAGAATTCTATGCATGCCAGGGCATGATTTACATTGAAAGAGTTCATGGAATCCCAAAAGAAACATGAAAAACAAGAAAATAAATCAAGACGAAATCAACCAACAAACTGCCACAAAAATGAATACAACACCACTGGAAGGTTTTTAGCCCCAGGGAAGCAGCACAGCCTACCTCCTGTCGCAAGGGTGATGTTGGTGATACTGTGCCCATAAAACCGGAAGGTGAAAGGCAGTTTGATGACCTGGGCAACAACCACAATGACAGAGTAAGTGATAGGACACGCCATTAACAACACTGTATTGCCATCAACCTTGCTTTGTTTTAAAAAGTTTAACAAAAAAAAAGAAAAAAGGAAGAACGACAGTGACAATGTTCATATTATATGTTCTGTGCACAGCTAGTGTGTAATGTGTTGGTGCCATCGTCATAATTTAGGACTACAAGGCAATCCTTTTTGATTCACTTGCGTAAACAAAATGAGTCTATGTAATCATCCTCTTCCAGCTGTCCGTGTGCATTGTGCATGTATTTTTGTGTGTGTGTGTGTGTGTGTGTGTGTGTGTGTGTGTGATCATGTTCATGTGTCTGTAAGTGTGTGTGTGTGTGTGTGTGTGTGTGTGTGTGTGTGTGTGTGTGTTTTGAAGCGACACACTGCAACATCATTTCTCTCCCTCTCCCCCACTCTCTCTCTCTCTCCCGTTCCATCTGTCACTCTCTTTGAACATAGTGAAGATACATCAAATTGTCTAACCATATCAAAATCAGCAAAACCGCATAACACTATTGTCTGTCCCCCACTACCCCTCTCTCTCATAGCCTGCCCCTCCACCCCACCCCCTCTCTCACCTCCAGCCCCAACCTGCCCCCATGGGGTAACCATGCCAGGCGAAGGGGGTGGGGTGGGATTTGGCACCATGAAGGTGGGTGGAAGACCAATCTAATACCATACTGTCACCACAAGAGAATGACAACTAGTTAAAAACAGGCAAAGAAAGACGGCACTCTAATTACAGCACCAGTCAGATTTAACCTCACAGCACCGTGACTCTGAAGCATGTGCTCTACATACTGCAGAGCCAACCATTACGCCTGTACACAGCCATCAAGTCCCTGCTGACTGCCCATACATATCAACCTGTGCTTAGGATTCATTTTGTGTGTGTCTGTGTGTGTCTGTGTGTGTGTGTGTGTATCTATGTGTGTACAGGCATGCATGTGTATGTGCATGTGTCAGTGCGTCTGTATCTGTGTCTGAAAAATAATCTGTTGAAAACCATAACGTAGCAATTGAAAAAGTAAACTAACAGTGAGAGCACAAACACACATGGGGTAAACCATTTCCTTTTTTCTCTCTCTCAGTCAATTTTTCACACTGAACTTTTTTTTTTTTTTTTTTTTTTCAAATTCTGAGTAACTTATTCCTGCCTCCTATTTCTACACTTTTCATGGGTGTTTTTGCAACAAACATTATCAGTTACGGATGTGACAGCATTTTATTCAAGTTCCTCTGGCTGCTAGCTGTTACACTCGCTGTCTTTTTCATTTGTGAGTAAATGTTGTGACTGCATACAAATGGAAACAGCAAGATTTCGCAACCCTGTCAGAACCTCATGAGTGTTGTGAGGGCAAACAGGGTTGCCAGTTGTCCAAAGAGAGCTCCAGTGCTCTTGTCTACAGATTGGTGCACATGTGCCTAACTGGTATTCACCACTGCTGTTCACCACTATGAGAGAGGAAAAAAAAACAACAACTTTTAACAGATGGTTAAAACAACTATCACAAAGTATACAAAATGATTTGGTTACTGACAGTCAATGGACCTTAACAAACCATCAGTCACTTACTATCACCATACCATCCATATAAAACCATTAATGAGAAAAAATGTTGAAGAAAGAAAGGGCACACACACACACCCCACACACACAACACGTTGATGGGGGATATGAAATGACGGGGTATTCCTATTTGTGAGAAAATACTAATGTCATTCAGGATGATTTCAAGGTCCGTCTAAAAAACTATTTTGTGAAAAGACGCTAAATCAAACAAAACAAAACAAAACACACACACACACACACCACACACACACACACACCACACACAACACAACACACACACACACACTTAGACCAAAATAAATACACACACACACACATACACTTAGACACACACACACACACACACACACACACACACACACACACACACACACACACACACTTAGACACACATAGAGACAGAGACAGATAGATACACAAACACACACTTGGACACACATATAGACAGAGACACACATAGATAGACCACACACACATTTAGACACACACACAGAGACAGAGACACACACAGATAACACACACACACACGTTAACCCATTCAAACACAACAAACACACCAAAGGGCGCTGAATCCCTCAAACCATCCCCCATCCACTCCACACCATTAACCTCCCCCTTCCTCCCCTCTCACTCTCTCTGTCTCAAACACACACACACAAAACACACACACACGCACACGCACACACACCCATACATTCACATTCCCCTTACACACATAACAACATATTCACAACATCGACACACATAAAAGTTTCAATCAATCCTTTGTTACTGTGTAGGAAAGGGGGATAAAAGGGCACTGATACTCATAGACTGAAGCCTTTCACTTTTGTGTACATAAAAAACACTTAACAAACATCATGGGAATCAAAGAGAAAGCTTCATATACTTGGATACAGTGGAATGAGGTGAGGGGGAGGGGCAAGGGAGGGGGTAGCGTGCGAGTGTGTGTGTGTGTGTGTGTGTGTGTGTTGTGTGTGTGTGTGTGTGGTGTGTGTGTGTGTGTGTGTGTGTGTGCGTGTATGTGTGTTTTGTGTGTGTGTGTGTGTCTGTGTGTGTCTGTGTGTGTGTGTATCTATGTGTGTACAGGCATGCATGTGTATGTGCATGTGTCAGTGCGTCTGTATCTGTGTCTGAAAAATAATCTGTTTGAAAACCATAACGTAGCAATTGAAAAAGTAAACTAACAGTGAGAGCACAAACAATCATGCAGTTTTACCAAAATGAGTACATCCCCTCCATAATCTTGCTGCTGATTTTCTTTTTAGCAGATAAGAAATGCAAACATCACACACACACACACACACACACACACACACACACACACACACACACTTACCCCAGCTAGACGATGTGCGTTATTGAGGGACACGTGCGTCTGAGGATTGGTGAGAGGGGTAAAATAATCGTCGACAGCATCAGGTATGATCATTGAGGTGTAGTAATTGTGGTTATCCTTCAAAAACAAAACAGAAAAAGGAGAAGGGTTAGTCCTGCCAAGCCTCCATGATTCCAAACTTTAAAAAAAAATTTCTAATTTCAACCTCCTGTTGGAACATGACAAAGACCAGACTCCTTTTCCCTTTCTTTATCGCTCATGCCCTCTCACAGTCACAGACAACATACCCAAGCTGCTCCCTCCGGCTCTGAAATTCACAGCCACGTCCAGCATCATCCTGCCACTACCTTCACACCGGTGGACCACAGTCAGCAACCCATACCAGGTTGTTACAGGGCAACCTTCCACAGGAGACACTGCGTCACCCGAGTCACTCCACTGGGAGGGGAGCATGCCTGCTCTGATCCCCAATACCTGAGACACCAACTCCTTCACAGAGAACCACCTTGTTGTGGGTACAGCATGAGGGAGCAAATCCATGCTGAAGGTGACAGCAGTCGATTTCATATTCAATGCAAACATGTAATAAAATATGGCACATACATGCCATGCAATACAACATTTAAGACAACCACAGTGAGACATGATCAGTTTCCCGAATTTCGGTTACCTTCACACTCATACGCTCAGGATGCCGCAACACAAAACAATGATTACACAGAAAAAAGCAAACTAACTAGAGTTCACAGAAATAGGGTTTTGAAGTTGTGAAAAATACCTTCTCAAGACATAAAACTTCATTTTACATTTTGGACATTCAAAATACCAGAAAACCCCCCATCAGTAATGGCCTCCATAACTTAGGTTTTGTAAGTCATGTCTTTCTTTCACAGGCAAAGACACTACAACTACACTTCAAATGAATCAAAGTGAACACATGCAGATATTTCTAAGAATCTACACAATGTATTTTTCCTCTCTGAGATTTCAGATACTCAGATAGCAGCCTAAGTGCTGCTAAACAGGTGAAGTTTCAGAAAGCTCTGTGTGTGTGTGTGTGTGTGTGTGTGTGTGTGTGTGTGTGTGTGTGTGTGTGTGTGTGTGTGTGTGTGTGTATAAAAACAGAGAAAGACTGGCAGACAGACAGACAAACAAACATACATACAAAAAGATTCAAGGAATGCAGAAACCTGTAGAAACAGACCCACAACACCCGTCCTAACAAAGACTGACCACTGTGATGGAAATGTCCTTAGCTGTCGTCGTCGTCGTCGTTGTCGTTTCAGGAACTTGAGGCACTCCTGTGGTCTGAGCCACCGGCACAGGTCTTCTGGTTGTGTTTCCCTGCGAGGGCACAGCCGACGGGGGAGGTGTTGTGATGCGTGCAGCAGCCGTAGTGACATTGCTCCCTTCGTTGTCGCTGCTGCCCCTGCTGTTAGTCGGAACGGTGGGAACGGATGGAGCCTGGCGCCTGATCCGAATAGGATGGACTGCTTCCACATGCACCAGTCTGTGCTGGCTGGCGTAGGTCTCATCCACTAGGCTATACCCAGCAAATCATCTGCTGACAGACATGTGTATAGATAGTATGGGTACAAACTACAGACCTATTACAGAAAAATCAAGGGCAATACAAAAAAGTCAGAAAGACAGAAACAGGATAGGTAAACATGAGGCAGAGAGAGACAGAGAGGAGGGGGGGGATGGGGGGGGGGGGGGGGGGCAGACACGTCTACGTACAAACTCATGAGAGAAGTTGTGACAAAGACAGAACAAAAAGGTGGGGTAAAGAGTCTGAACAAACTGGACAGTAAAAGAAAAGAACAGAAAAACAGAAAACTGACAAACTCAGGTCAGTAGCTAAAACTAAGATGAACAGACTCTCTCCTTTGATGCAAGTGTATTGCATTCATATGACTGTACTTACATTCCGCTCTGACAACTGTAAACTGAAACAAATACAAGGATAATGTTTCTTCCCCTCTCCTAAAGATTTCCTCCCAATGACTGACAGACAGTAGAAGGGCATCTGGGACTGAAGGTGAGAGTCATGACCTGGGTGAGGCCCAGCCCCTTGGAGCGTAAGGAGCTCAGGGCCAAAAAAGCCTGTCTGAGGGGGATTCTTCTCTCAACACCTCCTGCTGTCAAGCTCTCCCTCGAGTTTCTTCCCGCTGGTTGTTGATGGAAACCAAGGAGTCAGAGATGTCAACTTCTCTCCAAGGGACAGCGCTATCACTGAGAGTGGTGGCCATCTCCTCACCCTCACCATTTCTGTCTGTATCCATTCCCAAAGAGGAACAGACATTCACTGACAGCTTGGTGGTCTGGAGTGCAGGGGTGGGGGGTGGGGGGTGGGGTGGGGGGGGTTCAGGTGAGGCCTCAAGTCTGGTCAAAACATATCCCACTGTGCGAAAACCTCAGCTTACTGGAGCCATTGCTCTATATCATCCCCCGAACATATACACAACACAACAGGACCTTCCTTAACCACCTTTCTGTACACAGATCCCCTCCTCCCAACCCTCAAGTAGTCTCTGATGGATCGCTTCACTGTCACGGTGATACTATTTTTGACTTTCATTGAATGACCCCTCCCTTTTTCAACTGGAGACCTGCCAACCCATAGTCTACAGTGACCTTTTTTTCTTTTTGAAAGGGTGGTTGAGTAGCGAAGCAGAGCCCATGTGGGATGGGGTTAAATTGTTGAGAAAAAAAAGTTGTTGCGAGGCATCTGTTGCTTAGTCTTCACAGCCAAATTCTTTTACCTACTTGCCACCCCCCCCCCCCCACACCCCCTTCCCTCCCTGCAACTTCACACCCTCTCTGAATTTCAACAATCATTTTTAGTGATTTGCTTTGTTGTGCTGAATATTATGATCTAATGACATGAACACAAACTTTTTCTTTTATTTATTTTACGACATTTGACCCTTCAACATTTTCCTGTTTAGTGACCTGTCATTCACCAAGTCAGTCCACCTCTCTGTGAAGATCTTTCTCTCCAAAGACTGAACGCTCACGACACTTTCAAGGTTGTCGAAGACAGGTTCCCTTGAACCAAACATCAGATTTCACCAACAGCTAACATCAGATCTCACCAACAGCACTGTCATGTACTGTTTTGCAAGACAAAAAAAAAAAAAAAAAAAAAAAAAAAAGGACTCCTCATCAATTACATTCCAGTTGTCTAACAACGAGGTTCAAAGGTGCTCCAGACTGATTTAACTCTGACAAAGTTGGTACAATCACATCCATCATCTCTCTTGAACAGACTAAACTAAATGCCTCTCAAGCTAATGAGTCATTATCTTTTTGCTGTCAGCAGGGACAAATCTCCTGTAATTATATATAAAGGCTCCGGGTTCAGTTCCAGCTGCTCCAGGCATCAATCGATGATTCTGTTACCTGGCGTAGATCACACTGAGCTTACCTGTCAATCAATAGGCTGTTTTCTGTGCGTTTCATATGTGTAGAAAGTGTGCAGTTATGTGCGAGTAGCAGTGTGTGTGTGTGTGTGTGTGTGTGTGTGTGTGTGTGTGTGTGTGTGTGTGTGGCGTGCGTGTGCGTGTGAGCGCGCGCTATGTGTGCATGCATGCATGTGTGTGTGTGCAATTGTGTGTGCTGGCGTGCGTCCCTGCACATGGTGTGTGTGTGTGTGTGTGTGTGTGTGTGTGTGTGTGTGTGTGTGTGTGTGTGTGTGCGCGCGCGCGAACTCACGCATATATGTGTGCATTTATGTGTGCATACGTGCATGCATGTGTGCCTGCACGCGGTATGCATATGTATGTGTGTGTGTGCGTGTGTGTGTGTGTGTGTGCATGATTGCATGTGTGCATGTGTGTGTGTGAGTGTGTGCGCCTGTATGTATGTGCATGTGAGTGTGTGTGTGTGTGGGTGGGTGTATGTGCATGCATGCATGTGTGCGTGCGTGTATGTGGGCATGGGTGTGTGTGTGCATGCATGTGTGCGTGTGTGCATGTGCGTGTGTGTGTGTGCACACATCTGTTTGTGTATGTAAGCAGTTCAAAAGTACTTTCACTTCATGTCTTTTGAAAGCTTGAAGTGATATTAAATGGCAAGTGTGTGAGGTAGTGGATGGGAGGAGGTGGTTGGAAGACGGAAACAGGGGTGGGGGAAGATTGCTGAGGAGGGTGGTGGTGGGGTTCACACATTCATTCACCCCCCCCCCCCCCCACCCACCCCCCAAAAAAAAAAATCATGGGATGTGGGGTTAGCACTAAAACACCAAACTACACTCAGCAATAAATGTTATTAAGGATAGAGAGGGGTGGAAAACAAAAAGAAAAAAAAGTAACCAAGTTGTCTTTTTTTCCCCTCTTCCCTGAAGCACTAATTTGAGCAGTTTCCAGAACTTGGTTGACGAGAGATCAACACAAAGGGTTTAACCTTTTTTCTTTTTTTTTACACTAAGTCGACAGGGATTTCACTATGTTTTTTTTTTTTTTTTTAATAGAAATATCAGTGAGAACTTGTGTAGTAGGCCTATAGCCCCTCTGTTATTTCACTGTGTTAGTCTACCTCATCTCTGAGTCAGTGAGAACTTGTGTAGTAGGCCTATAGCCCCTCTGTTATTTCACTGCGTTAGTCTACCTCCTCTCTGAGTTAGGCTACCTCATCTCTGAGGTTTCACTGTGTTCTCATTGAATTCACAGCACCAGTTACACACTATGGGAGTCTGAGAGCTCTGGACAAAAGCTCCGGTTTGCTTTTAGTTTAAGGATGAATTACTATACAAATTCTGTGGGAAAAAAAAGGAAGAAATGATGTTGAAGTTTTCACATTAAAAAACTGTTCACATGTGCTAGCGACTGAAATGAAGGGCACAGTTTACCAAGCCTACCACACAGCTCTTCCTGCAAGCTGGTTGGTGATCGTCATGCTACAGACTGGGATCCCCATGTTGTGCATTTTCCCTCAATACTTGATAAAATTGATAAAAAGAAACTAGCAGGCAGTAGTTCAATACATTACTGTTGATTTCAGCTCTCAAACTATGCACAACCCTCCAGATCTTTAATTCAGCTTCAAACTAGGCTTTGTCTCCAATATAACCCATTTTGAATCAAACCAAACAAAGTCTCCATGTGCACAAAATTTCAGTTCAGTTATTAACTAGGCAGTCTGCCAATATACTCATTTCAAATTCGTCTTCACACTTGCCACAACATCCTAAATGCACTTCCTTGGAATCTAGGTTCAGACCTGAGGATGCTTTCCCAAAGCACTCAAACTGAATTCAGCTTGAATTTTCCAGTTCTAAGTTCAGCTTCAAACTGAAAACCTAGGCACTAGTCTCTCAAAGCATTTATTTTCGCTCAAGATTCAAACTAGACAGATTCTGCCTATGGACTAATTTTGCATTCAGAATCGAACAATGCAAACGCTATCATTGCACTCTACCAGTGCTCTGATTTCGCATGCAGAATCTAACCAGCAACACTCTACCCATGCACAAAATTTGCCTTCATATCCAAACTGTGCACAGCTTCCTACTGCACTGACTGTGAATTCAGCTTCAAACCACGAACATTCTCGAAATGAACACACTCATTTTATAGTCCGCTTCAGACTGCCTCTTTTGTTCTTGTCCTTTTTAAACCATGACGGGTGTGGCTGCCATTTCCCAACGTTCAATGATCATGCATGAAACAGGACACGGAACAGACAATGAGGAGAGTGACACATGCAGCAGCAGCTGAATCGTTGTGCAAGATGCAGTGAATGACAGCAAGTTAGTCACTGAGTCAGCATGTGCGTGTATGTATGGGTCTGCATGCATGTGCATATATATAAACGCGCTTGTGTGTATAACCAAGTGAAGACAAAGAGAGGAGTGGGAGCAGGGGGGGGGGGGGGGGGGGGGGGGAGGGGGGGGAAGGGAAGAGAAAGGAGGGAAGGAGACGGGTGGGTAGTTCTGCTATCCTCATTCTCAATGTGTACATCATGTGTACGCACCCACATGCCCCACACACACACACACACACATGTGCACACAGTACACAGAGTAAATACAAAGCAGGTACACAGAGTGACCCTGAAAGAGGCTAGGACACTTCAGACCCCCAACACCCCTTCACTCTCACTCTTCTCAAACCTTTCTTTCTGGCCTCTGTCCATTTTCACTCCATAATATGAAGACTTGTAAGTCCTACCCCTTTTTTACAACCCTGTTTTTAAATTACACCCATTTTGCTGCTTCTTTTTCTTTCTTCTTCTCCCTTTTTTCAAGATCGCTTCAGACTCTACCATTCTTCTTCTCCCTAAACCATGTGTACGGAACAATAGGGGCACCACACTGAAGAACCACTCCCAGGTTCCTCCACCATTATCTCCCATTACAGTCTCCCTCTGTATAATCAAGAACCAGGTTTGGAAGGTTAGTGGAGGATCCACTGTAACTCCAATATCATTACTTATTTACCTCCCATATCATTACGCTATTTACCTCCCATATCATTATGCTTTTACCTCCCATATCATTACGGGTTTTTTACTCCCATATCATTACGTTATTTACCTCCCAATCATTACCTTATTTACCTCCCCTTCATTAATTTATCTACCCCTATCATTAGGTTATTTACCTCCCATATCATTACGCTATTTACCTCCCATATCATTACGTTATTTACCTCCCATATCATTATGCTATTTACCCCCCTATGATTAGGTTATTTACCTCCCATATCATTACGTTATTTACCTCCCATATCATTATGTATTTACCTCTCATATCATTAGGTTATTTACCTCCCATATCATTAGGTTATTTACCTCCCATATCATTACCTATTTACCTCCCATATCATTACGTTGTTTAACCTCCCATATCATTTTGGTTATTTACAATATCATCAGTTATTTACCTCCCATATCATTACTTATATACCTCCCAATATTAGTTTTTTTTACCATATTTTAGGTTATTTACCTCCCATTTTTTCATTTATTGTTATTTACCTCCCCATTATCATTATTGGTTTTTTTACGATTCATTAGGTTATTTACCTCCCAATTAGACAATTTCCTCCCATTTTCATTTAGCATTTTGACATGTTTGTATAGATGTCTATAATTCCACTATATTCAGGTCAATCACACCTCCCTGCCACTCACTGTGATGTTAAAACCGGTCCCACATGTGTACCCAAACTCAGCTTGTCTTAAACAGTCTTATCAGCAACCTTTATTCAACCCAAACAAACAAAAAAAATCAAACCAACTGTCAAACAAACAAACTGTCTTGCCAGAGCACTGAGAAAAGCAAACACTGAATTAAACAAATGCAAAGATGTCGGCCCTAAACCTGTGGATCTGCGTGAAGAGTGGGAGCTGTCGTTTTCAAGATCGCCCCACCACCCATAGGACACAACAGTTCCCACTGTGGACTTGTGGGCTCTGAGGTGGCTAGTCCTATTCCTGTCAGTGGCATTCGTTTGTTGATTTATTTAAATTTTTTTTTCTTCCCTTTTTTGTCCTTTGCTATTCCCAGTTCACAACTCCTATCCAGAGTTCAGAGTCTTGTGGGCTCAAATCGAAGTCTGGAATCACAACTGTCAAGCTTCATCAATTTAACTGAAAATTTTGGAGTGTTGCTCAAACATGCTGATCAACACTGCAAGTGTCTGTATCTTTCAGGCCTGGTTGAATGAAGCCTGGATATGATAAGAGAGGAAACATGGAGAACACAGCCTTGCCATGTGTTGTCTCTGAACAGAACTCCTCAGCATCTTCTACCTCATCCTCACTGATCATCATTAATCATCAACAACAACAGCAAAGAATGAAAGAAATCAATATCCAAAGGTGGGTCATCATGGTGAAGTGGCAGATGGAAGTGAGGATAGGGGATGCAAACCATGCATTCTCATGTGCTATCTCTTCGTTAAAAATTGGAAAAAGCCAAAATCTTAAGTAGAATGCACTGGATTTTAAGGCAGACATTACATAAGTATCACAGCATTAAGCTATTCAGGATAAACTTCTTTTTTCTTCCAGCACTGATGTATTCAAACATGTATTAGCTAACTTCATTAACTGGAATACATTTTAATAAACACGAATGTAATGTGCCTCATCTGACATCCACTCAAACTAAACGACTGTCAATGATAAACAATAATGACAACTGCTTGATTTTTTTTTACATTCTTGAATAAAATCATTCACACATGAACGCTCTAGCGTAGTTCAAAACCTGCAGATGTGTGATGAGAAAAAAGAACAGCACTGGCTGGCAATTCAGCTCATGCCATCCTCCACCGATTTGATCACCCTTTTCCCTTTTTTATTTTTGTTTTTTATTGGTTTCTTTGCTGTGGTTTTTTTGCCCTCACTGTTCTCAAGATTTGACCACACTTCTACACTGTAACCTACCATTTAACTTGTTCCCTACATACACCAGTGGATTTTAGTCTTTTCCAGTGTTTGTGCACTGTGCATGGCTGCAGCACAAACAATTCCTTATACAGCATGTTAAGCCATTGACTTACTTACTTAGGCCCCTGGCTCTTGTCAGAGCATAGGCCATCACCAACTGTCCCCCAATGACCATGGTCCTGGGCAATCTTTTCTAATTCGCCCCAGCTGTAACCCATCTGCCTGGTGTCTGCTTCCAGGTCCCGCCTCCAGGTGTTTTTTGGTCTTCCTTGCTTCCTTTGCCTGGGATTCCAGGTCAGGGCTTTTCTGGTGGTGCAGTGTTGTCCAGGGGCTTTCCGAGCGTGTGTCCTATCCACCGCCATCTTCTTTTGCGGATGTCTTGCTCTACTGGCAGTTGGTTACTTCTTTCCCACAGCTCTTTGTTGCTGATTGTCTTTGGCCAGTGGCTGTGGAGAATCTTTCGCAGGCAGCTGTTAACGAACGTCTGCTGTTTTTGAATGGTGGTTTTTGTGGTTCGCCAGGTCTCTGATCCATATAAGAGGACAGATCTGACGTTTGAACCTGCTTGGAATAAGGCTGTGTAGGTATTGCATAGGCTAGAACACAGGTACATCAATATGTTGATGATCTCCTAGTTATGCGGGATTGTCTTCAGTTGTGACAAGCTCCTAGCATAACATTAGTCTCTAAAATCCCCGAAGTCGGAGTCGTGGTGCCATGTGGCGGGGTAATCAAAAACGGTCACACACGTAATGTTCTCATTCCAGCTGATGTTGTACTAGTGTCAAGACTTCGGGTTTGATGATCCCTGTGCTTTTCCGGGTACGACAACACAACATCAGTTGAACTGAGAGGGGATTTTCATCTAGTGTGTTAGTCGAATTCCGATGTTCTTCGAGTGTGAGGCTCTTGCTTTCCCTATCTGTTTCACGTCGGTACAGTTCCCCTTGCTGTGAACACTGCCTAGTAGGTGAAGCTGCGACTTCTTCAGTGGAGCCCATCTAGCATACAGGGTTGGACGACGTGTTAATCTTAGTATTTGGGTTTTCTGTGGGTGGATGGTAAGGCCGAGCCTTGCTGCAAAGATTGACAGGTCTGATGTTTTGTCCTGCATCTGTTGTCTGGTATGGGTTTAAGCCATTTACTTTTTTAAAATTCCTGTCTAAGACCTCTGATATAGTTCAATACTCTACACTTTTGTTTCTTTTGACATAGAAATTCAATTCAGACACCAAAATTTAGTTTCAGACAATAAAATATTGTTCAATGAGACGCTGTACACTCACACATTCACACTACGGTGCCCAGTATGGGTGAACATACTTAGCAGAGCATAATGCAGAGTCTGTATTGGGGAAATGGAGTACAAATTTAGCCAAATAACACTTGAAAAGGATCCACCCAACTGACATGACGAAAATAATACTGGCTCTCCAAGCTAGGCCTGAGCACAGACACTGCAGGGTCTTCAGACAAAGTTAGTTTCAACGTTGAGGTGACTGTAGACGGGAATTCAAGCAAATCTTTAGAGTAATTAGTGTTTTGTCTTGTGATCTGTTTGTCCATATTAACCATCAGAGTTACTTAAAATTACTTTTGAATTTAGCAGACAACGGTTTTTCACTTACACATTTGTTTTTCTCCTTAACCACTGTTCCTTTTTACCTTAAGGGCATCAGTTTTATTAATCACTAGTCTCATCATACATCATCATCATGCCCTCCACTCCACTATTATTACATTGTTTTATTGTTGTTTGGATTACCCCCCCCCCCCCCCCCACCCACCCCCACACACACTAACACACATAAATACACACACACACACACACGTGCATGTGCGCACACACACACACACTGAAGTCAACAGTCACATGAACTTCCTTCATCACCGACTGTGAAATGCAGACATAGACAGACTGAATGTTACACTCACATTTGTGGCAGAAGATTCAAAGCAGGTTAAGACAGCGCACACACATATGCATGCGTAACACACACAATACAAATTACAACAATTACAAATGTATGGTTTTACAAGCATGCACAACATCCACACACATACAACACATAGCCCTAACAAACACACTAGTAATAAGCTGACACCCGTACCCATGCAAGCACACTCTTACTAACACACACACACACACACTTACACACACAATCTACACACACACACACACGCACAACACACACACACACACACACAAAACACACACATTCACTACTGCCCACACCCCAAACACCTACAGACAGACAAACACGTCAGTACTTCCTTCATGCTTGATTTATGAGCCAAGTGCTCTGTACACATGACGGCATGCTGTGCCAGTGTCCAAGCTTTTTACATCCTGTTCACTGAACACTGTGGACCTTCCAAGCGTCCTTTTTTGAGAAGAGACACTTAGAGGAAACTGTTGTTGTTGTTGTTGCCGTACCCTGGCGAAAAGACTCCAGGGATCATCTGAACAGCTGAAGCACTTGAACACTATGGTACAAATGCATTGATCAGCTAAAAGAATAGAATAGGATAGAGAGGGGAAAAGGAAGTGGCGGTGGTGGTTATGGTGTGAGTGTGTGGTGTTGTGTGTGTGTGTGTGTGTGTGTGTGTGTGTGTGTGTGTGTGTGTGGTGTGTTGAGACTGGGGAGTTGGTGGTTACAAGAAATGCTGATTAATAAAGGAAATTAGTGTCTCCAAAGGCTGATTTCACATCCTGCATCACTGCCCCTCTAATCTTCTCTCTCACTACCTCCACAGTCTCAAACCTCATTGGGGAGCTTTCTTCGCCTGCACAAGACTGATCAAGGAATGACAGTTCTTCCCTGTTCACTCTTTTGATTACATGTCATAAAACTCTATTCCACATCCTATATTTTCCACTGTTCAGTATCAGCAGTCACATTCTCTGGATGTTCTGCAGATAAATAAGATAAGATAATTCTATAGCCCAGCCGACGCAAAGGGCCATATCAGGGATTCATCCACGTTAAATCAACTCACCAGTCATAAAAAAAAATTTAAAAAAAAAAAAAAAAACTTTCATACATCTCATTAAATGACATCGTTTTACAAACGCACCAGAAACTCGTTAAAAATTTTTCCGTAAAATCTTAAATAGATGCAAAAATATTAAGCTCTTCAAAAACTCAAGGATCACATCGGGCATCCCTAACAGGATCTTCATGGACTCGCTTAAAATGTTTGTGTTCAATCGTGCAAAATCCCAACACTCTAAAAGAACTTGTTTCATTGTGAGTGGCCCATGACAGGAAAGCACCACGGAGAGTTCTTCACTCTTTAAAAGTAAGCATGGGTAAATTTCAAGGGACCCGGGGTAGCACCGGCAAGAACGTTTCTCTTTACGACCCTCCGACGTGGATGGGAGGAAGTCATTAAGGTTTGGACGGATCTGAAAGAGTTTGTTACTCGTCTGTAGTGTTGCGAATCCTCCTGCAGAGTCTTCACACTAATCGTTAAACTTTGGGTTTCACATCTGAACAGGGATGTTCCTGAGATTTCTGTATAAATTAACATCTAAAGACAGTTACCTACATTTGATGGCATCATATCACAAATTTTCAGGCAAAATCTTAGTATCATGACCAGCAAGCTACCATAGCCCAGTTTTGTTCAAAATTTTAGCGCAAAAATATTTGAAGTGGTAGGCGTTTACAGACCAAAATTAGTGCAAAATATGTTCAATGAAATTCCCTATTAAAATATGATCATACTTTATATAGGCATCTTAAAACTATGAAGGTGTCAAAGCTCTTCACTACAGAGTATCTGTCAGGCAGCATGTTTATTTGTAAAAATTGAAAGTCCCTTTGAGGACTGTCAATCTTTATTTCATGCCCATGTACGTAACACACACACACACACACACACACACACACACACGCACAGAGAGAGAGAGAGAGAGATGATGATGATGATGATAATCTTTATTTCCAAGGGTAACAGATCTAAAGCAACAAACATGCTTTTTTTCATCCTGCCCTTGCCCCGTTAAGGGACAAAGTATGACTAGCGACTAAAACTTACAAAACTTTTAACAAACAGAGAGAGAGAGAGAGGGAGAGAGAGGCACAGCACATTGCTGAACACAAGACAAAAGAGGAATAAGCATACACGCATGTCTCCAGTTGAATTCTACCTTCACAAAGCCTGAGTGACCTCGGAACACAGCTGAGATCCCTCACCCAGCCACTATACAAAGTGACCAGTCGGGTATAAAATCCCTCTCTACTGACGTCACCACACCACTGTCTCCTCCCCCAAATGCAGCGGACCCCTACCCGCCCTCCGATGAACCCTGTTGGACAAAAAGCCTTGCAGAACCTTGATCCAGCTCTGTGGGTCCTGTACACCCAACGCACACACCACACACACACACACACACACACCACTGGCGGATTCTACTTCCCTCTTCAGAGCGTGACTGACCTGTTTCAACTCTAAAGCTCTCAATGGATGAGTGAGCACGGCCGCCTGAGCCTCAGCCTTTGGGTTGGTTTCCCAATGCAGCCATGACCCCAAAAAGGTGTGGCAGGGTGGGGGCGTGGAGGAATGATGGGGAGGGCAACTCTTTATTTAAAGGCACGGCAAATTGACTGAACAATCCCACTGCCAATCTGTCCCCTTATTCACCCCCCTCCCCGCCGCCGTCCCCCTTTCATCCACACCAGAGGTAATAAGATCCTTCCTGGTTTGGCCTGGTCTTATGTATTTTGGACAATGTCATGTACACTCTTCCACCTCCACCACCAAACGCCCTCCCTCAAACTACTTTGTACGTGTGACCAAACTTGACATTAATGATAGATATATATACTAACTGTGGAAAAAAAGTTTTCGCTGTGATAATTCATCATTTTTAAAAATCAGTGTGTACAATTAGAATTTCTACAGCTGGGTGGGAAAGGGGAGGCAGGGGGAGTATGAGGGATGGCCCGGAGAGCTAGACCATCTGGCAGTGGCACCACACAGTTTTCATTTACGTTTTGACCCTGACTTCACAAAATCACTGATGGCAAGTGGAAAATTATATGTTATCTACTTACCAGCCACCATGTGTGTGTGTGTGTGTGTGTGTGTGTGTGTGTGTGTGTGTGTGTGTGTGTGTGTGTGTGTGAGTGTGTGTGTTGTGTGTGGTGTGTGTGTATGTGTGGTGTGTGCTTGTGCATGATGTACGACAGTGTGTGTGTGTGTGAGCGAGCGAGCGAGGGAGCAAGGAGAAGAGAGAGAGAGAAAGAGAGAGAGAGAGATGAGAGAGAGAGAGGAGTGAGTGAGTGAGTGTGTGTGTGTTTTGTGTGGGGTTGTGTGTGTGTGTGTGTGTGTGTGTGGGTGTGTGTGTTTGTGTGTTGTGGCATGATGTTTTATGGGTTGTGTGTGCGAGTGTGTGTGTGTGTGTGTGTGTGTGTGTGTGTTACAATAATCAAGTATGGGTTATTAGTGTTTGCTGAATCAGATCTGTTGCATAAATAATAATAATTTGTTTCAAGTGACATTAAGTTTACCCGTAACAAAATAAAATATACACAGTTAACAAAAAAAAAAAAATCCAGGTGTTTCTTTTGAGTCCAGAATCCTTCCCAACTGCAAAAGGGCTCCAAAGTTTGCACAAATGTTTCTATGAATGTCAGGCAGACTGGTTCATTGTTCTAAGGTATGCTTCTCCAAATGTTTAGAAAGCTCCATGCTTTTGATCGGCATACTATTGTCATGATTCTAAAACTTTCTGGAAAAATTCTTTTGGGTGTGCCGCCCTGTTCCTCCTACAAGGTTTGATTTCATGAACTGCAATAATCAGTGTTTGGGGCGTCTTAAATGAGACTGGTCTGACAGAGTGATGGAGGGTATGCTGCCAGAGCTGAAGGTCATGTCTCCATTTTAGGACCACTGAGACACATGTTTAACAGTGAATGTCCCACTCGTAGTAAAGACTTTACTATAGACACTCATGATTAACCAGTGATGTCCACTCGTAGTAAAGATTTATACAGTTGTTACAGCTCAACCTTTCCTCTGTCTGATTTAACAGAGAGATCTAAACCACCTCTTGTCAGTCACCTCGGTCACATTGTCCACTGACGAGTCTGTCTTCTGAACAGTCTCTGCAGAACAAGCGTTTTATTCTTTGTCGTAACAGTATAGTACTATATTATAGTGTATGTGTGCATGTTGGATGAAAAAAGAGGCTGGAGAAGAAGATTTTACATGCATCCACATA
>CM031599.1:91225581-91261632 GCA_018398815.1 Conus ventricosus | reverse complement strand
CGAGCGAGGAGAACGTTGTCACTCAAATTCCAAACTCCCAAAACACACACGAACCTTTTGTCTCTTACACACACAACCACACCACACACACACACACACACACACACACTTACATACAAATCTCCCTCTCTGATTATTCATATATCTGCATACTTGCACAGAAAAGGTTTGTGTCACCTTAAATCTGAATCACTATCTCATAGAAATAAAATGACTCTACCATAAATCTAAAATGACTCTACCATAAATCGATTATCTGCCATATACATGCATGCCCGCAGTCTTCCCCCAACACTGTGAAACATAAGAAGACCCACCAAACCACAGCATACCACCCTTAACTACCCACCACCCGCACGTTACAACCGTGAAACATAATAAGACCCATCAAACCACAGCACGTTACCAACCCTATGAAACATAATAAGACCCATCAAACCACAGCACGTTACCAACCCTATGAAACATAATAAGACCCACCAAACCACAGCACGTTACCAACCCTATGAAACATAATAAGACCCACCAAACCATAGCACGTTACCAACCCTATGAAACATAATAAGACCCACCAAACCACAGCACGTTAACAACCCTATGAAACATAATAAGACCCACCAAACCACAGCACGTTACCAACCCTATGAAACATAAGACGACCCACCAAACCACAGCACGTTACCAACCCTGTGAAACATAATAAGACCCACCAAACCACAGCACGTTACCAACCCTATGAAACATAATAAGACCCACCAAACCACAGCACGTTACCAACCCTATGAAACATAATAAGACCCACCAAACCACAGCACGTTACCAACCCTATGAAACATAATAAGACCCACCAAACCACAGCACGTTACCAACCCTATGAAACATAATAAGACCCACCAAACCACAGCACGTTACCAACCCTATGAAACATAATAAGACCCACCAAACCACAGCACTTACCAACCCTATGAAACATAAGACCCACCAACCACAGCACTTACCAACCTATGAAACATAATAAGACCCACCAAACCACAGCACGTTACCAACCCTATGAAACATAAGACCCACCAAACCACAGCACATTACCAAGAAAACAAAACAACGTAACATGAAAACCCAGTCAACCAACATGTCCCCATCAGAACCGTTACTATGGAGGAAAACGAAAACACACACACAAACACAAAATCATCCACAAAACACGTGTATGTATACAATAAATTCAAAACATGATAGTTAACAAGCTGAGATCACTCAGGCAAATAAACCTAGGCTGTGATGAAAATACCAGTCATTCAAATGAAAAAAAAACCCAGCTGAAAACATATTTGAAATGCCATATAGGAAGAGAGACACTTTAAAAAAAATCTAATGTCCACTCTGATCTGTGTTTCCATTGTCACTACCAAGTCACTAAATCATAACTACGAAAAGCTGGCATGATACAAACTGTAAATATAGAGAAAAAAAAGGTGTAAATACCATGCAGATCAAAGACAGAGGAACAAATCAAAAAGGCAGAAAAAACAAACGACAGCAGTGAAGCACACAAACAGCTAAAGTCTAAGAAACTGGCAGAAAAAAAGGGGAAATTACTAGCACAGAATTCTATGCATGCCAGGGCATGATTTACATTGAAAGAGTTCATGGAATCCCAAAAGAAACATGAAAAACAAGAAAATAAATCAAGACGAAATCAACCAACAAACTGCCACAAAAATGAATACAACACCACTGGAAGGTTTTTAGCCCCAGGGAAGCAGCACAGCCTACCTCCTGTCGCAAGGGTGATGTTGGTGATACTGTGCCCATAAAACCGGAAGGTGAAAGGCAGTTTGATGACCTGGGCAACAACCACAATGACAGAGTAAGTGATAGGACACGCCATTAACAACACTGTATTGCCATCAACCTTGCTTTGTTTTAAAAAAGTTTAACAAAAAAAAAGAAAAAAGGAAGAACGACAGTGACAATGTTCATATTATATGTTCTGTGCACAGCTAGTGTGTAATGTGTTGGTGCCATCGTCATAATTTAGGACTACAAGGCAATCCTTTTTGATTCACTTGCGTAAACAAAATGAGTCTATGTAATCATCCTCTTCCAGCTGTCCGTGTGCATTGTGCATGTATTTTTGTGTGTGTGTGTGTGTGTGTGTGTGTGTGTGTGTGTGTGATCATGTTCATGTGTCTGTAAGTGTGTGTGTGTGTGTGTGTGTGTGTGTGTGTGTGTGTATGAAGCGACACACTGCAACATCATTTCTCTCCCTCTCCCCCACTCTCTCTCTCTCTCCCGTTCCATCTGTCACTCTCTTTGAACATAGTGAAGATACATCAAATTGTCTAACCATATCAAAATCAGCAAAACCGCATAACACTATTGTCTGTCCCCCACTACCCCTCTCTCTCATAGCCTGCCCCTCCACCCCACCCCCTCTCTCACCTCCAGCCCCAACCTGCCCCCATGGGGTAACCATGCCAGGCGAAGGGGTGGGGTGGGATTTGGCACCATGAAGGTGGGTGGAAGACCAATCTAATACCATACTGTCACCACAAGAGAATGACAACTAGTTAAAAACAGGCAAAGAAAGACGGCACTCTATATACAGCACCAGTCAGATTTAACCTCACAGCACCGTGACTCTGAAGCATGTGCTCTACATACTGCAGAGCCAACCATACGCCTGTACACAGCCATCAAGTCCCTGCTGACTGCCCATACATATCAACCTGTGCTTAGGATTCATTTTGTGTGTGTCTGTGTGTGTCTGTGTGTGTGTGTGTATCTATGTGTGTACAGGCATGCATGTGTATGTGCATGTGTCAGTGCGTCTGTATCTGTGTCTGAAAAATAATCTGTTTGAAAACCATAACGTAGCAATTGAAAAAGTAAACTAACAGTGAGAGCACAAACACACATGGGGTAAACCATTTCCTTTTTTCTCTCTCTCAGTCAATTTTTCACACTGAACTTTTTTTTTTTTTTTTTTTTTCAAATTCTGAGTAACTTATTCCTGCCTCCTATTTCTACACTTTTCATGGGTGTTTTTGTAACAAACATTATCAGTTACGGATGTGACAGCATTTTATTCAAGTTCCTCTGGCTGCTAGCTGTTCACACTCGCTGTCTTTTTCATTTGTGAGTAAATGTTGTGACTGCATACAAATGGAAACAGCAAGATTTCGCAACCCTGTCAGAACCTCATGAGTGTTGTGAGGGCAAACAGGGTTGCCAGTTGTCCAAAGAGAGCTCCAGTGCTCTTGTCTACAGATTGGTGCACATGTGCCTAACTGGTATTCACCACTGCTGTTCACCACTATGAGAGAGGAAAAAAAACAACAACTTTTAACAGATGGTTAAAACAACTATCACAAAGTATACAAAATGATTTGGTTACTGACAGTCAATGGACCTTAACAAACCATCAGTCACTTACTATCACCATACCATCCATATAAAACCAATTAATGAGAAAAAATGTTGAAGAAAGAAAGGGCACACAACACACCACACCACACACACCACACACTTGATGGGGGATATGAAATGACGGGGTATTCCTATTTGTGAGAAAATACTAATGTCATTCAGGATGATTTCAAGGTCCGTCTAAAAACACTATTTTGTGAAAAGACGCTAAATCAAACAAAACAAAACAAAACACACACACACACACACACACACACACACACACACACACACAAACACAACACACACACACACACTTAGACACACATAAATACACACACACACACATACACTTAGACACACACACACACACACACACACACACACACACACACACACACACACACACACACACTTAGACACACATAGAGACAGAGACAGATAGATACACAAACACACACTTGGACACACATATAGACAGAGACACACATAGATAGACACACACACATTTAGACACACACACAGAGACAGAGACACACACAGATACACATACACACACACGTTAACCCATTCAAACACAACAAACACACCAAAGGGCGCTGAATCCCTCAAACCATCCCCCATCCACTCCACACCAGTTAACCTCCCCCTTCCTCCCCTCTCACTCTCTCTGTCTCAAACACACACACACACACACACCACACACGCACACGCACACACACCCATACATTCACATTCCCCTTACACACATAACAACATATTCACAACATCGACACACATACAAAGTTTCAATCAATCCTTTGTTACTGTGTAGGAAAGGGGGATAAAAGGGCACTGATACTCATAGACTGAAGCCTTTCACTTTTGTGTACATAAAAAACACTTAACAAACATCATGGGAATCAAAGAGAAAGCTTCATATACTTGGAAGTTGGATACAGTGGAATGAGGTGAGGGGGAGCATGGGGGTAGCGTGCGAGTGTGTGTGTGTGTGTGTGTGTGTGTGTGTGTGTGTGTGTGTGTGTGTGTGTGTGTGTGTGTGTGCGTGTGTGTGTTGTGTGTGTGTGTGTGTGTCTGTGTGTGTCTGTGTGTGTGTGTATCTATGTGTGTACAGGCATGCATGTGTATGTGCATGTGTCAGTGCGTCTGTATCTGTGTCTGAAAAATAATCTGTTTGAAAACCATAACGTAGCAATTGAAAAAGTAAACTAACAGTGAGAGCACAAACAACAATCATGCAGTTTTTACCAAAATGAGTACATCCCCTCCATAATCTTGCTGCTGATTTTCTTTTTAGCAGATAAGAAATGCAAACATCACACACACACACACACACACACACACACACACACACACACACACACACACTTACCCCAGCTAGACGATGTGCGTTATTGAGGGACACGTGCGTCTGAGGATTGGTGAGAGGGGTAAAATAATCGTCGACAGCATCAGGTATGATCATTGAGGTGTAGTAATTGTGGTTATCCTTCAAAAACAAAACAGAAAAAGGAGAAGGGTTAGTCCTGCCAAGCCTCCATGATTCCAAACTTTAAAAAAAAATTTCTAATTTCAACCTCCTGTTGGAACATGACAAAGACCAGACTCCTTTTCCCTTTCTTTATCGCTCATGCCCTCTCACAGTCACAGACAACATACCCAAGCTGCTCCCTCCGGCTCTGAAATTCACAGCCACGTCCAGCATCATCCTGCCACTACCTTCACACCGGTGGACCACAGTCAGCAACCCATACCAGGTTGTTACAGGGCAACCTTCCACAGGAGACACTGCGTCACCCGAGTCACTCCACTGGGAGGGGAGCATGCCTGCTCTGATCCCCAATACCTGAGACACCAACTCCTTCACAGAGAACCACCTTGTTGTGGGTACAGCATGAGGGAGCAAATCCATGCTGAAGGTGACAGCAGTCGATTTCATATTCAATGCAAACATGTAATAAAATATGGCACATACATGCCATGCAATACAACATTTAAGACAACCACAGTGAGACATGATCAGTTTCCCGAATTTCGGTTACCTTCACACTCATACGCTCAGGATGCCGCAACACAAAACAATGATTACACAGAAAAAAGCAAACTAACTAGAGTTCACAGAAATAGGGTTTTGAAGTTGTGAAAAATACCTTCTCAAGACATAAAACTTCATTTTACATTTTGGACATTCAAAATACCAGAAAACCCCCCATCAGTAATGGCCTCCATAACTTAGGTTTTTGTAAGTCATGTCTTTCTTTCACAGGCAAGACACTACAACTACACTTCAAATGAATCAAAGTGAACACATGCAGATATTTCTAAGAATCTACACAATGTATTTTTCCTCTCTGAGATTTCAGATACTCAGATAGCAGCCTAAGTGCTGCTAAACAGGTGAAGTTTCAGAAAGCTCTGTGTGTGTGTGTGTGTGTGTGTGTGTGTGTGTGTGTGTGTGTGTGTGTGTGTGTGTGTGTGTGTGTATAAAAACAGAGAAAGACTGGCAGACAGACAGACAAACAAACATACATACAAAAAGATTCAAGGAATGCCAGAAACCTGTAGAAACAGACCCACAACACCCGTCCTAACAAAGACTGACCACTGTGATGGAAATGTCCTTAGCTGTCGTCGTCGTCGTCGTTGTCGTTTCAGGAACTTGAGGCACTCCTGTGGTCTGAGCCACCGGCACAGGTCTTCTGGTTGTGTTTCCCTGCGAGGGCACAGCCGACGGGGGAGGTGTTGTGATGCGTGCAGCAGCCGTAGTGACATTGCTCCCTTCGTTGTCGCTGCTGCCGCTGCTGTTAGTCGGAACGGGGGGAACGGATGGAGCCTGGCGCCTGATCCGAATAGGATGGACTGCTTCCACATGCACCAGTCTGTGCTGGCTGGCGTAGGTCTCATCCACTAGGCTATACTCCAGCAAATCATCTGCTGACAGACATGTGTATAGATAGTAGGGGTACAAACTACAGACCTATTACAGAAAAATCAAGGGCAATACAAAAAAGTCAGAAAGACAGAAACAGGATAGGTAAACATGAGGCAAAAGAGAGACAGAGAGGAGGGGGGGGGAGGGGGGGGGGGGGCAGACACGTCTACGTACAAACTCTTTGAGAGAAGTTGTGACAAAGACAGAACAAAAAGGTGGGGTAAAGAGTCTGAACAAACCTGGACAGTAAAAGAAAAGAACAGAAAAACAGAAAACTGACAAACTCAGGTCAGTAGCTAAAACTAAGATGAACAGACTCTCTCCTTTGATGCAAGTGTATTGCATTCATATGACTGTACTTACATTCCGCTCTGACAACTTAAACTGAAACAAATACAAGGATAATGTTTCTTCCCCCTCTCCTAAAGATTTCCTCCCAATGACTGACAGACAGTAGAAGGGCATCTGGGACTGAAGGTGAGAGTCATGACCGGGGTGAGGCCCAGCCCCTTGGAGCGTAAGGAGCTCAGGGCCAAAAAGCCTGTCTGAGGGGTTTCTTCTCTCAACACCTCCTGCGTCAAGCTCTCCCTCGAGTTTCTTCCTACTCCTGCTCACGCGGGTTTGTTGATGGAAAACCAAGGAGTCGGGAGATGTCAACTTTCTCCAAGGGACAGCGCTATCACTGGAGTGGTGGGCCATCTCCTCACCCTCACCATTTCTGTCTGTATCCATTCCAAAGAGGAACAGACATTCACTGACAGCTTGGTGTCTGGAGTGTAGGGTGGGGGGTGGGGGGGGGGTGGGGGGTTCAGGTGAGGCCTCAAGTCTGGTCAAAAACATACCCCACTGTGCAAAAACCCTCAGCTTACTGGAGCCTTTGCTCTATATCATCCCCCGAACATATACACAACAAACAGACCTTCCTTAAACCCCCTTTGTCTGTACACAGATCCCTCCTCCCAACCCTCAAGTAGTCTCTGATGGATTTGCTTCACTGCACGGTGATTTCTATTTTTGACTTTCGTTTAATGACCCCTCCCTTTTTCAGTGGAGACCTACCAACCCATAGTCACATGACCTTTTTTTTTTTTTGAAAGGGTGGTTGAGTAGCGAAGCAGAGCCCCTGTGGGAGGGGTTAAATTGTTGAAAACAAAAGTTGTTTTCGAGGCATCTGTTGCTTAGTCTTCACAGCCAAATTCTTTTACCTACTTGACCCCCCTTTCCCCCCCCCACCCCCCCCCCCCCCCCTTCCCCCTCCTGGGAACTTCACACCCTCCTCGAATTTCACAATATTTTAGTGATTTTTCTTTGTTGTGCTGAATATTATGATCTAATGCATGAACAACAACTTTTTCTTTTATTATTTTTCGATATTTGACCCCTTTAACATTTTCCTGTTTAGTTTACCTGTCCCTTCAACCCAAGTCAGTCCACCTCTCTGTGAAGATCTTTCTCTCTAAAGACTGAATGCTCATGACACTTTCAAGGTGGTCGAAGACAGGTTCCTCAATGAACAAACATCAGATCTCACCAACAGCACTGTCATGTACTGTTTTGCAAGACAAAAAAAAAAAAAAAAAAAAGGACTCCTCATCAATTACATTCCTGTTATCTAACAACGAGGTTCAAAGGTGTTCCAGACTGATTTAACTCTGACAAAGTTGGTACAATCACATCCATCATCTCTCTTGAACAGACTAAACTAAATGCCTCTCAAGTAATGAGTCATTATCTTTTGCTTGTCAACAAGGACAAATCTCCTGTATTATAATATATAAAGGCTCCGGGTTCAGTTCCAGCTGCTCCAGGCATCAATCGATGATTCTGTTACCTGGTGTAGATCACACTCAGCTTACCTGTCAATCAATAGGCTGTTTTCTGTGTGTTTCGTATGTGTAGAAAGTGTGCAGCTATGTGCGAGTAGCAGTGCGTGTGTGTGTGTGTGTGTGTGTGTGTGGTGTGTGTTGTGTGGTGCGCTGCGTGTGGTGAGCGCGCGCTATGTGTGCATGCATGCATGTGTGTGTGTGTGCATTGTGTGTGCGTGCGTGGTCCCTGCACATGGGTGTGTGTGTGTGTGTGTGTGTGTGTGTGTGGTGTGTGTGTGGGGGCTGGCGCGCGCGCAAAGCAGCATATATGTGTGCATTTATGTGTGTACGTGCATGCATGTGTGCCTGCACGCGGTATGCATATGTAGTGTTGTGTGTGTGTGTGTGTGTGTGTGTGTGTGTGTGCATGCATGTGCATGCATGTGTGCATGTGTGTGTGTGAGTGTGTGCGCCTGTATGTGTGTATGTGCATGTGAGTTGTGTGTGTGTGTGGGTGGGTGTATGTGCATGCATGCATGTGTGCGTGCGTGTTGTGGGCATGGGTGTGTGTGTGCATGCATGTGTGCGTGTGTGCATGTGCGTGTGTGTGTGTGTGCACACATCTGTTTGTGTATGTAAGCAGTTCAAAAGTACTTTCACTTCATGTCTTTTGAAAGCTTGAAGTGATATTAAATGGCAAGTGTGTGAGGTAGTGGATGGGAGGAGGTGGTTGGAAGACGGAAACAGGGGTGGGGGAAGATTGCTGAGGAGGGTGGTGGTGGGGTTCACACATTCACTCACCCCCCCCCCCCCCCAAAAAAAAAAAAAAAAAAAAAATCATGGGATGTGGGGTTAGCACTAAAACACCAAACTACACTCAGCAATAAATGTTATTAAGGATAGAGAGGGGTGGAAACAAAAAGAAAAAAAAGTAACCAAGTTGTCTTTTTTCCCCTCTTCCCTGAAGCACAATTTGAGCAGTTTCCAGAACTTGGTTGACAAGAGATCAACACAAAGGGTTTAACCTTTTTTTTATATCTTTTTTTAACACTAAGTTGACAGGGATTTCACTATGTTTTTTTTTTTTTTTTTAAATAGAAAATATCAGTGAGAACTTGTGTAGTATGCCTATAGCCCCTCTGTTATTTCACTGCTTAGTCTACCTCATCTCTGAGTATATCAGTGAGAACTTGTGTAGTATGCCTATAGCCCCTCTGTTATTTACTGCTTAGTCACCTCATCTCGAGTAATTGTGAGAACTTGTGTGTAGGCCTATAGCCCTTTTATTCACTGCGTTAGTCTCTCTCTCTGAGTTAGGCTACCTCATCTCTGAGGTTTCACTGTGTTCTCATTGAATTCACAGCACCAGTTACACACTATGGGAGTCTGAGAGCTCTGGACAAAAGCTCCGGTTTGCTTTTAGTTTAAGGATGAATTACTATACAAATTCTGTGGGGAAAAAAAGGAAGAAATGATGTTGAAGTTTTTCACATTCAAAAAACTGTTCACATGTGCTAGCGACTGAAATGAAGGGCGCAGTTACCAAGCCTACCACACAGCTCTTCCTGCAAGCTGGTTGGTGATCGTCATGCTACAGACTGGGATCCCCATGTTGTGCATTTTCCTCAATACTTGATAAAATTGATAAAAAGAAACTAGCAGGCAGTAGTTCAATACATTACTGTTGATTTCAGCTCCAAACTATGCACAACCCTCCAGATCTTTAATTCAGCTTCAAACTAGGCTTTGTCTCCAATTAAAACCCATTTTGAATCAAACCAAACAAAGTCTCCTGTGCACAAAATTTCAGTTCAGTTATTAACTTGGCAGTCTGCCAATATACTCATTTCAAATTTGTCTTCACACTTGCCACAACATCCTAAATGCACTGCCTTGGAATCTAGGTTCAGACCTGAGGATGCTTTCCCAAAGCACTCAAACTGAATTCAGCTTAAGTCAGTCTAGTTTTCCAGTTCTAAATTCAGCTTCAAACTGAAAACCTAGGCACTAGTCTCTCAAAGCATTTATTTTCGCTAAGATTCAAACTAGACAGATTCTGCCTATGGACTAATTTTGCATTCAGAATCGAACAATGCAAACTCTATCATTGCACTCTACCAGTGCTCTGATTTCGCATGCAGAATCTAACCAGCAACACTCTACCCATGCACAAAATTTGCCTTCATATCCAAACTGTGCACAGCTTCCTACTGCACTGACTGTGAATTCAGCTTCAAACCACGAACATTCTCGAAATGAACACACTCATTTTATAGTCCGCTTCAGACTGCCTCTTTTGTTCTTGTCCTTTTTAAACCATGAGGGGTGTGGCTGCCATTTCCAAACGTTCAATGATCATGCATGAAACAGGACACGGAACAGACAATGAGGAGAGTGACATATGCAGCAGCATGAATCGTTGGCAAGATGCAGTGAATGACAGCAGTTAGTCACTGAGTCAGCATGTGCGTGTATGTATGGGTCTGCATGCATGTGCATATATAAACGCGCTTGTGTGTATATACAAAGTGAAGACAAAGAGGAGTGGGAGTCGGGTGAGGGGGGGGGGGGGGGGGGGGGGGGGGGGGGGGGGGGGAGGGAAGAGAAAGAGGGAAGGAGACGGGTGGGTAGTTCTGCTATCCTCATTCTCAATGTGTACATCATGTGTACGCACCCACATGCGCCACACACACACACACACATGTGCACACAGTACACAGAGTAAATACAAAGCAGGTACACAGAGTGACCTCCGAAAGAGGCTAGGACACTTAAGACCCCCAACACCCCCCTTCACTCTCACTCTTCTCAAACCTTTCTTTCTGGCCTCTGTCCATGTCACTCCATAATATGAAGACTTGTCAGTCCTACCCTTTATACAACCCTGTTTTTAAATTACACCCATTTTGTGCTTCTTTTTTTTTCTTCTCCCTTTTTTCAAGATCGCTTCAGACTCGACCATTCTTTCTTCTCCCTTAACCATGTGTACGGAAAATAGGGGCACCACACTGAAGAACCACTCCACAGGTTCCTCCACCATTATCTCCCATTACAGTCTCCCTGTGTATAATCAAGAACCAGGTTGGAAGGTTAGTGGAGGATCCACTGTAACTCCATATGATTACGTATTTACCTCCCATATCATTACGCTATTTACCTCCCATATCATTATGTATTTACCACTCCCATATCATTACGTTATTTACCCCCATATCATCGTTATTTACCTCCCATATCATTACGCTATTTACCTCCCATTTCATTACGCTATTTACCTCCATATCATTAAGTTATTTACCTCCCATATCATTATGCTATTTACCTCCCATATCATTACGTTATTTACCTCCCATATCATTACGCTATTTACCCCCATATGATTACGTTATTTACCTCCCATATCATTACGTTATTTACCTCCCATATCATTATGCTATCTTACCTCTCATATCATTAGGTTATTTACCTCCCATATCATTAGGTTATTTACTCCCATATCATTACGCTATTTACCTCCCATATCATTACGTTTTTACCTCCCTACCATTGCCCATTATTCATTAGTTATTTACCATATCATAGTTATTTACCTCCCATATCAATTACCATGTTATTTATCTCCCATATTAGTTTTTACCATATATTAGGTTATTTACCTCCCATATCATTAATTATTTACCTCCCATATCATTAGTTGTTTTATTCTCGATTCATTAGGTTATTTACCTCCCAATTAGACAATCCTCCCATTTCATTTAGATTTTGACATGTTTGTATAGATGTCTATAATTCCACTATATTCAGGTCAATCACACCTCCCTGCCACTCACTGTGATGTTCAACCCGGTCCCACATGTGTACCCAAACTCAGCTTGTCTTAAACAGTCTTATCAGCAACCTTTATTCAACCAAGCAAAACAAAAAATCAAACCAACTGTCAAACAAACAAACTGTCTTGCCAGAGCACTGAGAAAAGCAAACACTGAATTAAACAAACGCAAAGATGTCGGCCCTAAACCCTGTAGATCTGCGTGAAAGTGGGAGCTGTCGTTTTCAAGATCGCCCCAACACCCACTAGGACACAACAGTTGCACTGTGGACTTGTGGGCTCTGAGGTGGCTAGTCCTATTCCTGTCAGTGGCATACGTTTGTTGATATTAATAAAATTTTGTTTTTCCCTCCTTTTTTGTCCTTGGCTATTTCCCAGTTCAAACTCCTATCCAGAGTTCAGAGTCTTGTGGGCTCAAATCGAAGTCTGGAATCACAACTGTCAAGCTTCATCAATTTAACTGACAAATTTGGGAGTGTTGCTCAAACATGCTGATCAACACTGCAAGTGTCTGTATCTTTCAGGCCTGGTTGAATGAAGCCTGGATATGATAAGAGAGGAAACATGGAGAACACAGCCTTGCCATGTGTTGTCTCTGAACAGAACTCCTCAGCATCTTCTACCTCATCCTCACTGATCATCATAATCAATCATCAACAACAACAGCAAAGAATGAAAGAAATCAATATCCAAAGGTGGGTCATCATGGTGAAGTGGCAGATGGAAGTGAGGTAGGGGATGCAAACCATGCATTCTCATGTGCTATCTCTTCGTTAAAAATTGGAAAAAGCCAAAATCTTAAGTAGAATGCACTGGATTTTAAGGCAGACATTACATAAGTATCACAGCATTAAGCTATTCAGGATAAACTTCTTTTTTCTTCCAGCACTGATGTATTCAACATGTATTAGCTAACTTCATTAACTGGAATACATTTTAATAAACACGAATGTAATGTGCCTCATCTGACATCCACTCAAACTAAACGACTGTCAATGATAAACAAATAATGACAACTGCTTGATTTTTTTTTTACATTCTTGAATAAATCATTCACACATGAACGCTCTAGCGTAGTTCAAAACCTGCAGATGTGTGATGAGAAAAAAGAACAGCACTGGCTGGCAATTCAGCTAATGCCATCCTCCACCCATTTGATCACTTTCCTTTTTGATTTTTGTTTTTTATTGGTTTCTTTGCTGTGGTTTTTTGCCCTCACTGTTCTCAAGATTTGACCACACTTTTACACTGAACCTACCATTTAACTTGTTCCCTACATACACCAGTGGATCTAGTCTTTTTCCAGTGTTTGTGCACTGTGCATGCTGCAGACAACAATTCCTTTACAGATTTAAGCCATGTGTGTAATAAACCAGGCCTGGCTCAGTAGCATGGCCATCACAACTGTCCCTGACATGCCTTCCTTGGGCTTTTTTCTTGTTCTTTGCCCGGTTTTACCCATCATGCCTGGTGTCGCTTACCAGGTCCCTCCTCCAGTGTTTTTTGATTCTTGCCTACTTACACCATGGGATTCAGGTTCCAGTGTTTGTGCCGTGTTGCGGCTTACGATCTTATACCATTAACGCCATTTCTTCTTTTGGCCCTGGTTTGTCAGGCATATTGGCTCACCATTGTCCCCAATACCATGGTCCTGGCAATTTCTTTGTCCATTCGCTCTGGTTTTCGCATCTGCTTTGTGTCTGCTGTTTCGCCTCAGGTGTTTTTTGGTCTTGCCATGTCTCTGCCATTAGGAGGACCAGTCAGCTTTTTGTGGCTTAAGGTTTTGTCAGGCTATTCGACGGGGCCCTACACCGCTCATCAAATGTTTGTGGATGTTTTGCTCTACTGGGTTGTTTCTTTTACCCAAGCTCTTGTTGCTGATTGTCTTCTGAAATGTGCCCGAATCTTGGAGGCGCCGTAGAAGGTACTGCTGTTTTTGAAATGGTGTTTGTTCTTCCCAGCCTGAGCATTGAAGAGTGCAGTACTTGGCTTTTGAATGACGGAGTTTCTTTTCCTAGTGGTAACGAGAATTCAAAAGTTCATCAGAGTTTGAAGAGCTGGCTTTCCATCCTATGGTGTTATCGGATTCCAGTTTCCTTGCAGGTTGACAAGGCTGCCATTGCTTGGTCCATTCTGGTTTCCGTGGTGCCCCCTTGCTGGGTCTGGACACGACTGTGTTAGGTTTAGTTTGGTTTTCTGTGGGGCATGTAGGCCAGGCTTGCTGGACCGATTGTTAGTCTTTGTATTGTCGCTTTTGTGTGGTATGGGATTAAGCCGATTCTTTTCAAAATTCAGTCTGATTTTTGTTATAGTTTCATTATGGCTTTTGTTTCTTTTGATTTAAATTCCTTCAAACCAAAGATATAGTTTCAGCCCAATACACTATTGTTCATTGACATGCTATACACTTCAGACATTCACACTAGTTCCCAGTATGGAATGAATATTACAATAGCGACGCATAATGCAGAGTCATTAATGGAGTACCAAGTATGGCCATAACACTTGCAAGGATCACCAAGCTGATCTTTTGGAAATAATGGCTATCAAGCCAGTAACTTGAAAAGGACACTGCAGGGACTGACATGACAAAAGTTAGTTCAACCATTGAGGGAATGTACGGAATTCAAGCAATCTTCAGAGTCTTAGTAATTTGTTTTGATTTTTGTCCATTTAACGTAGAGTTAATTAAAAATCTTTGAAGTTATTAGTATCGGTTTTACTTAACTTTGTTTTTAACCACAGATACTGTTCTTTTTGACCTTAAGGACAAGGTTTTGATTAATCCATTTCTTCATCTCTTCATGCCCTCCACCCCTTTTTATTACATTGTTTATTGTTTTATTACACTCCCCTCACACTCCCCATAGCCCTCCACCACTAATACATTGTTTTATTCTACACCACCCCCCCAGTGCCACCCCCACACACAACAACATCAAGACAACATACCTCATCACGACTGTGAATGCAGACTAGACAACTGAATTTACACTCACATTTGTGGCAGAAGATTCAAAGCAGGTTAAGACAGCGCACACACATATGCATGCGTAACACACACAATACAAATTACAACAATTACAAATGTATGGTTTTACAAGCATGCACACACATCCACACACATACAACACATAGCCCCTAACAACACACTAGTAATAAGCTGACACCCGTACCCATGCAAGCACACTCTTACTAACACACACACACACACACTTACACACACAATCTTACACACACACACACACGACACACACACACACACACACACACACACACACACACACACACTACATGCCCACACCCCAAACACCTACAGACAGACAAACACGTCAGTACTTCCTTCATGCTTGATTTATGAGCCAAGTGCTCTGTACACATGACGGCATGCTGTGCCAGTGTCCAAGCTTTTTACATCCTGTTCACTGAACACTGTGGACCTTCCAAGCGTCCTTTTTTGAGAAGAGACACTTAGAGGAAACTGTTGTTGTTGTTGTTGCCGTACCCTGGCGAAAAGACTCCAGGGATCATCTGAACAGCTGAAGCACTTGAACACTATGGTACAAATGCATTGATCAGCTAAAAGAATAGAATAGGATAGAGAGGGGAAAAGGAAGTGGCGGTGGTGGTTATGGTGTGAGTGTGTGTGTGTGTGTGTGTGTGTGTGTGTGTGTGTGTGTGTGTGTGTGTGTGTGTGTGTGTTGAGACTGGGGAAGTTGGTGGTTACAAGAAATGCTGATTAATAAAGGAAATTAGTGTCTCCAAAGGCTGATTTCACATCCTGCATCACTGCCCCTCTAATCTTCTCTCTCACTACCTCCACAGTCTCAAACCTCATTGGGGAGCTTTCTTCGCCTGCACAAGACTGATCAAGGAATGACAGTTCTTCCCTGTTCACTCTTTTGATTATCGAATGTCATAAAACTCTATTCCACATCCTACATATTTTCCACTGTTCCAGTATCAGCAGTCACATTCTCTGGATGTTCTGCAGATAAAAGATAAGATAATGTATGCTTACCCAAGCCGACCGCAAAGGGCCAAATCTAGGCTGTCACCACGTTAAAATCAACTCCACCAGTCAATAAACAAAAAATTGTTAAAAATAAAAAAAAAAAAAACTTTCATAACTCATAAATGACATCGTCTACAAACGCACCAGAAACTTCGTTAAAAATCTTTCTTCCGTAAAATCTTAAATATGAAAAATATTAATCCTCTCAAAACTCAAGGATCACATCAGGCGGGACATCCTGAACAGGATCTTCATGGATTACTCTCTGTAAAATGTTTGTGTCTCACATCGTGCAAGTCCCAACACTCTAAAAGACATGTTTCATGTGAGTGGCGCATGACAGGAATGCACCACGGAGCTTCTTCACTCTTTAAAAGTAAGCATGGGTAAAATACGAATGGCCGGTGTGCAGCCGGCACAGAACCGTTTCCTCTTTACGACCTCCCGACGTGGATGGAGGAAGTCCTTAAGGTTTGGACGGATCTGAAAGAGTTTGTTACTCGTCTGTGTGTTCCAATCCTCCTGCCAGAGGTCTCTCACATAATCGTTAACTTTGGGTTTCACATCTGAACAGGGGATGTTCTGCAGATTTCTGTATAAATTTAACATCTAAAGACAGTTACCTACATTATGATGTGCATCATATCACAAATTTTCAGGCAAAATCTTAGTATCATGACCAGCAAGCTACCATAGCCCATTTTGTTCAAAATTTAGCGCAAAAATATTTGAAGTGGTAGGCGTTTACAGACCAAAATTAGTGCAAAATATGTTCAATGAAATTCCCTATTAAAAATATGATCATACTTTATATAGGCATCTTAAAACTATGAAGGTGTCAAAGCTCTTCACTACAGAGTATCTGTCAGGCAGCATGTTTATTTGTAAAAAATTGAAAGTCCCTTTGAGGACTGTCAATCTTTATTTCATGCCCATGTACGTACACACACACACACACACACACACACACACACACACGCACAGAGAGAGAGAGAGAGAGATGATGATGATGATGATAATCTTTATTCAAGGGTAACAGATCTAAAGCAACAAACATGCTTTTTTTCATCCGCCCTTGCCCCGTTAAGGGACAAAGTATGACTAGCGACTAAAACTTACAAAACTTTTAACAACAGAGAGAGGAGAGAGGGAGAGAGAGGCACAGCACATTGCTGAACACAGACAAAAGAGGAATATAGCATACAGCATGTCTCCAGTTGAATTCTACCTTCACAAAGCCTGAGTGACCTCGGAAACACAGCTGAGATCCCTCCACCCAGCCACTATACAAAGTGCCCTAGTGCGGGATAAAATCCCTCTCTACTGACGTCACCACACCACTGTCTCCCTCCCCCAAAATGCCAGGGCACCCCTACCGCCCTCCCGATGAACCCTGTTGGACAAAAAGCCTTGCAGAACCTTGACCCCAGCTCTGTGGGTCCTGTACACCCAACGCGCACACACAACACACAACACCCACACCACTGGCGGATTCTACTTCCCTCTTCAGAGCGTGACTGACCTGTTTCAACTCTAAAGCTCTCAATGGATGAGTGAGCACGGCCGCCTGAGCCTCAGCACTTTGGGTGGTTTCCCAATGCAGCCATGACCCCAAAAAGGTGTGGCAGGGTGGGGGGTGGAGGAATGATGGGGAGGGCAACTCTTTTAAAGGCATGGCAAATTGACTGAACAATCCCACTGCCAATCTGTCCCCTTATTCACCCCCTCCCCCCCGCCCCCCCCCCCCCCCCCCCCCCCCCCCCCCCCCCCCTTTCATCCACACCAGAGTAATAAGATCCTTCCTGGTTTGGCCTGTCTTAGTATTTGACAATGTCATGTACACTCTCATCCTTCCTGGTTTGGCCTGTCTTATGTATTTGACAATGTCATGTACACTCTTCACCTCCACCACCAAACGCCCTCCCCTCAAACTACTTTGTACGTGTGACCAAACTTGACATTAATGATAGATATATATACTAACTGTGGAAAAAAAGTTTTCGCTGTGATAATTCATCATTTTAAAAAATCAGTGTGTTACAATTAGAATTTCTACAGCTGGGTGGGAAAGGGGAGGCAGAGGGAGTAGAGGGATGGCCCGGAGAGCTAGACCTCTGGCAGTGGCACCACACAGTTTTTATTTACGTTTTGACCCTGACTTCACAAAATCACTGATGGCAAGTGGAAAATTATATGTTATCTACTTACCAGCCACCATGTGTGTGTGTGTGTGTGTGTGTGTGTGTGTGTGTGTGTGTGGTGTGTGTGTGTGGTGTGAGTGTGTGTGTGTATGTGTGTATGTGTGTGTGTGTGGATGTGTGGTGTGTGTTTGTGCATGATGTACGACAGTGTGTGTGTGTGAGATGAGCAAGCGAGGAGCAAGAGAGAGAAGAGAGAGAGAGAGAGAGGAGAGAGAGAGAAGAGAGAAGAGAGAGAGAGGAGAGAGAGAGAGAGAGAGAGAGAGATGTGAGTGAGTGAGTGAGTGAGTATGGTTGTGTGTGTGTGTGTGTGTGTGTGTGTGTGTGTGTGTGTGTGTGTGTGTTGTGTGTGCTGTGCATGATTATGACAGTGTGTGTGAGTGTGTGTGTGTGTGTGTGTTGTGTGTATGTGTGTGTTGTGTGTGTATGTGTGTGTGTGTGTGTGTGTGGTGGTGTGTGTGTGTGTGTGTGTGTTGTGTGTGTGTGTGTGTGTGTGTGTGTGTGTGTGTTTGTGATGATGCAAATAATCAAGTATTGCTTATTTAGTGTTTGTTGAATCAGATCTGTTTGCGTAAAATATGATTCGTTTCATGTACATAAGTTTACCAATAACATATAGATACACAGTTAACAACAACAAAAAATCCATGGTGGTTTCTTTTTGAGTCCCAGAATCCTTCCGAAACTGCAAGAAGGCTCCCAAAGTTTGCAACAAATGTTTCTATGAATGTTCCAGGCAGACTGGCTCGTTGTTCTAAGGTATGCTTCTCCAAATGTTTAGACAGCTCCATGCTTTTGATCGGCATTACTACTGTCATGATCTAAAACTTTCTGGAAAAATCTCTTTGGCTGTGCCGCCCCTGTTCCTCTAGGAGGTTTGTTTTCATGAACTGCAAATAATCGTTGTTGGGCGTCTTAAATGAGACTGGTCTGACGAGTGTGGAGGGTATGCTGCCAGAGTTGAAGGTCATGTCTCCATTTTTGGACCACTGAGACACTCAGTGAATGTCCCACTCGTAGTAAAGACTTCACTACAGTTGTTACCAGCGTCAACCTTTCCTCTGTCTGATTTAACAGAGAGATCTAAACCACCTCTTGTCAGTCACCTCGGTCACATGTCACTGACGAGTCTGTCCTCTGAACAGTCTCTGCAGAACAAGCGTTTTATTCTTTGTCGTAACAGTATAGCACTATAATGTGTATGTGTGCATGTTGAATTGATGAAAAAAGAGCTGGAGAAGAAGATTTTACATAAGATAAGATAAGATAATTGCTTATAGCCCAGCCGACCGCAAAGGGCCATATCAGGGCTGAAGATTTTACATGCATGCACAATAAATCACACACATCATATGCAAACTAATTATCACAAGCTTCTCATGAGAATTTCACGTATCTGTTCAAAATCCATTTTTTTGTTTGAATCACCATGAATCAGAACTGAACAGAACCACACTGTACTTCACAGTCACTGTGTCTGAGTGTGGCACAACGGACATTTTCTTGTGCCAGCTGAACTTTACATTGATTGACTTCAGAAACTGTTAGCATGCTGGTTAAAAACTGTTCTAATGGTAAGAGGGATGGGAGAGTTGGGAAGGGTGTGGGAGGAGGGTAAACCAAGAGACAGAAACAGACACAGAAGGACAGAGACAGAGACAGACACAGAGAGAGGTGTCAAAAGAAAATCATAGATAGTTAGTTTCCGTAACTTTAAACCATGTGCTGGTCAGATTTCAGCTTAAGTTATTTCCTTAAAATACAGATCTGTTCATGTACAGTTCAAATCAAACAGACAAAAGACCACTGATTTACTCTTTTCACACACACACACACACACACACACACACACACACACACACACAACACACACACACACGCTTTCTACCATTCTACCCCCTCTCTAAACAGTAAAAATATACATGCAATGTATATCTGAAAATTCAAGTCCACACATGTATAACTAATCTTAGTATGGTGGAATTCGCAAAACTTTGCAAACAAACACATCCATCACCTGCTATGCAAAACCTTACACACAATGAAGGCGAGGCAAGCTCATTTCAAACCTATTCAAACCGACAGCTCGACAAAAATTGCACATCCCAGAAAATGACGACGCACTTTTTTTTTCATGTTTGTCAGCGTCCACCACATCAAAAATTCATGCAAGTCACAAATATGCAAATCATGCACTGTCAGTGTCATCCAGTATCGAGGGAAATACAAAAGTGGGAATAAAAGGGGAAAAAAAAACAAAGAAAGAAAATGAGACTGCAGCAGCAGGAAGCAAGCAGAAGGTTTCAGGTATAGGTTAACCATGAATAATGTAATTTATATTCAGTTCCGTATTGTTTTATGAGCCATTGGGGTTTTCGTCTCTCTCCTGTCATCATGATATCCACTCTGTCATGAATAGAACAGTAATATACCACACAGGGCAGTTTTGCAGAGGAAAAAAAAAGGATCAGGCAAATGTGCTTTACAAATGAGTAAAGGAGTGAGAGAGAGAGAGAGAGAGAAGAGAGAGAGAGAGAGGAGAGAGGAGTGGAGAGAGAGAGGTGTTTGTGTGTGTGTGTTTTGTGCGTGTGCAGTGTTGTGTGTGTGTGTGTGTGTTGTGTGTGTGTGTAGTAAGAAAAGATAATGTTGCTTATAGCCAGCCGACCGCCAAAAGGGCACATCAGGGCTGTTCACCATTGTTTAAAATCAAACTCACTCGTATGTGTGTTTGTGTTCGGGTGTGTGTGTGATGTTATTTTGTGTATACTTTTGATATTTATATTGAGCTCTCTCATTTTCCATATACCCCTTGAGTGTCGTGTCCGGACTTTGTGTGTCGTAGCGGTGTGTGTGTTCGTGTGTGTGTGCCTTTGTGTGGGTGTGGGTTTGTTCTGTGGGAGTCTTAGTTCTTTGTCAGTGTGGTGGAAAAGAGAGTGAGAGTGAGAGGACTAGCTCGAGAGAGAGAGAGAGAGTGGTGTTTGTTTGTGTGTAGTCTCGTCTGCCCCGCGCCCGATGCCCGAGCCCCAGGGTACTTGTAACTCGTGTTGAGGTAGGAGAAAGAGAGGAAGGTGAGATGAGGTGTGTGTGTGTGGGTGTGTGTGTGTTTGCTGTGGGTGTGTGTGTGTGGTGTGTTGTGATGTGTCGTGCTGTGTGTGTGTGAGTGTGTGTGGGTCGTGTGTGTGTGTGTGTGGGTGTGAGTGTGTGTGTGTGTGTGAGAGAGAGTGAGAGAGAGATGAGAAGGGGGGAGATGATGAGAGAGAGAGAGGGGTCGTTGTGTGTGGTATGTGTGTGATGAGAGAGAGAAGAGAGAGAGAGAGGATGATGAGAGAGAGAGAGAGGAGAGAAGAGATGAGAGAGGAGGGAGGACCGACGAGATGAAGAGAGTGAGAGAGAGACAGACAGACAGACAAACAGACAGAGACTGAGATTTTTTTTAACTGTGTGACTGTTTGTGAAGTGTCTTTTTCCCTGTGTGAGTGTGACAGCCATGAAAAGTCTGTGTGTTTGCCTGGCTAGAGTGATTTAAACCTTGAAATATGTGTGTGTGAGTGTGTGGTGTGTGTGTGTGTGTGTGTGTGTGTGTGTGTGTGTGTGGTTGTGTGTGTGGGTTATGTGTGTATGTGAGCGAGAGAGAGAGAGAGAGAGAGAGGGAGAGAGAGGTGTATGTGTGGGTGCTGAGAGAGAGATGAGAGAGAGGGAGAGAGAGAGAGGTGTGTGTGCTTTGTGTGTTTTGTGTGTGGTGTGTGTGTGTATGTGACAGAGGAGAGTGAGAGTGCGAGAGAGAGAGAGAGAGAGAGAGATGATAGAGAGATGAGAGAGAGAGAGAGGTGCGTTGTGTGTATGTGTGCAGTGAATTGTGTGTGGGGTGTGCTGTGTTGTGTGTGATGTGTGTGTGTTAGAGGGAGAGAGAGAGTGAGAGACGAGAGAGAAGAGAGAGAGGAGAGTGTGTATGTATGTGTCGTGCGTGCATGTGTGTGTGTGGAGTGTGTGTGTGTGTGTGTGTGTGTGTGTGTGAGAGTTGTGTGGGTGTGTTTGTGTGTGTGTGTGAGAGAGAGGAGTGAGAGAAGAGAGAAGAGAGAGAGTGACAGACGAAGACGAGATTTTTTTTTCAAATAGTGTGAATTGTTTGGGTGATGTGTCAATTTATTTTCCTGCAGGAGTGTGACAGCCATGAAAGGTCTGTGTGATTACCTGGGTGAGTGATGAAAATTTAAAATATATATGTGTGTGTGCGTGTGTGTGTGTATGCATGGTGTGTACGTGTGCACTTGAGTGCGTGAGTGTATTTGAGGAGAGAGAGCGAGAGAGGGAGAGAGTGGAGACGCGAGAGGTGTGTGTTGTGTGTGTGTGTGTGTGTGTGTGTGTGTGTGTATGCACGCACCTGAAGGTGTGTGTGTGTGTGTATGTGTGCTGTGTGTGTGTGTGTGTGTGTGGTGTGGTGGTGTGTGTGTGAGTGAATGTGTGTGTGTGTATGTGGTGTTTGTGTGTGTGTGTGTGGGTGCTCGCACCTGAGTGTGTGTGTGTGTGTGGGTGTGTCGGGGTGTGAAGTGTGTGTGATGTGTGTGTGTGTGTGTGTGCTGTGTGTGTTTGTGTGTGTTTTGTGTGTGTGTGTTGTGTGGGTCGTGCGCAGGCAGTGCTTATCTGCAAGTGTGTGTGTGTGTGTGTGTGTGTGTTTGTGTGTGGTGCGAACACGCGCATACTGCCTGCGCTGTGTGTGTCCCTAGCAGCCTCCCTTCTCCGTCATTTCTCCAGCCCACATTCCCTCTTTTCTTCACACCCCTGTCCTGCCCCTGCCAATGGTCTGGTAAATTCCTCACTATGTCTTCCGTTCTGGCATTGCCAAATAGCTAACTGATTCACAAAGTAATTCTCACTTGCAAATCCGATACACTAATACTTATTACTGCCACTAAGCTACAAATCGACGAACAACACAGTTTTTCATTTCTCTCTCCCTTTTTAAAAAAAAATTGTTTTTAATAAATATGTGTTTTGACTGCTATTGTAGATTTTTTGTTTGTTTTGGCTATAGTAATGTAAATGCGATGTTTTCAGCAACATCTTACATTCATGTAGGGACATGCATTTACTTATGCTTATGAAGGACCACTTCATTAACGTAAGCCTTCTGAAGGATACAATGCATTTATTTGATTATATAAAATGAATGAATTTATGACATAATTATCTGAAACGGTTGTTCTTTTAACAAAAAACAATTTTCAATTTTAGAAGTCCGTTTACTAAAGTCAGCAGTATTAAATATAGGTTGTCATATTCAGAACTAAAGAAAAATATTTTTTCCACTTTTGTGTGTGTGTGTGTGTTGTTTTTTTTTTAACGTGCAAGGATAATCAAACTTAAGCATTGGAACAGGGGACCAACTGCTCATGTAAATAACTAAAACATATTTAAATTCAACATGAGCACCTCATACCAGCCATTTCTGTGTTTATACTTGGACATGCTGCCAATGTTCATGACTAAGCTCATCCTTTTCATCTGCTTTATGGACTAATACACCTATAAATCATAGATTTATTTCAAGGCTAGTTGATATAGTGACGCTTATCGCTAACCCACAGTTTTATTTTGAGAATCAACTCCGATCGGTCTAGGCGATTTTAACCATGCTGTGAAAAATACATACAAAAAAAGTCGCAGATCAGTAGTGACTACATGTACGCAATTTTTGATGCTGTGGGCAATTGTGGGAGTCTAAGTAAATTAAGAAATTCTTTAGGGTACACAATGCGGAAAACTGTTAATGGTCACATCTTTGGACAGCGGCCAAAACTGTCTAATCAATTCCATTTCAACAGTTAAATCCAGTAAAAATGTGGTTCTTTTAAAGGGTCAATGAGATTCTTGCAAAAATACAACCCAAATAATGAAGTATCAATTTCAAAAAAAGTTTTTGGTTTAAATAAGTTTCTTTGTATAACCTCTTCGGTGGTTGGTCACTATCACATTGTCTTTTTTAAATTTTACCCTGTCACTGCCAAGTCGATATAGCTAAAAATGTGAAAAAAAAATATGCGAAAGTGTTAATAATACATAACTCTTTTCTTTGTTCCAACTGATGTCAAAAATATTTATTTTCCTGTAACAAAGATGTGTCCTATGCTGTTAGAATGTTCACCATGAAAACATTGTAAAGGAATTTTTGATCAGGGGAAAAAAAAACAACCCCCAAATGCAGGCGGCAATTTTTTATTTCAACATGAAGCGTATAATACAATCAACTTTAACTTGTTTAAGCTCTCTCTCTCTTCTCTCTCTCACACCACACACACACCTGAAGAAATCACACATTAAAATCGCCAGTTGAAAGTCCTTTTTAAGTGCTCTTTAATCATACCCCACGGAAAGACGGCCAATGGATCTGGAAGTTATCTTCACCCGTTTCAATTTGTCCAATGATGTACGTAATTTATTGTTTTAAAATAAACAGGGCTGGGGAAAAGAAACGAAAGAAAGAAAGAAAGAATGATTGATAGAAAACACGCAGGCAATCAGCAAGGGCTCACCAACGGGGGAAAAAAATCTTTTTTATTTTTTTGGTAAACGTAGTTTCAACGCAAAACATAACTGCCTGCAGTCTGTCTACATGGTGATTTAGACAACAGAATGCGATGTCAGAAACCGATTCATCAAATTACGATTTACCTATCATCACCATAGACGTACAAAACGAAGTCGCCTCGCAAGAACAAAACCATGACACGAAAACGTAACTTTACATTTCGATATGTTTTAAACTGACACCTTGAATAGATGAAGAGACGAAAAACGATAGAAGGACTAAAAACTAACAAGACGCAACACTAAAGTCAGCAGGATGCTCTCTGTTTACTCGCATGTTTACGTGATTCTGAACTCTCGCGTTTTCGGCCTTAATTCTCGACAGCAGTTGTGTTGTTAGAGGGTTGTTTGCCGATATCTAAAGAGGCCCTGCAAAGGTTAGGCATACATATGGGAAATAAGTCCACTGGGCCGCAAAATAAACGCAAAACAACCACTGGGACTACATTAACCATTGAACTCGTCTTATTTCGGTCTTTTAGGCTGGCAAAAAAAAATAAAAAATTAAAAAAAAGCAAAAACATCGGAGAAGAACTGCGGGAGGAAAATACGAAGTCTTGATCATAATACGTAGCTGTAGTGGGTTGGGGGGTGAGCAGCCTTCATTAGGCTTTCGTTTACCCATTTTTCTGTGAGTTGCGCGTGCTCACAGAATGTTTTGGATAGCTGTCCAAAATATTTTGGTTTAATGGTATCAGCATTTGGTGACATTTAAATGAACAGGAAGATATTCCATATCTGTGTTTTTCAGTGGCATAGCGGTGGCTTTTGTTTTTGATTAGTGTTACTGTGGATCATTAGTCATTTTCACGTCAGTGTCTTCAGACCTACTGAGAAGTTTTATGGGCAAACGCAGTCACTCTTACTCTTCGGCAGTTTAATGTGTGTAGTTAAGGTAAGTCTTTCGATCATAATTTATTTATCAATAAACAGTTTAATGAGAGAAACATTTTGTGAAACGACGGTGAACCTGCAACGCAGACTCTGTAATTCACTATTTTTTTTATATTGATCGATTAATTCACTTTTTTTATTATTGATCGATTCTGATTTAGCCTATATGAATTGGCATTGAGTGGCCGTTTGATCAAACGTTGGAGGCCAACAAATTGCGTATTAATGAATCTTGCCTTTAACAAAGAAAAAGTAACTCTATTCGCGATGGAAAGACAAGGCATTATCTTCCATGATCTTTCGTCCAAAAACAGGTCGATTCTCAGAACAATCTAACTGGGCATATACATGGACACAGAGTTTGTTATTTTCCGTTTAATTTCCTTTTGCCAAATTATGAGATAAAACAAATGGTGTGTTCACAGTACGGCAGAGTGTAATTGTTTTCAGAAGCTGTCAGTGGAGGTTCTAAAATTTATACTTATCGACTTTTTGTTTTTAAATCGCAGTCTCATCCACACTCGCCGATCCATTCCCCACCCCTCCCCCCGTCCCTCCTTCTCTCCGAACACCACAAACTTTTTACACCACACTCCACACACACACACACACACACACACACACACACTCACAACACACACACACACTCAAAACTCCGAATTTGATAGCACATCAATATATTTTAAAAAAAATGTGCTGCATTTCATTTCATTTATGCCCGTCGCTCCCGGTGCGAGCATAGGCCACAACGACCTTCGCCATCGCAACTCTGTTCTGGGCTGTTCCGAGTCATTCCAGTCCAGTTGGTCCATTGTTGTTTCAAACTCAGCCTCAGTGTCTCGATCTCAGCTGTTGAGAGCCGGCCTCTCTTTCTCTTTTCCCTGCGGGTTCACCAGGTCGGGCTTGGCGTGTGGTGGCGTGATGCTGGACCTGTGAGGCTGAGGGTGTGTCCGATCCAGCCCTCGTCCTTCGCAGTATCTGCTTGGCCACTGGTTTCCTGTCTCGCCATCGCTCCCACAGATCTTCGTCTTTCGGACCTTGTCATGGCCATCGGATTTTGTTGAGTGAGCCTCAGACAGGTGTTTGAAGTATGTCTGAATCTTTAGTGCAGCGTTGTGTTGTTACGCACCGTTCTCGCCATCCTTAGAGCAGAATGCTTTCACATTGGAGTTGAAGATGCGGGTGTTGGTTCATATGCTGATTCCTCCAGATTGCCCAGATGTCTTAGAGCATGACGAAAGTTGGCTCTTGGCCTTGCCGATTCTGGCCTGTGACGTCTCGGTCGTGCCTCCCCTGTTGGTCAACCACGCTTCCAGGTTAGACGAAAGACTCCACATCCCTGTTGGGACTCTCCATCGACTGTGTGATCCTGGGTGTTAGCAGTGGTGTTGAATTTTCATCAAGCTCTGTCGTCTTCCTGATTAATCCTTGAGCCTGTCACGGCTGATGTGGTTCCACGAGAAGTGGTCTTGTCCGGATCTGGCTGTCGGCTGTGTGACAGGAGCACCAGGTCGTCTGCGATGTCAAGGTCGTAGTAGTTGCTAGTTGCGTCCAGAGTGTCCACTTGTATTACCGTTGATTTCTGCCTGTTGTAGTGGTCTTCATGATCCAGTCAATGACCAGGAGGAAGAGGAACGGCGACAGCACGGCTTCCCTGCCTAACTCAGTCTTCACCTCGAACTTTATCGGGACAGGTGGCCGGCGTGGGCAACCTGCAGTTCTTGTCTGGGTTGGTTGCACCGGATGAGGGAGATGATCTTCTCGGGGACTCCGTAATGGCCTCAGAAGCCTTCCACAGCATCACTCTGTCCACACTGTCGAAAGCACTTTCATAATCTATGAAGTTGTTGTAAAGGGGGGAGTCCACACCAGCGCACGGCTCCACTCGATGATGCGAGGAGGCGCTCTGGTCGAACATGATTTGTTCTGCCGTCGGATGCCTGCTGCTGGTCGCGGAAAGCTTGGGGGTCGACAAGCCTCAGGTTCATTTCTCCAGTAGACCCTGTGAGAAAACCTTGCATGGCGTTGGACAGGAGCTGATCCCTCGGTAATGTTGCTGCAGTCACCCGAGGCTTACTTTTTCGGCAGCTTGATGTGATTCCTTTCTTTCCACTGAGGGCGGTACCTCCTCCTTCCGCCAGATCTTGCTGAAGAGGCGGTATAGCATGTTGACAGCTGTCTCTATGTCTACATTGATGGCTTCTGCTGTATCTCGTCCGGCCCGGCAAGCTTCCCATTTTTCTGAGTCATGATGGCCTTCTTGATCTCTGCTTTGAGGGTTTATCACAGCTGATGGGCAGGTCGTCTCTGCAGGTGGGATGTCTGGTGCGTTGCGTCAGGGGCGGGGCGGCTTCAGCGCTCTCTGGATTGTGTTATGCCCTTCGTTTCTGTTGTTCTCGGTTGTTGTTTCAGTGGGTTTCCGTCTTGTCCTTCACTGGCTTGTCTGCTTGCCTGGAACTTACCGTCGCTTTTGGTCACCAGGTTACTGGTCCTCTAGAAATTCCTGTCCGGGCTGCTGCCTTGCTTGGCTGGGCCAGGTCTCTTCAAAGTAGTCCCTCTTGTCCTTCTTGATGCTCTTCTTTACTTCTCCTTCGCTGCTTGTGGCTCTTCCTGTGCCTTTTGCCCTGCTGCTCTTGTTCGGATCGTGTTCAGTGTAGCTTTCTTCTCTCTATCCTTGTTTCCACTTGGGGATGGTTGTCGGCAGAGATCCATTCTTTGTGCGGGGGCCTTCTTCATGTCAAGGATATATTCAATTGTATGCCTGAGATTTTGCAGTGTTCCCACTGTGTCTCGATGTCCGTCTCACTGTCTTCCATAGCTCTTGTAGCGGCTGGAAACTGTTGGGAAAGGCTGATATGGATTGCTGCTTGTGTGTCCGTTCCGGAGCAAGTCCGCCATTGGTACCTTGTACGTGGTGTTGTGTGTTTGGTGAAGTCTTTGAGGCGTAGGGCTCACTGTTGTTTAAAAAGATGGTGGTGGTCTGATGACAAGTCCAGCACCTCTCATCATCGTACATCACCGCTCAGATCTCCTGGAATTTGCGGCTATTGAGATGTGGTAAATCTGATTTCTACGGATGTCATGGTGCGGGATCGCCATGTGGGCTTGTGGATGCGCTTGTGTGCGGGAAGATAGCTTCCTCCTATCACCAGCTGGTTCAGGGCGCCACAGGTTGCAAATCGCTCACCATTCGATCATCTGTCCCTAGTCACGGTGTCCCCATGATGTACTCGTAGCCTGTGTTGTCCACTTCGATCTGGCCGTTAAAATCTCCCATCAGATGGTTATGTTCCTTTGCTCCTCGTTGTCTTCACGGTCTGTTTTGTGGTAGAAGTTCTTTCTTCTCTTCTTCGCTCATTGGTGGGAGCAGAGCACTGGTGATGTTCAGCCTGATGTCATTCTGCTTCGTGGTTAAACTTGGCTGTGTGATGATGCGGGAGTGTTGACAGGGTCACCATCGATGAGTGCCCCTTGTGCCCCGGTGCCAAGCATAGGGCCAACCCTCAGTGTGGGGGGGGGGGGCTCCATCCTTCGTGTGTCCTGATACAGCAGACTGTTCTCCAGATGAAAGTCTCACTGTCCTGATTGTAGACCGTGTCTCACTCTGTCCTAGGCACTCCGATCGTGTTGTTTTTCTTCTTCTCGCAATTGGATGGTTTTCCTGTTTCATACATCGTCTTGATGTTCCAGGTGGCTACTTTCGTTGTTCTGCACTGGGTGTTAGAAGGGGAGTGTCGGCCTTGCAGCTTCCTTTCGTTTCACTTGCACTGCGTATAAGTCTCGGGAGGAGACCCTTCATTGCCAGGTGAATGCTTTGGTTCATATGTCGTCGATGCTTTCTGTAATCGTTCTTTTTTTCACAGGCAGGCCCCGTTGTTAGCCCTACGCAAACCCCTTTTCCGAGGGGCGAGGTGAGTCCTGCTTAGTCGCCTCTTACGACATGCATGGCAGGGCAGTGGGGTCTATCTTATGCCCAACCACAGGGCTGAAAAAATTGCTGGCGCGTGTCGCGAAAAGTTGGGTGGGTGAGGGGGGAGGGGGGCGGGGGGGAGAGGGGCGTTGCAAGCATTAGATCCTTTACAAAAGCTCAGGGACTAATCATATTTTCTTCACGGCAAGGCCTACTACAGGAAATGAGCACCGAATTGGCTCTTCTGTATTACAGTTATTTAAGTCCTGACAGAGCCTGATGTAGCCTTATTCCAGATGGGGTGGGGGGAGGTAGGGGGGAAGTGAGGTGCACGTGTGTTTTTAAGGTTCTTAAAACACACCCACCACACACAACACACACACACACCACACCACACACAAACACACACACACACACAACACACACACACGGAACTTCGGCACACACACACACACACAACACACACGCACTTCGGCACACAACAAACACACACACAACACACACAAACACAACACACAACACACACCCACCACACCACACACATCGTCTAATATCACTACGTGGATAGACGTTAAATTGAAGACAACAAACAACAACAAACACCAACAACACACACCACTCACACAACACACACACACACCCACACACACACACACCGGACTTTGGCACACACCACCACACACACACACTACACACACACACACACACACACACACCACACAACACTACACACACACACACGCACGCACGCACGCACCTCGCCGCGCGCGCGCGTAGACGCACGAACGCACGCACGCAGCACGCACGCACACACACACACACACCACAAACACACAACACACGCCACCACGCACGCACGCACACGCACGCACGCACACAGCATGCACGCACGTGGACACGGACCGGAACATACACAGGCATGCACACGCGCTTACGCGCACAAGCACACTCCATGCAGCATTCGATACACCACACACACACACACACACACACACTCCAAACACACACAACACACACACACACACAACACACACACACACACACACACAACACACACACACACACACACACGGCCTATGCCCATACACCAATACACAAACATGTGTTACACCCACCACAGATATACAATAATTATAACGGCACGACCACTGTTAGGTTGTCACTCAAAGGTCTGACCAGCGCGTTGGGCTAATGTGTAGGTAGAATTGCTAGGTCGTAGCCATGACCTCTTCTTAAACTCTTAATCTTAGTCGTTAATTCATATGTCCATCTAGTTTTCATCATGCGTTAGTGTGGTCTCAAACTTAGCGGATGTTAGTGTAGCGTATATGGTCGAGATGTGCGCTTGCAAGTGACACTGAAACTGAAACTAAGATTCTAAAATAGATCCTGGAAAGTTACAGACCTAGAGACTTTATCTTGTGTTTTATGTAAGGACAGTATTGAAATCTTTATGTAAGAGGATGTTACTGTGGCACACTTGAGAGACAATTCTCGAATACCCAGATGTTGGCTAGTTATTAGGTTAACAAATGAAATTCGGAGTGACGCAACTTTTGGAGATATTGTAGACATTACCAAAATTTGATATGTAGGAAAATACAGTGTTCATGTAGTACCTTACTATAAGAAGAAAGCCTTTGAAGAGTGCTGCATGGGACAAATTATTAACGAAAGTGTTTAGCTATGGAATTACTAGGTAGGCACATGAATCTGGAAGGAAGAGTTTTTTTTTTATTTTTTATAGTCAGGAAGATCTCAGGTTGTAAGATTAGGTGATATGAAGACTCTGTGTTGACGTAGCGGCATTCCACTGGCAGCTATGAGAAACAACGTTCTGTAATTTGAACAGAACCATTTGTGTATGTCCATTTCCAGGAGTGGATTCTCTGGTGCTGCTGAATGATGGTTTATTAGGGAGATTAGGAACAGGATTGCACATTAAATGCCCGGATTGCAGTCAAACAGCTCTGCTGGCTAATGGTGGTGATAGTTAATCTTCATATCAGTGAAGAAAAGCTAAGAAAGAAAATGAAAGCCACAAATGTACAATACGCCCTGTTTTTGAACAAAAAAAAAGCAAGTCTTTACTATTTAATATTGTGGAAAACTGCATGAAAAGGGCGGAAGAACATGAAATGCGTTTGGCTTTAAAAAAAATTCGGAAAATCCCAAATACAGATTTTTGAAAGATTGAGCGAAGCAGGAACACTGAGTTTTCATGTGATCTGTCTGTTGACAGATTCTGCAAGTTTTATTGACAAAGGATAAAATCAATATTCGCACTCAGGCGTGTGCTGTGTGTGTGTGTGTGTGTGTGATGTTGTGGTGTGTGTGTGTGTGTGTGTGGTGTGTGTGTGTGTGTGTGTGTGTGTGTGTGTGTGTGTGTGTTTTTCCAAAGCCTTACCGGAGCTGTACAATTTTACCACAGATCTCCCTGTGGGTCTGGTATCCAGGACATCCACACATACTTCAGCGCTTGTCCAGCCCCCAGTCTGCCGCGACTTCCAACCTAGCCGAGGGAGCAAGGCGCGGGGAAACTGCTGAGGGCCGCCATTTTGACCTGGGAGAAGGCAGGGGGTCTTCCTCAGAATGACAGGTGTTAAAGATATAGCGTTGATGTAACCGCATTTGAACACTGAGTTTTTCAAATGATTCACTCCAGATGGTTATTGTTATAGCTGTTGTGCTTATAAAGTAGAAACTGGCCCACGTTCAATATTTTATAGAGCTGGGGAGGGAATATTCAAATAATACTAAAAACAAATTGTACAATCAAAACAAATGAGTCGCTGGGCTCCAGTACAACCAAAGGTGTTGAAATATTTGTAAAAAGAAAACAACTGAAAAAAGGATAAGATACCCATGCGTTAGAGACAGGGTGATGTAGTACCATTCTTGAGAAAAGAACAAGTCTGACCCAGATAACTAATCACCTGATAGAGGCCTCACATGGGTTTCGAGACAAAGGTTGGAATCTTTGTGAGAATGAGATGCTAACTTCTATTATTAAATATGGTTGTGAAAAGCATCTCTCATGTGTCACTCACCCGCTGAAGCCTAACGGGACTGTATTGATAAAGTTGATTCTATAGACATAACTTACGTTGACTTTTGTAAGATACAGTGTACTTATCAAAGGTTGCCTCGATGATTAAATATGTGCAGTATTAGGTGTAAGGTGTTTCCATGGGTCGTTGGTTTCTTTTGAATAGGAGGCAGCGAGTGAGAAGGGACATGAGTACTCTGTTATTTGCAACAGTGTGTTGGGTCGTTTTCACTACCCAGGGTGATATAAGGTACTATGTACATCATATTCATTTTTTTATCCAAAATATTACAAAAATATTCTTAGCTCTTGTAAAGGTGCATATAATTCTAAAAATTTGAATATTTTCGCTAACAGGGTTAAGTACTTACTTACTTAGGCCCATATCTCTTGCCCAGAGCATAGGTCATTAACAACTACCCGCCAACGACACGATCTTGGGCAATCTTTTCTATTGCCCCAGCTGTTAACCATTGCTGTGCCCGCTTACCAGGTCCGCCGCCAGGTGTTTCTTGGTCTTCCTCGCTTCCTTTTTGCCTTGGGGATTCCAGGTCAGGATTTTCTGGGGGTGCCAGTTGTTGTCCAGGGGCTTTCGGAGGGGCCACATGTGTCCATCCACCGCCATTTCTTTTGCGGTTGTCTTGCTCTACTGGCAGTTTGGCTACTTCGTTCCCTCAGCTATTTGTTGCTGATTGTCTCTGGCCATTGGATGTGGTGAATATTTCGCAGGCAGATGTATGAACGTCCTGACTGTTTTGAATGTGGTTTTTGTGTTCGCCAGGTCTTGATCCATAAGAGGACAGATCTGCATTTGAACTGAAGAGGGGATTTTCGTCCTGGTGGGTGATTAGTCGAGATTTCCAAATGTTTTTCAGATGTGAAGATTCTCTAGCTTTCCCTATTCTGGTTTTTCACGTCGGCATCAGTTCCCCTTGCTTTGGTTGACTACAGCTAAGGGTTATCTTGCGCAAAGATGTACATCCCTGTTGGGTTGACATGGCGACATAAGGTGTTTAGTTTCAAGAAGTCAACATAGAAAGAATGGGGAAAAAAATAGGGAAAACAATAATCCACAATGGTAGTAAGCGAGGAAGGGACTGTAAACATCGCGAGTGTGATGAAGGGACAAGATGCGAGTCTGATCTTTAATGCTGAAACTTTCCTGGGCCCCTCTATAGCAACGACAATCAAGGTCGTGGAGAATTGTTTTCTTGCTTGTCGTGCGTGATCTAGACATCACACAGGACTACCAAGATTTTTGGCATTTGCATACTTTAAATTATGGTCAACGTTTTAAAACGGATTTAACACAAACCTTTAAGGTGCTTGAATAAAGGGGATGATTTAAACTCCTGAGTATTTTTACACTTGTAACACATTTAATACAATTCCCACATTAGTAAAGCTTGTATATGACCGCAGTGTATGATTTAAGTTTTTAAAACAGCCTAGATAATGAAACATTGCAATCTAACTGAAAAGCGTTACTAAAGACTGTCAAGCAGTTCGAGAAACTTTCTGAATTGGGAACCAGAAAGAATTTTATTGCTTTAAATATCAATTGATGGAAGAAAGAAAATCATGATGTACTATGTCGGTGGGGGAAGGGGATGGGGTGTTTCCTTCCTAGTGAAACATTGGTTCTGACTCCAGTTACAAACCCACACAGGCAACACAGAAAGAACTTCCCATCTAATAAGACTATAAATCGCGGTCCGTTTATGAGAATGCCACGCGTAACGTTATGTACACACGCAGCACCATTACCAAAAACTTCCTCTTATAAATTCCTACTCCTTCAACCACAAAACAATACTTCCAACTATCCCCCATTCCCTCATCTATCCCCTATTCCATCACACAACTACAATCAAAAATACATTTCCCAACAACAACCTCTTACTCCCTCAAAAACCATCCCCCAACTACACCCTCCTCCGCACCCCCCCCCCCCCCCCCCCCCCCCACCCCCTCCTTCTATTGTGTTTAGAGAACCTGTTTTAATGAGGGTGTGGTGTATGTTGCGTGTGTGTGTGTGTGTGTTGTGGTGTGGTGTGACGTGTGGTTGTGTTTGTGTTGTGTGTGATGTGTGTGGGTGTTTGTTTGTGTGTGTGTGTGTGTTGTGTGTGTTGTGTGTGTGTTGTGTGTGTGTGTGTGTGTGCGCGCGCGGCGCGGCGCGTTTCTCAATGTCAAAGTTGCCAACTGGATGTGGGGTTTATGTGGTCATACTTTGTTCTAAAAGGGTTATGGCGGAATCCATCGGCATGTAAGTATAATGTGTAGTAGACAGAGGCATTGTTGGCATTTTATTTGCAATTTATTCCTTTATTCAGCTTACAATGTTTTACTGTTTGTCGGGTTATACACACACACACATCAAACACACCACACACAAACACACACTCACACACACACTCTCTCAACACAAACGACACCACACCACTAACACACAACACGCACACACGCACGCACGCACGCCACGCACGCACGCACGCACGCACAACGCCCGCACGCACGCACGCGACACACACACACATCACACCAAGTCATAATGCTTGACGTGCATTCGTCAAAGAATCAGCATAGAAGGCTACCAGATACTAGAGGATTCAGACACTTGTGTGCATGTGGAACGTCAAAGAGTAACACGAAGGGTTGGAATCCCAGCCTGTTGCCATGTGAAACCAGAGACGTGTACGCTCGAGATCGGGCACATAAGGCCATGGAAGATGAGTATTCCACGGACCTATCTACGGCCAACTTGACCTGGTTACCAGACGCACAGGACGTCCACACTCTCAGGTTCAAGGGATGTGCCTGTGCAACGTGTACATGAAAGTGTGTAACATTGACCTATGCCTTGGTAAGGATGCTGACGACCCGCGATCTGCTGGCGTCAAAAGGTGCAGACGAGGAATCCGACTGGCGGAAGGAGGAGAGAAAACCCAGCAGGCAGCAGAGAAACGAGCACGCGCAAAACAGCGGGCAGCCTCAGCTTCTTCCCGTGTCTGCGTCGTCTGCACCAACTGGCAACAGCGTACTGGTCACTCCAGTATTGGGCTGCACAGCCACACCCAGGCGCTGTTCACAACCCTAGGAGAAACCTCACTCGGCGCATCAAGCATTTGTCATCCGGGACAGCATCGCCAACACAATACGCAAGTGCTAAGGCAGCATGGAAAATGGGTAAAGAAGATGGATGAAAAAGCTGAAAAATAGTAGCCTGTCTATCATTTTCTGAAAATCGATCTGCAAAACCTTCAATAGTGAGTTCTTATCGACTGGATGTCACAGCTGTTACACAGCTGTTACATAGGCTACATCACGCCGCTCGCCTTTTAGTCTTTCTTGGACTTGAACGCTATTGTGTATTAGTATTGGCCCCCCCCCCCTCGGTCATACAGATCGCATCAGGTGATGTGATGG